>OZ024743.1:319241587-319331587 GCA_964016885.1 Eledone cirrhosa | reverse complement strand
CTGAAATGTAATCCTTTTGAATAACAGACTGTATTTCGTTAAGCATTTAAAATAACTTTCCGTATGCAATAAGTAAGTATAAGTGATGTTGTAAGTAATTCGACTCATATCCGCAGTAATAATATAAGTAAAATAATAAGGCGGTGAAGTAGCAGAGTCGTTAAAACATAGGAGTAAATAGCTTTGTGGTATTTGTCCAGACTCTCCCAGTTCAAGTTCAAATCTTGCCGAGGTCATCTTTGCCGTTCATTTCTGGTGGTGGCATAAATTGTAGCTAAAGACAAATATTATATATTCTTCTTCTTTGCCTTTCATCCTTACGGGGTCGATAAAATAAAGTACCAGTAATGCACTGGGTTATTTCTGGCCTTGTGCCTAAAGTAGAAACAATTATATATATTTCTTCTTCTTCTTCTTCTTCTTCTTCTTCTTCTTCTTCTTCTTCTTCTTCTTCTTCTTCTTCTTCTTCTTTTTCTCCACCTCCTCCTCCTTCTTCTTCTTGTGAGATACAAACATTAACTATGAGAGCACTACATCTGTACAACACAGATGTTGCAATTCCCCCCGGTGTGAGGCATCCTGAATCCGGTCAGACCGTCAATTCTTTAAGTCAGAGTTACGCTTAGGTCAGAGTTCCGTTTAGACAGTATGAATTTGTATCTACTAAGTGCTAGTTCACACCATGTGTCTATGAAATGTGACCAGTAAGAATAATGGATTTAGGCTAACTGGAAGTATTTTGCTACCTTTGTCTTTGCTGAATTTTTCTTGTTTGTGCACAGAATTTTGTGTTAATTTCCGAAATTCTTCGACATACCCAGATTAATTCCTTCACCCAAAGGAACCGCCATTGGTTAGGTCACAAACTTTAACGCCACTGAGGCAAACACATTCGCGATGCTGTCGCGCCACAACCCCTACCGAGATGGAATAAATGTTGATTTGGTCAACTGAAAATGTGAATTAATACGATCAAGTTAGATTTTGAATTAATATCTTGCCCTCATATATATGGTGTGTGAAGGCGTGTGGCTTAGTGGTAAGGGTGTTGGACTTATGATCATAATATCGTGGGTTGCGTGTTGTGTTCTTGAGCGAAACACTTCATTTCATTTCAATTCACGTTGCTCCAGTATACTCAACTGAAAATGAGTACCAGTAGTAGCTGAGGATTTAACACTACGTTGAACTGGCATCTTGTCCAGGGGGATGTCTTGTATTGACGGTCGTTTGACGCCATGGAAACCGGTATAAGCACCGGCCTAATGAGTTTCCGGACTTGAGACAGACTTTGGACAAGATATATATGGTGTCAAGTGAGAATCACAACTGACTGACAATATCTATATCGAACATGGGTCGTCTGTGTTTGCGATATTATGGATTAACTGTTGGAGTCGGTTGAAACTCTCCTGATAAATGCCGACATACGTACAATACAAGTGCTCTCGCAATATTCATTTAATAAATTCGTAAACCTGGAGTAGTTATTAAAAGCTTTGCTGAACAGGGTGTTTCATTGTGACATTACATTAATATGTTTTGTAATAGTATATTCGAACAGAATAGACTACATGAATGATTAAAAGCTAAATATAATTTCACAATTATGACATTTCTGCAAGATGTGAACTGGTTTGAAGCTGCGTATATGAAGCTGCTTGGTATCATTAATAACATTTGGATTTGTGGAAGATTTCCAAATTGCTAAATAGCTGACTGCATGCTGTCATTGTAACACGACTTTAGAAATGCCACTAAGTGAATGAGTGCATAATCTACCTGATATTTCTTGAAATCTTTTTTGTTGCAGACGGAATTGTTAAAAGCATACTTAATACAATGATACACTACGACCGTCACTTGTAATCGAGTATGAGTTGGTAGTATGTACTATGCTTTCTTTAAAGATTTTCTAATGTGTCCATGCAGTTACGAGTAGACAGAAGCACCTTCTCAATTTTCCCTCACTTGATCCTTCGGAAAATACATAATTTGACAGCTAGAAGAAGAAGACTAAACGAGCCTTATGATGATAGGATAGTAGAATTGTTTGTTTGTTTTTTATTGATCAAGCAGAGAGGGAATGGCAGTCCATAACCCTTTTCAGGATCTCCAAGACTGGAAAGGAAAATGGAAGTTATCCTCAAATCGGATGCCTGGCCTGAGTACTTGCAACAGAGTCAACTCCACTAAAGGTTCCCAAAAGCAAGATGGTGGTTTTAAAACGGGGGACAGATTAAGTCTATATCATTTGAGAACAACTGGAAGTAACATCTCAGCTTCTTTAATATCGAAGTAATTTTTTTACTATGGCACAAAGCTACATTGTTTTTGCCGGATGTGATAAATTCTATTAAATCTACACCAGGACTTGATTGGTTCATATTTTATTGATCTCAGAAAAATCAATAGCAAAGTCGACTCCAGTGGAATTTGAATGCTGAACGTAAAAAGACATAACTAAATAATGTGTGATGAAAAATATAGAGAGCTTAATTCGTATCCGGAAACGCGTTCGAAGAAATCATATTGTCGATTGTTTCACGGTCATTCAGGCTACCTGGGTGGTTCACAGATTCGTGACAGCCTTACACACACTCGCGCGCACACACACACACATACACACACACACACACACACACACACACACACACACACACACAAACACGGACACACATACACACACATACGATCTCACGCGAAAGAAGCCTCTAGGGCTACACTAATGTGCTAATCACAATCACAGTCACTGGGATGAGACGCACAGCGACTCGTTCTCCGCCTGCAACCTTGTTACTTCGGTAACAAACCCGAGCAGACGAGAGGAAGACAGTTAAATACGAAGGCCTGACCGATCGTTTCTTCTTTCCACTGATTTTCGTCGAGACAGTTACTGTCCTTGCTCCCCAGGCTGCTTATTTCCTCCGCAAAGTCTGAAAGACGGCGGCCCGCTTGAGGTAGCCCCATAAGGTAGAGTTGCTGTTGCAGCAGGGGTCTCAGTGAAGCTTCTTCGTCTCATACAAGGCTACTACCGGTCGACTCGGGCTCCTCGAGTGAGGGTCTATGGAGGGGAGATGGAGTCGTTCGATGTTGGGACGGGTATTCGGCAGAGGTGTGCGCTATCGCCAACTCTCTTTAACTACGCCATTGACTACACTCTCAACATAGCGCTCCGGGATTACCCGGGCGTATACGTCGGGAGAGGGGTTGTGGTGACGAACCAGGCCTACGCGGATGACATCGTGCTGATGGGCGCTAACGGGACAGATGTACAGGGTGCTCTCGAAAGGGTGCACACTGCAGCCGCCGCTGTTGGTCTACGAATCAATGCCGCCAAGTCGAAAGTCATGACGTCACTGCTCCCGCCTGGTGCCTGGCAGCCAATATCTCTCGAGGGCGTGGACCTGGAGGATGTGGAGTCCTTCGTTTACCTGGGCTCAACAGTGGTTCCAACGGGACAGGGCGCAGCCGAGGTCAAGCGTCGCATAGGTGCTGCCAGATCCGCTTTTGGGCGCCTCCAGCGGTGTCTGTGGGACAGGAGAGAGATCACCTCGGCGACCAAATGGCAAATCTACCAGGCCGTCGTTCGCACTATCCTCCTCTATGGCTGTGAAACATGGCCTATGAGGGTAGTCGATCAACGAGGGCTGGAGGTCTTCGACAATGACTGTCTCCGCCCCATTCTTCGCTGCCGACGCGTTGATCGAGTACCTACCACCAGTTTTCGTCTTCGCCTGAATCTTGGACCCCTTCCTTCAGTGCTTCTGCAACGGCGCTTGAGATGGTTTGGTCACGCAGCCCGGCGCCCTGAGGGTGAGCTGATCCGCGATATTCTCCTCCCACCTCCACTCCGTAACTGGCGCAAGCGCGTTGGCGGTCAGCTGAAGACCTGGGCAACGACGATCAAGGAGGATCTCTCAGAACTCTCAGGTCCGCAGGTGGTCGGCCTGCGCCGATGGAATCGTGACTGGCTCGCTATCTCCAGTGACCTAGCCCGGCACCGTCGTGTGTGGGCTGCCATGGTTCGGGATGCCGTCAAGACAAGGGAAGAAGCCGGCTCAACCGGTCCAGGGTGAATGTCAACACAAGTACAAGTGCAAGTAAGTAGGTGTCTCTGGCAATCCTACGTAGTAATGCCTTTGCCAATTTGTACGCGGGGCGCGGCAAATGCACCGCTCGGATTGGGTGTAGAGTCTGTCCCTCCCTCTCTTCTTTTCTTCCGTTTATTGATCCTTTTTTCTTTTTCTTCTTTTCATTTCCTTTTTTTCTGCCTTTTTTTTATCCATTACACTATACATTGAAAAGTATTTTGAACGGCAGTTTACCAAATGTGCTATCTACCTTTCTCCGTAACACTGTGAACGAGAACACAAAAGACAAAAAATATTTGTCAGCTGAGACCTATTATTATATAGTTACTAGACTGACTATGAAGAAATGATGCATGAGCTGTGAAGTCTTGCATGCATCAAATTCAACTCTTCTTATTAAGAAATGCATTGTCTCTTTCCAGGTACAGTTGAAAAATAAACCTCATTTGGTCATTCCATAAAAGTATCTTGGTCAGCGTATGAACTTTTCTGTCGATCCTCATATGTATGTTTGTGTGTATGTATGTGTGCATGTATGTATGTGTGTGAATGTATGTATGTATGTATGTATGTATGTATGTATGTATGTATGTACGTATGTATGTATTATGTCAGGTCACCAGTTGGTGCTACTGGTAACATGTATCCCAGTACAACCTGTCTCATGGTCGGGTCATTGGCGACTAAACTGGCAACCCCACCAAGGTTTCTTGGTGAGGAGGGTGACTTTGGACATCCTGCAGGACTAAAAACAAAACCTGTCAAAGGGCAAAGGAGCTCTTAAGAGTCAATGGCCATCCAAAATCACCGGGAGAGATGAACCCTTAGCCTTTGTCAAGGCAGAATTCTAGGAGAAGGAAAACTCTGATATAACACCTGCAACCCTGATGGTATCCAATGGTGTTGACTTGTTCTTCTTTTTGGTAAATATCATCTTGGTTAAGAGAGTGGGACTGGCTTTGTGCAGTGCCTTTGCTCACTATAAAAGCTTCACGGCACAGGCATTGCTTTATATCTGGAGATCTCTCTGCATTTGTCGTCACATGGTACCATGGGCCCAGCACTATGTGTCAATAATTGTCACTAGTGTAGTGTTTGTACCAGAGTTTTCAAGTCCCTGGCTGGACTAAAAAGTCACACTCGTTCAGCGCATCGGTAGGAGTTCTCCTACATGGATATAAAGTAGTGGCCGTACTCGAAAACGAGTTGGCAGCCACCATGTATGTATGTATGCATGCATATATGGATATGTGAAGGTGCGTGGCTTTGTGGTTAAGGTATTCAGCTTACAATCGTAAGGTCGTGAGTTCGATTAGGTCCAAGCGCAACATACTTTATTTCAAGTTGTTCCAGTCCACTCAGCTGACAAAAATGAGTTGTATCAGTAATTAGAAGGGCAAATCGTGTCACACTCTGTGTCAAGCTGAATTTCTACCTTAAGGGTATACGTGTCTGCTGAATGCTCAGCCACTTGCACGTTAATTTCATGAGCAGGCTGTTCCATTGATCAGATCAACTGGAACACGCATCGTCGTAACCGACGGAGTGCCAGTACATGTATGTATGTATGTATGTATGTTGCAAAATTTGTAAGAATTCTTCCTTGATGATCTAACTATTAATTAAGTGAAGAATATATTTTATTTCATGTTAAATGTTTGAATGGTCCAGTTTTGGCTTCTATTTTCAGTTGATGGGTTGACTTATATTCCAGTATATACGGTATATAGTATTCTCGGCAATTCAAAGAATAGAATTATCAACATTGTATTATATTTAATGGTTTCTGGTTTAGGCAGAAGGCCAACAACTTTGAGGGGGAAATCGATTAAATTGACCCTATTGCGTTGCTGGTGCTTTATTTCATCGACTCCGTAAGGTTGAAAGGCAAAGCTAACCTCTGTTGGATTTGAAATCAGAACGTAAACGGCCGTAACTATATGCAATAAAGCATCTTTTCTGGGTTCTACCGATCTTATCAATCCAGTGCCCTTTTGCTAAGAAATAATTGTCTCTAGCATTAAATAAAATGCTGGCAAAAAGAGCGGAAAAGAAAAAAACGCAAAAAAGTAGAATGAAGAAAAAGTGGTAGGATGGGGAATGAGAAAGCCTACTTCAGTGGCTGGGCGGTATATATTAACTACTCACGACAGTGAACAAGATGGCGTAAGTGCCACCGTGAAGAATAGCCAGCGATACCCGCCTTATCAACCATTCCACCTTTCTATATATTTAGCTCACGATCGCGAGGTGGATTTGCGATAGCAAGCTGTTTCCTTGAACAAAATACTTTATTTCGCATTTCTCTAGTCAACTCAACTATAAAAGTTAGTTCTACCTGCAATTCAAAGGACCAGCCTTGTCACACACTATTTTATGCTGAATCTCCCGGAGAATTACATTAATGGTACATGTATCTGTGGAATGCTCAGCCACTTACAACTTAATTCCACAGATTGACTGTTCTGCTGTTTCAACAATTTGAACACTCGTTGTCGAACTCGACGGAGGATCAACACACACATATATATGTGTGTGTACATTTTCCCTCATTTAGCGTCATTCTTTTCTCTTCAACTATTATTTATTATCTACAAGTCAAAAATAATCAATCATAATGTTTTATCAAGAGACTTCTATAATAATGTGAAGTTAAAGCGAAAGAAATATGTAAACACTAAAGCAATTTAAGGGATGATACTTAAGTACATTTAAACCCATCCTGAGAAAAAAAATAAGCAGAACAATAAAAACAGATACATTTTTCTCCAGGGTATTTTCTGCCATTGGAATATTAACTGTAAATTGGTTCTGCTTTGTGTCTGTTAGTCAATTTTTCGCTTCATCTATCAGTTTCTAATTTCCGTCATTCACTTGACTGGTTTCCTGTTCTCTCGTTACAAGGAAAGTACAAGCCAGTTAAGCAAAGCGTAAGATAATCAACATGAACGAACAAACAATAAAGAAAACACGTGTGATACTTAAACGACAAGAATACCACCACCAGCAATAATGATTTATTAATTAACCGTGAAGTTAACAGTTGCGACAACGTAGTGGTGTGGTTAAGGCGTTTGTACATCCCAAAGACATTAGCGAAGCAAAAACGGATTGAGATTGGAAACCGAGCAGCAGTCACCATCGTCATCTTCTAAATTAGGCATAAAATCTATTTTTTTCATCAATTGAAAAAAGTAAAATAAAGGAAAACCAGTTAAACTTATTTATAATTATCTACTTATATATGATGTCATATATTTTAACCCAAGACAGAGTGCGTAGCTCGGAGATCAGAGCCGCTCCTTTTCCGAATTGAGAGACCACAGCTCCGATATTACGGACATGTGGTTAGAACGTCTCAGGAAAGAATCACTGAACAGATTTTACGGACAAAACCAACCAACTGGAGACAGCGAGAAAGATGGTTGGATAACATCCATGAGCTCAGCTCAATGATAAATTTAAATACACACTAACAAACATCACACACTCATACGTCCTTATATATACACTCAAATCGATACATAAACGACAAAACACCATCTCAAGCCGGCTTGAACGCATGCGTATTTAAATCCTAGCACAACGGAAATCTCAAAATAAACAATGAACAGGAAAGACAAGCTCCGATTCCTCCGAGATCCCCCCCCCCCCCTACGGATTCCTTTTGATAATGGATGATAAATCCTATCTTTTTCATTTCCTATTCTCACACTTTTTACTTTCTACCTCACCCTTCTCAATTCCCTTCCGATATTTTGCCTTGGTAATTCTAACCCACTTGTTTAGTACGGCTTCCTAAATATACCCACGCTTCATTTTCATACTCCACAATGCTTCAAGCAAACTACAATACCCTTTTATACGTACAAGTACTATCTCATAGTCTGAATATAGAGTCTTGGAAAAAAACTTCAATGAATTGAGATTATCTTTACAAAACCGAAACACACTTTAGGGTTGTTCAGAAATCAGCAAGAAAGAAACCCTAATAAAAGGCTCTCGCGGGAGGCAATCACGCCTCGAAATTTGTCGATACACATATAACTCTCCCACCCCCAAACATTGACTATTTTTGTAGTATATGCACTGGTACAGTAATATAAAACTTACTTCATCGTAAAATTCTTCAGATTTATTAAACACAACATGGCATTTTGATTGTATAAAGGATAATGCTGATAACTTTTGATCTCCCAGTTGGTCACAGTTTTCTGATAGCAGAAAGGTTGGCAGTAGCCATCAGCAACTCATAGCTGTAAATCAACGAGTATGATGACTTGACATGTATATCTCTTACTATTTTGTATCTCTTTCTTCACATTTTTGCCTATCTTTTTATATAGTCCCGATATTTCGGATGCAGCACCCCTTAATATGGTGTCTGAATGAAACCTTGTAGAATTCTGGAGAGGACCTTTCAAAGTCTTTATTCATGTATGCATGTATGTCCTTGTTTGTGTTCGCGTTTACTGCATCTCAGCGGTTCTAAAAATAAAGATCGATAAAATAAATATTGAAAAGCGAAGTACTGGGGTCGATATGATCGACTAAATCGTTTCTAGGCAGTCACTCAGTTAAATGAGTGAAACCAGATATTCATCACTAAAGTCTCTTCGATTTCCTCCCTAAGAAACTTCATCTCACTAATTCTTGATATATGTTACTTACTAATACATTTGTAAAGGAATGAACGTAACGCCTCTTTCTATTTCACCATTTTGTGTACGTTTTGTTATACAACAACCATTAATAGTCAGTTGGGATTATTTCGTATACTTTTGTGTATACAGCTGTTCGTGTGTATATGTAGGTGTACCGATATATGTGCGCATCAACATATATATATCAATATATATTATATTTGCTTTTGTGTATCTGTTTGTACATATATATATATATATATATATATATATATATATATATATATATATATATATATATATATATATATATATATTATATGTGTGTGTACTTAAATGTAATTAGTTATCTAAAGAATGCTGATTGGCTAATTTTACAGTGACGTCTGTTGTCGGCTTGTCGGAAAGCAATGCGAACTCAACCTTTAAATGTGATGTACCCATATATGTACATATATAATTTCGTAGGCAGGTATTACCTATTGTGTCATCATCAGCCTTATTTACATAATTATATACACTGTTCAGTCCAAAACCAGCTGAGATCATCTTTGTATTTAATCATTTAATACAGGGTTCGATTCTTCCTCTATATCTCTACCTCACTCTCTCACTCTTTCTCTGGAACAAATCAGTAGTGTTGAGATCTGGTGAAGGATGGGCTCCGTTCAGTTTAAGTACCCATAGCCAAGGGTGGAATAAGGGTGGACTAAACTTGCATACTGCCCTGGCATTTCTTCGAGCCCTTTTTGTATTATTTATGGTAGAAAAGAAAACATTAATTTTTAGGCTTTTAAATATTGCTCAGTCCTGAATCAAGCCTGTTAGCTCCTCTCCTTTAATGTGCCACCGTTTAACATACAACATTTGTCATTACCACGCCCCTACCACTCCATCAAGAACGAAGGTCGTCATGGATGGGATACACTGTTCAACTATTTAGTTACTTTAACGCTGTTTAATTCTATCAAGGCACTTTATAATGTCATTAGTAGCTTTCACTTTCGTTTTATTTCGTCTTTTCAAATTATGTAACAGTAGTATTCGACAATACTACTGTTGCATAATTTGACGAATACCCACACATATATGTATATGTTAGTGTGTTTCTGCATGTGTGCCTGTCTATATGTGTGCATATGTGTGTGTGAGTGTGTGTGTGTTTATGTGTGTGTCTATATGTGTGTATGCGTGTAAGTGTGTGTCTATGTGTGCGTTTGTGTGTGTGAGAGTGTGTGTCTATGTGTGTTTATGTGTGTGTTTGTCTGTATGTGTGTGTTTGTCTGTATGTGTGTATGCGCATGTGTGCTTATGTATGCTTATGTATGCGTGTGCTTATGTATGTGTGTGTGAATATTAATAGATATTTCTTCAGAACATACTCATATTCTTTGGGTCCTCATTGAGTGCAACTCTGCTTCTATTTGTTGAGTACTGATTCATTTAATGTTTCACTGATCTTATGCCTGATTATACATGAACCTTATGAAGTTATGTGGCTTAGTGGTTAGGGTTTTCGCTCTACAATCCTAACGTCATGAGTTCTATTCCTGTTGCTCCAGTCGACTCAGCTAGAAAAGAAATGAGTTGTTTCTGTATTTCAAAAAGGCAGGCACCCTTGTCGCACACTGTTTTACAATGAATCTCTTTGAGAACTGTGTTAATGATACTCGTGTCTGTGAAATACTTAGCCACTTTCACGTTAATTTCACGAATATTCTGTTCCGTTGATCAAACAACTGGAACACTCATCGTTGAGACCGACGGGATCCAACAATATGAACCTTGTAAGATAATATATTACGAAATTGTCATGTAATATCAAGTAAATGTTTTGGGTTCTTTTGCTTCTTTTACACGGGATTTCGTAAATTTCACGTCTCTATGGTCTTCTAGTTTAGCCCCAGGTCATCATTGATCCTGCTGGCCTATGATCAAAGGAAGGTGCCATGACCCAACCATGCTTTTTCTCGGACAAGTTTATCTAATACACCTTCCCGTCTTTTAATATCATTAGGATGTAATTTGAGTGATATTTGGCTGCTGTTTTTAACAGGTCGATTCACCATATAGTGACCCTCTCTAGTTTTGGTGCTGTTGAATCAGTTTGGGGTTATACCTATTTTACAAAATTTAGTGATCGAATAGGGGTTGTCTAACAATTTATTAAAGATTAACCTAGAGTTAGAAGCTTCAACGTAATTTGAATCTTCTACGTGCATTCGAGTTCTAACTGTAGGTTAGTTTTCAATAAATACATATCCGCTCAACGTTTCTAAAAATAGATCATGTCTAAAATGTTTCCTTCATATATTGAAATATTATGTGTTTAAGCGAATATCGATAGATGTTAGTACGAAATATGCAAACCCCGTAGTGAGACCAGGGGGGGTTTTCGGCAGCTTTGGATCGGGATTGTACCGACCTTTTCCGTTGCTTTTACAATTTATTAAGATTCATTTTACTCTCCCTCCCAAACTGTCGAGTGATAATAGCAGATAGCTGCTTGTTAAAATATAAACATGATTGCACAAGGTACATAGAGTAAAATGTACGTCGTAGTAATACTAAGAAAAAACACCTGCAGCTTATTAGAACCAACAAAACGTGAGGTGGTAATCGGATATCTTATCTCTTCAGCAAGATTCGTTTACACAATACCGCCATTCAAAGATATGTCTGAGATGTTGCGTGGTGTTGGATCTCCGTTGATTACGTCGATGACTTTTCCAGATGTTCGTTCAACGAAACAGCCTGCTCTTGAAATTAACGTGCAAGTGACTGAGCATTTCTCATACACTGGTAACTTTAAAGTATTTAATTAATTCTAACTGCTCAAGAATGCATTGATTTCGCTTATTCAAAGTATCTCAATTTAACAACAATACATAAAGACCTGGCATTTTTAATCACCGCACTGCTGATTTCCTCCATAAAATCAGGCAAACGGTAGTCCGCTTGAAGAGGGAGCTATGAGAGGGAGCTATGGTATCTCTGGCCATTCTCCACATTAAAGCCTTTGCTGTTTTGTCCACAAGGCGCGGCCGAGGCACCACTCAGACTGACGTGAAGTGTCTGTCCCCTCTCTCCCTTTCTTTTGTTGCTTGATCCTCTTTTTTTTTACTCCTTTTCTTCTTTTCATTTCCTTTGTTCTTTCTTTTTAGTTCGCTTTAATTGTGAGCTTTGTGTTTATTAGATACTGCTCGATAATCTATGTATATAAAACAGATGATGTATGTTTGTCTGTCTGTGTAACCGTATCATTTCTACATTTTACAACCGATTTGCACCAAATTTCATACTTAGGTTTCTGAAGTCCTATTACGCGTCGTGGACTATTTTATTTTTCCGTACATCGATTGTGGGGGCCCCAGTAGCAGATAATCCCCTTAAGCTTCTTGCTTGGAGTCAGCAGTACTACTGTATAAAGGCCCCATAATTCCTGCAGTTTTCCTCCCATCTTCACCAAAATTAATCTTTTGTTTGCCTATGGCCTACAAATAAATTTGCAGGCATGCACTTGCGCAGAAATTTGGGGGGCAGTAAACAGACTTGATGAATGTTGAAGTTAATATCATCAATGCAACATAACGTCATAACTGCTTGAGTTGGTGTTTGGTTTTCAAGAAGCGAGAAGTATTGGTTACTCATGGCTTATAAATGAAGGTGAACACATGAACTTTTATTGAACTTATCAAGGGGACCCCTGGGAGGGGGCGTAGTAAGCTCCTTCGACTTATCTATTGAAGTTCACATTAACACTATTAGTACCTCATAACTTTTGAAGTTTACGTTAGATTTTAACTTTACCGGACACATTGGTTACCCATTGCCTAAAGATGATGTTGAAGACACTGTCTATACCAGGAACAAGCAAGGGGACTCCCAGGGGATAGTAAACACCAGCGAGTCATTTATTGAATTTGGCTATTGTAATGCAGCAAAGCCTCATAGCTTCGATAATTGGTAGTCCAATAAAATGAATTTCGACTTAGTTGTTATTCATGTACTACAAATGAGGATACAGTGAGGCACATTTACTTTCATTTCAATTCAGCAAGAGGACCCCCTTGGGGACAATGAGCCCAATTTATTAACCTATAAAAGTTCAAACTGCCACAATAAAAAAGCGCCATAATTTCGAGAGTATATACTTGATTCATACAAAAACTAAACGAAATGGTTATTGCCTGCCATAAGATAAAGCACCACACATTCGTTATCACTTCAATTTTACAAGGGACCCCCCCCCCCCCCAGGGTGGGCAGTGAGCCCCTTTGGACCACTTTTAAAGTTCATATTATGGTCGCAGCAAAGCATTTCAACTTCTGGAAATAAAAGTCAATTTAAACGAAAGTTGACGCATCGGTTACATATGTCCTACAAATGGAGTAGAGAATTTTTAAATCCCCTGACTTAACTTTAGTTTGTTTAGTTAACTTTAGGAGGATTGCACCCGGTTGTCTCCACCGTGTAATTGCACCACAATTAAGTGCGGAATGGGGAGTCAATTTTTTTTCCTTGAACTCTGGCGTCATTTCACACTCCTAATCAAGAAAGCGCGATTTAACCCAGGTGTAAATTTTAACGCCTACTGTATGTGGATTGTGTTATTTCACACTCATGCCTAAACTGTGCGAATGATTGATTAGTTTTTGCACCCGGTTGTCTCCCCCGTTTAATTGCACCTCAATTAAGTGCGAAATGGCGACCTCTGGCCAACCACACATCAGTGAGTTGTGTTCAGTAGATTTCATCCCACTTATTTGTATTATCTAACCAATCAGACAACTCGAGTGTTGTTCATTGAGCGAAATCACTCCTATTTATATCGGTCAAGTCCGACCTAGGACACTTCTTTTTTGGCTTTTGACAAGTGGTAGGTTTTTTTTGCATGCGTACTCTCATAAGCTACCCCTATGTTTCTTAAACGGATGCTTCTTCAACATTTTTCACCTTAAAGGAGGTTTAGTTAATGTGTTTATGGTCATAAGGTTCCAGTTTATCATGCTGTGATTTTTCGGACATTTTTGCCTGTATCCTTTCAATGGTTAGTACTTACTTATTGCTATGTTCGAACTGAATAAACATACTGACACTTATATACCTACCACTGTAACCACACTATTTAATTTCCTTTATCACAGGTAGTCCGTACGCTGCGTTGCCCCTAACTTAAAACCTGAAATTTGACTGGTACACAAAATCTTACAATACATACCACATGTCGATTAACAAATCACAGGGTCAGACGCTGACAGTCGTAGGGATTAATTTAGAAGAACCGTGCTTCTCCCATGATCAACTATATGTTGGCTGCTCTCAAGTGGGGAGCCGACATAACTTATTTGCTTTTGCAACTCGCAAGAAAACCCAAAATATAGTCTCTAAGGAAGTTTTGTAGGCACCCCATCTGCCAACAAGTAATCGGTGTTTTTGTTTTGTATAAGTGCTTACATTTGCTGTATCCGAGTGCTATTTTTGTCCTTTTGACAATACCACGCACGCCTCTGAGGCTGCTTTTGCTATACGTTATAAATTTTTAATGTCTCCGTTTTCCGCATTTATATGTTGCTATTACGCTTTGCTATCGATGTTCCGTAGTTTTAACCTAATTAATCTACTTTTCCCTACATCTTATTTAAACATTTTTTTTACATTCCAGCGTGTTCTTGCCAAGGCCGTTTTTGTGGCCACCGACTGTTACATGCTTTTCTAGGTTACAATCTCAAATAACAAGCAAAGCAAATACGATACACCAAAGTGGTGTGAAGGACTTCTTAAGGGCCACCACCTCTAATCGGAGTCGTCTTTTCTGACAGCTCTGCCGCTGGGACTTTTAAGAGTGAACGATCCAAGGCCCTCTTTAGGGCCACCAACTTTAAATTGTTACCATCGGATTTGTCTTTGCTGGCAGCACCGCCGAAGAGGGATTTCAAAGTGAAGGTTCAAAGGCTCTCTTTAGGGCCAACACCTATAAATTGTTACTTCTATAGTCGTGTTTAACGAAAGTATTTCGGTTCATTTGAACGACTACTCCATTGAGAGTTATACCGGGTAATGCCGGGTACCTCTGCTAGTTATAATATAATGTCGATGGTTTTTCATGATATTGTCTATTGAATATGTTTGCCTTTATGTTTAGTTGTTAAATTGATATACTCTTAAAGTAGTTATAAAGGGAATTCAGTGTGACACAGTGTATGACAAGTCTGGTCCTTTGAATTACATGTAAAACCTTTTTTTCTAGTGGAATGAACTGGAGCAACATGAAATAAATTGTCAACGTGCCACCAGAACCGAACACCATAACCATTAAGCTTCATCCCTTCACCATATTTGATAGTAGGGATTAAAAACTGCTAAGCTAAGTTATACGTTAAACAGGCATATATTATAGTTATACTAAGATATATATTAAGCAGATATATATTACAGATATACTAAGATATATATTAGGCAGGCATATATTAAAGTTACACTAAAATATGTATTAAACAGTCATATTTTACTCATATATCATGATATATATTAAGCAGAAATATATTAGGATAATACTGTCCATTCAAACAGGACATCAAATTCGTAGAACATATTTGTTCATGTACGTATTTATATGTATGTTCTTCTGGTTTTATAATTTCACAAATTTTTACCAATAGAGAGAGAGTCGGTTTCTAACATAGACACAAGACTCTCTCATTGGAATTTACACAACATCAACTAGATAGATTATATATGCATGTCTGCATGTGTAGATATGGGTGTTATTGTATGTGTGGATGTGGATGTTTTGAGTTGTATGTGTGCATGTGTGTATGCTTTGATCTGTACATGTGTATATGCAGTTATTAGATGCAACATTTTTGGAATGTTTTACATATTTTTACTGTTCCATTAATGGATTGTACTTGTAATTTCCTAACTAGTTGTGTTCTTTATGTTCCTGTGAAGCCTAGCTTCTCAAGATTTGTATTGAGGCAGTTACTAACATACCCCAGTGCCCCAATAATCACAGGCATAAATCTGAAGGTGTAATCAGGGTGGAGTATCTGCAGATTTCTCATCAGTTCTGCATAAATATTCTCCTTTTCGCTAATCTTTGATATTATATTGACATCTGCTGGGCAGCTAATTTCCAATACTGTGCATGCTTTCTTCTCCCTGTCTCATATCATAATATCTGGTCTGTTATGCCTGCATTTTATTGGGGTTTTGACTGGAACATTCCACCAGTACTCTTTCATATTATGTACATGGATGTCTTCCACATTGCTGTAGCTTTTAATGTGTTTATGTATGTATGTATGTATGTATGTATGTATGTATGTATGTGTTCTTCTTTTTGGTAAATATCATCTTGGTTAAGAGAGTGGGACTGGCTTTGTGCAGTGCCTTTGCTCACTATAAAAGCTTCACAGCACAGGCATTGCTTTATATCTGGAGATCTCTCTGCACTTGTCGTCACATGGTACCATGGGCCAGCACTATGTGTCAATAATTGTCACAGGTGTAGTGTCTGTACCAGAGTTTTCAAGTCGCTGGCTGGACTAAAAAGTCACACTCGTTCAGCGCATTGGTAGGGGTTCTCCTACATGGATATAAAGTAGTGGCCGTACTCGAAAACGAGTTGGCAGCCACCATGTATGTATGTATGTATGTATGTATGTAAAAAGTAAACAGAAATAACAAAGCAAATGACACAGTACATTGAAGAAATATATTACTTTAACGCTTGAAATAACAGGAAAATAGTCTTAACGTTTCATCAGAAGATGGAGTGAGAAATAAAGATAAAACAGAAATTTAAAGCATGAGAAGCGGAAGGAACGGAACAAAAATGAAAATAAGAAAACTGTTTCATTCGCATGGTTTCATATGAATGAAACAATTCTTGTCCGGTAGAAGTCTCTCGCTCTCTATATATATATATCAAATACGCCGCAGGTCGTTCAGGAACAGCATCAACATAATCTGTCCCAGACTGCCGATTGCTGTGAGATCTTAAATAACTTGCAAGCATAGCACGTGAAAGAAAATTACCAGTCTAGTACTGCGGTCGATTCTTCTTCTAAATCACTTTCTCACTTCTATTCTCTTATTCTGTGAAATAAATCTACTGTGTTCAGGTGTGGAGAGGGGATGGGCTCCGCCAGGTTTACAAAATCCCTTAAGAAACGCCGTATTTCAATATAGTGCCTCTACGAATCCCTGAAGACTTACGGGTCCATACCATACATTGAGGGTGTTGTACTTTGCTTGAAGCATGGTGGAAAGTGTAGAAAATAATATGAGTTTTTTTTCTGATGGATACAGCAATGCAAAGAGGATATTAAATGTGATTACCAGTTGTTGTGTTACCTTGGATGTGTTTAATTAGTCCGTAATCTTCCCGGGTAAAATCCCTTCGTCAAAAGAAGGAAACTAAGTCGGAGTGTAACATCTTGTGTTGTTCTTTACCTCGATTTTAATAATCTGAAAGTTGTGAATTTTTTTCTCACCTCTGGAAAATATAGTTAAGACTACATTATTCACAGAGTCCGTTTATTACGACAACACATTTCGATGCTGGCAATATAGGTAGAGCGTCAGACGCCATGCTTTGCAGCATAGTTATGGCCCTTTGCAATCTGAGTTCAAATCCGCCGAGGTTAACTTTGCCTTTCATCCTTACGAGGTCGATAAAATAAAGTACCAGTGATGCCTTGTGCCAAAAGTAGAAACTCTATTATTTTTATTTAGTCAATGGCGGTGTCAATTGACAGTATCAGTAAAGCGTCGGACAACATGCTTTGCGGCATATAGTTACGTTCCTTTACGCTCTGAGTTCAAATCCCGCCCGAGTTAGCTTTGCCTTACATCCTTACGAGATCGATAATATTAGTAGCAATGTCACACTGGAGTCAATTTAATCAACTTCCCCTCCCCCAGGATTCTTGGCCTTGTGCCTAAATCGAAAATCATTATTTCTATTTAGTCAAGCATCTCCATAGATGTTTTTCACTGGCCCGGAACCCTGCTTATTTTTACTTTAACTTTTCATTATATATATAAAAAAAAAATTAATATTTATGTTTTTTCATACAATCTCTATATATATAAAACAGAGAATGTCTGTATGTCTGTCTGTGAGCCTGTCTCTCTGTCTGTGTGTGTGTCCGTCTGTGTAAATCCCTAAAACTCGAGAAATACCAGACCGATATTTTTCAAACTTTACACATGCGTTCTTGAAGTGCAATGGGCAAATTTTAAATGTTTCGGCCCTAGGGCCCGCATTAGGCGAAACACCACATTTTAAAGGCATTTTTAGGCTTTTTTGAGGCGTAACTTAAAGATAATCCAGCCGATTTCCTCGAAATTTGCAGCACACATTAGTTAGTCCCCCTCACATTGCTGTGAACAAAAAAAATTTGATTCCATTAATGATTCTAGGAAATTTACGAATTAGCATTGGGCATTACATGCCATTTTTATTTTCAATATAAATGCTACTTAAACATCATAAGTAGCATATAATATTTCGTTAAAAATTTGGTTTGTTTAACAGAGGACACAACACTTACTTACTTTTAAGCAGGACCATTTTCGGGGGATTGAGGAAATGAGGAGGACCTTAAAATGTTTGTCGGCGCCCTGTTGACGTTTCGTGTTTTCATCACATGCAAATCCGGGTCCTGTGAACGTTGCCGTGTTATTGACACCGTATGCTACTTCTACTAAGACCCCTTTTGTTGCACCTACACCGCAGTATGAACGCCCTGCGCAAGTACGCAGAACAGCGGTTGTGCTAATTCCGTGGTGACCCCTTTTGTCGCACATAGACATAACTGATGATGTCTGTCCGGATGACTGGATGCGAATCTATAAAACACAAAAAGTACCTAACCGATTTTATCCAATGGAAGAAAAATCATACTCTAAGATTTAGTACGCTTAAAGAGTATCCAGCTGATTTTCTTCAGATTTTGCACATGCATGCAGATGATTCACGATTCAGGCCTGCTGGTGTTCTACGTTTCCAGTAGATGAACAATCATTCCCTGGGAATAAGGGAATTCAAAAAGTACCCAGCTACATTCCTCAATATTTGCATATGCCTGTTGCTATTTCACGTTTCCTATCCCGTGCAACGCCGGGTCCTGCTGCTAGTACTCTATATAATTTCCTTCTACGTTTCATAAGTATGTTTTGTTTATTTATATTTTTGTAGTTTCTTTTAGACTTTTCGTTGCGGTTTGTTATGTAAACGCTCCACTGTTTTACATATAAACGGCAAACATTTGTGTAAACAGCGCCACGTTGTACCTTCATGTGAAATTGTATAATTACATAATTTACCGCTATAGGATTGGTTATTCATCCATGGACCCGTAACTCCTAATGGAGTCGTAGAGACGCCGTTGTGACATTTTGGGCGTTTTAAATCTGGCAAAGCCCAGCCCTATCTAGATCTGAACACAGTCGATATTTTACAAAGAGAGAAGGGAAGTAAGAAAGAGATATGAAAGAAGAATCGACTCCAGTACATAACTGGTAAATTGTTTTATTGACCTCGAAAGGATGAAAGAGAAGATTGATTTCTGTGGGATTTCAGCTCAGAGAGCTGGAGCGAATATCGATAACCCTTCAACCTGACAGTCTAAAGCCTCTGCCAATTAATCACTATAGAAATGATAAAAATAAACGTTGCTGTTGTCAGAAGACCTTTATATATATTCTTCCATACAATATCGATGGTTGCATATAGGGATTAATATATGTTTTCTTATAAGGGCGGTGATTGGCAGAGTAATTACACGTCGTATAGAATGTTTTGCAGTATTCCTTCTAGCTGTCTGCACTTTGAGTTCTAATCCGGCCAAGGTCAACTTTTCCTTTCATCCTTCTAGGATCGATAATATAAAGTACCATTGAAGTACTGGGGTTGGTTTAATCAACTTTTCCCTTCTCAAACTTGTTAGCCTTGTGCTTAAATTAGAAATCAATATATTGTTCAATGTTGAACAGTTTCTATATGGAGTAAAATGCCTGATGGCACCAAATAATTTCTTCAAGTACCATTCTTTATCACTGCAATAGAAATTGTTCAGCACTCTCATTCTACGAATGAGACTTCTTTATTCATATACTTTTATTTTATTATTTTTTTATTGGTTACATTGACACCAGTGCTTATTCTTTTCAGTTCTGCTACTTATTTTATCGATATATTTTTTGTTGGCTAGGTTATGGGTCATAAACACTGACATAGATGTACACATAGACATACACATACACACACACACACACACACATATATATATATATATATATTCTCGGTATAGTGAACTCTAACTGTTGTGGAACTACTCGTCCCATGGACTGAGTGCTTTACTACTACGGATATAACTCACCAGTGTTCTACTATTATATATATATATGTATATATATATCGTTTCTGAATTTGTTTAGCAAGATTCTGTATCTGAAAACGTGTGTTGAAAGCGATATTGTTATACTTTGGGAGGGTCATGTTGCCAATAAGAAACACACGCACCAGTTGCTTTCACTTCAATTTATTATAATAAATTTATGAATTTATGAATTTATAAATTTCCGGTTGGTTGGTTGGTTCCACAACCAGATGATTGTTTATATATTGTCAAAGTTCTTTCGTCACACATTATGTGACCTCTTCAGTGACTGGGGATTCTTTTCTTTCTTTTTGTGCCTCTCCTTTGTTCTGTCCTACGCCATCTTGTCTAAACATTGCGTCTAAAGACGCAATGTTTAGACAAATCACAGAAGCAATAAACATAAATGAACTCCAACCAAAACTAAATAGAAAACATGAATGGAACAGCAACATCACAACTTACAATTAAGGACAAAATGAAAACACACACGCACATAGAACAAACAACCAACCAGTAACATGTAAATAAACAAATAAATAAACAAATATAAACACACACAGACACCCGGATGTAACACATGCGCAAACTAAGCACACAACACACACAAAAACAAGATGGCGTAGGACAGAGCAAAGGAGAGGCACAAAAACAAAGAAAATAATCCCCAGTCACTGAAGAGGTCACAGAATGTGTGACAAAAGAACTTTGACAATATATAAACAATCATCTGGTTGTGGAACCAACCAGCCAACCGGAAATTTATAAATCCTAAATTTATAAATTTATTATAATAAATTGAAGTGAAAGCAACTGGTGCGTGTGTTTCTTATTGGCAACATGACCCTCCCAAAATATAACAATATGTATATATATATATATATACTACTACTCCTACTACTACGGATATAACTCACCAGTGTTCTACTATTATATATATATGTATATATATATATATATATATACAAACATACATACAAGTATTTATTACACTTAACTACACTGTTTCATTGAGTGCATCTATGAGATATTTCTGAATCAGACCTTAATTCAGAAATCGTATCTCAAAGAGGCACCAGATAAAATATTTGTACCTAGAATACACCATAGTTAGTGTAATAAATATCTGTATATCTCACCTTGTCTCATAGAATGAGTACTCTTCCAACATTTGGATATCCTTTACCAACTTGCACTACACTGTTTGTATGTAATATACATATATATATGCATGCATACATGCACAAACACACACATTATATATATATATAAATATATAAATATATATATATATATATATATATATATATATATATATATATATATATAAATATATATACGACGGGCTTCTCCAGTTTCCGTCTACGAAATTTCACTCGTAGATGCTTGTAATGGTCGTATGACTACGTACGGGAGTTACGTTTTGAGCTCGTCTTCACAGCATGATATATGTAAAGCGAGTATATTATGTAGGTTACTAAAGCCTATTACTAAAAGATAATATTGTCTCATTCACACACTCATCACCTTAATATTTCTTCTATTGCCATGGTTCGTCTTGAAATAACTTTCGGTTGTTTCTTAAAATAGATGCATAAAATAACTTGGTGTTTACTTTGATTTATCCACTTGCGATTTAAAACTAAAACGCAGTAACATTTACTTTTCTTTTCTTTTTTCTCAGTACAATAAATTTTTGATCCGTTTTTATGACGCTTTTATTATAATAGTTTGTCTGATGTTGGGAAAAAAAAAATGAAAATTGTCCCTCTCCTAATCATAAGTCTAAGAAACCTTTTACAAGTGGCATGATGCGTGACATTAGGATGTAAAGAGAGGTAAACCTAGATGATAACACAAACATATGCACACGAACACACAGGCACACAGACATACACACGCACATAAAAGTACACTCACATACACACGCACACATAAACACAAGGACACACACACATAGTTACACACACACACACACACACACACACATATATATATATATATATATATATATATATATATATATATATATATATATATATGCATGCATACATCTTTTAAGGGGAAACTTTGAAAAATTATTTTTAAGAAATAAAAATACAAACGAAGGACACTGAAATCCAAGGTAATTAGGTGGACTTTGGCAGTTTAGACCTCTACCAACAGTTCTTCTGGTCCCCCGTTTGATATTATAGAGTATGTATGGACCAGTAACTCCTAAGGGAGTCGTATGTGCACCGTATTGACATACAGCGGATCTAGTGCATGTCTTAAACCTGGCGGAGCCCATCTCCTCTCCCTATCTGAACACAGCAGATTTCTTCCAGAGCTGGATAGAGAGGGAAAAAATTGAAATGAGAAATAGACACAGTGGAAGAATTGACCCCAGTACTAGACCGGTACTTTTTATCAACCTTGAATGAATGAAACGCAAAATTGACCATGGCGGAATTTGATCTGAGAGACAGAGCCGAAACGGAAATTTTGAAAAACCAACTTAGATCTCAATATTTAAATAAATGCAAGGAAATCATTATTATTTTATTACAAACTCATCTGGGCTGACAAACACGGAAATAATTTTTTTATGTATATATTAGCAGTTACGATGGAACTGATATTTTATATCTAATCTGATCCACAAATACGGAAATTTACAGAAACAATAAACCAAGGAACTTGACATGGAAATCTCAGAAAGGAACTACTGAGCAATTTTAAATATTTGATTCAAAATGTATTACATATAAAAACTTAAAGATAATAAATCTCATAGATGTAACATTAAACCTTTACACATGCAAACAATACTCCCGTAAATGATATAAATCAGATATTCGATTGCCCGTCCATGATCATCCACGGAGGTAATACATCCGTGACCGGTGCCATGATTAAGTTCCTCCTCCAGCTCACCCAGTCCAGCATTGCCGTTTGAATTTCCCCTTCTTCCGGCCCGGGATCGTCTTCAAGAATATACTTCAGTGTAGTGGTTAGTCTTCCAACTCGTCTGCGCACATCAGGTTTTCAGAAAAGAACTCTGCCAGCAGGTTCATTGTGGCGTTTCACATGTCTGGCTAATGCAAATCTTCTACGCCGGATGATGTCAGAAAGGTGAAGGTGTGAGCCGTAGTGCGATTTATTGGATATGTATGATCTCCAGGACACGTTCTGGACCTTTCTCAGCATTCGCGTGAATGTTTCATTAACCCAATTTGTCAGTATTTTGTTAGTGTCCATGGCACACAACCGTAGAGGAGAATAGACTCAACCGTTGCTTTGAATAGCTTACTTTTCGTAATTTTTTTGATCGGAGACACTCATACCTTTGCTAGGGAGTTAAGAGCCACCCGTGCTTTTCCTGCTCTTGTCTCCACATCGTGCTCTTAGTCTCATAATGTTGCCCTATACTACATTAAAGCAAAGAGTTAGAAGTAAATTTAGCACCAAACTTAGATACAAAGTGTAATCCACGTACTCTTATTTTTATTTCATTCATTGAGATATTTTCTTCATTTAGTATTTAGGTTTTCAATTGATTATTCGGTGAATATCACGTTTATTATTTCTTAGCAAAAGGCGATGGATTATCAGTAGTCAGTAGAGCGTCAGACAACATGCTTTGTGGCATATAATTACAACCCTTTGCGTTCTGAGTTCAAATCCTGTCGCGGTTATCTTTGCCATTCACCCTTACAGGGTCGATGAATAAAGCACTAATAAGGCACTGGGGTCGATTCAATCGACTTTCACCTCCCTTCAAAATTGTTGACCTTGAGCCTAATTCAGAAATAATTATTATCGGAGCGGTTGCTAAATCCTTTACAAAATCCTTTCCAAATTTTTGGATTATTTTAAGTAATTGTAAAACATGATTATTTAACTAATTGAAATTCATAGACAGTGTGTCTTATTAGAAAGTTGGTATATTATCCAAAGCATATTATCCAAAGCATTCCAGCCGTGGTCATTTCATACTATTGTTTATTCATAAATACATTATTTAATGTCTTCTCTTTTTAAAACAGTAGTGTGTGATTTGAGGGAGATTTGTCTGCTACATCTAGCAGGTTGAACAAACACTTAATTGAGGTTACCCTATGTTGTTGTTATCGGTTGTGGTGGTAGTGATGGGGGATTGGGCGGCGGTAATGGTGATAGTGTGGTGGTGATGGTGGTAATGGTGGTGGTTGTGACAGTGGTTCTGGTTATGGTGGTGGTTATTGTGGTCGTAGTGATGGTGGTGGTGGTCGTCGTCGTTGTCATCGTAATAGCGATGGTGTTGTTGTTGGTGGTGGTGGTGGTGATGGTGATGGTGTTATTGTGTGACAGCTGGAAATTCATATGTGAATCGGTTTACTCATTTGAATGTTTCACTCATTATGTAAATAGTCTGAGGTGAAAAATAAAACGTATGAACAAACATTACTACATACAGCTTTCACTTTTACCTACCTCAAACCTCATAATTCTAAGTTGCCATACTTCATACGTAATTACGAAATATCTAATGATTACCTTAATAATGATGATAATAATGATAATAAAGACGATAAAAACGTTGATGAAAACAAATAATAATAACATAGTCATTTAGGTAAAGATCGGTGTTATATAAACGTATTATGGCGGGTTTTTACTGCTTACATTCGGCTGCTGTCTACGAGGCGCCACTCGGAATTCCTTTCCATGCCTACAGAAGCAAAGCTGAACAGTTTTCTTTTTTTTTTTTATAAACAATTGGTTGCTAACATTAACCTTGCTTTGACATGTGTCTGTTGTTTATTCAATGATAGTTCTGTTTTTATGGGATGTCAAACTGAAAGAGATGAAGAAATGAGGTGGTTTACAATGATATTATAATCGAAATATGCACACTTAAGCTGAGGTGAAAAATTCATTTTTTTTTTCAGATCTATTTATCACGATCAGTCTTACAAACACGTATACACATACGCACATTCACTCTCCTATGTATACACATACGCACATTCACTCTCCTACGTATACACATACACACATTCACTCTCCTACGCAAATGATACAATCCTCCCTTCATACTTAATCTTCCACTTTCAAACGTTCTTCACTCATTAACGCACGACTACTTCTATGAACAGAGACATCAAATCATTCTGTAATTGACGTATGACAACCTAGGCTTGTCGTTCAATAGCACCATGATACAATGATTAAACATACGACGGAAACGGCCTTATGACACATGAACGACAAAAACACAGTTATGACTATCAGACTCGCTACAAATACATGCATGGCCCGTAACTCCTAAGGGAGTCGTAGGGGTGCCGTATTACCATTGGTAACATACTTTTCTTGGTCTGATCTGACAATTGGTTCTTTTCCTTTCCGCTTTTTGGGGGCGGGATGGGGAAAAGTACGGGAATATTCAGTGATTCGGTCTTCATTGACACCACAGTTCTAATATTTAGGGATATCATGTGGGGAAGATCAACCTCGTTAGTATCTCCATTATGGTCCAAGACTTCAGAAACCTTTAACCCAATACTACAAGCGTTGCATAAACTGCATGTACTGGGTGTATTGTTTTTCAACAATACATTCGACAGTTGTACATGATTAACACTGCTTAAAACGGTGCATAACATCTTGCTGTGGGATTAGATATATGTTTTCATCTTGATATCAATAAACAAAAATACGAATAAAATAAGATGAAACACAGCATTTTGTCAATTAAAATCTCTTTACATTCTAACTAACCTAAATCTACATATCTCACTGAACAATCTGCAATAACTCTTCACCAGATACATTGTGACTATTTTTATATAGCACAATAAACGCCCAGATACGGTGGAACCATTTCCATCTAGAAGCATCTACATTCTCCAGAGGTCAATGAAACATTTATGAAGAAAGAAAGATAATGTAGTGCAAATAACCAATAAAGTAATTGAAGTATTCAATGCAACGTCAAAGATACAATCGTGATTATACAACTATAGTAGCAGTAAAACATAGGGAAAACACCAACAACAAAACAGTATGTACAAGTTAGTGATAAGAAACAAAACATGCAAATACCAACGAAAATTAAGGAAAACCAGTACATTACTGGTACTTTATTTTATCGACCCCGTAAGGATGAAAGGGAAAGCTAACCTCGGCGGAATTTGAATTCAGAAAGGGTCGTAACTCTATGCCACGAATCATGATGCCCGAAGCTCTACCGATTCCGCCATTCCACCGCCTTAATAATATTAATAATAATAATGATAATTGTTTCTACTTTTGGAACAAGGCCATCAATTACCCAGTGTGTGACTGGTACTTTATTTTATCGACCCCGTAAGGATGAAAGGCAAAGTTAATAATAATAGTATCAACAATCACCATCACCACCATTTTCAGCCATAATCTATTCACTGCAAATCGAAGGCCTCTTGAAGCCGGTGTCTATTGATCCCATCCTGTGCCACTTTCATCCATGTAACGCCCATGAACTTATCGATCTCATCTCTCTATCTCACTCTCTGTTTTCCTCCGTTATTTGAACCTATCACACTTTTATTCTCCATTCTCTACACATCTTTGTCTATCTGATATCATTTGTTTATTCTCCATTCTCTACATATCTTTGTCTATCTGATATCATTTGTTTATTCTCCATTCTCTACATATCTTTGTCTATCTGATATCATTTGTTTATTCTCCATTCTCTACACATCTTTGTTTATCTGATGTCATTTGTTTATTCTCCATTCTCTACATATCTTTGTCTATCTGATGTCATTTGTTTATTCTCCATTCTCTACACATCTTTGTCTATCTGATATCATTTGTTTATTCTCCATTCTCTACACATCTTTGTCTATATGATGTCATTTGTTTATTCTCCATTCTCTACATATCTTTGTCTATCTGATATCATTTGTTGATTCTCCATTCTCTACACATCTTTGTCTATATGATGTCATTTGTTTATTCTCCATTCTCTACATATCTTTGTCTATCTGATATCATTTGTTGATTCTCCATTCTCTACATATCTTTGTCTATCTGATATCATTTGTTTATTCTCCATTCTCTACATATCTTTGTTTATCTGATGTCATCTGTTTATTCTCCATTCTCTACATATCTTTGTCTATCTGATGTCATTTGCTTCTTCTCCATTCTCTACATATCTTTGTCTATCTGATATCATTTGTTTATTCTCCATTCTCTACATATCTTTGTCTATATGATGTCATTTGTTTATTCTCCATTCTCTACATATCTTTGTCTATCTGATGTAAATTGTTTATTCTCCATTCTCTACATATCTTTGTCTATCTGATGTCATTTGTTTATTTTCCATTCTCTACATATCTTTGTCTATCTGATATCATTTGTTGATTCTCCATTCTCTACATATCTTTGTCTATCTGATATCATTTGTTTATTCTCCATTCTCTACATATCTTTGTTTATCTGATGTCATTTGTTTATT
Organism: Eledone cirrhosa; assembly: GCA_964016885.1. Taxonomy (NCBI): domain Eukaryota; kingdom Metazoa; phylum Mollusca; class Cephalopoda; order Octopoda; family Eledonidae; genus Eledone; species Eledone cirrhosa. The sequence goes on along the minus strand of OZ024743.1, from coordinate 319,303,980 downwards.
CTCCATTCTCTACATATCTTTGTCTATCTGATATCATTTGTTTATTCTCCATTCTCTACACATATTTGTCTATCTGATGTAATTTGTTTATTCTCCATTCTCTACATATCTTTGTCTATCTGATGTCATTTGTTTATTCTCCATTCTCTACACATATTTGTCTATCTGATGTAATTTGTTTATTCTCCATTCTCTACATATCTTTGTCTATCTGATATCATTTGTTGATTCTCCATTCTCTACATATCTTTGTCTATCTGATATCATTTGTTGATTCTCCATTCTCTACATATCTTTGTCTATCTGATATCATTTGTTTATTCTCCATTCTCTACATATCTTTGTCTATCTCATATCATTTGTTGATTCTCCATTCTCTACATATCTTTGTTTATCTGATGTCATCTCTTTATTCTCCATTCTCTACATATCTTTGTCTATCTGATGTCATTTGTTTAGTCTCCATTCTCTACATATCTTTGTCTATCTGATGTCATTTGTTTATTCTCCATTCTCTACACATATTTGTCTATCTGATATCATTTGTTTATTCTCCATTCTCTACATATCTTTATCTATATGATGTCATTTGTTTATTCTCCATTCTCTACACATCTTTGTCTATCTGATGTCATTTGTTTATTCTCCATTCTCTACACATCTTTATCTATATGATGTCATTTGTTTATTCTCCATTCTCTACACATCTTTGTCTATCTGATATCATTTGCTTATTCTCCATTCTCTGCACATCTTTGTCTATCTGATGTAATTTGTTTATTCTCCATTCTCTACATATCTTTGTCTATCTGATATCATTTGTTGATTCTCCATTCTCTTCATATCTTTGTCTATCTGATATCATTTGTTTGTACTCCATTCTCTACGTATATTTGTCTATCTAATATCATTTGTTTATTCTCCATTCTCTACATATCTTTGTCTATCTGATAGCATTTGCTTATTCTCCATTCTCTACATATCTTTGTCTATCTGATATCATTTGTTTATTCTCCATTCTCTACATATCTTTGTTTATATGATGTCATTTGTTTATTCTCCATTCTCTACATATCTTTGTCTATCTGATGTAATTTGTTTATTCTCCATTCTCTACATATCTTTGTCTATCTGATGTCATTTGTTTATTCTCCATTCTCTACATATCTTTGTCTATCTGATATCATTTGTTGATTCTCCATTCTCTACATATCTTTGTCTATCTGATATCATTTGTTTATTCTCCATTCTCTACATATCTTTGTTTATCTGATGTAATTTGTTTATTCTCCATTCTCTACATATCTTTGTCTATCTGATGTCATTTGTTTATTCTCCATTCTCTACACATATTTGTCTATCTGATGTAATTTGTTTATTCTCCATTCTCTACATATCTTTGTCTATCTGATATCATTTGTTGATTCTCCATTCTCTACATATCTTTGTCTATCTGATATCATTTGTTGATTCTCCATTCTCTACATATCTTTGTCTATCTGATATCATTTGTTTATTCTCCATTCTCTACATATCTTTGTCTATCTCATATCATTTGTTGATTCTCCATTCTCTACATATCTTTGTTTATCTGATGTCATCTCTTTATTCTCCATTCTCTACATATCTTTGTCTATCTGATGTAATTTGTTTATTCTCCATTCTCTACATATCTTTGTCTATCTGATGTCATTTGTTTATTCTCCATTCTCTACATATCTTTGTCTATCTGATGTCATTTGTTTATTCTCCATTCTCTACACATATTTGTCTATCTAATATCATTTGTTTATTCTCCATTCTCTACATATCTTTGTCTATCTGATAGCATTTGCTTATTCTCCATTCTCTACATATCTTTGTCTATCTGATATCATTTATTTATTCTCCATTCTCTACATATCTTTGTCTATCTGATATCATTTGTTTATACTCCATTCTCTATATATCTTTGTCTATCTGATATCATTTGTTTATTCTCCATTCTCTACATATCTTTGTCTATCTGATATCATTTGTTTATTCTCCATTCTCTACATATCTTTGTCTATCTGATATCATTTGTTTATTCTCCATTCTCTACATATCTTTGTCTATCCTGATATCATTTGTTTATTCTCCATTCTCTACATATCTTTGTCTATCTGATATCATTCGTTTATTCTCCATTCTCTACATATCTTTGTCTATCTGATGTCATGTATTTGTGTACCTAACCCATCTGCTTATTTTCTCTTCTTAATATGTTTTGTGATGTTTTATATTTTTGTTTTCTATCCTACCAATTGAGAAGAGTTTCTGTTCATTTTAGTGAGTTTTAATATATATATTTCCATGTTCCTTTGTGTTGTTCTACGCCTTTATTCCATGCTTAAGATAATAGGCCATGTCTCAACACTATATGTCTTTGGTGATATTATAAACTGATGAAATACTGAAAAACCTCTTTAAAATTTTTAACTGGTATAAAGAAGGAATAAACAGACTTAAATGGGGAATTTTAAAGTCATTCACACCTTATTGGCGACATAGTCTTCTTCTCAGATGGTGTTCATGTACTGAAATAAATTTTAAATTAACCGAACGGCGGAAACAACATAAAATATGGAGAAACCACACAATTCCCAGCAACCATACAATAAATAAAATCATTAAGGTCATTATGACACTATATAACAGAGGTCCTCAAACTTTTTGGGCCACCGCCCTCTCATGGCCACGTAACACCCTCAGCGCTCCTATCCTCTAGAGAGACCTGCCTACACGCAAATTGTAAATAATATATAATAGATTAAATCGTTAATTTATATATAATAAATATTATGTATTTTATATTTTACTATATTTATATGTAGTATGTATGTATCATTTGCTATTTAATATATTATTATATCATCTCTATCGCCCCCTTCCCCTTAGACCCCAGTGCCCCCTGGACCTTCTCAGTGGCCCCCGAGGGCGGTAGCGCTCATTTTGAGAACCTCTGCTATATAATAACTGTTTCTACTTTTGGCACAAGGCCAGCAAATACCCAGTACATTACTGGTACTTTATTTTATCGACCCCGTAAGGATGAAAGGCAAAGTTAACCTCGGCGGGATTTGAACTCAGACCGTAAAGGGACGTAACTATGCTGGAAAGCATGGCGTCGGACTCTCTACCGATACTGCCAATCCACCTTGACAAATGTATATATTTATATTTGACAGCTGGTAATCGTGAAATACAGCCATGTAGATGAAATAAAAATATGAATCCTAACTAACATACATATAGTTTGAAAGAATTGCTGCAATCACCGAACATCTTTAACATACTAAAAGTGCTAAATTTTCAGCATCAGGAAAGTGAGCAGAATTATAACCATACCCAATCTTTACAAAACACAATAGAAGTGATATCCCCAAAACCCATTTATTACCCTTCCATAAGCGCTTAAAGGTTCCAGAAAGGTTTATTCTAAGATATCCTCAACCAATGGATTTCCCTATTTTTTTACAACATTCAATTAACTAAGAAACTTCACAGAAAATATGCAAGTTGACATCAATAACAAGGAAAAACCTCTAACACGCACTATTTTATTTATTATTCCTACCACCAATACTTTTGACTCCATCCTTCTCTACCTACTATAAACAACTCATTCAACACCTCCTGAAAAACATTATAAACTTCTGCCTAGGGAAGTATCTCACATGTTGACAAAGCCACGTTGAGTACAACAACAACAATTATAATATTAATAAAGCATCTAGAATCTATCATATCCCTCACATTCCATTTTATTTCCTCTCGTTCGCACGAAACATACACACAGCCTGATGTGTCGATGACATTAGAGTACCTCCTCTTACTAATTCTCATACATAGCTGCACAACTACGCCAAATTTACGCCAACCATTTACAAACCACTTCCCGAACAATCGACTAAAAGTATCATATATCAAATCCACTGTCTTCCTTGTTACTAGTAACACGCTGAAAACATCAACTACAACGAACAATCACACTCAGCAATATAACTATGCTATGTAAACGTAACACAAACATACTAAGTTACATATAACAGTTTTAAAGCATCCATATCACACATAGGAAGCAATGTTAAGAAATAAAAACAACGCAAAAACAATGAAAAAGGGTTCTTGTGACCATATTTGACCATCATAAAGAAACGATAACACCAGTGTATAAATATGTAAGATCCATATAAAATCGGGTGAGCATTCAATTATTAGATCAACTTAACGCCCAGCACATGAATTAATATATAAGTGGACTATATTTGTAGTTAGAAAGACCATAGTGTGTCATGTTGGATTACGTTAAGCATACACGTGTCTGTAGAATGATCCGTGACTTACACGTTAATTTTATGAGCAGGGTATTCTGTTAATTGAGAAACCAGAACATTCAGCCTCGAAATCGACCAGCCCCATTCGTTCTCCTTGTATTAATATTGCTGGCCTTTGCCTGAAATTGATAGAGCCCCATTCTTTCTCATTGCAGTGGCGTGTGCTAGCTTTAGTCTGAAATTGAAACTTATTTGTAGTATTTTGAAATGGTCCTACCGAGGAAAAACATCTGTTTTAATAAGCATGTTTTCATTTAACAGGTCAATCAGTGAGACTTAATAATGCTGTAAAAGTAAGACAAGATTCATAAGCCACTTGCAAATCTTTTGATAAAGAATAGTAGTGATGTTTACCAAAGGTTATCCTTACACGATATCCACCCAGAACTTCAGTCCAGAAATAACTGTTTGTCATTATAAACTGATTATCTACATATGTTGCTGCACAGAAAAAAAACTACACAATTTTGAATGATTTATAATTGTTTCGTTACTCACCATTACTAACAAACGGATGTGGTCTCGTCCCTTCCGACTTTATATTATATTATTACACAGCGCGTTACGATTTTTTAAATATTATATTCAATATGTATTTATTTTAGCTGTAAACGTCGTAGAATCAAAGTTCCCGGTGAACCGAAACTGCGTCGCAGTTTCTATTCCCAGTTCAAGCCACTTAATTGCATTTACGTCATTAACGTTTTGGGGTAAGGCATAAACATCATGATAATTCCATTTCCTCTTTCACGAAAACATGTGGCTCGAAATACCAATATATTCTTGAAGTTAGTGAGTTGATAGAAACTATAGTAAGTTGTCATTAAATTTGGATGAATTGGCAGTATCGGTAGAGGGTCGGACATGCTTTCCAGCGTAGTTACGTCCCTTTACGATCTGAGTTCAAATCCCGCCGAGGTTAACTTTGCCTTTCATCCTTACGGCGTCGATAAAATAAAGTACCAGTAATGTACTGGTAGTTGCTGGCCTTGTGCCAAAAGTAGAAACAATTAAATTTGGTCTCTCTGCATTTTGAGGTGAACTCTGAAGGAGCCGAATTTGCTTTTAGATCTTCCCAGAATATACAGTCGGTATATTACTAGAGAGACAAAATAAAATTATAAGGAAAAAAAACACGCACAACAGACTTAGTTACGAAGAAAGGTTTAAATCGGAATTTAAGTATTTAATTTTTTTTTATATCTTTATAGCTATAAGCTGCCATTGTTTAAAATAAATAACCTTTCTTTGATATCTAAATAATTGTTTCTACTATTGGCACAAGGCCAGCAAATTATCCAGTACATTACTGGTACTTTATTTTATCGACCTCGTAAGGATGAAAGGCAAAGTTAACCTCGGCGGGATTTGAACTCATTTGATATCTAAATAATGTTCTTTTCCTCTGAGTTTTTTGTGTGACATCTTTTCTAGATTTTCAAAACCACTAATGTAATATAATGGTTTCTGATTTAAACACAAGGCCAGCAATTTGAAGGGAAGGGGACAGTCGATTAAATCGACCCAGAGCGTACTTTATTTGTTCGATCCCGAAATGATGAAAGGTTAAGTTAACATCGGTGGGATTTGAACTGAGAATATAAATGACCAGCTTACAAAAAGCTGTTGTTTTTATGTATGTATGGATCCACAACTCCTGGTGGAGTCGTAGGGGCACCGTAAGGAGAAAACGCCTTTTGGGTATTTTAAACACGATGGAGCCCATCCCTCCAAGAGCTGAACACAGAAGATTTCTTCCAGAGAGAGAAAGAAAGGGAGAGAGAGAGTAGTAAAGAGAAAGTAAGAAAGATATATAGAGGGAGAATCGGCCCCAGTACTGTACTGGAATTGTTTTTATCGATCTCAAAAGGATGAAAAGCAAAGTTGACCTCTATGTGATTTTAACCTAGAGCACAAAGATTCGTGAAGCATTCTATCCGCCGTTCTAACGACTCATCTAATTCGCAACATACGTTGCATTGATACGTAATTAAAAATATAATCAAAATGGAGTCGATACACTGTCAGCCATAGTGTCATTTGATCTATGAACAGACAGCAATGGAACTAGTTATAGTAAAAAATCCGGTCATACATTTTATTCTACTTAAACTCTTTAGATGTCGTCGTATTAATATTCTTACTAAAGTGGCGAATTTGGCAGATTAATTAAAACGTCGGATGGAATGGTTTGCGGTATTCGTTTCCGCTCTCTACTCTCTGCCTTTCATCCATTCGAGGTTGATAAAACAAGTACTAGTCGATTCTCCCTCAGTATTTCTTTTTCACTTCCATTCTATCACACTCTATCCTTCTGTGGAAGAAATCTGCTATATTCTAGCCTGGAGAGGAGATGGGTTCCGCCAAATTTTAAAATACTTTACAAACGCCACGTGTCAATATAGCGCCCCTACCACTCGCTCGGGGTTACGGCACTGTGTATGTATTATTATTTGTTGGGTATCGGAGACAGCTATGGTTGAGTGGTTAAGAAAGACGAAATTTAACGATGGCTTACTATAATTTCTGTCAACTCACCAATCATGAGGTTCCAGGTTCCAGATCACTGCGTGGCATCTTGGGTAAATACCTTTACTATATCATCGGATCGAAGTGCTCAACCACCTATATGTTTATTCATGAGTTGAGCGTTCATTTGATGAAACCACTGAATGCTCATCGTAGAAATTGGCGGAGGTTCAATTACTCTAATGGAAAACTATGAATATCGCAATGCAACTTTCACTGTAAACTTAAGAGACTAATGAAAAAAAAAAACATTTTGGATCTTCTAAATTTAAACGAGTGGATTTACTTGTGTGAAATTCTATGTGTTTTGTTATTAAAAGCCGGATGTTTCCTTTATCGTTTACGAGAACTTAACTCTTACAACATGTTTTGCACCTACTCATTTTACTTCTAAAGTTATCAGATAAAAATAGAAATTATCTAATATTAAGAATTCTGAGAATTCGAACGTACAGTTTTGAAGATTTTACGAGTAATATTAACTTTACTGTAGGCTAAAAGTAAACATGTTAATGCCGCAGGCAGAGTCGTTAGGGCGTCGAAGAGAATGGTTCGTGATATTCATTCCGCCACTCTACGGCCTGAGTTCAAATCTTGTCTAGACGAACTTTACCTTTCCTCCTTTTGCGGTCGATAAATGAAATACTAGCCATATATATATATATATATATATATATATATATATAACATTAAAATTAAAAAATAAATAAATAAATTTGGAATTTTATTTCTAGCCCTATCACAGCTGATACATAATTGTAAGTACGCATACGTACACACACATCAATATATATATAGCCGTCGAAACGGCTTAGCTCTGCCGTCGGGGTCTTGAACATTTTCATATATATATATATATATATATATATATATATGAAAATGTTCAAGACCCCGATGGCACTTGCCACACATCTCGGAGGTTGTTTTTCGTTATTTCGTGGGCCGAAATGCGATTCTCGATAATTTATGTTTGTATTAATCTCCAGACTCTAGCTATTGACCAGTTAATTTTCTTGATTTTTTAGTTGATTCTATTGACTGATGAATAGCTTATGTTAATTTTAACCCTTCTGTTGAGAACTCTATTCGATATGTGATGTTTTTGCATTCTTGCAAAAATATACACAACTGAATTCATTCGCCTGATATAGGGGTTGCCTCCCTTGCCGATCCCCACGTGGGGTCAGCAATAGTCAGTCCTTGTATTAACATTGAACTAAAACCTGTTGAGAAAGAGGCTTCCTTGTTCAATCATCTGACCAGAAGCCTAACATTATTTATGTAGGATTGGTAGTATCGTTAGAGGGTTGGACGCCATGCTTTGACGCATAGAGTTCAAATCCCGCTGAGGTTAACTTTGCCTTTCATCCTTACAGGGTCGATAAAATAAAGTACCAGTAATGTACTGGGTAATTTCTGGCCGTGTGTCAATAGTAGAAACAATTATTTATGTAAGCGGACAGTACTTGATTTAGGAGCCGCAGAAACCCAAATACTGGATTTTACCAAACTTCCAGGGGTCCGGGTAAATTTTCAATCACAGATTTTTTTATTTGTTTGACCCGAATTACTTGACCGTTTTTTTGGCTATGCGAATGATTGTTTAACCATCGTCTCAGTGTGTTTGGCCTTTAACGTTTGTTATAGCTCTGGTTCATCTGAATCATTGAGCACTTGCCACACATCTCGGAGGTTGTTTTTCGTTATTTCGTGGGCCGAAATGCGATTCTCGATAATTTATGTTTGTTTATATATATATATATATTTGTACGTATGATATCGAATATTAATAATATTTGATTCGCTTGTAAACAAACGGCCTGATTAAAGCTGTGCCATGGCGATGACAAATCGTCATCCGTTTGTTCAACACTGACATTGAGGAACAATCTACATATTTCATGACTGTATACCTCTGCCAATCTGTTGAACGGTTGAAAATATATAGTATTTTCTTAAGTACACATGGGCTGTGTAGCCTCATTTGCATACCGAGCGAGTTACAGCTGACCGTGCCGAAAACTAAAATTAAAATTAAAATTTTAACTCTCGTCCTAGCACACCAGATACATAAATGTATATATATATATATATATATATATATATATATATATATACCATTGTTACCATCGCTTTCCTCTAGCCATGGGGCTTGGAGACATGAACCGAATGCTACCATTCTATTTTATATCAATGTGAACTGCTATTTCTAATAGCCATCTTTTCACCCCTTGATAATTTGTCTGTGAGACACGTTGGCTGGGTCCTTCTGACAGGAACTAATAGATTGATTCTTTTTAGCTTCCCCTTCCCACGTAAAATTTGTAAATCAGTGGCTAGTTGAGAGATAGAGTCCTATCGGTTGCCAGTTAATCGCTTTACCGTGTCGGTTGTCACAAACAGTCATGACCGGTACGGGCCGGTGTTTGGATTATGTCAATCGATTGGTTATTGATTAGGCGATACCCGCTGATGAAGCCGCATAAGCCGATTGTGCATTGTTGCATAATATATGCAGACAGATGGTGCAGTGCACCTTACTGCTGCATTAGTGCGGCAGAAACTCGAGTCCGGGACCTTATAGGCACCCGTTTTACGTGTGTTGTGTTGAGGCAAATAACTATGTGTATACTCTGGTAATGTATCTTACATTGCCCATTGAGTGCGCTGAGATACAACCGATACTGGCATTGATAAATATTCTGGGTCCGTCAACCCTTATTATATATATATATATATATATATATATATATATATATATATATATATATATATATATATAATGATATTAACCACTTAGCCATAATAAAGAATATATATATAAATTCTTTATTATGGGTAAGTGGTGAATGTCGTTACTCTGGAGTTTCAGCATAATAAAGAATATTTAAACTGTACTTCGGTATTGAGTACCCATTCTCACGTCCGTCAATAACACACGTATATATATATATATAATTCGCAACAATTTTGTCATTGAGCGAATACCGGACAATATGTTCGATACTGCTTTGTAGCATTGAGTTACATCCCTTTACGTTCTGATTTCAAATCCAGCTGAGATTAATTTCTGCTTTCATCCTTACGGGGTCGATAAAATCAAGTGCCAGTTATGCACCGGAGTCGATTTAATCGATTTTCCCCTCCCCCAAAATTGATGGCCTCATGCCTAAATCAGAAACCATTATTGTGTATTGATCAAAATTATATATATATATATATATATATATATATGTGTGTGTGTGTGTGTGTGTGTGTGTGTGTGTGTGTGTGTGTGTGTGTGTGCGCGTGTGTGCATGTGTGCGCGTATGTATGTGACAGTGTCTAAGTTTACATTTGTGTCAGTGCTACAGAAAATAGACCGATAAAATAAGTATTGTGGTTAGTATGATCGCCTAACTCAATGTGGTACCCCAGCATGGTCGCAGTCAAATGGGTGAAACCAGCAGAAAAATAAATGCCTGACTAATGACTTCGTAAAGAATATATTTGCCATGTTTAGTCCAGCTCTCTGCTCTCTCAGTTCAAATCCTACCGAGCTCAACTTTGCGTTTCATCCATTCGAAGTCGATAGAAAAATATACCAGTCTAGTTCTAAGGTCGATTCTTCCTCCATATCTCTTTCTCGCTTCCTTTCTCGCACTCTATCCTTATCTGTAAAAAATCAGCTATATCCAAACCTAGAGAGAGGAGATGGGCTCCACCAGATTTGCTCTAGGAACGTTGTATATCAATACGGCACACCTAATACACCCTGGGGAGTTGTGGGTACATACAATACCAAATAAATTCTAGCTTCAATTTATAACCAATAAAATATGCTTCATAGAAAAGAAACTGATAAATGATTTACTAATTGGAACCACGGGTGATCACCGTACCTTATCAATATTCTGTTTATCATATTCCAATTATCTGTTTCAACCTCTGAACATCATGTTTATTATTTCAAATGAAGTTGAACAACTAAAAAAAGAAAAAGAATTAATCAAAGATATTAAAGAATAACGTTTTGCTTTCCGTATATTTAACGATCAATAAAATACATACATATATAATAAATATATATACACATACATATTATATAATATATATATATATATATATATATATATATATATATAATATAATATAAAATATATATATATATATATATATATATTTCGTTTCTGAATTTGTTTAGCAAGATTCTTTATCTGAAAACGTGTGTTGAAACCGATATTGTTATAATTTGGGAGGGTCATGTTGCCAATAAGAAACACACGCACCAGTTGCTTTCTTACTGGCAACATGACCCTCCCAAAGTATAACAATATATATATATATATATATATATATATATATATATATATATATATATATATATATATATATATAAAAGGAAAAATCGACTTTCGTCAAATCGGACCGAGGAAACATTGTTTCCATTGGTCTTTCCAATTGCTAATACTATCTATCGGTCGCAACTCCGGGTAGAAGGAGCAGCGTGAAATAAAGTGTCTTGCTCAAGGACAATATATATATATATATACATACATATAATATGATGGCTGCAAACTCGTGTTCGAGCATTGCCATCGCCCGATAAAATGCTAAAAAATGTGCACCTTCTGGCACACACATGGCTACTGTATGCTCTTCATGGACTTTCCATTGCTTTGTTCTGGCTGTGTGTTCTCATGTGTCTTTTAAGACCTCCCATGCTTGCGCATTCCTTGCTACATTCCTTACACCTTTTCAGATCATAATCTGCATGAGGTCTACTAATATGACTTTGTTTGTGTCTAATCAAACCAGCTTTGCTCAGGCAGACTCGACCACAGTGCTGCCAAACCAATGATGCTCAACAGCAGGCAGTTCAGAGAAGTTTCTACTCTTCACCTTTCCCTTTCAGTGTTAGGTGTTCTCTTCGAGGAGTTTCAAAGTGTTCACTACCTGACTTGATCAAACGTCTCCACTCCACACGCTCCTCAGCCATACGAAATATATATACAAAGAGGGTGTGGTAAGATGCCAAGTGGACCATAATGCATCAGAGTACTGAATACTTAGGGTAGTAGAGTGGGTAATAGAAAAAGAGTCAGAACCCCGACGGATGAGCTCCGGCCGTTTCACCAGCTAGATCCGAACTCATTCTGATCTAGCTATCGAAACGGCCAGAGCTCAGCCGTCGAGGTCCTGACTCTTTTCCTATATATATGTATATATATACATATATATATATTCATATATATATATACATATATACGTATATATATATATATATATATATATTATCAGCAGGAGCCGGCGTTGCACGGGGTAGGAAACGTGAAAGAGCAACACTCATATGCAAAGATTGAGGAATGAAGCTGTGTACTCTTTGAATTCCCTTATTCACAGGGAATGATTGTTCATCTACTGGAAACGTAGAACACCAGCAGGCCCGAATCGTGAAACATCTGCATGCATGTGCAAAATCTGAAGAAAATCAGCTGGATACTCTTTAAGCGTACTAAATCTTAGAGTATGATTTTTCTTCCATTTGGATAAAATCGGTTAGGTACTTTTCATGTTTTATATATATATATATATATATATATATATATATATATATATATATATATATATATATATATATATATATATTGCAGATTAAAGTATAAGCAAAGAATCGCTACTTTATGGAACTCCCGTTAAGATCCCGTTACGGGTGAAAGCACCGATTCTTTGCTTAAACTTTAATCTGTTATTTTAATAAATATTTGCTGTATGGTTTTTATATATTTTATATATTTTTATACATATATTATCGTTATCGAGCCCTCTTCGGATTTTATTATTATTATTATTATTGTTATTGTTCTTTGAGTCTCAGTAATTGACGTTATTTAACTGGAAAGTTTGTTGAAATGAATATCAAACCACTACCTGCAGCCTCTGATATTTAGGACGTATCGGAGGGTTCTTGTTCTTCCTAGGAAGCATGCCTTTTGAAGTGTTCCAAAAAATGGGCTGGACTAATCTTCTTTAACCATCCTTGGAAACTCTTTCAGATAGTACCTAGTGCGCTTATGACAATCGGGGCGATCTTGATTTTATGGCAAAATCCTTTTTAACTCCCACTTTAAATCCTGGTATCAGTTAATTTGCTCCCTCTCCTTTTCTTGCACTCTCGTGTGTGTTTATCCCAGGTTCAATCGGAGGTAAACACAGTAAGTAAGGTACTCAACACATAACAGAGTATAAATATTTAATATAGAAATAGCTTCTACAGGACTAGAACTGTTTCATTCGGAGGAAATCATATATATACATATATATATATATATATATATATATATATATATATATAATTATATATATATATCAGTGCTCCTGTGGGAGCCCCTGCATGGACACACTGGTAGAGGGAGACCGAAGTTGACATATGTTGATGCCTTAAGGACAGACATTGGTCTCTTGGAGACACAGGACATGGCAGCGATGATGAGTGACAGTGACTGCTGGAGAGAAATCGTCCATGGATCTGGGGAATTTTACCCGCCCTAGATAGATATCAATGAAATGAAGCTAACGTGTAGGACCGACACAGCTTTGGTCTTTTTCTCACTTACTCAATAATTTAATTAATTCTGTATTATTAAGAGACAACCCCAAGAAATATTAGAATGCACACTTATTCATTAATTAGTAAACGATTTCGTGTGGGTGAACTAAATAATTATATACAGGGTGTTCCGAAGAAATGTATACATATTTCAACAGCACTCTAATAAATATGTGTATACATTTTTGGGACATCCTGTGTATATGTATACACACACACACACACACAGACACAGACGTACACACACACACACACACACACACAGACACAGACATACACACACACACACACACACACACACACACACACACACACACACACACACACACACACACATATATATATATATATATATATATATATATATATATATATATATATATATATATATATATATATATACATAAATTCTCTCACATCTCACTTTTTATCTTCAACCAAAACCCTCTAATTATCAGCCAGCCAATATTTTGTTTTTTTAAGTTTTCGTTTTTATTTCTTCTTACGTGACTATTTCAGATAGAAAGAAAGATAGAATCATGAAAATGAAACGAGTGTTTCGCTTCATAAGATATGTAATGACACCTGACTTATTGAAGAGTTATAAAACATTCGCTGTTATAAAGTTTAGCACGTAGATTCTTCTCGAAATACTTACTCGCGCAATTAAATTGAAGGAGGCTTGTCAAGTGAACATATAAATATAGAATTATATATATATATATATATGTGTGTGTGTGTGTGTGTGTGTGTGTGTGTGTGTGTGTGTGTGTGTGTGTGTGTGTGTGTGTGTGTGTGTGTGTGTGTGTGTGTGTGGGTGTGTGTAATTAAATATCTATATAATTATATGTATCTATAATTATATATATATACATCATTATATACATATATATAAGATTATATAATTACATATCTATAATTATATATATATACATCATTATATACATACTTGAGAGCAGCCAACATATAGTTGACCATGGGAGAAGCACGGTTCTGCTAAATTAATCCCTACGACCGTCAGCGTCTGACCCTGTGATTTGTTAATCGAAATGGCGAAACTGAGCCGGAGAGGGAATTGCAGCCTTCTGAATGTGAAAGGAATCTCTTTACCGGATGGAATGAGAGGTATCCTTGGTATGAAGACAGTATCCCCCTTACCAGATCCTGTAAGTATTGTTGCCTCAATAACATGAGGCTTAGCCTTTTGGACGACCAGATGCGTCCCGTTGGAAAGCCTTCGGGGTTCCAAATTCCCGAGGAGCATGACAGGGGTACCTTTCTTAAGTTGCAGTAAGTGTGGTGGCAATCCGGGAGGGTCTAGGGAGTTAAGAAATTCTGTGGATTAATTAATAACTTCGTCCGGATCAGCCATAGAGTCAAGGGACTTGTAGAGGAGCAGGCTTCCAGGCAAGCACAACGTAGTCGGAGGAGGAGTCGTAGTTAAAGGCCTTCAGCAACCATCGTGAATTGCAAGTCCTAGAAATGCCACGTAACGATGATCGCTGCTGTTCACTTTGCAGAAGTCTAAACGTATATAATTATCAGTATGTTTGTTCAGTTCGAACATAGCAATAAGTAAGTACTAACCATTGAAAGGATACAGGCAAAAATGTCCGAAAAATCACAGCATGATAAACTGGAACCTTATGACCATAAACACATTAACTAAACCTCCTTTAAGGTGAAAAGTGTTGAAGAAGCATGCGTTTCAGAAACATTGCGGTAGCTTATGAGAGTACGCCTGTAAAAAAACCTACCACTTGTCAAAAGCCAAAAAAGAAGTGTGATCCTAGGTCGGACTTGACCGATATAAATAGGAGTGATTTCGCTCAATGAACAACACTCGAGTTGTCTGATTGGTTAGATAATACAAATAAGTGGGATGAAATCTACTGAACACAACTCACTGATGTGTGGTTGGCCAGAGGTCGCCATTTCGCACTTAATTGAGGTGCAATTAAACGGGGGAGACAACCGGGTGCAAAAACTAATCAATCATTCGCACAGTTTAGGCATGAGTGTGAAATAACACAATCCACATACAGTAGGCGTTAAAATTTACACCTGGGTTAAATCGCGCTTTCTTGGTTAGGAGTGTGAAATGACGCCAGAGTTCAAGGAAAAAAATTAACTCCCTTTCCGCACTTAATTGTGGTGCAATTACACGGTGGAGACAACCGGGTGCAATCCTCCTAAAGTTAACTAAACAAACTAAAGTTAAGTCAGGGGATTTAAAAATTCGCTACTCCATTTGTAGGACATATGTAACCGATGCGTCAACTTTCGTTTAAATTGACTTTTATTTCCAGAAGTTGAAATGCTTTGCTGCGACCATAATATGAACTTTAAAAGTGGTCCAAAGGGGCTCACTGCCCACCCTGGGGTGGGGGGGTCCCTTGTAAAATTGAAGTGATAACGAATGTGTGGTGCTTTATCTTATGGCAGGCAATAACCATTTCGTTTAGTTTTTGTATGAATCAAGTATATACTCTCGAAATTATGGCGCTTTTTTATTGTGGCAGTTTGAACTTTTATAGGTTAATAAATTGGGCTCATTGTCCCCAAGGGGGTCCTCTTGCTGAATTGAAATGAAAGTAAATGTGCCTCACTGTATCCTCATTTGTAGTACATGAATAACAACTAAGTCGAAATTCATTTTATTGGACTACCAATTATCGAAGCTATGAGGCTTAGCTGCATTACAATAGCCAAATTCAATAAATGACTCGCCGGGGTTCACTGCCCCCTGGGAGTCCACTTGCTTGTTCCGGGTATAGACAGTGTCTTCAACATCATCTTTAGGCAATGGGTAACCAATGTGTCCGGTAAAGTTAAAATCTAACGTAAACTTCAAAAGTTATGAAGTACTAATAGTGTTAATGTGAACTTCAATAGATAAGTCGAAGGAGCTTACTACGCCCCCTCCCAGGGGTCCCCTTGATAAGTTCAAGTAAAGGTTTATGTGTTCACCTTCCTTTATAAGCCATGGCTAACCAATACGTCTCGCTTCGTGAAAACCAAACACCAACTCAAGCAGTTATGACGTTATGTTGCATTGATGATATTAACTTCAACATTCATCAAGTCTGTTTACTGCCCCCAAGGGGTCCCCTACCTGAATTTCTGCGTAAATGGATGCCTGCAAATTTATTTTTAGGCCAGAAGCAAACAAAAGATTAATTTTGGTGAAGATGGGAGGCAAACTGCAGGAATTATGAGGCCTTTATATAGTAGTACTGCTGACTCCAAGCGAGAAGGTTAAGGGGGTTAACTGCCCCTGGGGCTCCCACAATCGGTGTACGGAAAAATAAAATAGTCCACGATGCGTAATCGGACTTCAGAAACCTATGTATGGAATTTGGTGCAAATCGGTTGTAAAATGTAGAAATGCATGCGGTTACACAGACAGACAGACATCTTCTGTTATATATATATAGATATATGTGTTAGTGTGTGTGTGTGTGGGGGGGGGGGGGGTGTGCGTGTGTGCGTGCGTGTGTGTGTGTCAGCCCTCATCTGCTATGCACTCAAGAGATATAACATCAATATCTTGCCATAAGTGAAACCCGATTCCCTGGCAGATCCTAAATGGATGAAGTTGGAGCAGGGTACAGTGTTCTTGTCCGGAAGAAGTGAAGACCACCGTCAATCTGGTGTTGGTTTTATCATTAGATCTGGCACTGCTAGATCCTCAGCATTATATCCCAAAAGTAACAGTGATCGTATCATGACTCTCTGGATATTACAAAACACACTCCTGTTACACTATAGAGTTATTACGCCCAAACTCTTTATTCATCTGAACAGGACATCGTAACAATTTACGATCAGTTTCTCACAATTGTATCTATACAAGAACAAGGTCATAGTAATGGAAGATTTCAATGCTAGAATTTGAACTAACTATCTGAGCAGGCATGACGTTCTCGGAGTTAATGTTACAGGAGCTATGGCTTCAAATGGGCTTATGCTGCTCAGCAATGAATTTGATCTTAACATCATTAATAGCTTTTTTCAACAACCTCAAACCCTAAGAGAACATGAATGGATCTCATATCCAAGGATTGGCACATGATTGGCTATGTCATCACACACATGCATAACCTAAAAGATTTCAATATATATATATATATATATATATAAAAGGAAAGCACAAACAGTTGTCTGCGGGGATCTCGGACATTTCAACGCATTAAAGACAATATGTCTATCCCCAGAGCGTCAATAACTTCTGTAAGTTATTGGGGAAGGAAAAAAGGAGAAAGAAAAAAAATTAAACAGAAGGGAAAAAAAGAGAAAAAAACGCAGAAAACATACCGGTAAAGGGGGGAACACAAGGAGAAGCACATGTATTTAAGTAACCGGGAGAGAGAGAGAGTGAGAGAGAGAGAGAGGTCAAACCGGCAGCTGAACATAAGTCCGAGGCCTTATTGACAGCAAGATAAAGAGAGCGAAGAAAAACAAGTCTAACCTCGGTGGGAATAGAGGAAAAGAGGCAGAGACGAGAGAAAACGGAAGTAGTAGGGGAGCAGAGAGAAAGAGAGTATAAGTGAGTGGGAGAGAGAGAGAGAGAGAGAGAGAGAGAGAGAGAGAGAGAGAGAGAGAGAGAGAGAGAGAGAGAAAATAAAGGGAAAGAGTTAATAATAACAAGGAAGAAGAAGAGAAAGCACAGGTCACAGCAAAATTTAATGAAAAATTTAGAAGGAACGAAGGGCTGTGTGGTTACTTGATAAAGTGTGTTTAAAAATAAAAGGAAAGCGCAAACAAGGAACAGGTCCCTTCTTCAGTTGTCTGCTGGAAGTCTCGGACATTTCAACACATTACAGACAATATGTCTATCCCAGTGCGTCAATAGCTGTTGTAAGCTATTGGGGGAGGAAAAAAGTGTCTTTTTATATATTCCACACGGGTAAAAATATGGGAAATAAGTAGAAAATGCAATTGGAATATTTTAAGAAATTTATTAATAATAAAGTTAGCGGTTTCCCGTTTGGATGGTTTTCAAAATTTAAGTGAGATGGAGCAATAGGTGTGACTATGTGATGTGTCACGTATCTGAAACGTACGGAAATTTCTTTCCGTTTTATGCCAAAAATGTGGCTCAGATTACTATCTGTTTAAAGTACAATTGGATTGGGTGTGAAAGATCACATGATTAGATATAGAGTTGTGTAGTTTATTGCGCCAAAAATTGATGATCATGGGATTAGGAAAATAATTTCTTTGTAGATTTTTGGCCCAAATTTGCGTGTCATGTTTCAGTAAACATGTCTAGTGACAATTTCAAAAGGAATTCATATCTATATTTTATTGTGTTATGTAGTCAAGCCTATAGAATTGTTTGTGGCAATCCCCAAAAAGTGTTAAGTGTATAGGAACATTATTTGTGTGTGTGTAGGGATAGTGATTTGTCCCCTTCTCCGTTTGAGTACAGAGGGTCATTTGAAAACTATAATAGGGGTAATAGTAGTTATAATAGTTCCATTACCAAATTGAACAGGTATGTGTGTGTGCATGTGTGTGTGAGTGTGTGTGGGGGGGGGGGGGGTGCATGTATGTGTGTGTGTGTGTGTGTGTGTGTGTTGGGATAGCGATTTGTCCCCTGCTCCATTTCGGTATAGAGGCTTATATGATAATTATAATATGGGTAATAGAAGTTATAATAGTTCTGTAGTGACTAGCGAGTTACTTCCCTTGTATCGGCACTATCTAAAATATAGGAGAGGCTATTGAGTGAAAAAGGTAGCCGATCTCTCTCTTTCACGCTGGCTACAATGGAAAGTGGACGTACAAATATTCTTCTCCGATTATGACGGCCCGACTTGGTGGGTGTACTCTATGGAATGCCTTCGTTTGGAACCAAAGACTTTGTGATGCCTCGTCTCCTGCATACACACATATCCTTTCGTTTAGCTCTGTCCATAAAATAATAATTAAGCCATTTCTGTTAATCCCCAAGGTATATAGGGATTGAATTAACTTTTGTATAGAGTTTATTAAATGTATCATTTAATAAAGGATTGTTTATTTCGACTGTTAAAGCCCTTCTGAAGTTATTATTTTACATAAGTAAGACGATGTGTTGTCCGTTCATTGACAATATATCGTTTTTACTTTATTGGTGAACCCGACCAGGAACCCCGTTAACTTATATATTCTTCCTGCCTACCTTGCGAGGACACTTACAAAAAAAGAAAATATTATTTATATATTTTCCCTCTCGCATCAACCTCTCTCTTTCACACAAACAAAAATAACATATTGCTGCATATCAAATGTTACTTTCTTCCCCTTGCATCAACTTCGCTCTCTCTTTAAAAAAAAAAAAAAAAATAACAAAGAGAAAGGATTTCTTCGGATTTTAACTTTTGCTGGCAAACTTACGATAAGGTTCCAGGATGGCCGATTAAGAAACTAACTTTGGATGAAGAAGACGTCATGTGACATGACACAGCCAATCAAATCGCTTAGAATGAGGAAGACAAGCTAGACGCGGGAAAACAAAGTTTTTGAGACGCCACCTTCGAGAACAATAATTTTTTTTGGGGGTGGTTTTATTCGGGTTAATTTTGACCGGCGACAGATTGGCGCACTCGTTTCCAGTGAATTCGCCTGAATGAGATGTTGATATCCAGTGTCAACTTTTCGCTGTTTAGCCGCTGCAGAGAAACACTTCCGTTCTTTAAAAATTCATTGAGTCTCTGGCCATCATGAATCCACATCATTTGCCGATATTTGCGGGCGATATTAAGCTCTGGTTTTCGCAGCTTGAATGATATTTCGATTTAACCCACACCAAAGAACAGCATAAACTGAAGGTACTGGTTAGTGGCTTGCCTGTGTCGTTGGCATATTCCGTGAAGGATGTGGTAACCAATTTAGCCGCAGACGTTACTTATGGCTCATTGAAAGGGGAAATTCTTCGGAGGAATACCAAGTCAGTGGAAAGTCGTTTTCGGGAATTGTTAGATGATGCGCAAATGGGTGATAGGACGCCAAGCTCCTATTTACGACATCTGCGGGAGTTGAGCGACTCCAAGGGGATGGAAACCCCATTCCTCAAACAACTATTTTTCTCCCGTTTACCGCCAGTGCGCAAATGGTCTTGGTCAATAATTTGGAGAGGGAATCGTTAGATCAACTTGCCGCATCCGCGGATAGAATACTTGAGGTGGACTCTAACAGCAATCGGCATAATCCTTGTATGGCTTCTTCTTTTGTTCCCCCACGCAATTCTTCCGTGGCCGACAGCAAACTGTTGGAGATGATCGAAGCGCTCACATAAAAAGTGGAGTATTTGACCGTACAACACAGAGAGCCTTCTCAACGTTTAAGGTACCGTTCGCCTCCGTCTGCTATTCCTCGAAACCGCTACGAGTACCGTTCGCCACCGTCTTCTGTTCCTCGCCAACACTACACTTCAGGCAGCAGTAATTCTTCGATTTGTTGGTATCATGTTAACTTTGGCAGTCGGGCGCAGCGCTGTCGGGCGCCTTGTAACTATAGGAGTTCGGAAAACGCCAATCAGAGCCACTAGGGGCGGCTAGTGAACTCTGGGAAACTCGACCAAACCGTCATCTTTTTGTGTACGACCTGCAGTCAAAAACAATTTTACTGGCGCGTCACTAAGTATTTGGCCAGTTAGTTATCTTGATAATACTCCGCCTGAGTCCACTATCAATTTGCAAGCAGTCAACCATACCGCGATTCTAACTTATGGACAAATTTCGCTTCCTCTTAAGTTTACAAATCTTCGCCATGATTTTAGGTGGAAATTTACTATCGCCGACTTACCATATGCTATCTTGGGAGCGGATTTCCTCCACCATTTTTCCTTATCGATTGACATCCGCAGACAACGACTTTTTGATGCTAATACAGGCCTATCGTTCGAGGGTACAAAGCCGGAGATCGCCACAGTAAGCCCTGCTTTTTTCTTGGCTGAAGTGGGCAACCAGTATCACAGTTTGTTAAAATCATTCCCACAGCTGACGCAGGGAAAGTTACGAATTGCTAGTCCGGATCATGTGATTGAACACTTTATATCCACTACAGGTCCACCTGTTTTCTCACGTCCTCGAAGATTATCTGCAGAGAAGTTGAAAGCTGCACGTCTTGAATTCGACCACATGCTGGAATTAGGAATAATTCGGCGTTCCACAAGTCCTTGGGCATCGCCTCTGCATATGGTACTTAAATCTTCTGGTGATTGGAGACCGACGGGTGACTACCGATGCTTAAACACGATTACTGTGTCTGACCGTTATTCAATCCCGCATTTGCAGGATTTTGCATCGTCATTGCAGGGTTGCAGAATCTTTTCTAGGCTTGATTTGATCCGCGCTTATAATCAAATTCCGGTTAAAAAGGAGGATATTCCAAATACTGCTATTGCCACTCCTTTCGGATCATTCGAGTTCCTCACTATGCCTTTCGGACTTAGAAATGCTGCAAGTACCTTCCAACGATTCATGGATCATGTCACTCGTGGTCTCGATTTTGTTTACACGAATATCGATTATGTACTGATTGCTAGTTCTTCTCCTGAACAACATTCCAAACATCTGGATATCTTATTTCGGCGTTTACAGAAATATAATGTTCGTGTTAATGCTGCTAAGTGTGTTTTCGGCTCGACATCGCTAACATTTTTGGGCCATCTTATTGATGCCGATGGTATTCGGCCCCTTCCGGAAAAAGTTAAGGCAATTTTGGATTTGCCTCCGCCAAGTTCGCTTCGACAATTACGGCAATTCTTGGGCCTTGTGAATTTTTATAGGCGATTCGTGCCTAATTGTTCCAACTTGCTGTTCTCGTTGACAGAAATTTTTTAAAATTGCTGGCGTAAGAATATGGACATTTCCTTAAATAAAACGCAGCTTGAGGATTTTCAAAAAGTGAAAAAGGCGTTAGCGAGTGCGTCTTTGCTCGCCCACTCAGTACCCAACGCCGAGCTATCGCTCTGTGTTGATGCGTCGGATACCGCCGTGGGCGCAGTCTTGCAACAGAAGTGCGATGGTTTACAACAACCACTCGAATTTTTTTCGAGAAAGCTAAAGCCTGCCGAAAATCGTTATAGTACTTTCGGGCGTGAGCTTTTAGCAATTTATTTATCTGTGAAACATTTTTCCCATGTTCTGGACGGGAGAGCGTTCACTATTTTCACAGATCACAAACCGTTGATTTTCGCTTTAAGATCAAAATCTTACAAATATTCGCCTAGGGAAACTAGACATCTGGACTTCATCTCACAGTTCACGAACGACATTCAACATATTCCGGGTTCTTTGAATACAGCGGCCGATGCGCTGTCTCGCCTGCCGATCGCATCGATTTCGTCTTCCGAGGAGATAGATTTACATCGAATGGCAGCTGCTCAACCCACTCTCGAATCGTTGGATGTTACATCGCCAGAGTTTGTACATTGCTAACTGAAATACATTCCGATCTCAACTGCTGACGGACAAATACTGTGTGATGTTTCGTTGGACTCACCACGACCTCTAGTCCCAGTGGAACATCGACGAACTGTGTTTCTTGCTTTACATGGCATTTCTCACCCAGGAGTATCAGCCTCAGTAAAACTCATAACAGCCAGATTTTTCTGGCCTGATATGAGACGTGACATTGCTGCTTGGTGCCGTTCCTGTGTCGCTTGCCAAAAGTCAAAAGTTTGTAAGCACGTTAAAACTCCTCTCGGAACTTTCACTTGTCCTGATGCCAGATTTCGTCACATTCATGTGGACATCGTCGGCCCGTGGCCGATTAGTCGTGGTTATTCGTATATTTTGACGATCGTTGACCGTTTTTCGCGTTGGCCTGAAGCCATCCCTATGACAGATATCACTGCTGAAACGACAGCGCGTACTCTCGTATCTTCATGGATCGCTCGTTTTGGAGTACCCACCACAATAACAACAGACTGCGGTCGTCAATTTGAATCGAACCTCTTCCGTGAATTAACACAAATTATTGGCGCTACTCGCATAAGAACCACGGCATATCATCCAGCATCAAACGGAATGGTGGAAAGATTTCACAGACAGCTTAAAGCCTCTTTAAGGTCTTCAATGGACTCTTCACGTTGGAGTGAGTACCTACCTATTGTGTTGTTAGGTATTCGGTCGACAATAAAGGTGGACCTTGGGTTCTCCCCGGCCGAATTGATTTATGGTACTCCTCTTGCGTTACCGGGGCAAATGCTTGCTCCTGTTGATCTTGCTTCGCAGGATCCCGCTTCCTACGTGTCCCGGCTTCATTCTTACTTCCAGGATTTACCACCGATGGACACTAGGAGGCAAACTGTAAAAACTGCCGTCCCAAGGGATATTGCCTTGTGGACACATGTGTTCGTTAGAGACGACGTCGTGAGACCCCCTCTTCAACGGCCGTACTCTGGACCCTATCGTGTGCTTGCTCGCACAGACAAACATTTCACACTGGACATTCGGGGTTCCAGGGAAACGGTTTCCATTGATCGTCTCAAACGAACAAACCTGGACAATGACACAATGACACTTGAAACTCAAATGTCCCCTTCTTTTTCTTTGCCACATACGCCTATTTCTTCCCCCCACCCCCACCCCCACCCCCCACCATCAAGATACAGAACTACGACCCGTTCTGGGCGAAGGGTAAGCTATGCAGTAATATAAACTGAATTGTATTCTTTTCTTCTTCCAATTGTTTTTGCTGTATATTTCATTGTGTTGCTTCTTGACTCCTGACTGCCTACGGCAGTATCAATATTTATTATTTTTCGTTACATCCCGTAACATTACGGCTGTTGCCAGTTTAAATGCATTTCATTGTTCAGTGCATTTTTGTAACCTTGCTACATATGGCATTTTCATTGCCTAGCACAATTTTTTTGTTTATCGCATATGGGGCCCCTTTACTGCGAATGGTATTTTTTAATGCATTTTGCATTTATTGCTGTACATTTTTCTGTGTTAATGCTTGCATGCTTGAACCTATTTCTCTTTCCGATGCTTCGTTTTGAAACATGTTTCCTCATTGTGTAAACTGTACCTTGTGGGTCCTTGGCTTCATCGTTAACGATTTTCGGCTAAAAATCTGCCCGGAGGTGATGTAGTGACTAGCGAGTTACTTCCCTTGTATCGGCACTATCTAAAATATAGGAGAGGCTATTGAGTGTAAAAGGTAGCTGATCTCTCTCTTTCACGCTGGCTACAATGGAAAGCGGACGTACAAATATTCTTCTCCGATTATGACGGCCCGACTTGGTGGGTGTACTCTATGGAATGCCTTCGTTTGGAACCAAAGACTTTGTGATGCCTCGTCTCCTGCATACACACATATCCTTTCGTTTAGCTCTGTCCATAAAATAATAATTAAGCCATTTCTGTTAATCCCCAAGGTATGTAGGGATTGAATTAACTTTTGTATAGAGTTTATTAAATGTATCATTTAATAAAGGATTGTTTATTTCGACTGTTAAAGCCCTTCTGAAGTTATTATTTTACATAAGTAAGACGATGTGTTGTCCGTTCATTGACAATATATCGTTTTTACTTTAGTTCCATTATCAAATTGAACAGGTGTATGTGTGTGTGTGTAGTCCTTCGCTAGAGTTTATTCAGACGGGATTTTTGTATTTTTAAATGAATATATTTTCTTCCTTTATTCGTGTTATTTTTTTTGTTCTGGAAAAGGGTAAAGTGGAAAGAGTTGGATTATTTGTTGCATATAAGTATAAATCTCCATTAATTCGTATCTGTCTTGTGGCTAGATTGCGTGATCAGGGAACAATCTGCGAAATTCAGAGTAGCAACAGAAAGCAGTCTCAGTAAGCTCTGACATAATGACAGCTTAAAAGATACATAGAGAGACTCGTGTATATTATACATTAATATATTTACCAGTGTTTCCCAACCTATGGCCACACAGCTAAAATGGGTCATGGCAAATTTCAGGTGGGCCACAGAAATTTTATAATTTTTACTGGGCCACCGGGTTAATATACGGGCCACAGCATATTGAATGGTCCATAGAGCTTTTATTGAATAGATGCTTGTAAAATTGTGTGTCCAACAAATAGACAAAATTGTATTTTTATTGGATATATTCTATATAAAATAGAAGTAATATTTTACACTATAATAATTTCATGGACCACAGAAAAATCCTGGATTCAACTGGCCCACGAGCTAAAAAGGTTGGGAACCACTGGTATATACTATCATTTAGATCTCTATTATGAATCATGATATGTTAATGCTATTGTTAATTAATCTGAGCCAAGCAGGTTCGCACTGTTTACAAACTAACATCTGCAGCAGATGTTTCATAAACAAAAAAAAAGTATATATGTTGTAGCTTATGCTTGTCTCAATACCGAGTGAGTTAACATTAGCGTTGATGGTTAAAAGCCCATAAACACGTGTTTGCCGTTCTTACACTCCCATTGAGCTGTGATATGATCGCACCTTAAGATAGCAAGGCTTGTGTATATTCATTATACATAAACATATTGTATGTGTTTTCATATCTCACATATATATATATATATATATATATATATATATATATATATATATATATATATATATATATATATATATATATATATATATATATATATATATATATATATATATATATATATATATATATATATATATATATATATATATATAAAATAACAGATTAAAGTTTAAGCAAAGAATCGCTGCTTTCACTCTTAACGGGATCTTCTGAAACTAACAAAGTCAATCTGTAAACGCAGAACTGGATATTTCAAAACACGTTGCAACCGGAGGAAGACAGGAAGACGATACTTTGCTTCGTAGAAACGTTTGCTGACAAAGAACGGGGAAAAACGAATAATACGTCATTAATAGGAGCGGTGAAAAACAATTACGCGCAAAGACAGAACCACTTTTATGGTATAAAAGAGGTCGTAGACTAATGTTCTCTTAGGTGGTGCATAGAGACGTTCTCTGGCAATGAACGAAAAAACGAAGATAATACGTCATATGTGGAGCGTGGAGAACAATAGCACGCAAAGACAAAACCATGTAAATGGTATAGCAGAAATCGTAGACTAAAATTCTAACTAGGAGACCAAATGAATCTCCGCTACAGAGTTAAGAACAAAGTAAATAAATACAATACAGAAGTAATAGAAATAAATAAATACGTACATGCAAACAAATACATACATACGCAAGCATACGCAAAACCTTACCATAGGTATACAAAACCACGCACATATTAATATGTGTGTGTGTGTGTATGCTTGTGTACAAATAAATAAATAATTATATAAACGTATATAAGTAAATAAATACGTATATAACAAGCGCACACACATACCCACATATAAATACACGAATGTTCGGAGACGTAAGTCAACTAAAACAAGAAGTACACATATACACACACCCACCATACGTACGAACCTGCATACTCACGCAGACGCAAAACTCCCGTATTACAGCCCCACGTTATACCCTAACGGATAGTACGATCTATACGCGGATATTTTACGTCTTGATGTGGGAGCTAAGTATATGTTTTGTTTATTCCTTTACTTATTTGCATAGGTAAGTATATATTACCCGTATGTTTTGTGAAGGTATGTATACCTTCTCGTACGTATATTTGATTGTTATGGTGTATAATTTTTATATATTCTGGTATTTAGGGTTTGGCTTGGGTATACGGGAGTTTTGCGTCTGCGTGAGTATGCAGGTTCGTACGTATGGTGGGTGTGTGTATATGTGTACTTCTTGTTTTAGTTGACTTACGTCTCCGAACATTCGTGTATTTATATGTGGGTATCTGTGTGCGCTTCTTATATACGTATTTATTTACTTATATACGTTTATATAATTATTTATTTATTTGTACACAAGCATACACACACACACACATATTTATATGTGCGTGGTTTTGTATATCTATGGTAGGTTTTGCGTATGCTTGTGTATGTATGTATTTGTTTGCGTGTACGTATTTATTTATTTCTATTACTTCTGTATTGTATTTATTTACTTTGTTCTTAACTCTGTAGCGGAGATTCATTTGGTCTCCTAGTTAGAATTTTAGTCTACGACTTCTGCTATACCATTTACGTGGTTTTGTCTTTGCGTGCTATTGTTCTCCACGCTCCACATATGACGTATTATCTTCGTTTTTTCGTTCATTGCCAGAGAACGTCTCTATGCACCACCTAAGAGAATATTAGTCTACGACCTCTTTTATACCATAAAAGTGGTTCTGTCTTTGCGCGTAATTGTTTTTCACCGCTCCTATTAATGACGTATTATTCGTTTTTTCCCGTTCTTTGCCAGCGAACGTTTCCACGAACCAAAGTATCGTCTTCCTCCGGTTGCAACGTGTTTTGAAATATCCAGTTCTGCGTTTACAGATTGACTTTGTTAGTTTCAGAAGATCCCTTTAAGGGTGAAAGCAGCGATTCTTTGCTTAAACTTTAATCTGTTATTTAATAAATATTTGCTCTACGGTTCTTATATATTTGATATATATTTATCCTTATCGAGCCCTCATTTTATTATTATTACTATATATCTATATATATATATATATATATATATATATATATATATATATATATATATATATATATAAGATCAAAAGATGGTTAAAAGAGTTCCATGTATTTTATTATGCGCATTTCAAAAACAAATATCATCATGCAATAATATTTGTGTTTTCATCAGATAAAATAGGAAGACATGATATGAAGGTTAAAAAACACTTGTGAATAGTACAGTTTTAAATCAACATATGTTGATTTAAACATATGTTGATTGAAAACTGCACTATTCACAAGTGTTTTTTAACCTTCATATCATGTTTTCCTATTTTATCTGATGAAAACACAAATATTATTGCATGATGATATTTGTTTTTGAAATGCGCATAATAAAATACATGGAACTCTTTTAACCATCTTTTGATCTTATATATTATGTATACTCCAGTCCTACAAACTGTAGAGTGCTTCTTATCCGATATCTGCATTGCTTTATTGTACTACAATAAAACTCACCTCCTACATATATATATATATATATATATATATATATATATATATATATATATATATATATATATATATATATATATATATATATATATTTGTGCGTGCGTGTATAAGTGTATATATATATATATATATATATATATATATACCACCTACTTCTTTCCAGTTTTTGAGAGTTCCGTGCAGTAGATATAGAGAGGGAGAGAGTTTAGTGTTAATTGATATTGAGAGGGGGTTTGGAAGAGAGTTCCGTGTAGATATAGAGAGGGGGAGAATTTGGTGTTAATTGATATAGAGAGGGGTTCGGAAGAGAGTTCCGTGTAGTAGATATAGAGAGAGGTAGAGTTTGGTTTTAGTAGATACAGAGAGGGGTATTAAAAGAGTTTTGTGTGAGAGACATAGAGAGGAGGAGAGTTTGGTGGCACTCTCGGGCCCCAAATAATAATATGACACTGTAACGAACTATGTGTTCTTACATTCTATACAGATTGTCTCTTGTTAAGGTATGATATATTCTATTGTACATTTATATGATTAGATATATATATATATGTCATTTACAATTTTTTAATTATTAAATGCTCGGATTTATTCTTTGAATTTTTCTTTGAGCTTATTTTGGGAGACAAGACGCATGTTCGAGATTATTTCGAGCATATATATATATATATATATATATATATATATATATATATATATATATATATATATATATATGTTCTTCTGGTTTTATAATTTCACAAACTTTTACCAATAGAGAGAGAGTCGGTTTCTAACATAGACACAAGACTCTCTTAATTGGAATTTACACAACATCAACTAGGTAGATATGTATGTATGCATGCATGTGTAGATATGGATGTTATTGTATGTGTGGATGTGTATGTTTTGAGTTGTATGTGTGCATGTGTATATGCTTTGAATCTGTACATGTGTATATGCAGTTATTAGATGCAAAATTTCTGGAATGTTTTACATATTTTTACTGTTCCATTAATGGATTGTACTTGTAATTTCCTAACTAGTTGTGTTCTTTCTGTTCCTGTGAAGCTTCTCAAGATGTGTATTGAGGCATACCCCAGTGCCCCAATAATCACAGGCATAAATCTGAAGGTGTAATCAGGGTGGAGTATCTGCAGATTTCTCATCAGCTCTGCATAAATATTCTCCTTTTCACTAATCTTTGATATTATATTGGCATCTGCTGGGCAGCTAATTTCCACTACTGTGCATGCTTTCTTCTCCCTGTCCCATATCATAATATCTGGTCTGTTATGCCTGCATTTTATTGGGGTTTTGACTGGAACATTCCACCAGTACTCTTTCATATTATGTACATGGATGTCTTCCACATTGCTGTAGCTTTTAATGTGTTTATTATCGGGGCTATCTTTTTTACGAACTGCATTGTACAGTGTTTTGGCCACTACATCATGCCTCATAGGTAGATAGTACCGCGATGACATATTTGGACAGCTGCTGATGACATGGGTGATATCCTCGATGTTAGTTCTGCAGAGTCTGCACTTGTTATCACGTCTAAGTGTTTTGCCTGCATCTCTATCTCTTATGTGAATCGGATATTTCGTGTTAATCTCCTGTTCTTGGATTGCAAAAGCGTATCCTTCAAAGTGGGAGCCAATATAGCGGCTGTTGGTCCAAGATATGTATGTATGTATGTATGTATGTATGTATGTATGTATGTATGTATGTATGTATGTATGTATGTATGTATGTACATATATATAGTAATAATAATAAATGTTAAGACTAAAATCCAAAGAGGGCTCGATAAGGATAAATATATATCAAATATATAAGAACCTAGAGCAAATATTTATTAAAATAACAGATTAAAGTTTAAGCAAAGAATCGCTACTTTCACTCTTATCGGGATCTTCTGAAACTAAAAAAATCAATCTGTGAACGCAGAAGCAAATATTTCGGAAAACGTTGCAACCAAAGGAAAACAGGAAGACGATACTTTGGTTCGTGAAGACGTTCCCTGGCAATGAACGGGAAAAAGCGAAGATAACACGTCATTATTTGGACCGATGAGAACAATTACGCGCAAAGACAAAACCACGTTTATGGTATAAATGGAGTCGTAGAGTAATATTCTATTTAGGAAACCGAATGATTCTCGGCTTCGGATTTCTAAGTTGATGTCATCCTCAATGCCCGTAAGTCGGTGATTAATTTCGACGACTCTATTTGGATAAAAAAAATCTAATAGTATCCCATTCAATGTGAGTTTGGGTACCAGCGATTCGGTGGAGGTCACAGATCTTATCGGCCTTTTCCTTCTTTTCTCTATTAAGGAAGAATTCCCCAATGTGGGCGGTGGTTTGTACCGCGATGACGGTCTTTTTACCATGACAAAATGCAGTCCATGCGCTTGCGACAGGTTTAGAAAAGAACTCACAGCCTTCTTTAATGGCTTTAACCTCTCAATACAAGTTGAGGCCAACCTCTCGGTCGTAAACTACCTCGACGTTACCCTCAATTTGTCGAATGGCTTTCACTACCCGTATAGAAAGCCGAATGATATGCTTAATTACATCAGTAAGCATTCTAACCATCCTGCCAGCATAACCAAGAACCTGGTAAGAAACGTTTCTTTGAGGCTTTCCCGTCTATCTACAAACAAGCATATTTTCACCGACCATTCCACATATTACAATGAAGCTCTTACTCGATAAGGTAGCATATACTAAGTATGAGCATAAACCTAGGAAAAATAGATCCGACGCATTATATGGTATAACCCACCATATAATATGGAGGTGGCCACACCATTAGCTAAAATCTTTCTCTCCCTTATCAAGAAGCATTTCCCCTCAGCACATAAATATAATAGCAATTTTAATAGAAATACCATTAAAATATTTTAATCTACGACTCCTAACTTTGCACATAACATCACTGCTTCAAATTTAGCTAAATTACCTACCAGTAGGAACGCATGCAACCCTGTAGCTAGTACTAACTGTAATTGTAGGAATCGGGCTGACTGCCCTCTATCCGGAAATGCCTCTCCAGTAACATTGTCTGCAAATGTAAGGTCGAAACACCCACGTCTAGTAGGACCTACATAGGGTTAACCGTTAATTAAAAACATTTTGAAGATCTTGCGCTATCATTTTAAAGTAGTGACTATGTCCCTTACTTCTTTTTTAATTAAACATACAGTATATTACCAAATATACTATACATATATTCATGTATACATCGTTATTTCAGAGCACCAATCCTAATTTTTAAATTTTGCTGGACCAGCAATCGCTCTGTATAATCAGTTACTGATTATTACTGGAATTCTATAAGAATCCAGCCTCTATAATTTTCAACAGAGGTCGGGGAGTACGTTGCTCTGAGGAACACCAACAGTGTGAAACAGAATCTGTCAGCTTCTCTCCCTTCCTTTGCCGAAAAAAGAAGTAAGTGACATAGTCACTACTTTAAAATGATAGCGCAAGGTCTTCAAAATGTTTTTAATTAAACATACGGTATATTACCAAATATACTATACATACATTCATGTATACATCGCTATTTCAAAGCACCAATCCTAATATATATGTGTGTGTGTGTGTGTGTGTGTGTGTGTGTGTGTGTGTGTGTGTGTGTGTGTGTGTGTGTGTGTGTGTGTGTGTGTGTGTGTGTGTGTGTGTGTGTGTGTGTGTGTGTGTGCTAGCGGCTTCCCGGCCTTCACCCCGGTCTGAACTTTGCTCAACTCTATTCATAAGGCACCCATTGTTATCTCTCATAAAGTCCATTTACCTTAGAATATAAAATGTTAAAAGGTACTTAAATATTGTATAACATAACTTTTTAAAAAAATGTAATAAAGAAAATAATAGAAACATGTATTCTACGAAAATTACAAAACAATTTATAGAACAATATGCAATGTTTTTAACTTTTTCTTTTGAGCATATATGAAGAGTTGGTGGGGTCTTCTTAGTCTGGAATAACCTGCATATAATTGAAATGATTATGAAAGGACAACCGCATGCGGAAATTTTGTATGTAGTAGCTGTATGGTATTAGATAAGTAAACGTTATTCGAGGATAAGTTGCGATTGTGTCTTGCAAGAATTACAATTGTCTGAGCTAGAAAGGATTCTAACATTAGTTTATGTTAATGTGTAGTCATTATGAAAGTTCATTAGAGGTTATGTATAATAAGTCTGAAGATTTAGCTGTGTGCTACAAATTATACTGGTACTCTTGAAGGAAGGTATGTTATTATATTAATATCTGCATTGCAGAATCTTTTAAACATCTCTGCTTATAGAAGTAGTATATGTCTCGTGTCAGGTGTCTAAGTTGGAATGATAACATCTTACATCCCAGAAACTCCTTCGACATTCAGCTTCTTATTCTGAATTAAATAATAATAATGATGATGATGATGATGATGATATTCTCATCGTAAACCTTAGTAAGAGTTCGCCATTTTGTATATCATTCAGTGGGTGATGAGTAATGGAAAAGAAATTCCACAGTCATATTGCTGAAGTGATGTGTGACAAACACTCTCAAATAAAACATTTGCCAATGAAATGAAGGTTAGTAGAGATAACAGATTAGGCTGGCCATGAATCTTGGAAGTCATGATAAAAGTACAGGTCAACCACATGCATAGGTAGCTAGTGATGAATTTTTACTATCTAGTTTTCGACAGTTAAAGTGAAACGTGAGAAGTCGACAAACAAACAACTCTATATTGATGAGTTTTGCCTGGTTTAACGACATCCTGAAGATATCAACGATTTGAACTAATGGTGTGGGATACACACGATGTCGACTTGATAAAGGAGACATGGCAAAGATCCTTTGGAAAGGCGGGACTAAACTCGAAAATGGTCTAACAAATGACAAATCAAAACATTTAACATGAACAGTGTTTCGTTACCGAAACACTTCAATCTCAGTATTCATTTCGCTAAAGATTTCTCCAATTCAACGCCCCTGGACTGATACTTCTTTTATCGACCCCGAAAAGAGGAATGTCAAAGTTAACCTCGGAGGCACTTGAACACAGAATGCAGCGAACCAGAAAAAAAATAAGACGCTTTACCGACTCTGCCAATAATTAGTAAAATGTTTTTAAAAACTGCTATGAATATTAATTAAAACTAGACCACCCTTGACCCGTTGGGTAACGTTCACTTCAAAATATATTTTTTAAACCATGTTCACTTAAAAATAATTTTTAAATAATTAAAATATACAGACATGTATATAATGTGAAATGAAACTGGAAGGCCCATATATATATATATATATATATATATATATATATATATATATATATATATATATATATATATATACGTGTATGTATGTATATATATATATAAATGTGTGTGTAAGCATATATATATATATATATATGGGTGTCTGTGATCTATATACACTGGTCATAGACACACACACAAATATGCACATACATATATATATATATATATATGTATACCCACACATATATATATACACACACAACAACACCACCAGCTCTCTCTCTCTCTCTTCCATTCTCCTTCTCTGTCTCCCCTCCCTCTTTCTAAATCTCTTTTTCAATCTACTCTCTCACACTATCTCTTTCTCTCTATCCTTCTCTCTCTGTTTATGAAGGTACACGTAAAAAACCCATATCTCGACAACCCGTCCTCCGATTTACGCGAAACTTGTTTTATTCCATTTGCATTCGCATTTCAGGGTCAACTTCCTTTCAAAGCATTTTCCCATTATGCGCCGTTTTGGCTGTATTACATTACAGACAAGCAAACAACCAAGTAATCGCAGAGTTTTAGTAATATATAGATTACTAGCAGAGGTACCCGGCGTTGCTCGGGTATTAAATATGTATACCATTTAAGTCAATACTTCAGTGCTGCTTCGAAAACTATACTTTTACAAAATCATCGGCTTTTTCCAAAAGGGGGTTCCTCCCCCAGGGGTTCCCTACTCAATATGTGCCAATTCTGAGAGTTCACATTCATCTGTAGAACAAACGTAGCCTATGTGTCAAGTTTTGTGAAAATCGGTTGCGAACTCCAGAAGTTATGACGTTTTGTTGCATTGCACTGCAGTGCTTCAGTCGACTCCAAGGAAGCGGTTGAAGGGGGTTATCTGCCGGGAGGCCCTATAATCAATATCTGGAAAAATGAAAGTGCCCATGACCATCCGGAGTACATAAGTAACCTATGTCTTAAGTTTGGGGAAAATACTGTAGAAACGCATAAGATTCACACACACATGCGCGCGCGCTCGTGTGTGTGTGTGTGTATATGTATGTGTATGTTCGTCAGCGCATACGTATGTACTGGCCTAAATCTTCACTATTTACTTTTACTATTTTAAGGCAAAGTTAAAATCCCGTCGAGGTTACCTTTACCTTTCATCATTACGGGATCGATAAAATAAAGTACCACTAATGTACTGAGTGATTGCTGGCCTTGTGCCAAAAGTAGAAACAACTATTTTAATAACCTCTATCATTTTCGTTTACAATTTTATTTACATCATTCTTAAACTCCAGGGCTGGAAATCATTCGGTTATTTTAAGTAGAATATTAGTCTAACTACTCCATTTACACCATAAACTTGGTCTTGTCTTTGCATGAAATTGTTCTTCTCGGTCCACATAACGACGTATTATCCTCGCTTTTATTTCGTTCATTACCAGAAAACGTCTTCACGAACCAAAATATCGTCTTCCTGTTTTCCTTCGGTTGCAACGTTTCTCGAAATATTTAATTCTGCGTTCACAGATTGAATTTATTAGTTTAAGAAGATCCCGTTAATGTTGAAAGCAGCGATTCTTTGCTTAAACTTTCTTTCTTTCTCAACCCCTCTCCCTTTTTTCTCATATCCACTCTCTCTCTTTCTCTCTCTCTCTCACTCATACCCCCTCTCTCTTTCTTCCTCTACAGAATGGAGAACAATAAAGAACGCGCAGATCTCTCTCTCTCTCTCTCTCTCTCTCTCTCTCTCTCTCTCTCTCTCTCTCTCTCTCTGTTTATATATATATGTTTGTGTGTGTGTGTGTGAATCAGCGTTCGTCGCCATTCTCTCTCTCTCTCTATCTCTCTATCTGATTATCTTGTACCTCTCTCTGTATAACGACCTATCTCACTCTCTCTCTCTCTCTCTCTCTCTCTCTCTCTACATCTCCCTTTCTCTCTTTAGATGTATATGTATATGTGTGTGAGTGATATATATATATAGAGTGAGAGTTGCAACATGTATGTAGTTTCATAAATTTTTGAGGGTAGTGAGAATGAAAATATAAACAGAGCATATAAATAAATTTACAGTAGAATAACATAACAAATATGTTTTAAATATATACATAAATAACATTACAAATGCCTCGGTAACACTACAAATGAACGATATATTCCTTCTATGCTACAATATTAAAGAAAATGTAAAGGAAGGGGTGAACAACAGAGCCAACACCAGAGCAAAAGACAGCAACATCGCGAGTGATGGGCAACCTCTCTAATGATTTTTTAGGCAAGCCAGCACACTCGCAGCGTTGCCTCGGGTGATGGCGAGGCTGATGCGCTGAAATACTGTTTCAAAAGACTTTTTAATGGAAATGAAGCAAAAAGTATTTTTGTACTTTTGCACGTTTATTCGTAACGTAAATAGATAAACAAATGACGCCATAAAGGGGAAATAACTCGTCTCTCATCTCTATTTATACATTTGAACTGAAAAATCAATACATTACAAATTCGATTTTTGCACTTGGCGTGGGTCGATTTGAAAATATGTTTGACCGATGTCTCTGCCGGACCTTCATCTATAAGTGTAGCAATTTCACCGAAATTTGAAGGTACGGTTTAGGAGGAGATGTGTGCCGACTGTTTTAGTAGACAGACAGACAGACAACCTCAGTTTTATATATATAGATATATTCGAAATACACATAATTTTCAAAATTCCCGCATATAACAGAGTACAAGTGGCCGAAATAGGGTTCCTCCGTTAGTCCTTTATCAGGATAGAGTAACGTTAGGAAAAAGAAGAAGTTGGAAAGTTGAGAAAAAAATCAGAATTCTTGGTTGAGTTGGTTGTGTCGAATGTATTGTTGTGTAACAGATACATTTGATGTATTTATTTATAGCCATAGAATACTTACCTTTGTCCCGTAATTCCTGATGGAATTGTAGGGACGCCGTAGTGGAGTACGACATTTCTTGAGCATTTTAAGCCTGGTAGAGACCATACCTCTGCAGGTCTGAACACAGTATATTTCTTCAGAGAAATACAGAAAATGAGAGAGAGGGAGTGAGAAAGAGATATAAAGAAAGAACCAGCCCCTGTACAAGACTGGTACTTTTTTTATCGAGCTAGAATGGATGAAAGGTAAAGTTGACCCTGGTGGGATTTGAACTGAGAGCTCATTGTACCGAAACGAATACCGCAACACACTCTATCCAACGTTCTAACAACTCTGCCAATTCGCCGCCTTGATAACGTTATAGTAAAATACATTGTTCATTGAAAGGGAAATAGTTTTAAATATATATTTAGTTGTTGTACTTGTAAAAAAAGATATATTGTTTAGAGAGGCAGGTAGAAAGTGTGAATGCATTGGCGTTATGGAGTAAAGGATATGGCCTTGTTTTCTGGTGTATGACTGATCAAAACCACCATCCAACTGATCGGTGATCACTCTAAGAACAGTGTCTTTTATATAAGAAATAGGGAGTCATGCTGAGCGATAGATAATACTTCGCCAAATAAGCATGGTTTGTAAATAAAGCTGTAATTTCGTAAGATAACAATAACAAATCACGATCTTGATATATATATATATATATATATATATATATATATATATACAAGTTAATATAAATTAATATATTTGATAAACACAAATACCAACATATCCATGTTTGTATTGTAAATGACTAAGTTAGCTAGATTGAAAAATACTAATTATAATAATACAGTTTGCCTGTCTCGATTTAAAATAATAAATCAATAAAAACAAAGTATATTGGCAAATGGCCGTGGTGCTTGGACAAATTTAAATTTCAAAATCAAACCTGTTCCGTAGACTGGTTTAAACCTTAAAATCCAAATAAGTTTCGAAAAATGAAAGTGAAAGAATACCGCATTTCTATCTCCTCAGCAAGCACCAGAAAAATTGGTATGTTTCACTTCAAAATATTTTAAAAGACTGTTTAACGCACATGGTTTTTCACACATGGTTATCCAGTGTCTAGCTACCGCATACTCGTGCTGCTAGAAATAACAGCCGTTTATATGGGGTTAAATTTAGCTCTACGTAAGGAGCAGTGATACTATTAATAATGAGTTCAAATCTCAGGTAGTCCTTTACAATGAAATAGCTCAAAGAAAGAAGTATTATATATATATATACGCATATATACATATATACATGTATATATACATATATAGGTATATATTTATATATACGCATATATACATATATACGTGTATACATAGGTATATATATGTATATATATATATATTTATTAAAATAACAGATTAAAGTTTAAGCAAAGAATCGCTGCTTTCACCCTTAACGGAATCTTCAGAAGATCCCGTTAAGGGTGAAAGCAGCGATTCTTTGCTTAAACTTTAATCTGTTATTTTAATAAATATTTGCTCTACGGTTCTTATATATTTGATATATATGTATCCTTATCGAGCCCTCTTTGGATTTTAGTCTTCAAATTTATTATTATTACTATATATATATATATATATATATATATACGCATATATCCACATATACGTGTATAGATACATATATATATATATATGTATATATACATATATATACTACAGTGGAGTATGTGCTGATGTACAGGTCTGAGACTTGGACACTGACCAAGAAACTCACTCAGATGCTGGATGGGTGCTACACGAGAATGCTGAGGATGGCTTTGAACATTAATCAGTATACACTGAGGATGAAGAACACAGAGCTGTACGGGAGCCTCCCAAAAGTCAGCTCGAAAGAAGCACAGAGGAAACTGAGGTTAGCTGGACATGACACTACACTCAGTGCACCTATGGGAGCCCCTGCACGGACACACTAGAAGAAGGAAACCGAGGTTGACATAGGTTGATGCCCTAAGTACAGACACTTCTCTCTTGGAGATGCAGGACATGGCAGCGATGATGAGGGCCAGAGATCGCTGGAGAGTACTCGTCCATGGATCTCGGGAATTTTACCCACCCATATATATATATATATATGCTTAAAGCGTCCGTATGCGGTAGGCCGTTTGAGCACTCGATGCTCTCGCAGAGCAGAGTATGATATCACAAAAAAAGAGAATCAGTGTTGCAACGAATGGAATTTATTGGACATTTTACAATCATTAAAAATGTTCTGTGTAGAGAGTTTTTTCTTTTTCAAATATGTATGTTTTAAGGTATTCTGAGGCTGTGTTCTTGAAACGTTATGCTAAATATTTTTCTAATTTGTTTTAAAAATTCCTTCCAAGCATTGTTTACGGTGATTGTCGCATATAATACAGTTTCGGGTGTGTACGTGATAGGTGTGAGCGAGGGCGCCTACAGACAGAGAAGACATCGAAAGGCACAATACTTTTTCCCTCTTATTTGATCTTCAAACTTTCACACATCTTTCGACTAAAATAATATATAATTGAAACTCTCATCCTTGAAAAATTAATCTCACACGAAATAATATATAATTTTCTCTATATATTTTCTGAGTAAATCATTCATCAAATTTAACGGTTAGCAAACAAGATTGGAGTTATCTTTTCCTTTTCCTTTTCAATCGAGCAAACATAAACATTATAATATATATGATAAACTATATAACTTCGCTAAATTAACAATATTCTGAAAACATTTTCAATGTTGGAACAAAATATTTGAATCTACAAATTATTCTCCTCTTACAACTTGAACTACGTGTTTTTTTTATGTAAAATGCAAAATCAACACCCTTCGTAACTCATATGAGAAATGTAAACAACTAATAATTGTGACTTATTTCTATTTCTATAAAATCACCAATAATACTTATACATGCAAAATTATTAATCTATATAGATATTTATATACTTACAACCTGTTGTAATGTAATAAGATAAAATCTAATTACAACCATAATTCTTCATATAATCTAATTCATTATATATACAATATACTCATAATATAGCTAAATAATTTTTAAATTCTGGAATCATAACCCACCATACCTACAAATTGTTAATTCTTTTTAAATTAACGTAAATACAAACTCTTCTTTCTTTCTTTTTCTTCTTCCTAGTCATACATACATATATCTTAATTATTTAAATGTACATAGCGTCTAAAAATAACGGGTTTTTTTCAGCCCTATACCTCAACATCATTTGCATAATCATCTTACTAATCTGAAATATCTGACTTTTCTTTTCTTTTCCTTCACTATCCAGGAAAAACTTGAACCGTTAAGGTATTTTTTTCTGGTTATATCAATATTTATAAAATAAAGTTTGTATTTTATCTGATGAGTGCGTACCAAAGTTTTGGTACCCTTGAAATATATATAATAGAATAAATATGGTTTTATAAATATAGTTTCCATTTATTTATTATCATTGTATATATATATATATATATATATATATATATATATATATATATATATATATATGTATATATATATATACACGCATATATACACATATACGTACATATATACATATATACGTACATATATAATCATATACACATATACGTATATATATACACATATACGTATATATATACACATATACGTACATATATATACACATATATGTATATATATATACATATATGTAACGAAGTGTATTAGTAGTGGTTGTTAGATGAAATAACAAGAATAGCTGAATTACTTTATATATAAAAAGGTTTACTTCATTTCAGTCAAAAAGAACAATAAACAAGTTACCACGAGTCGCAAAGGTTGATGATGTTATTTTGTTGTTGGCTCATGAGGCTGGTCTAGTCTGAGACCAGGAGAGAGAGAGAGAGAGAGTAATGCTCTGTGGTTGTCTGTAGACCTCAGCGGCCTTTAGATAACGGTGACTCTTTACATAGCTTGTCTATAGTGTACTGCTCCGATCTCTCTGTGTGTTAGACGTGGGATGATACAGGCTTTTTATACCTGTCGCTTTCTGTCTCCCGCCTCGAGGGATCGCCCACTCATGAACCTGTCCACTCCTAAAAGGATGGTGACCTAGAATTTGACTTTTAGGTGTCACCCAGGGTTCAAGGCGTGGACAGATTTCGCTACATTAGTTCCCTACTCAGTTCGATGCAGGATCAGTGATCGACTACAAAAGGGGTAGCAAAATCTGATTCCAGA
Source organism: Eledone cirrhosa (assembly GCA_964016885.1). Lineage (NCBI taxonomy): Eukaryota > Metazoa > Mollusca > Cephalopoda > Octopoda > Eledonidae > Eledone > Eledone cirrhosa. The sequence continues at coordinate 319,263,097 of OZ024743.1, read as the reverse complement.
AACGTGTCCCAAAACACACAAAATGTGGGTACTGCGCCCGCATTTCGAGTGCAAAGAAATTTGGGGAGAAAAAAATATATCGTATAACTGTGTATGCATGTGTGTGTGTGTAACATTTAGAAGAAACTGTAAATATACAAAGTTGTGATCATGTATTTCGAACTGTTGTGTATGGATGTCTGAACGTTCGGGGTTGCGGTATCGGATTATGATATGACAATACAGAGGACTATTTCTCTCGATGTATCATCATACGTAAGATGTTTTTCCAGTGAGTTGAGGTCTGCGCTATGACATGAGTGTGTGCAATTTTAAGTTGCGTGCTTGAGTGAGTCCAGGCGAGTAGAACCCGTGGGGTGTTTCTCATGTGTTTTATAGCTGTTGCCGTACCTCGACCAGGTGAAAAGTGATCTCGCAGATTCCCCACCGAATCATCCAGAACATACCGTAGACAAAAACATGTTGGTGTATGACAAAGAAATGTTTGTGCGTATGCAGGCATGTAATACAGTTTTTAAAAATGTGCGTATGCAGTCATATATACAATGATTAAAAAAAACGAATGTTCATATATACAGTTTAAAAGAAATAAATGTTCGAACATTGTTTGTAAAAAAGGAAGAAATAATTGTTTTTTAACAAAAAGTTCAGTTATTCTCTTCTTTATGTTATCGTTTTTTTTGCTAGGAAGCTGTTGTTGTTGTTGGAGATTACGAAGCACGTGGTGAAATGTTTGGTAATTAATCGAAACATCAAAGTGAAGTCACTGTAAATATTCCGTAGAATCGAAGTTTGGTGAATAATTTGAAGTGAAGTTTATCATATCGAACCATATAGATGAGAAGCTTCGTAATTATAGATTGCTGAGAAAGCTGCTGTTGAGAAAGTTGTTGATGTTGGCAATGGAAGCCATGGTCAGAAGAAAGGTTGCGTGTTTTTTTTCTTTTTTTAAAATACCACTTCGTATTTTTTTTTTTTTTTTTAGAAGGAACCTGTTCGTTCCCGCGTCTGGGTCACCAATGTAAGAAGGTTATTATTAGTAGTGGTTGTTAGATGAAATAACAAGAATAGCTGAATTACTTTATATATAAAAAGGTTTACTTCACTTCAGTCAAAAAGAACAATAAACAAGTTACCACGAGTCGCAAAGGTTGATGATGTTATTTTGTTGTTGGCTCATGAGGCTGGTGTAGTCTGAGACCAGGTGAAAGAGAGAGTAATGCTCTGTGGTTGTCTGTAGACCTCAGTGGCCTTTAGATAGCGGTGACACTTTACATAGCTTGTCTATAGTGTACTGCTCCAATGTCTCTGTGTGTTAGACGTGGGATGACACAGGCTTTTTATACCTGTCGCTTTCTGTCTCCCGCATCGAGGGATCGCCCACGCATGAACCTGTCCACTCCGAAAAGGATGGTGACCTATAATTTGACATTTAGGTGTCACCCAGGGTTCAAGGCGTGGACAGATTTCGCTACATATATAGGTATATATATATATATATAAATATATATATATATATATATATATATATATATATATATATATATATATATATATATATATATATATATATACTTATATATGTATATATATGTATATATACACGTATATATATATATACGTGTATATATACATATATATACATATATAAGTATATATATATATATATATATATATATATATATATATATATATATATATATATATATATATATATTTATATATATATATATATACCTATATATGTAGCGAAATCTGTCCACGCCTTGAACCCTGGGTGACACCTAAATGTCAAATTATAGGTCACCATCCTAGGAGAAGGAAAACTCTGATATAACACCTGCAACCCTGATGGTATCCAATGATGTTGACTTGTTCTTCTTTTTGGTAAATATCATCTTGGTTAAGAGAGTGGGACTGGCTTTGTGCAGTGCCTTTGCTCACTATAAAAGCTTCACGGCACAGGCATTGCTTTATATCTGGAGATCTCTCTGCACTTGTCCTCACATGGTACCATGGGCCCAGCACTATGTGTCAATAATTGTCACAAGTGTAGTGTTTGTACCAGAGTTTTCAAGTCGCTGGCTGGACTAAAAAGTCACACTCGTTCAGCGCTTCGGTAGGGGTTCTCCTACATGGATATAAAGTAGTGGCCGTACTCGAAAACGAGTTGGCAGCCACCATATATATATATATATATATATATATATATATATATATATATATATATATATATATATATATATATTGTGTGTGTGTGTGTGGTACATTTGTATTTACTGTTAATTTAACTTGGATTTGAAAGATAAGAATGTTCTGGAGGTGAAGATAGTATCTTGTTTTTTGGATAAGAAATAGCTTCTTTCTACACAGCTTCATAGAGATAATGTGCTTGTTGAGAGGGACATAGTGTTGACATTTTTATGTCAAAACTTTTATGTGAAAATGACAAGTATGGCTTTAGTTGTGGTTGGAAATATTTATAAAGATTTCCTTTGAGTAGCGCCTGCTAGACAATCCGGTATGATGTTAGCCTATTGACCACAGGGTGACAGTTCATATCCCATCTTTGGCTAGCCCTGTATTCAGTTAATGACCTATTTCAAATGGCTGGCTCTACACAAGAACTAGGTTAATCGTAGTAGGTAATTGTAATTGATAATGCACTTAACAGTGGCTGTATTAGCTTACTTCATTTTCTCTCCTCTCACAATGATCCTAGTTCAAATACATACAGTTTCAACTTTTATTACAGAAACGATACTGAAATCCAAACGAATTTCTTTTACTTCTTTTTTTTTTTTTCTTCAGCGAGAAATCTTTATTCTGTTTCAGTAATACATAAATTGATTGATTCGGTAAAACGATGGTTTTATTAGTTTACCGTAGGTTAGTATGCAGAGAGAAGTGAACTGTTGGCTGAGTTGTTAGACCGTTGGATAGAATGTTTTGTCGTATTCGTTCCGGTTCTCTGCTCTCTATGTTCATAACCCATCGAGATTAATTTCGCTTTACTTCCTTTCGAGCACGATAAAAAAATGTTAATCCAGTACTGGAGTCGTTTCTTCCTCTACATCTTTTTTCTTGCTGCTCTCTGCATCACTTCATTTCCTGAAATTGAAAGGAGTGATGGTCTAAAAAGTTTGAGAAATTCCTGATTTAGACAGGAGCCAATAGCTTCGCATGATTCGTCCGAATTATATCAGATTCACAAGATACTTATATTTTAGTATCAGCAAGAAATCCGTCTTTTTCATTCCGATTGCTTGGGGTAGTTATGATGGACTTGGGTTGCCATCTCTGCAACGTCCTAGGTCATTGTCAATCAAGTAATTGTTAATTCATCAATGTTGTTCTTCATGGTACTGTTGTAATTTCATAATGCCCAGCTAGGAAAGTCAATCATTTCCTTAACACGCCAAGTTTGTATGGTTTAATTCTTTCGTTACTATATTCCTAACGAAAAACTAAATCTAATGATTTTCAATTAATTTCGAAAATTATGAAGAATTTAGAGAGCATTAGTAAAATAGTTTGTCTAGTGTTTGGAGCACAATAAAGGCACATACATAGAATTATGGTGTTAGTTTCTTTAGTTAAATATAAACATTTTAAAACAGGCAGATTGTACTGGAGTAGCAGAGTTGTCTTCGGCCATCTTGGTATCAAAGAGGTAAATATATGTCCAGTTGAGAACTTGCAACCCAATAATTTGAGGAATATTTCAATCATATATTCATCATTTCATTCAAGATGTAGGTACGGAAATAACCTTTGTGGTTATAATTCAGGTAGTATTTCGGCTGTATACGAACCATCACGTCTTATTTAAAATACATAAAGGTTACTACACGTCTTTTAAACTTATGATGTAGCGTTCATTTTAAGCTCATCTAAAAGAATAATTAAATACTTATATGTACATATACAGTATAGGATCAACTGTGAGTGCGTGAATGTGTATATAAATATATACATTGTTTATAGACATGAAAACATATCATACTTACGTATTTACTGAAAATGTGATGGACAATTTTCCACACTTTTTGAGGTTTCATCAGAAAACATACATATTTACATGATTAATCATACAAAAATACGTAACTCACGGTTTCATAAAGTCTACAAAATGTTGTAACAACAATAAAATGGGAGGGGGGTGCAAATTTGCGTAATATTTATGTATACAAATTTGCGTATTATTTAAATATATATATACGAGGGTAGGCTAAAAGTTCATAGCCTGACCAAGATACTATCATGGAATGATCAAATGAGGTTTATTTTCAAGATAGAGCCTGGAATGTTAGGGCAGTTATTAATAAGAGTTGAAAAACAATGCATGCAAGATTTCACAGCTCTAGTATCACTCATTCCTTGCCAGTTTACTAACTTTCAGCCGAACCTCATGTATATACAGCGTGTCCCCCAAAAATGTATACACACTTCAACAACATTCTAATAAATATTGCTTGTACAGATAATCAGTGTATGTATACATTTTTAGAGGACACTCTGTACATATATATATACGCATGTGCTTTTAAATCCTGGTGGAGCCGTAGGGACGTCATTGTGATACATGTCAGGCCTTGGCCATTTGGAACTGGCGGAACCCATTCCTACCCAGGTCTGAACACAGCCAATTTATTCCAGGGAAAGAAATAGAGAGTGTGTTCAAGAGATTCAGAGGAGGAATCAACTCCAGGTATTTAACTATTACTTTATTTATCGACCTGGTAAAGATGACAAAGCTAATCTCGGTGAGATTTGAACTCAGAGCGCAGAGATTGGACGAATACCAAGCAATGTAATCGACGTTCTAACGCATTTAAAAATATATAACACAGTGAATATTTGAATAATAGTATATGGTATTTAATTTGCTTTTAGTTTATTATTATTAACAAATTTAATTACCTTGGTTGTATTAGAAAGCGGTGATCTTCTCGTTGAAATTTGAAGATAAAATAACAAGAATAACTGTTTGTGTATTCTCAGTTGCATCAGACTCTATACGGGTCTCTGGTTAAGTGATTGAAAATATATGTTGGAAATATATACGAGGAATTTGATATATTGCAGAAATATGTGTATATTTACACGTAATTGCGTGCATATGTTTATATATATATATGTGTGTAAGTATGTGTGTAATGGGTGAGAGACATGTGAAAGGAGTGAGAACTAAAAATATTAATGTAAATAGACGGTGTAAATAAGAGTTGAAGCTGGCCAAGTAAATCCAGGTACATATACCATTTGCGACAGAGTGGGGGGCCCAGATTTTACCAACAACAGGAAGCTGCAATAATTAGCGAATCCTTCATCATAACATTAGGTAATACAGTACTCAGAATGTACCGACAACCGAGACAATTTCTATTATTGTTATTATTATTATTTTTTTATGTAAGAAATTATTGTTATTATTATAACATTATCTAGGTTTACACCAAATGCATTTAAGCTAACGTTATTCATACATAGTAAGTATATTGTTTTTCTAGAGTCGGTCACTTAATTTTAGCTGAGTTTAGATTAGGTTTTTACATAAGGTAAATTTATGCACTTGGATTAATTCTAAAGAGTTTTCTTTTTCTTCTTCTATCTCAGATTAAATGATGTTTATGTAAAAGATGCAAATGGTAAATTTCTGAAAAGCATCCTTGTGTATGAATAGCAGACATAAACAAACTCAAAGATAATGTGATGTGCTAACTGATGGCAGAGTAAAGACATCTGTATTTAATTGATACTGTGCGATTATATAATGTTTATTACGTGGATAAGTATATTTAAGTTTAAAGATTATCTGCAACATTTTGTAGAAACTTTATGCAATAAAAAGACAAGACGAACAAATAGCAAAGCATGTAGTCGATGGAATATTCCCGTCCTCTCAAGACAGGTCACGTAGTGCGTAAAGTTCCTCATCTTCGTATTTACCTATCTTCCAAGAATGAAAATATTTCTTTGAAAATTACTTCACAAATTTTCCTTTTTATTATTAATGTTTATTTTTCCCCTTTTTTTAGATTTGTTAAAAAACGTTTTTACACACAAAAACCGATACTGTATTGTTCTGTGCCGTCTTTATTGTTTACTTAATGTCAGCCCTATGTGGCTAATAAAGAAAGCGTTATTATTATTGGTGGATTGGCAGTATCTGTAGAGCGTCGGACAACATGCTTTGTGCCATATAGTTTCGTCCCTTTGCGTTCTGAGTTCAAATCCCACCGAGGTTATTTTTTCCTTTTTTCCTTACGGGGTCGATAAAATAAAGCACCAGTAATGCACTGGGGTCGATTTAATCGACTTTCCCCTCCCCTTCAAATTGCTGGCCCTGTGCCTAAAGTAGAAACAATTATTATTATTTATTATTATAAAGCGGCGAATTGGCAGTGTTGTTAAAATGTCGGATAAATTGCTTTGCGTTTATTAAGCCATTAAGCCATTAATAGCTGGGTCGAACGAATAACGAGTTCAAATCCAGGAAAACTTTGCCTTCCAAACTTCGAGGTCGATAAATAAAGTACCTGTCTGGAATCGCTTATTTCCTCTTTCTAATTTTCTCTCTCAAACATGCTCCATTTCTTTTTCTGGAAGAAATCAATTGTGTTCATACTCAGAAGGAGATGGGTTCCGCAGAGTTTAAATGTCCATGGCTCAACGCATGACACGATTTCGTTCCATCAGAATTTTAAGGGGCCCATGCTTGCATGCATTATAATTATTACTAGGGCTAGAGTAATTTGGGTGCATGACCATACGTTTATCAAGGGGAAAGTAATTGGGGTATTTCGTTGGACATTAGTGGTGAAAATGAAGTGAAATGACTGCGGCCAGATATCAAAAACTGATTTCTGAACACAGTTAACACCTAACTCTACAACAGCAGATAGAGTTATTGACAGAGTTAATAATAATTATTTCTAATTCGGTATTCGTGCCTACCATTACCTATGGCCATGAACATTGAGTAATGACCGAAATAATATTCGTCGTTTACAAACAAACAGCCGCATTACGCTGCTTTTCTTTTTTAGATGACCATTGTCATCCTTTTGTTCTAGCGGTAACACAGAGAAACAATCGACACAGTTGTTTTTAGGTTATTGCCCTTTGTCAAGATTGTGTATCTCTTTTCTGTCACTCTTGAGAATATATAGTATTCTCTAAACTATACATCGGCTGATTAGCCTAATTTACATACCTAGCGATTTTACAGCTGGCTTTAGCGAAGATTTAGTTAATTGCTTATACAATTCCTGTGAAGGTGTCTGGCTTAGTGGTTAGGGTGTTCGGCTCATGAGTGCAAGGTTGTAAATACAATTCTTGACAAAGGGCAATAATCCAGAAACAACGTTGTCGTTTGTTTCTCTGTTACCGCTAGAACAACGTGAAATAAAGTATCTTGCTTAAGGATACAACACGCCACTAGGAATCGTATTCACGGCCTTACGCTTGTGAGCCGAACACCCTAACCACTAAGCCAGGCATCTTGACAGGAATTGTATAAGCAATTAACTAAATCGAATAAACAAATTTGCCGATGGAGTCGTAGGTGTACCATTCTGATACATGGAGTATCTTGAGGCATTTCAAATCTGGTGGAACCTATCCTTCTCCAGGTCTTCACATGACTGATTTCTTTCAGAGAAGGTGAAAGAGCGAGAGAAAGTAATAAAAAGAGATAGATTAAGAATTGACCCCAGTACTGGTCTGCTATTTTATTTATCGACTTCGAATGGATGAAAGACAAAGTTGACGTCGGTGATATTTGAACTGAGAGCTCAGTGTGCCGGAACAAAAACCGAATCACTAATGACTTTACCAAATCAACGCCCTGGTCTTCCGTGAGGAAGAGGACAAATCATACATATACCCTTCCTCATGACGAACCATAGCTGTCCCATTTTGACAGTTTGTATTTACTATTTGTTCACGCAGACAATCACAAATATCCTCGGATTCTACTATTTTACTTCAATAAGATGGTTAATTAATTAGCTAACTAATTAGTTCCTCCTGTCCTCTATGAAGTATTGGATGAGAAATCTCCATCCAGCCCAGTCATAAGCCATGTCACAATCCAGCTCCCAGACCAGATCTCTGGCTGCAGGTTACTCACGAGAGATCTTAATCTAGCGCGGTTACAAGTCTTATCACGAGCCTGGTATAAGGTTAAGCCCATGCCTAATAGGTTTTTCTCCTCCACAGACCTCAATCAGGTTTTTACAGATCTGTCTTCCCCTCCTATGCCCACTCGCTTTTCTTGCTCTTCACTCGAGAGACAAGCACTAAATGGTGTCTTCATGGATATTCGTAGTATGTTCTGCTGTCTAACAATGCTGGTATCTTATAGACTACTCATACAGGCACCCTCCTCCTTGAACCAATCGTGATGTGATGAAATATATTTCACCAATTCTCACAAGACTGGCAGAACTCTTTCTTCCATTTCTGAGCATTTATCTGTGTCATCCTATCATTATTCTATTGTTGCTGTAACGAAAACTTATTTTCTATTATGTTTTTTTTGTTTTTTTCATCACCCCCTAGATTCCAGCACAGCTCTGCCTTTATTGACATATGCTTTAAGTAGTAATCTAATTTTTTATCCCTACATTTCTCTCACATTGTTTAATTAAATGGCATGCCTAACATTTCAACGTTAACACCGCTTCACTCTAGCGCCTCCACTTGAAAACATGATACCTACTAGAATAAAGCTGTAGGAATTTAAAGAAAATATCAACGCTATTAAATCAGCCCAACCCAACCTATTTCTATTACTGCAGTCGTTTATGTGAGACGTCCTCTACAAGTGACCTTCACAAATTACGCGATCAATTCGTTTCAAATCTAATTAAAAATTATTTGTCATAAATCAATTATTAGCTTCTGTGAAAAGTTACTTATGATTTCTGCTTTGATAAGAGTGATTTGATAATAACACAGATGACGATGATTGTATTTTTGTACTTTATGACAACCAACAAGTGTTTGTTTGGTTATAACATAGAAAGTATTGAAGGATTAGAAGAATCGTTAGAACTGTCGGGAAAATGCATTTGTTCTCTGGCTGTTTACGTTCTGAGTTCAAATCCCAGCGTGGTCATCGTTTCTTTCCTTCCTTTTCAGGTTGATAACATATAATACCAATTACGTACTGGTATCGATATAATTGACTTTCCCTGTCCCTTAAAACTCTTTGCTGGACTTGTGTCTAAATTAGAAACCTTTAGGTATAAGAGAAAGGTTCTCTTATTTACATATGGACATATATATATATTAGAATGCTTTGCGGAGAGAATACTTTGCGCTATTCGTCCCGTTTGTCTGTCATCTTGTTTCAACTCCCACCGAGGTCAACTTATACAAACGAAGTCAGAGTTTCGATAAATTAATCTTATTGTATTTATTTTCATTCGCTGTTATTATTATTTTTAGATAACTATTTGTTATAGGGCTGGGGATTGGTAATATCGATTTAATCGACTTCCCACGCTCCTCAAATTGTTTGCCTTGTGCCTATAGTAGAAATCATTATTATTGTTATTATTACTAGAGTGGTGGATTGGCAGTATCGGTAGAGCGTCAGACACCATGCTTTGCAACATAGAGTTTTGACCCTTTACATTCTGAGTTGAACAGAAATACAAAAATCGTCATAAAACCCAAGTTTATAACCATCATATATTGGCAGTATTGGTAGAGGGTCGGACGCCATGCTTTGTAGCATAGGGTTACGCCCCTTTACGGTCTGAGTTCAAATCCCTCCGAGGTTAACTTTGCCTTTCATCCTTACGGGGTCGATAAAATAAAGCACCAGTAATGCACTAGGGTAAATGCTGGCCTTGTGCCAAAAGTAGAAACAATTATTATTACTATTACTAATAAAGTACCAGTAATGCACTGGGCTCGATTTAATCGACTTCCCCCTCCCCCAAAAATTGCTGGTCTGGTACCTAAATCATTATTATTATTAACACTCTGCCTCATAAGGCTACCAACTACGGTGTGATACGAAAAGTACAATATCACATCAGCAAACAGACCCATATAGATATTAAGTGGTCAAACGGGTGAAACAATAGTAATTAAACGTTACAAACCAATAATCTATTCAATACCTCTACTAATACACCCCCCTCCCCACTCCACCTTTCACACCTACCCATCCTCTCCCCTGTCCACTGCACCTCCGCACACACTGACACACCGACTTTCTCCACCTGCCATTCTCCCCGACTGCTGCTATGCCCTGTCTCTCTGACCACCTCTCCGCACACACAGACACACAACCCTCCCCCTACCTTGACCCTCTGACCACTTCTCGTTGCGCGTCCACCCCACATCTCCCCTCTTCCGACCAACCCAACCACTGTTTACACACATTGGACGTCGCTCCCATGAATCAACTTCATCACAAGGAAATTACCCGGCATCCCACCACATCCGCTACGGAATTACCTTAGGAACTCACCCACGGACATACACTAAAAAAAAATTTTTTCCCACACGCCACCTACATCCACAATACGTATAAACACCACGCACACGTGCGTACCACCACATATTTACACACTCAGCCTCCGGAATCCTCTCCTCCCCTCCCCCACCCTTCTGACCCCTCCCCATCCACACACGCACACACACACACCGACCTACACCCCACCCCACACACACCTTTTCCTGAACATGCAACCCCGTTCTTCCCCCAACTCTCACATTCACATACACACACACACACACACGTACACCTACACACACACACCACCTTCAGCCCTCCCCGCTCGGACACCCCGCCTGTGTGTGTTTGTGTTTGTATGTGTGTGTGTATGTGTGTGTGTGCGCAAACAGAAAGAGGGAAATAAGAATTACAGTATGAATAAAAAATGAGGGAGAGAAATGGCGAAGGGGCAAACTCTAAACCCTTGACTGGATGGTATATCTCAGTTGCGCCTCGTGAATAAAATAGCGAAAACGTTGCCACGGAGAACAACTAAAATATATATTGTTTCAGAACAAATAGGCTCGGAAGTCTACAAAGAGGTTTTACTTCCTGATCGAATATTTTGAATTCAAAACTTCCTAATTTCCACTACTATAAAATAAATAAATAAAAACAAAGGGAACTATTTGGAAGTAAAAACTAAAAAATAAAAAATAAAATAACTCAAAAAATAAAATTATGTTTATATAATTTGCTGAGACAGGTTTTCAAACTTAGAAAGCAGTATTCCCGTATGTATTTCACTTAATTTTCCTGCCAGTAAACAAGTTCAAAATTCTATCCGATTTTCTATGATCAAGTTTAACTGTAGATATAATTGTTTTGGGAGTATTATACAAAGAATTTCTTACTTGCCTTACGTTTTAGTGTTGGATGGAGACAGAAACTTTCTAGGTAGCGAATTCGTTGTGAGATAAAATAAGAAATAACTGGGTTAGCGTAAAGGAAGTAACTGTTATGATATAAACAATTTTTGAAAATCTACGATCAGACTTAGGTTTTTGTTTATTACTGGCATGTTGTTGATGATGGTGTTTAACAGAAGTAGAAGAGGGGCTATGCTTCAGTCGGAAGCGAGTGAAAAGATTCTGTCTTTAGATATTTGATAAGAAATGTGATAACCACTTCGCAATATTGGAATGGATTTCATAAGTGGTTGACATTTATATCATCCAAAAGAAAAATAAATAAATAGGGAATTGGTGCATTATGTAAAGTTACGTATAGAATTAGTCATACTACATAGAATTGAAGTACTAGATCTCTAGTAGTAATCTTTTTTTTTTTTACCTGTTAGAGCCCATTGGTTGCTGGAGCATCATCATAAACATTAAAACGGAAAGTAGCTGGTTGTCATATCGCACCAAAGAAACTAAACAGATACTCTCATCCAGTTGCAACTCATCGAAGAAAGAGGTGAGATTTGGACTCAGAATGCACGGAACATTCCGTCCGACTATTTAACAATTCTCTCAATCTACTGTCCCAATTGAACTGGTACTTTATTTATCGACCCCGAAACGATGAAATTCAAAGTTAACTTCAACGGGATTTAAACTCAGAGCATAGAGTACCAGAATAATACCACGGCATTTATTTTTATGCTGTAACGACTCTAATAGTTCACTGCTTTTTGAAGTATTAAATCCCCTGTATTAAGAATTATTTCTGTATTTGAAAGTGTTTGATATTTGAAAGTCATTAATTTGTCATTTACATTGACAATTAATGTTAAATTTGCGAATGAAAGAAGTGTGTGTCCACCATCGCGAATCAAATACTGTCACTTCTCACTTAATTACCATTTTGTTTAACGACGGCTCAAACTTACGACACGTGTCGTACTACTGCGAACGCTACACCCGCTGTACGTAAATGGTGATTAAAGAAAGTGGCTTCAACCACCAAGTTTGTGTTCCGTTCATCTTCAATTGCAAGTTGTTCTCAAGTTATAAAATATATCGTCTTTTATTAAAATAAAATAGGGTTTACCCGGTTCCCAATAATTTCCTAAAGAGTCTAAAATAATGTCTAAAACATTGTTGGGAGGAAATAAAATGATTTCTTCATGAACCACGGTGATGAATAATGTGTTTGTTGACAAAGGATGAAAGTGTACTGGAAAGTTAACCAGCATTTTAACTTGTTGAATACCAAGACGCCTGAAACCGCCATTGGTTAGTATAAAGTTGTTTATTTTAATGTATTTATATTTATCTAAACTTTTTTATGTTAATTTTATTTAAGGACCTATGTTATGTCATGTCCCAAATAAAAGATTAATAACGATTAGGTGTAGTGTTTTTTTATTAGAAATATGGTAAAATGATAACTAGGTCAGAGCTGTGACCACCTATCTACGTTTATTTAGAATGTGTGTGTGTGTGTGTGTGTGTGTGTGTGTGTGTGTGTGTGTGTGTGTGTGTGTGTGTGTGTGTGTGTGTGTGTGTGTGTGTGTGTGTGTGTGTGTGTGTGTGTGTGTTTCCATGAAATAACAGTTTAGTAAAGAAACATTAACAAACCTGGGCTCTTTAGCATGTCAGAATATATATTGTTCTCACAAGGCGTTTAATTGGATAATCAAAATCCCATACATGAATACATGAAACCTAACCACCCACTTTCTTCAACAATGATAATATAAGTTCTCGTTACATTAAACACCGCATGAAAAAATGAAAATAAATACATTTACATATATTTAAAACATGTTATAAAAAGAATTTTTCTGCAAAAACACCATAAATCACATGGTGAACAGTGTTTTCCTTCTCACTGTCCGCTGTCAGGTTCCACTTAACCATACCGACCTACTAAGAGCTGAAAACTTAGAGCAATGTCAAAAATGTTTCTTAGAATACAAGTGGGTGTGCTAATTTAAATATTGATGTTCGTTTGACAACAGCTATTTTTTTTTTCTTTACAGAAAACTCAGCATGAACATTAAAATAATGTTGTATACAGAATTCTCGGTTAAGTATATTCAGAAGTTATATTTTACTCTTGTACTTTATTTCAAATAAATTAATATATTTCGGTGTACAAAATTAGTAAAACCGTTACTAGAACGAAAATGGCATTATACTTCTTGTTAGCGAATACTAGTACCTAATTCTTTCTCGGAAGCACAAGAATCGTAAGCCGGTTTTCCTCTGCGTTTGGCCTAATAATAAGTGTTAAAAAGACAGAAATCACCAATTCAAAGAAGGGGCATAATACTAAATAGGCCCCAATCAAGTCAAATTCTTGTGGGTAACAATCATCTAAAATATAAGAAGTCCTTTCTATACTTAGGATGGAAAATCAATTCTAACGCATCTTTAGACGATGATATAGTAAATAGGATCGCCAAAGCTTTTGATGCCATTGTAAAGGGTATGGAATGAGAAAGGATTGAGTTCGAAAAAAAAAATCTCAGTTTACCATGCAGTTGTCGTCTCGATATTGCTATATGAGTCTGAATCGTGGGGACCATATGAAAAACATATTACACAGCTAGATACATTCCACAAGAGATGTCTCAGAATTATCTATGGTTTCACATGGAAGGACAAAGTCTCTAATGAACAGTGCTTCATAAATGTGATATACAAAGCATAGAGGCCTTCTTAATAAAAACTCAATTAACATGGACTGGCCATGTTGTTAGAATAAATGATGAAGGGTTGCCTAAAATCTCACTTATAGCGAACCTCAAGCGGGAATGTGAAACGTAGGAAAACTTTTTAGAATAATATCAAGCATATTGGAATACAACTATCAGAATTTGAGGAATGTGCTGCTGATCGCAATAGGTAGAGAAAAATCTGTCCAAATGGCATCAAGAGTCATGTCAAAACAAGGATTGAAAATGTAGGCGATCTAAGGCAAAGTGGATGGAACACAATTTCTTTGCAACAATTTATTTGTGGAGGTTGCAGTTTGGTTTGCAAAAGCAGAGCAGATTTAGCGTCCCATAGAAGACACAAACACTAAATTGGGAAGTAAAGAGAAAGTAAAATCTTTTAGCCCTCATGCGTCGAACAAGATGAGAGATTTCATCATATATATATATAGGTGGGGATTATATGTGCATTTATATATGCATTTATATATGCATGTGTGCGCACGTGTGCGTGAGGGGGGGGGGGGGGGGGTATCTAACACTGTACATGCTTCAGATTGAAAGTAAGCAAATTAAAGCCAAACCCATTATATTTCCATATCTAAGAAAACGAAAATCAGAATCCTATACTGAAATCTACCCACAAAGCCGCACCGCAGCCGTGATTTCAATTCAAACACGACCTTCAAAACTAACCATGTCAGCGATACAATAAAGATTCAGAAATCGTACTGCGTATCTTCTATAGTACTAAATTCATCACATAATTGCCATAATACTCACACATGTATGTATGTATGTATGTATGTATGTATGTATGTATGTATGTATGTATGTATGTATGTATGTATTCTCTTTCTCTTAATTTCGAGTATATTTTTTTAACCGGCCACCTTCCTGGTGGCAAAGTTGTAAAAGAAAAGAAATTGTCATCCCTTGAATCGCAAGAATGTTTTGCAAATTTTGAAGGTGCCAGCTATCGCAGCCATTTGTAGACTATGAATTAGGGAGCTGCGCTTTTTGTCCGCAAATCCAAGTTCGGTCATACTTTGGTCCAAGCGGGTTGGTATATAACCCGTAGCACCAATAATGATGGGTATGAAGCTAAAGGTGTATCTTGGATACTGGATTTGTAAACTCCTCATCAATGGTCCGTAGATGTCCTCCTTCTCCTGTATTTTTCTGACAACGTTTACATCAAGTGGGCAGCTGATCTCCACAACAGAACACGTTTTCAATGTGTGGTCCCAAACTACAATATCAGGCCGGTTGTGCTTTAATTTGGTGGCAGTTTCTATTTTCAGGTTCCACCAGTATTCCTTAGTGCCATCTGTCTCAATATATTATTCCTCGTTTGTTGTTAATTTTGTTTTCCGAAGTGCGTTCCAGATAGTTCTAGCTATCCCATCGTGTCTCATGGGGAGGTAGTAGCGAGATGACATTCTTTCGCAGCTGGCAACAATGTGGCTTACATCCTCGATCTTTGTTTTACATAGCCTACATTTATTGTCAGCTGCTGGCCCTCCTCTTTTGTGCAGCAGATATTTGGTAGGGAGTTCTTGTTCCTGTATTGCATAGAGATATCCCTCAAGGTGTGATGTCATAAACTTGTCGGAACTCCATGCCAGGCTTTTTGAGTGGTTTATCCCCTCTATGGTCTGTGTTTTACGCCTCAAGTATCCATGCACAACTTTCTCTGTAAATTGGTCAATTTTTTTTCTTGTTTGAACATTGAATAGGATCTTCCGATTTCTCTGGGTGAGAGATTTATATCAGGCTTTATTCCATATCTCTCCTCCAGATCAGTCGCTATTCTAATGATATTCTTTTTTCATGCTCATAAACCTGAGCAAGATGGTCGCCAACCTTTTTCCTCTGTTGAAGGTGTTGCTTCAGTGTTACTATCCGGGTCTCATATGTTGTTAATATTGATTTTAGACCCCGGCCACCTTCCTTGCGTGAGAAGTATAGCCTATCCACATCACCATTGATGTTAAAGTTCCCAGTAACACTGAGAAGTTTTCGACTTCTAACATCCATCTCACTTAGTTCTTGCAATGACCAGTTTAGTAGGCCAAATGTTGGCGTTAGAATTGGCACAGCATAGGTATTGTGGGCAATGTATTTGTTGTATGCTGACAGTTCTGATGACCATATTTTTTTTACTCTTCTGAGGTATTCAGTTCTGGTTCTCTCCTTATTTATGGGTCCATCATATCTGACATTCTCATCCTGTCCAAGATATCTGTAGTTGTCACCTGACTGCAGAGGTTGTATTGTCAGGCCGTTCATCTCTAGATTTCTAGAGGAGGGCACAGCTCTTCCACGTTTTACTGCCAAATATGCACACTTGGACTCACCAAATTTCATTTTGATGTCGGTTGAAAATTGTGTAATGAGGTCCAATTGTTTCTTGATGTCATTGATATTTGGCCCATACAACTTCAGGTCATCAACAAAGAAAAGATGGGAGATACTTCTGGGCCCACTTCTTTGTCCACCTTGTTTCCTGAGTAGGTAAGATAGTGGATTCAGTGAGAGAACGAAGAGTAGTACTGACAAGCTATCACCCTGAAAGATGCCCTTCTGGTAATGTATCCTATCAGTCTTAACCTGCTCCTTCTCACCTCTAAGGAACAAATTGGTGTACCAGTTCTTGGTCAGGCGTTCAACAGCAGCTACAAATGGTTGTGGGACTTTAGCTAACTGTAAAGCCTTAATAATCCACCCATGAGGTACACTATCAAATGCTTTTTGATAGTCCAGCCACACGACAGTCATGTTTCTGCGATTCTTTGTTGTTTTTTCCTGAATCATTTTGTTAGTTAGTAGGTGATCTATGCAACCCCACACCTCCCTCTTTCCACCAGCCTGCTCAGGTGTTATGATGTTGTTGGTAGCACAGTGATCCTGTAAGAACAGGTTAAGGCACCCAGTATATAATTTATACATGATGTTTTGGCAGGCAATTGGGCGGTAATTTTTAGCAAGGGTGGTTTGGCTATTTTTGGGAATGAGGAGAGTAGTGGCAGTTGATAACCATCTGGGCAGTTCTTGTGTGCCCTTAATGGTTTCTGTAAACAGCCGTATGAGATCTTGCCGATAGAAAGTGAAATTCTTCAACCAGTATCCTGTAATGATGTCTGGGCCTGGCGATTTCCTATTCGACATTTTCTGTAGAGCTGTTTCCAGTATTGACCCATCTATGTCATATTGTTTTGTCTGGACATGTTGGCAGTAGTCCTGTTCCAGTTGTTTTAGCCAATTAGCTTGTCTGTTGAATCCGTCATCCGTTTCCCATACAGATCTCCAGTAGTTCTCAACCTGTTCTTTTGAAGGGGTGTCGTTTACAGGGATTGAGCTTTTGCCACCGAAGCTGCGATAAACTGATTTAGGATCTCTGGCAAACAATCTATTTAGCACTTGTCGTTTATGTGCTGTTGACTTATATTTTAGTCTTTCTGTTGTAGCTGTGAGTTGTTGTTTCAACTGGTGTAATTTGGAGTTCAAAGTTTTAAATTTGGTATCTCCAAATCGTCTCTCTAACTTTTTCTTTAGGTCTTCCTGGTGTCGTGTGAAGTTGCTCTCTATGTTGCATTTCATAACGACTGCGATGTGTGAGATACTTCGTCTCAGGGACAAAATTTTGGTTTTTAAATTTCGCATCCACGCTGGTTCAGGCTTTCTGTTTTTATCTTGATTGCGTGGTTTTAGATGTGTGTTATATGATAGCAATGTGACAGCTGAAACATATAACAAAACATTGAGCGTTTCAAATGTCCTTTCTAACCTTTAGATCGTATAGCCTTCAGATAATTGCCAGCTATTTCGTTCACCGCTTCCAATTCCAATTTAGTGGGTTCTTTACTGACTCTAGTGTTGTATGGTCTGTCACTCACATTAAGGCTGTGTATCTCTTGAAACATATCGTTCCATATCACTTGTAGGGTGCCCACAAGTTTTTGGTGCTCTGTTTGTTCAGTAGAGTCATGAATTGCAGCCTCGTTGTTGATGTGGTGACAATTACTACTAGAGTCAGCTGACCTTTCTCGCTGTTCTTCAGTGGAAGTGGGATGGATTTCAGCAAAATTGTTGGTGAGCTGTTCACTGTTAGATTTAGCTGGCCATTCTCTTTGTCTGTCAGTGGAGGTGGGGTGGTTGTCTACAAGGGCTGTATTTGTAGTATCACTCAATTCCGTTAGATGTATCAATTTACATCTAATGATACGTTTTACCTGTTCATTTAGATGCTTTGGAGAAAAGTCTAATTCTGGGTGTTTGGAGTTCCATAAAGTTTTTAGCCTTTGCATAAAACCGAACTTTTGGGGTTCAGATTGTTTGTATGCTTCATATAATTCTTTGTTAAGCTCGTAGCTCCACTGTATACAACGGTTGTAATTGCGATTTGGTCGAAGGAGACTTGTACTTTTTGCCATGATGAGTTCGTCTATTCACTAATATTTTGTATTTATTTTTTTTGAATAGTCGATGATCTTCTTTAAAAGTTACGACAAATTTCTGTCAGAATCAAATTTAAAGTTATTCACAGCTTGGGTAATATTTCTTTTCAGTTAGTTTTTAATTCTACAACTGTGTTTTAAACGTTGTTCTTGAATCGTTTGAATCGAGAACAAAAAGAACCGTTACTTAGTATATTCCTTTACGAATGTAATATAATATAACAACGCTGTATTTATATGTTAAAGTTTATGTATCATTCATATAAATAGGTGTTCTACAACATATTCACAACATTCACAGTTCAAACACTTATATTTTTGTTTCTGAATCGAAAACGTTACTTTTATATTTCTTTATAAATGTAATATAACAACGTTGCATTTATATGTTAAAGTGTATGTATCGTTCATATATCATAAGTGTATGTATCGTTCATATAAATAGGTGTTTTACAACACACTTACAGTTCAAACACTTATGTAGAATTATTGTATGTAATCTTACCGCGTAATGTAGCTCAACTTTTTCCAATATATGGTATGTTGCCTTCATGTAAGCCGTAATTACACACGTCTGATTATCGGACACTGACCACAACGGTCGCCATTTATGTATGTATGTATGTATGTATGTATGTATGTATGTATGTATGTATGTATGTATGTATGTATGTATGTATGTATGTATGTATGTGTGTGTGCATGTGTATGTGTGTATGTGTGAAGGGTTTAAAGTGTGGGCTTACAATCGTGAGGTTATGAGTTCGATTCCCAGACTGGATTATGCGTTGTGTCCTTCAGCATAAGACTTTATTTTACGTTGCTCTAGTTTACTCAACTGTAGAAATGAGTTGTCACGTCGCTGGCACCAATCTGTATTGGTCATTGCCTTTTCCCTTGGTCAACATCGGTGGTGTGGAAAGTGGAGACCGGTATGCATAGGCGACTGCTGGTTTTCCGTAAACAATCTTGCCCAGACTTGTACCTCGGAGGGGAACTTTCTAGGAGCAAATCCCATGGACATTCGTGACCGAAAGGGGTCTTTACCCTCTATCTATTATATATATATATATTATATATATACATATATACATACATATATATGTGTGTGTGTGTCTGTGTGTCTGTGTGTGTGTGTATGTTTGTATGTATGTATCTATGTGTATATGTATGCGAAAAGCTAACTGAAAACAACAGAGCAAAACAATACATTACTATGAAGATATATTTCAGTTTAACGCTCGATGTAATAGGAAAACAGTCTCAACGTCTCGGACGGTATTCTTTCATCAATACATAGAATGATAAATAAAAAATTAAAAAAATAGAAAAATAGAGGAAAGTGAGAAGAGGAAGAAACGGAAAATTGTTTTTTGAAGAAAAAGCACGTGTGTGTTCATTTAGCCACATGCATACAAGTGTGTATGTATACATGTATGTATGTATGTTATCTCTTTCTCTTAATTTCGAGTATATATTTTTGACCGGCCACCTTCCTGGTGGCAAGGTTGTAAAAGAAAAGAAATTGTCATCCCTTGAATCGCAAGAATGTTTTGCAAATTTTGAAGGTGCCAGCTATCGCAGCCATTTGTAGACTATGAATTAGGGAGCTGCGCTTTTTGTCCGCAAATCCAAGTTCAGTCATACTTTGGTCCAAGCGGGTTGGTATATAACCCGTAGCTCCAATAATGATGGGTATGAAGCTAAAGGTGTATCTTGGATACTGGATTTGTAAACTCCTCATCAATGGTCCGTAGATGTCCTCCTTCTCCTGTATTTTTCTGACAACGTTTACGTCAAGTGGGCAGCTGATCTCCACAACAGAACACGTTTTCAATGTGTGGTCCCAAACAACAATATCAGGCCGGTTGTGCTTTAATTTGGTGGCAGTTTTTATTTTCAGGTTCCACCAGTATTCCTTAGTGCCATCTGTCTCAATATATTCTTCCTCGTTTGTTGTTAATTTTGTTTTCCGAAGTGCGTTCCAGATGGTTCTAGCTATCCTATCGTGTCTCATGGAGGGGGTAGTAGCTGGCAACAATGTGGCTTACATCCTTGATCTTTGTTTTACATAGCCTACATTTATTGTCAGCTGCTGGCCCTCCTCTTTTGTGCAGCAGATATTTGGTAGGGAGTTCTTGTTCCTGTATTGCATAGAGATATCCCTCAAGGTGTGATGTCATAAACTTGTCGGAACTCCATGCTAGGTTTTTTGAGTGGTTTATCCCCTCTATGGTCTGTTTTTTACGTCTCAAGTATCCATGCACAATTTTTTCTGTAAATTGGTCAATTTTTTCATCTTGTTTGAACATTGAATAGGATCTTCCGATTTCTCTGGGTGAGAGATTTATATCAGGTTTTATTCCATATCTCTCCTCCAGATCAGTCGCTATTCTAATGATATTTTTTTTTCATGCTCATAAACCTGGGCAAGATGGTTGCCTACATTTTTCCTCTGTTGAAGGTGTTGCTTCAGTGTTACTATCCGGGTCTCATATATTGTTAATATTGATTTTAGACCCCGGCCACCTTCCTTGCGTGGGAAGTATAGCCTATCCACATCACCATTGATGTTAAAGTTCCCAGTAACACTGAGAAGTTTGCGAGTTCTAACATCCATCTCACTTAGTTCTTGCAATGACCAGTTCAGCAAGCCAAATGTTGGTGTTAGAATTGGCACAGCATAAGTATTGTGGGCAATGTATTTGTTGCACGCTGACAGTTTTGATGACCATATTTTCTTTACTCTTCTGAGGTATTCAGTTCTGGGTCCATCATAACTGACATTCTCATCCTGTCCAAGATATCTGTAGTTGTCACCTGACTCTAGAGGTTGTATTGTTAGGCCGTTCATCTCTAGGTTTCTAGAGGAGGGCACAGCTCTTCCACGTTTTACTGCCAAATATGCACACTTGGACTCA
>OZ024743.1:319226587-319236587 GCA_964016885.1 Eledone cirrhosa | reverse complement strand
TTAACTTCTGACTTATGAGTGAAATTTGATGGACTGAAATCGTATGAAATCCGATTGAATATTCAAAGGAGAGGAAATCCTGAGCTCTTTCGTTTTATATTATATCATACTCTGCTCTTATATTATATCATACTCCCTCATTCAATTGTCATATTTATCACATACCTACATGAGTGCCACCCTCCCCCACATACATTCTCATTATATAATGGAACATCTCAGACACTTCTTAAAATATCGATATGTCTGACAAAATACAGTCACATGACTTTGACCCCCCCACCCCACCCCCCACACACACATTTATGGTTATGCTATCTATTGCTCCTTTTGTCTACAATAAACGACTTTTGACTCAGACAATGTTATTGGTGGTCGTTCCTCTCAAGGCGGGCTTCACTTGACAACTAGTTTTACTTATTTCAGTGTGTCCTATCTATTTTTTTTCAGAAGTATTTGCTACGCTTATGAAGCGAATTTATCTATAACCAGGAATATCGAATGAATCGAAAAGAGGTTGCGGGCTTTAATTGTTAATGCTTTAAAATCGGTGAGGTTTATCATATATATTCATAATAATACACAAGTAACAGAGAAAGAACAGTGGAAACTCCAGACACAGCACGGCGGCTCATCTTGAAATTATAGAAATGTTATAAAGGATTTTACGAGCAAAACCAACCGAGAGGAAACCCAGAGGTTGATCTCGAGTAAGATGGTTGGTCTCGTTTAGAGATCCCACCGGATCAACTGAAGACGGTTGCTTCTGAAAGTACCCACTGGAAGGTGTGCTTGAGGATTCTGCTCCCACGAGCCTTCAAGGAATAAGTGCGCGAAGAAGAAGTATAAAGGATAAAGTTGGTCAATTTAACGAAAACAAGAAATGCCAGATGAAAATGTGTTTACTATCTGCACAAATTTTACCTAGTTAATTGTTTACATTATAGTTTCTTGTTTGCAAATAATATAAGCTTAGATGTAGATTTATCACCGTGAGAATGTTCACATCAAATCTACTTTGAATTACTAAAGATGCCATAAATATAAACGAAATACCAGGCATTAACTGACCGTTTCTTTGTTGTGCCAGTAACCATTGAAACATTCAGTGTCCTCGTTTCCCGGACTGACGTTTCTCTCCATTAAATTGAAAAAGAAGCATATCGCCTGATGTGGAAACCACGTGCGGTAGAATGGATGATGCAGCGGATATCGATGGCAGTTCTCCGTAGCACCGCTTCCGCCATCTTCTCTGCAGGGCGCGGCCGAGATATACTCTCCAGCCAAGTATATAAAATATCCCTCCTATCCGTTTTTCCTATTCTGTTTTGAATATATTCTTTTCTATTTCTTACCAGTATGTTTTCCTTTTTTCCCTCTCTTTCTGTTCATAAATACATACAGTTAAATATGAATAAAGTGTTATACTTATATAACCTTCGAAAATAATTGTATGAAAAAACTAAAATTAAAACTAAATTGTATGTGTATGAAAAAACTAAAATTAAAACTAAAACTGTAGAGGACCTCTACAGTTTTTATTTTAGAAGGAAAGTGGCTAATCATCAAATTAAACAAAGAAAAACATGTTTCCATTGGTATTTACTCGGATGATACTATTTGCCGTTGGCAACACCTTGAATAAGGGGACAGGATTTGGACTCAAAACGCACAATGCCGGGTTAGATACCGCAAAGCATCCTGTCCGACTTTTCAACAGTTCTACCAACCCATCGCACCTGGACTGGTCGATACTATATCGACCCGTATCTGAGGGAAGGGGAAAGTCGATTAAATCGACCCCAGTGCATTTTTGATGCTTTACTTTATCGACTCTGTATGGATGAAAGGCAAAGCTAACCTTGGTGGAATTTGAAATCAACTGTCAGCATAATAGGAATAAAATTGTCTTACAATTCTTTTTTTATTCTTTTACTACTTATATTCTTAAGCTAGAGCCATGTGCATTGGTTGGTCATATCGACCACATTACTTCAAATCTGGTAATTATTTTGTCAATCACTTTTTTGCCGAACGACTAAGTTACGGGATAAAAACACAGGTACAAACGCAAACATAAACAAAGATACACACACACACAAACACACAAATACAAACACCTACAGAAACACACACATTTCCATTATGTTATCAACGACAAACCACGAAACTCACAGTTGCAACAGTTAAAAATCTCAGTAACATACACACACACACACACACACACACACACACACACACACACACACACACACACACACATGGATTCGGATTTTATTGATGACACATCACTAATTCCCGAAGAAATGGTGACAGTACAACAAATACAATTAGGGGTGGAAACAAAAACTTGCAAAGCATGATTGCCCCTAAATGCATAGAAAACAGAGGTAGAGAGTTACAACATCCATAGAACTCTCGGTATAACATCTCAGACAGGGGATTACACCAAAGATTTGAAAAACTTCATATATCTAGATGTTTAAATAAAAGAAAAAGTATTGGAAAAGATTTTCCAGTCAGAAAGGCGCTCGCTCAATGTGCCACGAGCTGAAGAGGATATGGACATCACGGGTGAGCTGAAGACTTAAGGAAAAGCTTTTGTTATTGCAACAATGGAGTCAGTTCTCTTGTATGGATCAGAAGCATGAAGCACAAAGAGAAAAGAGAATTATGGCTGTTATTGTACAACAAACTCACCTGCAGAGAATTGTTTCTTCAGCTTCCACCAGTAACGGAAAAGATAAAGCAGAGGGGAATGATATTTACAGGTCACTGTGTTTGTCACTATGAGGAGAAAGCAGGTGATGTTGCTCTGTGGGAACAATCAGAGGGATTCACAAAGGGCGGGGGGGGGGGGGGGGGTAGAAGAAAAAGAAATTACATTTATAACCTCATGGAAGATACCGGAGTGGCTAGTGTAAGAACATCAGAACGCTGATGATGGGTACAGAGGTTTGAATGTATAAAGACAGATGTATGACATGGCTATCGGGATATATATAAGTATATATATATATATATATATATATATATATATATATATATATATATATATATATATATATATGCGCGTGTGTGTGTTTAAATATACATGTCTGTGTGTATATATATATATATATATATATGGTGGCTGCCAACTCGTTTTCGAGTACGGCCACTACTTTATATCCATGTAGGAGAACCCCTACCGATGCGCTGAACGAGTGTGACTTTTTAGTCCAGCCAGCGACTTGAAAACTCTGGTACAAACACTACACTTGTGACAATTATTGACACATAGTGCTTTGCCTTTGGTACCATGTGAGGACAAGTGCAGAGAGATCTCCAGATATAAAGCAATGCCTGTGCCGTGAAGCTTTTATAGTGAGCAAAGGCACTGCACAAAGCCAGTCCCACTCTCTTAACCAAGATGATATTTACCAAAAAGAAGAACAAGTCAACATCATTGGATACCATCAGGGTTGCAGGTGTTATACACACATATATATATATATGTGTGTATGTGTGTTTGTGTGTGTGTATGTGGTGTGTGTGTGTTGTGTGTGTGCGCGCGCGCGTGTCTGTGAGTGTGTATAACCGTAACAGGCGTTAATAATTTAGATTGAGTTGCAATGAACTAAAACGATGGAAATGTTATAAGTATTGTTATTAATTCCCTGTATGACTATTCAGCTTTCCATTCGGTTAGCTTTCCTATACAAACAAAAGTTTTTTTATGTATTATTTTAGAATTATCCACTTATTCTTACATCAACATTTTTACATTTTCCTAAGTTGGGAGTTTCGGAAAAGCTCTCTGTATCCAATTCCTCAGAAAATGCCCTCCAGAAAAGAGGTTACTTTATGAGACGGAGAGAAAAAAAATAGCTAATTTGATAATACCAGATATGATTTCAATATAGTTGGTCTTTAAATGACTTTATTCATTGAAAAATAAAGATTAAAACTAAAAACAAAACAGAAATGATTACATCGCTCCAAATTTAAAACGTGGATAAATAAGAACTTTTACACCCTTGGTTCGGATATTATATAAGATAAGTAAAATATTTCGTGGGTCGGATATCAAAACTAAAGTTTCAGTTCCGCTAATCTTTACCAATTACAGTACACTTCAGAAATAATGGTTATTCTTTAACTTGGAACAAAGAGTATATCTTGTTTAGACTATCTATCGGGCTTAGACTATCTAAATAACTTAGACCGTGTCTGTCTGATTTAGATTCTGTCTATCAGGTTGTGACTGTCTATCTATTTATGACTGTGTCTATCTATTTTTAACTGTGTCTATCGGAATAACACAATATATCTTAAGCTTTAACGATCCCGC
Organism: Eledone cirrhosa; assembly: GCA_964016885.1. Classification (NCBI taxonomy): domain Eukaryota; kingdom Metazoa; phylum Mollusca; class Cephalopoda; order Octopoda; family Eledonidae; genus Eledone; species Eledone cirrhosa. The sequence continues at coordinate 319,232,254 of OZ024743.1, read as the reverse complement.
CAGTCATCTGCTCTTCGCTGGTACTTTATTTGTCGATCGCGGATAAAAAAGGCTACGTTGACCTCAAGAAGATTTGAATAAATACACCAAGGAATATTATACAAAAACACCCAATCATAATAGGAAACGACAACAAAAATCACTAAAAAAAAAGATACCAACGAATGCAAAACTTCAAATCGTTACTAAAGAACCTGAAGTAAAAAGATGCAATCGACCTCACTGCGCAGTATATAACTGTTAGAGGGAAATTAATTTAATTTCAATGACGATCCTATCTTTAAAATTAAAAATGAGTTCTCTTACAGCTCGGAGAATCTAATCTATATATCTAAAACAGAGAATGTCTGTCTGTCTGTCCCCCTAAAACTCGAGAACCACCCAACCGATATTTTTCAAACTTTACACATGTAATACTTATGGTCGTGTGAGTGTTTTGAGCAAAACATATTTCAAATTTTCAATGCTCTAGGGACCGCATTAGGCGAAAAACCGCATATTTTAGGCTTTAAAGACTTTTTTGAGGCATAACGGAACAATAATCCAGGCGATTTCTTCAAAAATTGCATTACTTAGGACGTTTAAAATGTTTGGAGCAAAAAAGATTTTCTCATTTTTTGCCCCAAGGACCGCATTAGGCGAAAAACCGATTTTTAAAAGCATTTTGGTTGCGTTAGGGTCTGTAACCTTAAAAGTATCCAACTAAATTCCTTCATGCTCTCCACCACTGCAGTCCCACATGCTTACTGCTCTGTAACTATTGCTTTCATTGTACCATAGCACAACAAATATATGTTTGGTTTGTCGAATGCCTTTTTACTTAACCCTATCGTCTTGACTTTCGTGGGTTGAACATTTTACTCTCAGGCACCCAATTAAGTTAAACCCCTGGTAATCTACGACGAATTTTTTGTATAAGCACAAAATGTAGACACGCACGATCCCCAGGCCGAGGTATTCCGTACTTCTCTGTACTGTTTCAGAAAGGAGGGATAAACATGCCAATCTATGTTTAGAATCCGGAGGAACGCCGGGCCATTCTGCTAGAATATATTATAACGTGTAAAGGCTGCTACAAACATTATATTGGACAAACAAGTACTTCGCTCCGAAGACAAATGACAGTTCACCGTCAACAAATCAGGGACCCACACACCGTATAGAGGAACGTAGAGGATGCAATCTGCCAATTTTTGTCTTCTCATTCTACCAGTGTAATGAAAATTCCACCCAGGATTAATAAGAAAAGATTTTTCCTAAGTAAATTCCAACCAAAATTCAATTTTTTAAACACAAAGAAAATGTTATTTAAAAAGAAACCCTGAATTACGTCCTTGTAATGAATCATATTCTCCTCGATATAATTGACAAAGATAAAAACAATTGCGTCGCTTGTGTTCAACAAGAACACAAGCGACCATGCAAGTGAGATAAATATATACGAAAGATATTTTTCGAAAGCCTGTAATGAAAATCGTTTTGAAAAGGCTGTAAACACAACTGAAACCGCGTATATGTGTGTGTATGTGTGTGTGGGACGAGAAAATCGATAAACCAATGCGTTCGAAAGAAAGAATATAGTGGTTTTTATTCCACCCGGCGTGTACTTATATTCCGTTCAAGGACGTTATGACGTTATGTTCCATAATAGAAATGATGCAATCAACGACTAAATGTTAATCCATAGTAAAGTTCATAGAAAAAGAATGGAATTTGTGAATTCTTATTCCAGAAATTCAATGAATTTACGAACAGACTCAAATATTGAAAATGAAAAATGATACAAAATATATGATTCAAAACTATGTCAGATTTAGCTAGCTTCATATGAGATTGTAATTCATAGGAGGTTTGTGGTGATTTTTAATAATAGGAGCCTCAGTATTGTTGTTACAACTCAGTTTTTACAGCTGTATTTTGTGGCAAATTACAAGGAGCAGGCTTTGCAACTGTCATTTAACCTTCCAAATTTTAAAGAAGAGTTAATCTTTAATCTGCAAGATATGTTGCATGCAAACAATAGCTACATCAGAAGCTTCAAGTATGCATTAGAATCTGCACCACCCACTGAATACAAGATAGTTATTTCTGCAGACAAAAAGCCTATTGTTGAACACAGAGGCCGCTACAATGCCCCTGCTGCAAATGGAATAGCAGCAATTATTACAAGCGACGAGTATGGGAAGAGAGATATTATTATTCAAGGAAGAAGAAATAAGATGCAGCGGATAAATGCAACCCACCGATCATATGCACTCCAGTATCCATTAATCTGTGTTCCTGCACTGACAAAAACAGCTTTGTGTCATTCTTCCATCAAGCTTTACAGGAAGTCCACGGTATATGCATGAGCGTACCCAAGATGCATTTACATATGTCAGACACTATGGTCGTCTAGACATCTTCATTACATTCACATGTAACCCAACATGACATGAAATAAAGAGTGAAATTTATCATCATCAAGAACCCAAATATCGCCTTGATACTATAGCTAAATGTACACTATTGAATGGCAAAAACGGGGATTGCCACATACCTACATTTTGATTTGGTTACATGAAAAACTTCGGCCAATGATACCGATTTATTTATCTCAGGTGAACTGCCTGATCCACAGCAAGATCCTTTGCCGCATGAAATTGTCAAGTCCCAGATGATTCATGGGCCCTGTGGTTCAATTAATCCACTCTCTATATGCATGAGAGATAATAAGTGTACCAAGAACTATCCACGTCCCTCTGTACAAGAAACCCAAACTGGAGAAGGTGGCTACCCCCTTTTGCAGGAGAAGAAAACCTGGACATGGTGGATTTATTTCGAAAGAAAAAAATGAGAAATGATCAAGAATTCATCATTGAAAATCGGTGGGTTGTACCTTACTGTCATCTTCTTACAAAAACTTTCAAAGCCCATATCAATGTTGAATTCTGCATGTTCAGTGTGTTTGCAAATATATAAACAAAGATTTAGATACTGCAACATACACTCTTATGCAAAATGACAGTCAGCAGATAAATAAAAATGATGACGTTACACAGTATGAGAGAGGAAGATACATCAGTAGCAATGAGACTTTTAGGCGCATCTTCAATTTTCCCATTCATGAGAAGCACCCAGCCATCATTCATCTGAGTGTCCATCTATAGAATGGTCAAACGGTTATCTCTACAAAACAAACAGCCTTGCAACAAGTACTTTCTCCAAAAGAAACTACCCTTACTGCCTTTTTTAAGTTGTGTCAAGAAGATGAAGATGCAAGAAAACTCCTTTACCTAAAATTACTAAAGTATTACACCTGGAGAAACAATAAATGGTACAAGAGGAAATGTGGGGCTGAGGTTCTTGCAAGAGCTTACAATATCCACCCAAGCCAAGCAGAATGCTACTACTTACGGCTCCTTTTTCATGAAGTACCTGGTCTCAAATTATTCCAAGATTTGAGGAGGGTAAATGGTCATGTGTGTAAAACTTATAGGGAAGCATGCTATCAACAAGTTTTTTTTAGAAAATGATGAACATTGGGACCTTGCAGTGACTGAACCATCAGAGTCATATTCTCCAAGAAAACTCCGTAACCTTTTTGCAATTATGCTGAACATGTGTCAACTTGGCAGTCCCCTACAGCTTTGGATGAAATATCGTGAGGACATGACCGAGGACTTAAAATATGAATTTCAACAGGCAAACCCAGATATCAATATTCAGTTCTCTGGAAAAAAATTTTAACCAAGCACTGATTGAAATTGAGGATCAAGTTTTGGCTATGGAAGGCAAAAATTTGCAAGAGTCTGTTTCTGGACTGCCAAAAACAAACCGTCAAGTTAGTGCGTTAACTTCAAGAGACATAGCAAGACAGACAAATTATGACATCACAGAGTTGGCTACATTTGTAAATGAACATGAACCTAAACTGTTTCCAGAACAACGCTGTGCATATGATAAAAACATTTCGTCAGTCAGAGAAAAAATCGGAAGAATTTTCTTTCTTGATGCTCCTGGTGGCACAAGTAAAACATGTGTAACAACATTGCTTCTCTCCAAGGTAAGGCAACAAAAAAGAATTGCAGTTGCTGTAGCATCGTCTGGCATTGCTACCACCCCTCTCCCAGGCGGACGAAAAGCTCATTCTGCTTTTAAATTACCGCTAAATCTGGTCACAAATAAAACTCCAATTTGTAACATAAGCAAAGGTTGAGGTTCAACAGAAGTGTTGCGCCAATGCCACCTGATCATTTTGGGATGAAGACACTATGTCACATAGAGGTGCAATGGAAGCTCTTGATAAGACCTTATAGGACATAAGAGGCAACAATAAATCTATAGGAGGAGTTACATTAGTTTTCAGACAGACATTACCAGTCATTCCGAGAGGAACAAGAGCTGAGGAAATAAAAGCATGGAATAAAGTACAGAAATTCTCCTTCAATACTAACATGGGAGCTTTATTACATGGGGACCAGTGTGCAGAACAGTTTTCAACCTGGCTCCTCCAATTAGGAAATGGGAAAGACTCCTACCTTCAGAAAAACTTTTTCTGAAGGTAAGAGTCCCAATAATGCTTCTAAAAAATTTAGATCGTCCTAAATTATGCAATGGGACAAGGCTGATTGTGAAGACATTATCACTTAATCTGAGATGGGCCTCTGGGGAAGATGTTTTTTTTCATTCCAAGAATTCCAATCAAACCAACAGACATGCTATTTGAGTTCGAACGAACACAATTCCCAGTGCGCCTATTAACAAAGCTCAAGGTCAGATTTTGAAATCTACTGACTTACACTTAATTGAGCCTTGCTGTTCTCTCTGTCAACTTTATGTTGGTTGCTCCAGGGTGGGTAGTTTACAAGACTTATTTGTCTATGCTCTAAACCAGAAAACAAAGAATGTTGTTTACCCAGAAGCTGTTACGTAATTTCCTTCAACATATGATAGAATGTATCTCCCTTCATAAAAGTGGTAAATTTTGTATTTTCGTTTTTTTATTATTATTGTTTTATTTTTGTTTTGTTTTTTTTGTATTATGAATTCAAAATTGATTTCATCATGTAGAATAAGACATTTCTATACAACATATTTTGCTTTTTTCTTCTAATATATAAAGAACAATTCTATTCCCGGGCAAAGCCGGGTGCCTCTGCTAGTGTATATATATATATATATGTGTGTGTGTGTGTGTGTGTGTGTGTGTCGGCGTGCGTGTATATATATATATATATATATATATATAATTGTTTCTACTTTTGGCACAAGGCCAGTAATTATCTAGTACATTACTGGTACTTTATTTTATCGACCCCGTAAGGATGAAAGGCAAAGTTGACCTCGGCAGGATTTGAACTCAGAATGGCAAGGCCGTAACTCTATACATCAAAGCATGGCGTCCGACCCTCTACCGACACTGCCAAGAGTCACAGCTCTTGCTCTTTCGACAGCTAATTCCAAACTGTTGACAAAACTACTTATAGTGGACTAGTCATCTTGTCAGTGTGTGTGTATGTTTCATTACTTATGTGGGGACAGGTGTGAAACACTGTGCTATTGTAGTGTCGAAGAAAGAATTTGGCTGATTTGAAGAATTGTCAAGGGGAAATGAAATGTAGTTTTTCTATCATCTTGATTTATTTGTGTGTTGTGTATGTGTGTGTGTGTGTGTGTGTGTGTGTG
>OZ024743.1:319191587-319221587 GCA_964016885.1 Eledone cirrhosa | reverse complement strand
ACATACATACTCTAGTCCATGTGTACACACATACACATACATACACATCTATATACACATACATACATACACACACACACACATATATATATATATATATATATATACATATATATATATATATATATATATATATATATATATATATATATATATATATATATATATATATATATATATATATAAGCACTTTAATACATGAATACACTTATATCTAACTATACACATCAAACATATATATATATTTACTTATTTATATACATTTTCACATATATATACATACTTATGGACGTTTTTAGACACATTCATTATCGCATATTTGCACCTATTCTCATCAGCATATCTTTCCATTATTAGTGTGGTAATTTAAGATTATTAATATATGTTGAGAAGAGATTGTTTTTATATTTGTCTAACTAGATTAAGGTTTATATAGTTGGGGGATGTCCCTCTTTTATGTAATATTCGGCTTGTAGTGGGAAAAAAGGGTTTTAGTTCTGTGACGGCAGAATAATGTTCGTTCAATTCTGTTATTCAGCAGTTTCTTCTTGTGTGTGATTATGTAATAAATCTCAAGATTACACAATTTGCAGAAATTTTGGCTCCTGGAAAAGCTTTGGGTTTTAGCTAATTTTTCCCATTTTAGGGTAAACTTTTGATCGCTATCCCTGAGCGTCCAAGCTTTTTCTGCTAAAGTTGTTACATTTCTTTGGCTCTGGTGTTTTATTGAGTAAGAATGCCTATACAATCGAGATTTAAACGATGTTGCCGTTGATCCCACGTAATACCACTCGTTGCCTCCGGATTTAATGGTACACTTATAAATAATATTTTTTTCCAGGCAGTTATTGCCGAGGGGGCAGTTGTCAGGATAGGTGCAGTTACAGTTGTGTACGTTGGGTTTTCTCTGGAGTAGTATTGCGGACGAACTTAGGTGTGGTTTATTTATGTTCTGTAGTGTATTGTCTACTGTTTTTTTTTTGTGTTCTTTGTACTTAAGTTCTTAGTGTTTTCGTTTAACCTTCTAGTATTGATCTTTTTTATGTGTTGTTCAAGGTTTAACGCTGTAGAGTATGACAGTCTTATAGTGGTAGGGTTTAGGATTTTGTGGTATTTGTGTGATGTGGGAAAATGTCTTTTAATTATTTTAAAGAAGAGTACTGGTAAATTTGTACTAATGGAACTATTGTATTCGGGGTTATACCATAAGTACTCTTTGCATCGCTTTCTATTAGTTTTGTTTGTTGGTTTACTGGTGTGCATACTATGGTAGTAAGTGTGGTTTGGTGTTGTGTTATTATATCTACCTATGTGGGATTTATTTTGGGTGTTTTGATTGTTCCCATCTATGTACTCTATTTTGTTGAGGTAGCCTGCTTTACTAAGGGCGTTATCGTAGTACTCGGCGTGTTCCTTAAATACTTGTATGTTAGAAGATAGACCCGAGATTCTAAGGGAAATATTTTTAGGGATAGATTTAATTATAGAGATGGGGTGGTTAGACCCAACATTTACGTATTTGAGATTTTCATTCAATTTATGAAACGGTTTAATCAAACCAGAGTTTAAATTGAGTGTGACATCCAGGAAGTTAACTACTTTAAGGTTGTATTCATACGTTATAGTTAGTCCTATTTCGAGTAGTAGTTTTCTTATATCTTTGCGTAGTTTTTCTAGTTTTTGGTTATTAAGGTTTTTAGCTAGGAGGAGAACATCGTCGCGGTATATTCCGCCGTGGAGATTGCTGAATTTTTCCTGGAGTCTAAAGGCGATAAATAACCCCACAATATCAGTTATTTCCGCCGAATCGTTAGAGCCCATTGTTATGTCAAAGTTAGAGGGTCTATCTTTACGTACCCAATAACTGTTCTCAAATTTGACTATAGTTTTCCTAGCTTCTAATATAATCTTAATTTCATCGTTTGTAAGGTCAGAGTTATCCTTAGCAAACTTAATGGCTCTATTCAAAGTTTCAGGTGATATCGATGAGTAATATTCATCGATATCAAACTGGATAAACTTAGATTTATTCTTATTGCTAATGCTATTAAACCATCTTATTGCTTCTTGGGTCTTCCCCCAGAGTTTAATGTTAACCTTAGCCTTAATTTGGGGGATGATTCTATCTAAGATATATTTGCTTATTTTACCTATATCTGATTTAGAGGGGCAGATTAATCTAATTTTAGGGTCATTATCAAAGTTTACCTTGTGGTCCTTAAGATTGAAGGTGGGTACCGCCGGTAAGAGTGGTCCTGTCCTATCTTCGATTCCGAGATTTTTCACTATTTCGCATGCCTCATCATTGATGTGCTTAAGGGTTACTTCACTCGTTTTTCTATATTTTTTATGTAATTCTTTTCGAATGAAGTTGTTGTATGTAGTGCAATCCATAGTGTATAGGTTTGATGTTTTGTCCGCTTTTACTACAATTCCTTTGGTGTTTTTAAGGTCGTCCAGTAGTTTTTTTATATCTTTCTGTAATTTGCTGTTGGTGTTGCGTCCTTTGAATTTAATTTTAAGGATTAAGTTCATAAGGTCCTGCTCAAATGCATCTAATAGTGGGTTGGTGGGTGGGTTTTTACAAGTCCTAAAACCGAATTTGTTGTTTACACCACTTTCCAATGTTGAGTTCATACGGCTTCTATCATAGTGGAGCGTTTTCCACCTGACACGTCGAATGAATTCATTAGTTTTTTGAATCATACTCAATAAATATTCCTTTCTACCTTGGGTTGGTATGTTTTTGAGTGACATATCCAGGTAGTGTTTTTCCATTGTTGTGGTTGCGTTTGCTGTGTGGGTTGCTCGACTTTACAGGAGGTAAATATACAGTATTTTCCGTTGTGTTGTAATATAAATATTACACACAGTAGATTATCAGCTCACGTAGAGTTTGCTCGACGGTTCCAGTTGTAGTTCCAAAAGTAATCCGGAGAAAAATAGAAAGATTTGAATGGATACAGTTTAGTTGAAAGGAATTTATTGACACGTGTTTCTATAACAGTTACATAACCTAAAACAGCTGCTATCTACAAACTTTTAGTTATGCAGACATTCAATATTTCAATGTTATTATTTACTGAGAAAACCCAACGTACACAACTGTAACTGCACCTATCCTGACAACTGCCCCCTCGGCAATAACTGCCTGGAAAAAAATATTATTTATAAGTGTACCATTAAATCCGGAGGCAACGAGTGGTATTACGTGGGATCAACGGCAACATCGTTTAAATCTCGATTGTATAGGCATTCTTACTCAATAAAACACCAGAGCCAAAGAAATGTAACAACTTTAGCAGAAAAAGCTTGGACGCTCAGGGATAGCGATCAAAAGTTTACCCTAAAATGGGAAAAATTAGCTAAAACCCAAAGCTTTTCCAGGAGCCAAAATTTCTGCAAATTGTGTAATCTTGAGATTTATTACATAATCACACACAAGAAGAAACTGCTGAATAACAGAATTGAACGAACATTATTCTGCCGTCACAGAACTAAAACCCTTTTTTCCCACTACAAGCCGAATATTACATAAAAGAGGGACATCCCCCAACTATATAAACCTTAATCTAGTTAGACAAATATAAAAACAATCTCTTCTCAACATATATTAATAACCTTAAATTACCACACTAATAATGGAAAGATATGCTGATGAGAATAGGTGCAAATATGCGATAATGAATGTGTCTAAAAACGTCCATAAGTATGTATATATATGTGAAAATGTATATAAATAAGTAAATATATATATATGTTTGATGTGTATAGTTAGATGTAAGTGTATTCATGTATTAAAGTGCTTATATATATATATATATATATATATATATATATATATATATATATATATATGTATATATATATATATATATATGTGTGTGTGTGTGTATGTATGTATGTGTATATAGATGTGTATGTATGTGTATGTGTGTACACATGGACTAGAGTATGTATGTATATATGTGTATGTCTATACGTGTGTATATAAAGATAAGTTGAGTATGAAAATGTATACACATGAGCGCGTATGTATGTACATGAATACATGTGTGTATATATATGTGTATGCATGTGTATATATATATGTAAGCATGAATATGTGAATTGTGAGTATATGTATTTTGTAGAGGTGTGCAAATATATGTGTGTATGAATGCGTGGGTGAAAGGATACGTACACTTGAAAGAAAAATTTAAGTCTGAATGTTAATTAAGTGCAAACACAAAACCAACCACGCATATCTTTACTATCTCTAATCCTTCTATAGATTTAGAAAAATAACCAATAATATATTCTATAAAAAATGTCAAAACAACAGATGGGAATCTAATTACTCACTGCCACCAAGAATTCTCACTGCTATCGAAAAACCACTCCTTCAACTATTCTTCTAACAACTTCACCCCTCCCTCCTAATATTCTCTATAAAAACTAAATAGGTCCTCAGTAATATTATTCTGATGAAATGACAGTAAATAATAACATTGAAATATTGAATGTCTGCATAACTAAAAGTTTGTAGATAGCAGCTGTTTTAGGTTATGTAACTGTTATAGAAACACGTGTCAATAAATTCCTTTCAACTAAACTGTATCCATTCAAATCTTTCTATTTTTCTCCGGATTACTTTTGGAACTACAACTGGAACCGTCGAGCAAACTCTACGTGAGCTGATAATCTACTGTGTGTAATATTTATATTACAACACAACGGAAAATACTGTATATTTACCTCCTGTAAAGTCGAGCAACCCACACAGCAAACGCAACCACAACAATGGAAAAACACTACCTGGATATGTCACTCAAAAACATACCAACCCAAGGTAGAAAGGAATATTTATTGAGTATGATTCAAAAAACTAATGAATTCATTCGACGTGTCAGGTGGAAAACGCTCCACTATGATAGAAGCCGTATGAACTCAACATTGGAAAGTGGTGTAAACAACAAATTCGGTTTTAGGACTTGTAAAAACCCACCCACCAACCCACTATTAGATGCATTTGAGCAGGACCTTATGAACTTAATCCTTAAAATTAAATTCAAAGGACGCAACACCAACAGCAAATTACAGAAAGATATAAAAAAACTACTGGACGACCTTAAAAACACCAAAGGAATTGTAGTAAAAGCGGACAAAACATCAAACCTATACACTATGGATTGCACTACATACAACAACTTCATTCGAAAAGAATTACATAAAAAATATAGAAAAACGAGTGAAGTAACCCTTAAGCACATCAATGATGAGGCATGCGAAATAGTGAAAAATCTCGGAATCGAAGATAGGACAGGACCACTCTTACCGGCGGTACCCACCTTCAATCTTAAGGACCACAAGGTAAACTTTGATAATGGCCCTAAAATTAGATTAATCTGCCCCTCTAAATCAGATATAGGTAAAATAAGCAAATATATCTTAGATAGAATCATCCCCCAAATTAAGGCTAAGGTTAACATTAAACTCTGGGGGAAGACCCAAGAAGCAATAAGATGGTTTAATAGCATTAGCAATAAGAATAAATCTAAGTTTATCCAGTTTGATATCGATGAATATTACTCATCGATATCACCTGAAACTTTGAATAGAGCCATTAAGTTTGCTAAGGATAACTCTGACCTTACAAACGATGAAATTAAGATTATATTAGAAGCTAGGAAAACTATAGTCAAATTTGAGAACAGTTATTGGGTACGTAAAGATAGACCCTCTAACTTTGACATAACAATGGGCTCTAACGATTCGGCGGAAATAACTGATATTGTGGGGTTATTTATCGCCTTTAGACTCCAGGAAAAATTCAGCAATCTCCACGGCGGAATATACCGCGACGATGTTCTCCTCCTAGCTAAAAACCTTAATAACCAAAAACTAGAAAAACTACGCAAAGATATAAGAAAACTACTACTCGAAATAGGACTAACTATAACGTATGAATACAACCTTAAAGTAGTTAACTTCCTGGATGTCACACTCAATTTAAACTCTGGTTTGATTAAACCGTTTCATAAATTGAATGAAAATCTCAAATACGTAAATGTTGGGTCTAACCACCCCATCTCTATAATTAAATCTATCCCTAAAAATATTTCCCTTAGAATCTCGGGTCTATCTTCTAACATACAAGTATTTAAGGAACACGCCGAGTACTACGATAACGCCCTTAGTAAAGCAGGCTACCTCAACAAAATAGAGTACATAGATGGGAACAATCAAAACACCCAAAATAAATCCCACATAGGTAGATATAATAACACAACACCAAACCACACTTACTACCATAGTATGCACACCAGTAAACCAACAAACAAAACTAATAGAAAGCGATGCAAAGAGTACTTATGGTATAACCCCGAATACAATAGTTCCATTAGTACAAATTTACCAGTACTCTTCTTTAAAATAATTAAAAGACATTTTCCCACATCACACAAATACCACAAAATCCTAAACCCTACCACTATAAGACTGTCATACTCTACAGCGTTAAACCTTGAACAACACATAAAAAAGATCAATACTAGAAGGTTAAACGAAAACACTAAGAACTTAAGTACAAAGAACACAAAAAAAAAACAGTAGACAATACACTACAGAACATAAATAAACCACACCTAAGTTCGTCCGCAATACTACTCCAGAGAAAACCCAACGTACACAACTGTAACTGCACCTATCCTGACAACTGCCCCCTCGGCAATAACTGCCTGGAAAAAAATATTATTTATAAGTGTACCATTAAATCCGGAGGCAACGAGTGGTATTACGTGGGATCAACGGCAACATCGTTTAAATCTCGATTGTATAGGCATTCTTACTCAATAAAACACCAGAGCCAAAGAAATGTAACAACTTTAGCAGAAAAAGCTTGGACGCTCAGGGATAGCGATCAAAAGTTTACCCTAAAATGGGAAAAATTAGCTAAAACCCAAAGCTTTTCCAGGAGCCAAAATTTCTGCAAATTGTGTAATCTTGAGATTTATTACATAATCACACACAAGAAGAAACTGCTGAATAACAGAATTGAACGAACATTATTCTGCCGTCACAGAACTAAAACCCTTTTTTCCCACTACAAGCCGAATATTACATAAAAGAGGGACATCCCCCAACTATATAAACCTTAATCTAGTTAGACAAATATAAAAACAATCTCTTCTCAACATATATTAATAACCTTAAATTACCACACTAATAATGGAAAGATATGCTGATGAGAATAGGTGCAAATATGCGATAATGAATGTGTCTAAAAACGTCCATAAGTATGTATATATATGTGAAAATGTATATAAATAAGTAAATATATATATATGTTTGATGTGTATAGTTAGATGTAAGTGTATTCATGTATTAAAGTGCTTATATATATATATATATATATATATATATATATATATATATATATATATATATATATATGTATATATATATATATATATATATGTGTGTGTGTGTGTATGTATGTATGTGTATATAGATGTGTATGTATGTGTATGTGTGTACACATGGACTAGAGTATGTATGTATATATGTGTATGTCTATACGTGTGTATATAAAGATAAGTTGAGTATGAAAATGTATACACATGAGCGCGTATGTATGTACATGAATACATGTGTGTATATATATGTGTATGCATGTGTATATATATATGTAAGCATGAATATGTGAATTGTGAGTATATGTATTTTGTAGAGGTGTGCAAATATATGTGTGTATGAATGCGTGGGTGAAAGGATACGTACACTTGAAAGAAAAATTTAAGTCTGAATGTTAATTAAGTGCAAACACAAAACCAACCACGCATATCTTTACTATCTCTAATCCTTCTATAGATTTAGAAAAATAACCAATAATATATTCTATAAAAAATGTCAAAACAACAGATGGGAATCTAATTACTCACTGCCACCAAGAATTCTCACTGCTATCGTAAAACCACTCCTTCAACTATTCTTCTAACAACTTCACCCCTCCCTCCTAATATTCTCTATAAAAACTAAATAGGTCCTCAGTAATATTATTCTGATGAAATGACAGTAAATAATAACATTGAAATATTGAATGTCTGCATAACTAAAAGTTTGTAGATAGCAGCTGTTTTAGGTTATGTAACTGTTATAGAAACACGTGTCAATAAATTCCTTTCAACTAAACTGTATCCATTCAAATCTTTCTATTTTTCTCCGGATTACTTTTGGAACTACAACTGGAACCGTCGAGCAAACTCTACGTGAGCTGATAATCTACTGTGTGTAATATTTATATTACAACACAACGGAAAATACTGTATATATATATATATATATATATATATATATAGGAAAATGTTTAACCCCGACGGAAGAGCTCAAGCCGTTTCGACGGCTATTTCTGGATTCAGTCCAGAATTATCCGTCCAAACGGCTTCAGCTCTGCCGTTGGAGTTAAACATCTTCACTATTACCCACTCTACTACCCTAAGTATTGAGTACTCTGGTGTGTTATGGCCCATCTGGTTCCTTACCACACTTCCTTCGTTATATATACATATATAGTGGTGGAGCACTGGAAGGTAATATCCGTAGTGGTAGCGCACTCAGTCCATGGGACGAGTTAGGTAGAAGTGGTTACATAACAGTTCACCATACCGAGAACAATTGCTTCACCTTAGCGGATCCGAGCTGAGGATCCGCTAAGATGAAACAATTTTTCTCGGTATGGTGAACTAACTGTTATGTAATCACTTCTATATATATATATTTATTTATTAAAATAACAGATTAAAGTTTAAGCAAAGAATCGCTGTTTCACCCTTAACGGGATCTTCTGAAACTAAAGATATCAATCTGTGAACGCAGAAGTAAATATTTCAAAAAACGTTGCAACCGAAGGAAGACAGGAAGACGATACTTTGGTTCGTGGAAACGTTCCCTGGCAAAGAACGGAAAAAACGAAAATAATACGTCATAATTAGGAGCGGTGAAAACAATTACACGCAAAGACAAAACCACTTTTATGGTATAAATGAAGTCGTAGACTAATATTCTATTAGGTGATTCGTGGAGACGTTCTCTGGCAATGAAATGAACGAAAAAATCGAAGATAATAGGTCATTATGTGGATGGATGAGAACAAAAGCGATGAGAGAAAACCACGTTATAAATAACAGATTGATATTTTTAGTTTCAGAAGATCCCATTAAGGGTGAAAGCAGCGATTCTTTGCTTAAACTTTAATCTGTTATTTTAATAAACATTTGCTCTACGGTTCTTATATATTTGATATATATTTATCCTTATCGAGCCCTCTTTGGATTTTAGTCTTCAAATTTATTATTATTACTATATAGGGTGGTGGATTGGCAGTATCGGTAGAGGGTCGGACGCCATGCTTTCCAGCATAGTTACGTCCCTTTACGATCTGAATTCAAATCCCGCCGAGGTTGACTTTGCCTTTCATCCTTACGGGGTCGATAAAATAAAGTACCAGTAATGCACTGGGTAATTGCTGGCCTTGTGCCAAAAGTAGAAACAATTACTATATATATATATATATATATATAGAGAGAGAGAGAGAGAGAGAGAGAGAGACGGAGAGAGAGAGAGAGGGGGAGAGAGAGAGTGAGAGAGAGAGATAGAGAGAGAGAGAGAGAGAGAGAGAGAGGACCATGAATATTAATATATTATTATTGACGAATCTGTTGTTATCCTGTCCGCTACGTAATATTTGCTTATATTATATTATTTAGGGCAGTGGATTGGCAGTATCGGTAGAGGGTCAGACACCATGCTTTCCAGCATAGTTACGTCCCTTTACGATCTGAGTTCAAATCCCGCCGAGGTTGACTTTGCCTTTCATCCTTACGGGGTCGATAAAATAAAGTACCAGTAATGCACTGGGTAATTGCTGGCCTTGTGCCTAAAGTAGAAACAATTATATTATTAGGTGACAACAGAGCTGGCGCTACCGCTAGGCCAACTAGGCAATCGCTTATGGCGTGGATTTCAATAGATGCATTATATTATGAACCCATAACTCCTGGTGGAGTCTTAGGGTTTCTTGGGCATTGTTTTCTCTTAACCTTGCGGAGCGCTTCCCATCTCTATATTTGAACACAGAGAATTTCTTCCGGAGAAAGAGAGAGCGTGATACAGAGAAGAAGTGAGAAAGATATATAGAAATAGAAATAATTTCAGTATTGGGCCAGTACTTTTTTTATCGACCACGGGTGAAGGAAAGCCATAGTTGACCGTAGTAGGATTTGAACCCAGAGTTCAGAGAACTGGAACGAATTCAGCAACGCATTCTATCTGACTCTGCCAATTTGCATTCCTCATAGATGAATTACTGAACCTTGAAAGATCGCAATTTTATACAAATTGTGTAATTAAATTATACACATAATAATTTCTGCAATCAACATATAAATTGCTGAAAATCTTACCACACAGCAGTGTTGTGGAAATATCCAAAGCGGCTGAGGGGGTCATGATTTGGCGTGGATGAATGTGGACTGTGTAGTGGAAAAATGCGGGTTAAATAATTTTCTTAGCGTGGTCAGAGTAAGAAGTATTAAAAGGATGAAAATTGACATCAGTCACCCAAAGCCTAATACGTATACGGGAATATCGGTGACCACTCAGCAAATTGTATCAGAAACTAGGTTTATCAGCTTGCCGAGTTGTTTGGTAGAATGGGTCACTTATCTGAAAGAAAAGAGCGCGCATTGTAGGGGTGGCCTAGGACACCAAATACCCGAACACCGGCCCTGTGTAGCACTTATGCAAAATATATTTTGTGTATGTTGTTGGTGATGTATGGCATGTCTTATTGAGTCGGGTGGTAATGGCAACTTGTTTAGCCAATCGTGTCGAAATATTAATTTCTTTAATAATCCTGTTTTTGTAATGTCATTTACGTGTATACATGTGATTTAGTTTTAGGTAAATGCTTCTAGATAACTTTTTAGAACACGATATTTTAAGATTTCATTTAAAGTTCATCACGTGTTACTGTTGACAGGCGTGTCACGACTAACACGCGTATCATAGTTTCGCCATTACTTGTGTAAGATGTTGGTTATGTAAGATTATCTTTTGCGTTATTTTATTGGGTAATAATTATATGGATTATGTGCTGTGTGTGTTATTATTATAGTTGTAAGGGTAGTGAATTGGCAGTATCGGTAGAGGGTTACGTCCCTTTGCGTTCTGAATTTAAATCCCGCCGAGGTTAGCTTTGTCTTTCATCCTTACGGAGTCGATAATCTAAAGTACCAGTAACGATTCAATCGAATTTCCTCTCCTCACAAAATTGTTGGCTTTGTGCCAAAATCATAACCATTCCTATTATAACTGTGTCTGAGAGCACCTGGCTTAGGTAGTCCGTATCACGATCGTAAAGTCGTGAGTTCGATTCCCAGTGGTGCCTTGTGTCCTTGGGCAAGACACTTTATTTCACGTTGCTACTGTTCATGCAGTTGACAAAACTAAATTGTATATGTAATTCGAAGGACCAGCCTTGTCACATTGTGTCATGCTTAATCGCCCAGCATTTACATCCACTCGGCAGAACCAGCAGCAAGAAGTCAGAATATATGTGCGTATGTCTGAAGGCCGGTTTACACAACTCTTCCTTAACAATGAGACGACAAAAACTGAGTGCAAGGGCAGTAGCGAAAGAAATTAATTATATGGAAACCAGGAACTGTCTATGAATGTGTAGCCCAAAACTGGTTCAGCGGCTTCAAGAAAGGTAACACCAGCCTCGAATATAAACCAAGATCAGGGAGACCTTCTGTTTTGTAAGATGAGGCCTTGATTGAAATAGTTGAACAACAGCCAAGCACAAACACTCGTACATTATATTATAAGTTCGGCCTTTTGAGCAGACCCTGTTAGGAAGTTCATCATGACTATAAAGTTGAAATACGGAAAACCCTTTGACTCATCCTGGTAATCTAAGTAAATCCAAGTCCCTAATAAAAACAAATTGTATTATGATAAGGATTGTTGAATATGCTTTGCTCTTTATATTTACGCTATCAATTATATTATTTCATAACATTGAAAATTTCTATATGAAATGTTTCAAATTTATTAAGGTATTTGATCGGGTTGATCTTTTAACTAACGTCAAAAGTAATTTTTATAAATTATATGAAGTGCTTTCTAATTAACAGAACTCGTCGTGAAAACATTACTATTTTACATACAATTCCTTTTCTAATGAATGTTCTCTGGGGAAAATATCCAGGGTTTAAATTTCTTCGTCGTACATTTTAATCACTTTCATTCAACCCAAATTATTTGCCTTCATTGTTTAATCTATAAAATAATTCTACCAAGTGCGAAATCAAACCTACAATGTGTGCCTCTTAATCTCTTCCCCAATCATATCTCAATCGTCCATTTCACAATGTTTTTAACTCCAAACTTGAAGCACAGAATTTTGTCTTGATAGTCAACATCTATCCTTCCATTACTTCATTAAAACAAATATGTGTATCTCAATGCACTTTAGTTGTTCAAATCTCTACGGGGAAAGGGGTTTACCGATATTGAACTGATTCTATTTAACATATACATCTTGCAATATATTTGATTCGCGAAAGGGTCTACCAAAACCTTTAAAATAGTGACCACCTACATGTTCCATTTTTCTAACCTTGGGCTAGACAAAAGTTTCAGATCTCGAACAACCAGCTCAAGCATCTATAATTTTCAGTAAAAAACAAAAATTAGTAATTAATCGTAATGTAGTTATTTTTATAAAGTGTGACATAATTTTTTCAGGTGAGAGTATAAGATAGATAAAAAAATATTCATGTGTTACGGTGCATATTTGATTGGTTCTAGAGCAATGAACGGTAAAATCAACCCGGTATAATTTCAACTCAGAATGCAAAAAGAACAAATTTAAATGTTTGTAAGATAATTTTCCAGGGTAAAGGTTTTTTTCCATCATAGATAACTATGCGTAAGCAGTTGAAAAGTACTCTCCGAAGCTCAAGTTTAGGCAAAGTATGGATGACCGGCTGCCATGCCCAAACATGCCGATCTCCTCTCTCCACACCAACAACGTTATTCAAGGTTAAAGGCAAAGGCCAATGTAACTTGGCATCAGTGTCGTCGCAGATAAAACGGAACAACGTGAAATAAAGTGCCTTGCTCAAGAGGACAACGCACCATATGGACTGGGAATCGAAATCATAAACTTATAATCATGAGCCCAACAACCTAACCACTAGGTGTGTGTGTGTGTGTCTGTATGTGAGTGTGTGTGTTGGACGACGAATGTTTCTCTTGTTTGATCAACAGCTTGGTCGTGAAATTAATGTGCAAGTGGCTGAGCATTCTAAAGACACTCATTCTTAATGTAGTTCTTATAGAGATTCGGTGCAACATAATGTGTGACAAAGCTAAGCTAGCCCTTTGAATTGTAGGGCAACTAATGTTTGCTAGCTGGATGATGTGGTGCAACATGAAATAAAATGTCTTGCTGAAGGACACAATGCGACACCAGATTTAGAGATTGAACACATGACATTATTATCGTGAGCCAAATACTAAGCCTTGAAAACTACTAGAGTACAACAGCATTATCTAGGTGAGGCCAAATAACACTCCAAGTTAATATTCAGTAATTGACAACAAATGGCAATAGAAACACAAGGTTGAGTCATCTGCCAAAGAATTAGGTGATTATCAAAACTTTGACGTCATTCATTACATATGTTTATTTGCTCTTAAAATATTGTACATACACAGCAGAAACCGTTTCACCTAATTTCTGTCTATTTTTTTACATATTAATTAACAACATTTATAATTATGATATAAAATGTATAAATCAATATTTGGACGCAATTAATATTGAGTTTTTTTCTTTGGCACAAATCTACGTATTGTTTGAGAAGTGCAAAGTCGGAAAAAAACGATCCTAATATTAGACTGGTACTTTTTGCATTGACTTTCAGAAAAATGGAATGCAGTCAACAAGGGTAAGATGCGAACTCAAAATGTAGAAGAATGTGCCCAGGGATTGTCGCTCAACCGATTCTGCCAACCCACCACGCCTAATACATAATAAGTATTTTACTGGCATCTAACATAGACATAAAAGTGATAAATTGGCAGTATCATTAGAAACTGAGTTAGAATACTTTGCAACATAAATTTCGGCTCTCTACCATATGAGCTCAAACTCTGCGAAGGTCAATTTTGCCTTTCATCCATTAGAGACCGATAAGAAAGTACCAGTCAAGTACTGGGGTTGATTCTTCCTCTATATTTATTTCTCACTTCCTCTCTCTCTCTCTCTCTCTCTCTCTCTCTCTCTCTCTCTCTCTCTCGTCTTCTTCTCTAGAAGAAATTTGCTGTGTTCAGAGCTCGAGTGAGGATGGGCTCTGCCTGGCTTAAACTGCTTAAGAAAGGCTGTATGTGACTTTAACGTGAAATTAACGTATGTGAAATTAACGTGAAAATGACTGAGTATTTCGCAGACACGTGCACCCTTAAAGTAGTTCCTAGGAAGATTCAGTGTGTCACAACGTGTAATAAAACTGGCTCTTTGGACTACATCTACAAGTCATTTTCTCCAGCTGTGTGGACAGTGGCAACCTGATATAAAGTGTCTTGCTCAAGGACACAGCGCACCACCAGGAATCGAATCCACAAACGTTCAATCATCATACAAACTCTCTTATAACTTTACCACTTGCCTTCACTAGGGATAGGTATTGGTTATTAAATAGATCTATCTCAGTACTAGATTAATCCTAATTTTATCAATCTTACAAAGATGGGGTTTTGCGACCAAAATGTAAAGGGATCTAACTGAATACGCCCTAGAACATAATTAATATTTAGTCATGAAAATGACATCAACTATGTATGACGTATTAATGAAAATGAGGTTCAGAATCTTTGAAGTAGTTAATTGACGATAATTGTAACCACTCCTTTAGATTTAATGATTTAGGAGGCGAAGGGTGAATCACTATTCGACATTTTAAAAATGCTGTCTAATGATATATACTTACATATATATTTAAATAAACTGGTAGATGTGCTAATGTTTCTAAACACTTCCATGTGATATGATTCTGCAACGTATGTATTAATTCTATAATCATATATCAAATATCCTCCAATGAAAACATGTCAGTTTTTTACTCTTCAACCACAAAATGACACAATCATTACACATATCAAGGAAACTATGTCGAATACCTAAGTGTGTAAATGTATCTCTATGAATGCTAGGTGGCAGCATCACTGATTATCTAATATAATATTCACAATATTACAAAAACTGGTCTTCCTCTTTAGGGCAGAAAATACTGCAGCAGCATATCTCCACCCCAAATACTGCTTAACTCCTATCATATATAACGGTTTCTGATTTAGGCACAAGCCAATAATTTAAAGCAAAGTCGATTAAATCGACCTCAGTGCGTTATTGGTACTTTATTTTATCGATACCGTAAGGATGAAAAGCAAAGCTAACCTCGGTGGGATTTGAACTCAGGACGTAAAGGGTTGCAACTCAAGGCCGCAAAGCATGTTGTCTGACGCTCTACCGATACTGCCAATCCTCCACCCTTTCTATCATATATAATATATTCTATCATACATCTTAACTTCTTTACTATATCATGTATAACCATAGAAATATCAGGTGAAATCAACAAACGGTTACTAAATTAATTTTCAAATGATGTTCTACAAATACTTATTCTTTTAACTGAGTAAAATTTAACACAGTTCACATCATCGTAGACATTTCCTCTGTCATAACCTACAGGATATTAATGTATATTGAGAGGCCAAACCGGTTAACCATTTTATTTGAAATCATTTTGAAAATAATTGTTTCTACTTTTGGCACAAGGCCAGCAATTACCCAGTACATTACTGGTACTTTATTTTATCGACCCCGTAAGGATGAAAGGCAAAGTCAACCTCGGCGGGATTTGAACTCAGACCGTAAAGGGACGTAATTATGCTGGAAAGCATGGCGTCCGACCCTCTACCGATACTGCCAATGCATGGATTTAATAATATAATTAACTCTATCATTATTAAATTGTTGTTTGGAAAATAGCTTAATAAAGGTCCTTACAGAAAATTATGATGGAAGGTTTTTTACATGAATATAAACATTAAAAAACAAAGTTTTGTACCAAAGACGGTTTCAGGTGGTTTGGTTTCAAAAGGGTTAATGTGATCAAAAGGGTTAATGTGATCTTGTTTAATACTTAAACATTTTCAGAAAAAATCAGTGGATCATCCTCGGCACATAGAAGTAGATGTTACACAGACCAACATTAGCTTTTTATACTGTGGACGTCTTGATTCAGCATACTGATGGAATACAACTCTAACACATAGACAGATTAATTTGATGATCGATATAACAGATAAATATATCTATCTATAGTCCCTGAACTCGCGAGGAATTGTATGAGCGCCTTCGTTACATTTAAATTTGGCGGCACTCATCCTTTTTTAGATTTTTAAACACCCCAGGAGAATAGCCTTGGGGCGCATTCCCAAAGACTGACTGTATGGCTGCTGACAGGAGGCTTATGACTTGTGGAACGGCTACGCTTGTGCTATAAAAATGTCTGCAAGAAAGACATAAAACTGTACAACATCAACGTCATCACTTGAGAACGATGCACAGGTGACGATGCAGCTTGGCACCGCGGTGTCAGAAAGGGCATAAAAACAGCAGAACGGACAAGGAACGAAATCCTTGCTGGCAAAAGAGCGGGAAGGAAGGAGCGACAACGATAGCCTAAACAGGTATCGTCGGTTATCTGCAGCAAATGCAGTAGAAACTGCCATTGACGTACTGGATTGTTCAGCCACTCTCAAAAGTGCAAATGAATACATCTCTGGATGCTACAGCATCGTCTCTCGTATACAGACGGATGTCAGACAGTCATATCAACTATAAAATGCTAAGGTCTTTAGCTAGTATTCATCCCATTGGTATCAAATATATGACCTCTGAATAAAAATGAGTGAATAAGCTATTGCGCCCTTTCTTTTTAAAGAATGGGGTAGAATGTCTAGCATGTTGGGCACCCACTTAGAAGTGTCGATACTTTTTCGACGTAAGCCAGATTGCCATGATGGGCCATTGAGAATTTATTCAGTTTCTAGATTGTTACTAAATGTGAACAGAAATGCTATTAAGCAATTAATTAGGATATTTCACCATCTTTGCCCTCTTGATTTTCATTGATATAGAGGTATATAATTACCATCTTTCTAAAGCCCTCATATACAATCTTTTCTCAGAAAGTGTTACAATACTAAAAAGTGTTCTGAGAAATATAGGGTGCTGTAAGAGGAGGCGGTAAACTTGTAGTTCTCACAGTATTGGAAATTGTTGGCACATTGTAATAAGAAATTGTGGTTACTAATTTAGATTAAAAGCCAACAATTTAGGTGAAGGGAAAATTGATTAAATCGACTCCAATACTTAAGTGGTCCTTTATTTTACCGACCCCAGAAGGATGAAAAGCAAAGTTGACAGGGGCGAGATTTGAGCCTAAATATAATTATTTCTGATTTATGCACAAAGCCAACAATTTTGGGGGAAGGGAAAGTCTATCAAATCGACCCTAGCGCATTACTGGTACTTTATTTTATCGAGCACGTGAGTGAAAGGCAAAGCTAACCTCTGCTGGATTTAAACTGCGAACGTAAAAGACCATAACTCTGTGCCACAAAGCAAGGTGTCTGACACTGTACCAATACTGCCAATCCACCAACCTGTCGAGACCAAAAAATAATGAGCAGTAAAAAATACCTCTACGCCTTTTGTCCGATGTTCTAACGATGTTGCTAACCCACCGCCCTAACATATAATAACGAAATAAATAACTTTTTAGGGCAAATTATTTACACTATAGGTGGATTGGCAGTATCGGTAGAGGGTCGGACGCCATGCTTTCCACATAGTTACGTCCCTTTACAATCTGAGTTCAAATCCCGCCGAGGTTGACTTTGCCTTTCATCCTTGCGGGGTCGATAAAATAAAGTACCAGTAATGCACTGGGATAATTGCTGGCCTTGTGCCTAAAGTAGAAACAATTATTTACACTATAGGTTGAAAATGGTTACGGTCTGTCCCAAGCCCAGATGTTTATCAGGTTAGAGCTTATCCCGATTTTATTGGAGTTAAATATCCACGAGTATAAGACTCCCTGTTCCCTGAACAGAATGCTAGTCAGTCACATGTTTAACCACTAGCTGTCATTGTTGGTATTCATTTTCAGCTGAATACACGTGAAATGAAGTGCTTTGCTCAAAACCATAATGTGCCGCCCGGTTAGGAATTCGAATACATGACGTAGCTATCACCGTAACCACTAGGCGATGCGCCATCCCAGTATAGGTACAGAAAATTGCTCTCTGTTTTGGGAAAATCCCCAGTGGAGAGAAATATAATGAATAACTAAGTCAAATCTAAAAAAAACTTTCCATTTCTCAAAACACTAAGAAATGCTGTTGTTCTTGAATATCCGTCGGTCTCGACGATGGGTGTTCCAATTGTTCATACATCGGAACAGCATGCATGAGAAATTAACGTGCAAGTAGCCGAGTAGTCCACAGACGTGCAAACTTAACGTAATTCTCGGGGAGATTAGGCATGGTATATTTCATGACAAAGCAAGCAGTTTGAATTACAGGTCCAACTCTTTTTGTTTTCAGTTGAGTGGACTGAGGCAGCGTGAAATAAAGTGTCTTGCTCAAGGACAAAACGAATTCCTGGGCTTACAATCATGGACCGAACGTTCCAGCTTCTAAGCTACGAGCCTTCACATCCTAAGAATACAAACCTATAAAGTAGATTTAAAAGGTTACATGTAAAAATATGTATTGTCGGAACATAGCCAAAAACCTAAGATTATTTCAAACAATATTACGTCGCACGCCATATAAGCTCTTCTGGGAAGTTAATTTCATAATGATACTAATAACGGTTTCTTATTTAGGCACAATAAGATCAGGTCAAGCTTCTGTCTGCTAATGATACCATGTAACCCTGCTTCATGGTCGGTGTTCGGCAACTAAACTGGCTCCCCCACCAGGACTTAGTCTGGTAAGGAGGGTAAGTTCCTCAGCAAAACTTACAAAAGCAAAACCTGTGTGTCTGTCTGTCTATCTATCTATCTAAATGGGAGAAGATAGACGTGTTTTTGTTTCGCTCCTGCATTTTGTCGGAATTTATTACGAGAAGCGGTAAGTTTGTTTAAGTAACTTGTTATTTGTTGTGTTTAACCCCTCGCCTGGGCCTGCAGACGTTTGGTAAAATAAATTTCGCCCCTTTTTGGGGCGAAATTTGATAGTTATAAGTTGTCGATAAAAAGTCGTTTAGTGACAATAGACGCCATTAATACGACACATGCCACGCCCCCCAAGGAAAGTGATAGAGAGAAGGTAGCAGCACAACGCTGTAAGCCTTCCCTCCTCACTCCCGCAAAAGACACAACGGAATCAAAAGAAAAAATTGTGGAAATGGGTTTAAACTACAAAAGTAACAATTACACAAACAAGAACAACAATGACAATAACAACACAACCAGCAACAACAACAATGACAATAACAACACAACCAACAACAACAACAATGACAATAACAACACAACCAACATGACAATACCAACAAAGGAAAAAAGCAAGCCAACACGAATAACAACAACAACAATGATAACAACACGAACGAAAAACGGACCTACAGCTGCAGTCTCCTTCGCACAGGCAGTCCGAGAAACGCAGACATACAAGGCACTGGACATCTCGAATGCCAAGAAATTGCTGAAAGAAGCAAGGAATTGTGTAACTTTCGGTGAAGGGGGGGAATTCACAATTACCTCCCCCGAAGAAATTAGAAGGGACACAGTCCTCAAGACCGTAATCTTTAGGACAGTTTCGAACACGATTAGGAAACCGGCTCAATTGTCCCAAAGCGAAATTGAGCTGGTCCTAAGTAGTGCCTGGAAGGATATCGCTTTCATACAGAAAGGGAAACTGTATGGAAGCATATCTGTTTTAATGCAAGATGAATAGGCGGCACGGAAATATTCTGTGTCGCCAATTGTATCCAAAGCATACACCTTTTTCCCCACATATTTGGGGAAAAGAACTCAAAAGATAAGAATCTCGGGCATCAGGCAAAATGCGAGCATTTGGTGTGTGCGGGATTAACGGGATTCTTAGAAGATAAGGACACAATCCTTTCGATGGGCGAATCCACGGGGGGCGTATTCGGCGGCAATAGCCTTGAAGTTCTGGTCCAAATGAGACCAGAACGGATAGCAACAATACCGCAGCGTGTATCCCTGGATGGAGTCGCCTTCATAAACATTTCTGTTGAGGGCAGGCGGCCTTCATGCTACCACTGTTCAAGAAGTGGTCACCTGAGGGCTTCCTGTCCCCTTTTAAATGCCCCCCCCCCAAAAAAAAAGCCGCTTCTGCCCACCCCACACACAACAACACAACGACCACCACCACCACAACAACACGAAAAAATAACAACATAAGACACTGTCCCAGCCAACCCCTCCCCACCTAAAACAAATACAAAAGCAACCACAAAAAAAACAAAATATACCCCTCCCCAACAACACGGACGAGGACCCCTTATCAACGTCACCCAGTGACGACGAGGCAGAACCGTTTCAACCCGTAAAAAGAAAGAAAAGAAGGCACCACATTAACTAAAATGCAACAAACATCACAAACGAAAAAACCCACCCCCTCCCGAAAACATAACACATACTACAAAACGCAAACACACACAAGAACAACAAACAAAAACAAACACAACAAAAACAGTATACATACATCAACACAAACAACAAAACACTTGTGCAAACAATAGACAAAGACCCTTCGGTGGAAACCGAAGGGAAAATGTTCACCAGCACGGTGACTAAACCGCAATTTAAAATGATTAGGGTCCCAAGGGACACCTACGCAATGCTCAAACAGAACTTTCCCGAGGACGTGGGGAACCCCTGTACTAGACCCAGCAACCGCGTCCTCTTGAAATATTTCCCCACCACCACCCCAGACACCCCTCCCCCACCAAACACCTCCACCCCACCACACACTGATGTCCCCACCACATCCCAAACCACCACCCCACCAAACAACCCCGCCAACACCCCACCCCATGGAAATTGTGCAGCCTGGTCCCCAGGAGAAGGACAGGTAGGTGTATTTTCCTTTTTCTCCACTCTAAAATTTTCACCACCAACATGGCTGTTATAAGAGTTGGATGTTTAAATGTGCGCGGCCTGGGGATGTCCTGGAACCAGGGCAAACTTTTAAATGACCTCAGGTCGCACAGAATGGATGCGATAGCTATTTGCGAGTCCAGGATCAGCAGCGAGCACCAACTGGCCCCCATCTTCGACAACTTTGAGATCTATGCATCTCTCTGTCAGCCGGGGGGTGGGGCGGGGTGGTCGTTCTGCTGCGAAAACACCTAGGCCTCGCAACACGGAAGGTACACCTGGACTCGGAGGGTCGACTGGTGGTTCTAGACGTAGGCAGTAGTGAAGGTGGAGCCTTCAGGCTGGTGGCAGCGTATGCCCCTACTGGGACACCGCGACCGGACTTCTTCCAGCGCCTAGAGACTTTTCTGGGAACGTCTCGCTCCTTGCTTTTAGTGGGGGACTGGAATGGTATCCTGCATGCACGTTGGGACTATGTACGGGCATGTCCCGATAGAGGGGGTGTGACAGCCTCAAACGGTTAATCGGCCGATTTGATCTGGCCGATAGATATCGACTAGATTTTCCGACTGTGCCACTGTGGACGTGGACTAATCTTAGCGGAACATCTAGGTCATACCTAGATAGGTTCCTAGTTAGAAATAAGGATAGGGACATATTAAGCTGTCCACGAATGTTCATGGTTGACTATTCGGATCACAAGTTGGTGACCGGAGTGGTCAACCTTGATAGAAGACAAGGACCCGGTTACTGGAAGCTAAACTTGTCCTTGCCGACAAACAAAGCTTACAGTAAGTGGATTAGCACTTTAGTTAAGCAGCGGTTGACGGGGGAAATTGTCAACAGCAGGTGGTGGGGCTCTCTCAAGAGAGAAATTAGAATAGAATCGATAGGTTTTAGTCAGGAATTAGCATCAGATAGGAATAGAACTGAAAGGGAATTGATAGATAGAGTAGAAGAGGCGATTAGGAGGGGAAACGTGGCCGGCGTGCTGGCGTCAAGAACGGCCCTAGACCAGTTCTTTGAGGCGAAGCACGAGGGTTGTGTTGTCAGGAGTAAAATACGTGCTCTGAGTAACTAGGGAGCCAAAGCTGTTAGCTGGGCCCGAGTGACAGAGGCAAAAAGTGGAAACAAGTCCACGATTCGGTCTTTGAAGGATCAGGATGGACGCGTGATCCTTGAACCTTAGCGGATGTGCGCGGCCTTTCAACGGCGCTTTGCACGACTGTTCGGGAGGGGCGGCGGGCTGGGTGAGGCCATGGATTTCGGTCCATACCTCGACGGTGTACCGCGGCTCTCGGACGGGGAAGCGAAGTCCTACAAAAGGCCGATTTCAGCCGCTGAAATAGGGGAAGCGCTGAGCCAATGCGGCAAACGCAAATCTCCTGGTCTCGATGGTCTACCATACGAACTTTAAGTAGCGATGTCGGACTTGTTCTCCGTTCTCCTCGAGGCGGTCTACTGAAACTGGCAACAGAACAGGAGAATTCCCAGTTCTGTGACCACGCTGGTCAAGAAGGACGAGAACAAGGGGGATGACATAGATAACTTCAGGCCCATAACTCTGCTAAACACAGAGATTTTGGCCAAGGTGTTAGCGAAGAGGTTAGCGCTTGCCGTCGGGAACCTGGTTGGAGAAGCGCAGACATGCGCAATCCCGTCCAGGTCCATACACGACAACCTCCACCTCATGCGATACATCGTAGAGAGTGTAGGAACGAACCCGGCTTTGGTGGGGCCCTGATCAACTTGGATAAATCTAAGGCGTTCGATAGGGTCGACCATCGGTACCTACTGCGGTGCACGCGGCGGCAGGCTTCGGACCCGTTTTCAGGGGCTGGATTGCTGCAATGCACAGCAGCAACACCTGCTCGTGGGTCAAGGTGAACGGCTACCTCTCGGAGCCGTTCCAAATCGCACGATCCATCCGACAGGGATGCCCTCTCTTCTCCCTTGTGTATGTGCTGGCTCTCGAGCCACTACTGCGGAAGGTGGAGCTGTTGCAGGGAATCCCCTTGGAACCGGGATTGCGGAAAGCGGTGTCGGCCTACGCCGATGACGTGACAGTAATGGTGTAGTGCTCCTCAGAAATCGGGCAGATCGGCACCTAACTGTAGGAATACGAAAGCTTTACAGGAGCCAAGCTGAACCGGGACAAGTCCGTCGGTTTGCAACTCGGAACGTGGAGATGCAAACCGATGCCCTCCGACGGCGTCGTCGGGCGCTGGACGGAGGGACCGGTGAAGCTGCTCGGGGTCTGGTTCGGACCGGACCTCCAGGTGGAGAAAAACTGGGACGAGGTAACGGGAAAGGTGTTTGCACTCGCCCAGAAGTGGGCCGAGTGCAAACTATCCTTGAAAGGTCGTGCGGAGGTGGCGAACACTTATATAGCGTCCATCATCTACTACCGCTTGACCGTCGTGCCTTGCCCAGCGAAAACGCTCGCCAAAATGGAGCGCGCGCTCTTCCGATTCCTTTGGAAGAAGCAGGCCTCTTTGGTGAGAAGATTCATCTGCTGTCAACACCCTTCGAACGGAGGGCTGGGGATGCCGTGGCTGACGATGCGTAGACACCTCCACGTATTCCTCACCGGTCAGCCGGTGTGGGCCCCTTTTGTGAGGCGAGCCTTTCCGAGACTCGTCTCACTCACCGAGCTGCAATCCTGGGTCAAGCAAAGACCGAGAAAAGCGGGCGACTGGCACATTGAATGTGCCCAGGCGCTCATGGCCCTCTGGCAAGCGGATCCGGCAATCAGTGGAGACTCAACCTCAACATTCTATAGAGGGTTGGTGCGCAGCAAGTGAGACGACGCTCTCGGAGAGGCTCTGGGCATGGAGGAAGACGAGCTAGCCAGTCTGTTCGGTAGGACGTTTGGTCCGGGACCGATGGACAACTTCCAAAAGTCTCTGGCTTGGCAGTGCTACCGAGGAGCTCTACCCGTTCGGGACAAGCTCTACAGACACGGGCACCCGGGTAAGGACCCCTCGAAGAAGATCTGTCCGAGATGCGTGCGTGACGAGGAAACCGTCGCGCACGCATTCGTACACTGCCCGGGCGTTGCTGACCTGTGGGACTATGTGGAACGACTACTGTCGCGGGTGGGACCAATCCGGTTGACCACCGAGTACATTGTCACGATCAAACCGCCTCCCCCCTTCAAAAACGAAGGAGAGGCGGTTTTCCTCTGTGTGATAGCTATGGCGAAAGTGGTTGTATGGTGGACGAGGTTGAAAGGGCTGCGGTCAGACACCTGTCTCTCCGGCCAACAACTGGTCCTTTTTTTCAAGTACCATTTTAGAAGAAGGATCAGAATGGAGAGAGAGGTGCTCTACCCCAGCAAGTTTTATGAAAGTGGCGAGAATGGCCCGAGTGAATAGGCCTTCTCTCTATATCAGCCTATAGGTGAGAGAGGAGAAGGAGGAGAGGAAGTGAGCACCCGCTCTTTGTGCTCCTGAGGAGGAGGGTTGCACATTTTTGTTGAATTTGATTTGTTATATTTTTTTACACGTCCTTTGAAATGTATCTAAACTCCCCCCCCCCCTTGTATTTGTCCCAATCTTTGATGCCCTGGTGGAAAATAAATAGAAAGTTATCTATCTATCTATGTATATATATCTCTCGATAGACGTGTGCCAGTTCGCTGGTAAGTTTTGTTGATTTTCTACGTAAGAAATCAAAAATTTATTGTTGAATTTTATACTGTTTTATAGCTTGACCCCACGTCTGGACCTTCAGACGGTGGGTCAACTCATCTTCACCCCTCCCTGGGGTGAAATTTTCGTTTGAAAAATTTTCGGTGAAAAAATTGTAAACAAAATTTTGCATTCAGTCATGGACGCCGCGTCCAGTACTAGAAGTGGTGGAGTGGCGGTAAGAGTGTTAACCTCGCAGTCATCTCCTCTCACCACCTCATTAAAAGACGTTGAAAATGTCGTCAGGTTTGAGAGACTCGTAAACACGATGTCGAACTTTGACTGTAACACTAACACCAACACCAATAACATGGAAAATTTGAACAACACCAACCAGAACAACAACAACAATAACACCACACCAACAACAGCAACACGAACAACTCCAAAAACAAGGAAAAGAAGATTTCCTTTGCACAAACCGTCCAAAAGACGGAACTATTAACATACCTTGACATCTCCAATGCTAGGGAGTTGTTAAGAGAAGCAAAACAATATGTAACTTTTGGTGAGAGTGGTGCTTTCAGCATCACTTCTCCTCAACAGTTACGTAGAGAAACTATCCTAAAAACAATAATTTTTAGAACAGTTTCAAATTCGTCTAAAAAACCAGTGCAATTATCCCAAAACGAAATTGAACTGGTTCTGAAGAATTCAATGAAGGATATTGCCTTCATCCAAAAAGGATTTCGGTGCTGATGAAAGACCAATTGACGGCACAAAAATATTCTGTGTCGCCAATTGTGTCCCCCCTTTACACCTTTTTCCCCACATATATGGGAAAAAGGACCCAGAAAATTAAAGTTTCGAACATTTCACCAAATGTAAACGTCTGGTGGATTTTGACTGGCTTCATCGATTTCGATGAAGACACCATAATTTCAATGGGAAAGTCCTCCAGAGGCACATTCAATGGTACAAGCCTGAAAGTTCTGGTCTAAATGAGGCCAGAACGGATAGCTAAAATACCCCAACGTGTGCCTCTGGATGGGAATTCATACATAAACATTTCTGTTGAGGGTAGGCGGCCTTCATGTTACCACTGTTTAAGCAGTGGTCACCTGAAGGCTTACTGTCTTCAGCTAACTGCAAGAAAAAAAGGCACTACTGCCAATACCCAAACAACAACACAACCACCACCACAACAACAACAACAACAACAACAACAACAACAACAACAACAACAACAACAACAACAACAACAACAACAACAACAACAACAACAACAACAGCAGCAGCAGCAACAACAACAACAACAACAACAACAACAGCAACAACAACAACAACAACAACAACAACAACAACAACAACAACAACAACAACAACAACACAAAAATAACCAAAACAAGAACAATAAACCAAACCGCAAGCACAGTCCCACCCAACCTCACTCCACCTAAAACCAGTGCAAAAACACCCACAAACACAACAGCTCCCCAAAACATACCCCTTCCAAATAACACAGACGTCACAACGGACGAGGCCCCCTCATCATCACCTAGTGACGATGAGGGAGAGCCTCTCCGTTCGAAAGGAAAGAAAAAAAGACACCACAAGAACAAAAAAGCAACAAACATCACTACAAACATACAACCACCAACACAAACAACACAAACATTACAAACAAAAATCACCCCTCCCGAAAACAAAACCACCACATCACTCCAAACACAAACACCTACAACAAAAGGAAGGCTCACACAAGAACAACAGACAAAAGCCAATACAACACAAGAACATTACACATACATAAACAGCGAAAACAAAACTTTAATGGCGGTCATCTCCAACGACCCTTCGGTAAAAACCGAAGGGGAAACTTTTTCGAATTGTTTAGACAGACCCAATTTAAAAAAATCTTTTCTAAGGGCGTGGGTAATCCTTGCGTTAAACCCATTAACCGCGTCCTTTTCAAATGTTTCCCCACCCTCACCCCAGACACCCCCACCCCACCAGACACCCCCTCCTCACCAAACACTTCCGTCCACACCCCGCCTGAAACCACCACCCTACCAAACAACCCCTCCAACACCTCCATGGAGATTGTGCGACCTGGTCTCCAGGAAGCGAAAAGGTGAGTGAATTATTTTCCTTTTCTTTTCCAACTCTTCCTCACCAATATGACGAATATAATAGTCGGATGTGTAAATATGCGCGGCCTGGGGATGCCCTGGAAACAGGGGCAAATTCTTAAACGACCTCAGGTCGCACAGTATGGATGTGGCAGTCGTTTGCGAGTCCAGGATCCACAACGAGCGGCAGCTGGCCCCCATCTTCGACGACTTTGAGATCTACGCATCTCTCTGTCATTCGGGAGTGGGGGGGAGGGGGGGTTGCCGTTTTGCTGCGGAAACACCTGGACCTCGAAACACAGATGGTTCATCTAGACCCGGAGGGTCAACTGGTGGTCCTAGACGCCAGCAGTGGTGAAGGTGGAGCTTTCAGACTGGTGGCTGTGTATGCCCCAACCGGGACATCGCGGCCAGATTTCTTCAAACGTCTAGAAACTTTTCTGGGAACGTCCCGCTCCTTGCTTTTAGTGGGGTACTGGAATGGCATCCTAGACGCACGTTGGGATTACGTGTGAGCATGTCCCGATAGAGAGGGGTATAACAGCCTCAAACAGTTAATCGGCAGATTTCAACTGGCCGATAGATACCGACTAGATTTCCCGACTACGCTACTGTGGACGTGGACGAACCGTAGCGGGACATCTAGATCGTACTTAGATAGGTTCCTAATTAGGGATAGGGATAGGGTCATGTTAAGCTGCCCATGCATGTTCATGGTTGCCTTTTTGGATCACAAGCTAGTGACCTGCATAATCAACATTGATAGAACCCATAGGCAGGGACCCGGCTACTGGAAGCTGAACTTGTCGTTACCGACACGCAAAGCCTGCAGTAGACGGATTAGCACTTTAGTTAAGCAACAGTTGACGGGGGCCATCGTCAACAACAGGTGGTGGTGCTCTCTCAAGAGAGCAATTAGATTAAAGTCGATAGCCTTTAGTAAAGAACTAGCGATAGAAATAAATAAAACGGAAAAGAAGTTAGTAGATAAAGTAGAAGAGGCGCTTAGGAGTGGCAGCGTAACTAGCGTGCTAGCGACGTGAACGGCATTGAACCAGTTCTTCCACTCGAAGCACGAAGGCTGCGTTATCAGGAGCAAAACACGTGCTCTGGGGAACGAGGGAGCCAAAGTTGTTGGCTGGGCCCGAGTGACGGAGGTGAAAAGTGGCAACAAGTCCACGATTCGGTCTCTGAAGGATCAAGACCGAGGCGTACTACTTGAACCGAAGCAGATGTGCGCGGCCTTTCAGCGACACTTTGCACGGCTGTTCTGGCAGGGCGGCGCACCGGGAGAGACTATGGATTTCAGTCCATACCTCGACGACCTGCCGCGACTCTCGGACGGGGGTCGAGGGACGAAGTTCTGCGAAAGGCCGATTTCGGCCGCTGAGATAGGGGACGCGCTGAGCCAATGCGGCAAACGCAAATCGCCAACTCGCGGCGGCAGGCTTCGGACCCGTGTTCACTGGCTGGATTGCCGCCATGCACAGCAGCAACATCTGCTCAAGGGTCAAGGTGAATGGCTACCTCTCGGGGCCGTTCCAAATCACGCGATCTATCCGACAGGGATGCCTCTCTCCTCCCTTCTGTATTTACTGACTCTCGGGCCACTACTGCGGAAGCTGGAGCTACTGCAGGGCATCCCGTTGGAACCGGGACTGCGAAAAGCGGTGTCGGCCTACGCCGACGACGTGACAGTAATGGTGTCGAGTACCTCGCAAATTGGCACCTTACTGAAGGAATACGAAAGGTTCACAGGAGCCCACAGGAGCCAAGCTGAACCGGGACAAGTCCGTCGGTTTGCAACTCGGATCGTGGAGATGCAAACCCATGCCTTCCGACGGCGTCGTCGGACGATGGACGGAGGGACCGGTGAAGCTGCTCGGGGTTTGGTTCGGACCAGACCTCCAGGTGGAGAAAAACTGGAACGAGGTGACGGCCAAGGTGTTTGCGCTCGCCCAGAAATGGGCCGAGTGCAAACTATCCTTGAAAGGTCGAGCGGAGGTGGCGAACGCTTTCATAGCGTCCGTCATCTACAACCGTTTGACCGTCGTGCCTTGTCCACGTAAAACGTTTGCCAAAATGGAGCGCGCGCTCTTCCAATTCCTTTGGAAGAAGCGGAGAAGATCCATCTGCTGTCAACACCCTTCAAACGGAGGGCTAGGGGTGCCGTGGCTGACGATGCGCAAACACGCACTCAGGCTGCGGCACCTCCACGTATTCCTCACCGAACAACCGGTGTGGGCCCCGTTCGTGAGGCGAGCCTTCCCGCGACTCGTCTCGCTGACCGAGATGCCGTCCTGGGTCAAGCAAAGAGCGAGGAAAATGGTCGACTGGCACATTGAATGTGCTCAGGCGCTCACAGTCCTCTGGCAAACGGACCCGGCGATCAGTGGAGACTCCACCTCATCATTCTATAGAGGGCTAGTCCGCAGCAAGTGCAACGGCACTCTCGGAGAAACTCTAGGCGTAGAGGAAGACGAACTGGCCAGTCTGTTCGGTAGGACCTTCCGCCCGGGACAGATGGACAACTTCGAAAAGTCCCTGGCCTGGCAGTGCTGCCGAGGAGCTCTACCCGTTCGAGACAAGCTCTACAGAAACGGGCGCCCGGGCAGGGATCCCTCTAAAAAGATCTGTCCGAGATGCGTGCGCGACGAGGAAACCGTCGCTCACGTATTCGTACACTGCCCGGGCGTTACCGACCTGTGGAGCTACGCAGAACGACTACTGTCGCGGGTGGGACAAATCCGGTTGACCACCGAGTCCATTATTGCGATCAAACCGCCACCTTCCTTCAAAAACGAAGGAGAGACGGTTTTCCTGTGTAATGGCTATGGTGTATGAGGCTATATGGTGGAGGAGACTGAAAGGGCTGAGGTCAGACACCTTTCTCTCCGTCGAACAACTGGTTCGCTTCTTCAAATATCATTTTAGAAGAAGAATCAGAGTGGAGAGAGAGGTGCTGCACCCCAGCAA
>OZ024743.1:319171587-319186587 GCA_964016885.1 Eledone cirrhosa | reverse complement strand
ATAATGAAACGAGACGTCCGTCTGGGAAGAGATATATTAGATATGTCTCATTTGAAATAATACAGCCAATTTTCCACGCAATACTTTTAGTTAGCACCCCGAACACATAATTGGGAATATAATCACTTATTTCCTAATGTTTGTTGAGTGAGTTGGAATTTGGCCGGAGTATCGCTAAAAAGCTTTCTCCGATATTGTATTTATTTATATATATATATATATATATATATATATATATATATATATATATATATACATACACATATATATGCATACACAAATATATACATATATTAATATACAATCACATACACACACAAAAACACGCACACAAACTCTCTCACACACACACATATATATATATATATTATATATATATTTATATATATTATATATATATATATATATATATATATATATATATATATATATATATATATATATATATATATATATTGTTATACTTTGGGAGGGTCATGTTGCCAATAAGAAACACACGCACCAGTTGCTTTCACTTCAATTTAATTTATTATATATTTATAAATTTACAAATTTATAAATTTATAAATTTCTGGTTGGTTGGTTGGTTCCACAACCAGATAGTTGTTTATATATATATAGTCATAGTTCTTTCGTCACACACTCTGTGACCTCTTCAGTGACTGGGGATTTCTTTCTTCGTTTCTGTGCCTTTCCTTTCTTCTATCCTACGCCATTTTGTTTGTGTGTGGGTTGCGTGCTCAGTTTGCGCATGCGCCACATCCGGGTGTCTGTGTGTGTTTGTGTTCATTTTTCTATTTTTCTATTTATATTTGTTTGTTTATTTATTTATTTATTGTTGGTTGGTTGTTTGTTCTATGTGTGTGTGTGTTTTCATTTTTTCATTTTGTCTTGTGTGTGTTTTCAATTGTAAGTTGTTTGTTCTATGTGTGTGTGTGTTTTCATTTTGTCCTTAATTGTAAGTTGTGATGTTGCTGTTCCACTCATATTTTCTATTTAATTTTGGTTTTAATTCTTTTATGCTTACTGCCTCTGTAATTTGCCTAAACATTGCGTCTTTCTTGTGTGTGGATTCTATTTTTATTTCTATGCTCTCTAATTTACCCCTGTGTTCTATCTTAGCATGTTGGTAGAGCACAGATGATTCTTTACTATCTTGGAGGTCTCGCCAGTGTTCATTTATTCGTTCCCCTATACTACGAGCTGTCTCACCTATGTACACTATATTTTTGTTTCTACATTGTCCTTCAGTACATCTTATGCTATATACTACATTTCTAGTTTTACAGTTAATATGGGGGCTTATTTTACAGGTTATACATTTCTTATCTATACATGAGGGTCTTTGGAACGGGTATGTCTTGCTAATAAGTGTTTTTACGGAGGTACCAGGTCTTTCTACTATCTTAATATTGAGATTATGTTTCTTTAGGGCCCTTCTAAATTTGTAGGCTAGTTCGCCTCTAGGGGTTGTATTGATGAACATTACACTCTGGTATTTATTGCTATCATACCATGAGTTTATTCTATTGGCCTTGTTCTTAGTTCTTTCTATTCTATTCCAAAATTTGCTCCTATACAAGGGGCAGGTCCCATTTATGTCATTATTTACCATTTTTTCCCATTTGGTTCTGGCTCCTTTATACACTCTGATTCTATCTCTCTGATTGTAGCCAGAGAACTGCATACGGTGGATGAAGTGTTGTATGTGTCTCTCTAGTTCTTCGGGGTTGCACATGCGGGACACATTTCTCATCACCCGTACCAAATCCGCAATCAGTATGTTGATTTTGGTATGGTCCGAAATGGCCGAGTTTCGGTGGATCAGATGTTTGGAAGTCATGGGTTTGGCATAATGGGAATGGAGGATTTGTTTTTGGTTGTTAATAGTATCTAACCAGAGCTCTGTGTCTAGTACAGGTAATCGATGGTTGGGGTATCTACTTGGGTAGTCTATAGTAACTCTAATGCTCTGGTGGATGGAGTTTGCTATTTGAAACAACACAACTAACAATAACAATAGCACTAGTACACATAAAGCAGCAGCCTGGAACTCTTCGTTTTATAACCTCTCCGATAAATCATTCGACCTACGACGAGTCCACGCCACGACTTTGCCATTTAACAAACGCACGCAGTTGCCGTCGCAGGTCGATGAACAAACAGAAGCACAATTTAGTATAGCTAAATCCGAACTTAGAAATATTATAGAACAGTATAGCAAGAAGCATAATAGAATAGAGGCCCAGCAACTGGGAGAAGATACTGCAAATGGCTTGCGTAAGCTCATGCAGCGCTCGCGTAATGGAGAGATAGCATGCTTTCCAACAGACAAGTCTGGCAGAATGTCGGTTGACAGCCTGCCAAACTACATCCAGGCAATGCAACCCCACATCACTAACACAAGAGAGGTAACACCACAGGAGCATGAGGATAGAGAAAAAACCCTCAATGCCCATATGGTGATGTGGACAAATATAATGCAGCCCAACAAAAGGACTGCCAACAACTTCCATGCCTGGAACAATGACGTGCCGGCGTTGTATGGGCTTCGAAAAGACCATAAAACGGGCTGGGACCCTGTCGCGGGACCACCAACACGGCCAGTCTGTGGGGCTAACATTGCTAGTAACTACAGACTGTCCTACTTCCTCTCCCTGATCATACGCCCCATCATTGAGATGTCCCCAGATGTGTGTGACAGCACGGAGGACCTCCTCAGCAGAATCGGCGCGGGTAACCGATCTGGGGACCTAACAAACTGCATAATAGGCAGTATGGATGTTGTGTCCCTGTATCCATCTATTGACGTGGATTTTGCTGTGGAGAAATGCGTCGAAATGATCAGCGAGAGCAAGGTTGAGTTCCGTGGGATTGATACCAGTGAGCTGGGACTTCTACTTAAGCTTACCCATAGCAATAGTTACCTAGACACTTACGACCTTAGCAACCTGTGCCCTACAAGACCAGCAAGAGGCAGACCACCTACCATTACCTCAATGGCCAAGAAAACCCACACAGATAGATGGAACGGGTGGACCAGAGCCATACGGACACCCGAAAGCCACGATGAACTGAAGAAAATGATTGCACATGCGGTAGGGGCCAGCATAAAATTAACCCTTAAGGAACATATGTTCAAATTTAATGGTAAAACATATGCCCAAGAGGAAGGAGCAGCCATTGGTGTTAGCATTGCAGGCGACATAGCTAACTTATTCATGGTATGGTGGGACAGTAGACTTAAACAAAAACTTAATGAACAATTAGAAGACAGCTTAACCCTGATAATGTACTCCCGCTACGTAGATGATATAAACATCGTAGTTAAGACACCCCCACTAAAGAACAGTCAGGAACCAGAGAAAAACACAATGGAAAGCATCCAGCAAATAGCAAACTCCATCCACCAGAGCATTAGAGTTACTATAGACTACCCAAGTAGACACCCCAACCATCGATTACCTGTACTAGACACAGAGCTCTGGTTAGATACTATTAACAACCAAAAACAAATCCTCCATTCCCATTATGCCAAACCCATGACTTCCAAACATCTGATCCACCGAAACTCGGCCATTTCGGACCATACCAAAATCAACATACTGATTGCGGATTTGGTACGGGTGATGAGAAATGTGTCCCGCATGTGCAACCCCGAAGAACTAGAGAGACACATACAACACTTCATCCACCGTATGCAGTTCTCTGGCTACAATCAGAGAGATAGAATCAGAGTGTATAAAGGAGCCAGAACCAAATGGGAAAAAATGGTAAATAATGACATAAATG
Source organism: Eledone cirrhosa (assembly GCA_964016885.1). Classification (NCBI taxonomy): domain Eukaryota; kingdom Metazoa; phylum Mollusca; class Cephalopoda; order Octopoda; family Eledonidae; genus Eledone; species Eledone cirrhosa. Next base: position 319,182,795 of record OZ024743.1, on the reverse strand, counting down.
GGACCTGCCCCTTGTATAGGAGCAAATTTTGGAATAGAATAGAAAGAACTAAGAACAAGGCCAATAGAATAAACTCATGGTATGATAGCAATAAATACCAGAGTGTAATGTTCATCAATACAACCCCTAGAGGCGAACTAGCCTACAAATTTAGAAGGGCCCTAAAGAAACATAATCTCAATATTAAGATAGTAGAAAGACCTGGTACCTCCGTAAAAACACTTATTAGCAAGACATACCCGTTCCAAAGACCCTCATGTATAGATAAGAAATGTATAACCTGTAAAATAAGCCCCCATATTAACTGTAAAACTAGAAATGTAGTATATAGCATAAGATGTACTGAAGGACAATGTAGAAACAAAAATATAGTGTACATAGGTGAGACAGCTCGTAGTATAGGGGAACGAATAAATGAACACTGGCGAGACCTCCAAGATAGTAAAGAATCATCTGTGCTCTACCAACATGCTAAGATAGAACACAGGGGTAAATTAGAGAGCATAGAAATAAAAATAGAATCCACACACAAGAAAGACGCAATGTTTAGGCAAATTACAGAGGCAGTAAGCATAAAAGAATTAAAACCAAAATTAAATAGAAAATATGAGTGGAACAGCAACATCACAACTTACAATTAAGGACAAAATGAAAACACACACACACATAGAACAAACAACCAACCAACAATAAATAAATAAATAAACAAACAAATATAAATAGAAAAATAGAAAAATGAACACAAACACACACAGACACCCGGATGTGGCGCATGCGCAAACTGAGCACGCAACCCACACACAAACAAAATGGCGTAGGATAGAAGAAAGGAAAGGCACAGAAACGAAGAAAGAAATCCCCAGTCACTGAAGAGGTCACAGAGTGTGTGACGAAAGAACTATGACTATATATATATAAACAACTATCTGGTTGTGGAACCAACCAACCAACCAGAAATTTATAAATTTATAAATTTGTAAATTTATAAATATATAATAAATTAAATTGAAGTGAAAGCAACTGGTGCGTGTGTTTCTTATTGGTTTCTTATTGGCAACATGACCCTCCCAAAGTATAACAATATCGGTTTCAACACACGATTTCAGATAAAGAATAAACAAATTCAGAAACGAAATATATATATATATATATATATATATATATATATATGTATTATATATATATATTATATATAATATTATATATATATATCATATATATATATTATATATATATATTATATAAATATATAAGAGAGAGAGGGGAGAGAAAGAGGGAGTAAGTAAAAACGTCAACAAAAAAGTCAACACGAGACAGACGTCGTAACAGCATTGAGTACTTCGAACGGCGCGCCACCTGTAACTGTAGTTACACATCTAACTATCGCACACATATATTTAACAAGAGGATCAGTTAAAAAGAAATACAGGAGAATCAGAATCAATTATGACTTTATTTAACATATTCCCCTCTCAGATTCACACACTTATTGCAACGGTCCTACCTCCCTCTAAAGGTAACAGTCCTACCCTTTCGCGATACCCTTTAGCCAGGAACTTTTCATCATCCCGCTCTATATATATATATATATATTGGTAAAAGGAAAAGAAAATGCTGACAAATTGTTCCCAGTGAAAAATAGTTTAATTAGGAATAAGTAAATATTAGTAATAAGTATTGGTTAGTATTCAGTTTTAGTTTCAAGATTTTACCGGTTGCGCATTTCTAATGCTTTTCAAAAATAATTTTGAGATAGAGCGGCCGTGATGTTTGCTCTAATCTGATCAGTTTTGGAAATTCTACCTGTTTTATGTGAAAAAGTGGCTCCAGAGGTATTAAAATAAGTTTCGCGCCAATTCGTGTTGCAAAAATTCTTGTGGTCAAAACAATTTTGATTGGTCGGTAGAGGTCACGTGAATGTTAAAAATTGATTTTGCGCCAAATGTAGGCTTGTCGAAGAGTGTCTTTTTTCGCCTGATTGAGAAGTCACTGAAAAATAAGTCTTTTAAGACAAATATGTGTGTGTGTGTGTGTGTGTGTGTAGTAAAGAGGTTCATTGTTGTGATAATGGTCAGTAGGGATGTGTGTGTGAATTGCAGTCATGTTGACAGGTCAACAGTTCAGGTGCCTATTAAGACAAATATGTGTGTGTGTGTGAAACTTATTTTAATACCTCTGGAGCCACTTTTTTCACATAAAACAGGTAGAATTTCCAAAACTGATCAGATTAGAGCAAACATCACGGGCGCTCTATCTCAAAATTATTTTTGAAAAGCATTAGAAATGCGCAACCGGTAAAAACTTGAAACTAAAACTGAATAATAACCAATACTTATTACTAATCTTTACTTATTCCTAATAAACTATTTTTCACTGGAAACAATTTGTCAACATTTTCTTTTCCTTTTACCAATATATCATAACTCGTGTGTTACACCTCTATTCTTTTAAATATATATATATATATATATATATATATATATATATGTGTGTGTGTGTGTGTGTGTGTGTATATATATATATATATATATATATATATATATATATATATATATATATGGGTGTGTGTGTGTGTGTGTGTGTGTATATATATATATATATATAGGAAAAAGTATCACCTCGACGTCATACTTTTTCCTATTTCCCACTCTACTACCCTAAGTATTGAGTACTTTGGTGTGTTATGGTCTATTTGGTCCCTTACCACAATTCCTTTGTTATATATATATATATATATATATATATATATATATATATATATATATATATACATACATACACACACAGTTGAAAATTGCAAACTTGACTGTCACCACTGAATGTGAACCTGAAGATTGCGTAAGCATGAAAGTACTTGTTCAATTAACACTTAACATTTAATATTCTACCATACTATTTCATTATAATATGATGGATTGGCAGTATCGGTAGAGGGTCGGACGCCAAGCTTTTCAGAAAAGAGTTACGGCCCTTTAAGGTCTGAGTTCAAATCCCGCTGAGGTTAACTTTGCCTTTAATCCTTGCAAGGTCGATAAAATAAAGTACCAGTAATACACTGGATAATTGCTGGCCTTGTGCCAAAAGTAGAAACAATTATAATTTTAAAGGATTCTAAATAAAACTAGTAAATCAGACAATGTTGGAATTCCTTTTATTAATATATATATATATATATATATATATATATATATATATATATAAATGAAAAGAAATTGTTGTAGCGAGAAGCTAACAGTATTCCATAACATATATGTGACTATAGCGTCAAAATGGGAAATAAGATATGGAAAAAATAATTCAGACTCAATTCAAAAGGAATCAGGATATAGATTTATCCAACAGAATTTAGAGAAATCCAGGGAAAAATCAATACAGCCTTAACTCATGATAAAACAAAGTCTAAAGTACTCAACCTTCAATTTGGGACAACTTCAAATGCTCTGTATAGTCTTGAAAAGACTATTTCAGGAAAACTTTCAGTGGGGGTGGTCACGGTTGGATTTCGTTCATCAGCAGAGCTCAACATGGTAACCAAGGTCTCACTGGTAATATGCCAAAAAGGGAATTTAGAAGCAGGCTAGTTTAACATCATGCGTGGTTATTAAAATAAACGCACATGTGGAAAAACAGGGCTGGTGACGTCAAATGAGACAAATGTTTCTTTACATGAAACAACAGTCAAAAACATTCCGAAAGAAAACTCTACAAAAGGAGTTCAACAAAAAGCAATATCATCGCGGTCTTTTTTTTTTTAAATACCGGGATTAGTCACAAATAATTTAAGCACTCTAGGAAATAAATCCGAGTATATATAAATGAAAAGTATAGAAATTGTTGTAGCGAGAAGCTAACAGTATTCCATAACATATATGTGACTATAGCGTCAAAATGGGAAAATAGTTAACATAAGATATGGGAAAAATAATTCAGACTCAATTCAAAAGGAATCAGGATATAGATTTATCCAACAGAATTTAGACAAATCCAGGGAAAAATCAATGGAGCCTTAACTCATGATAAAACAAAGTCTAAAGTACTCAACCTTCAATTTGGGACAACTTCAAATGCTCTGTATAGTCTTGAAAAGACTATTTCACGAAAACATTCAGTGGGGATGGTCAAGGTTGGATTTCGTTCATCAGCAGAGCTCAACATGGTAACCAATATATCAATATATATATATATATATGCCCCCCCCCCCACTCCCAACCTAATACTAACACTGTACTGCACTCTTCGTTTTGTTTTTGTTTTTGTTTTTGTTTTTAACTACTATATATATATGAAAAGGTAAAGGAAAGAAATAATATATACATATATTATTATTATTATTATTATTTTTATTATTTTTATTATATAAGGGCGGTGGATAGGCAGTATCGGTAGAAGGTCGGACGCCATGGTTTGCAACAAAGAGTTACGATCCTTTATGGTCTGAGTTCAAATTCCGTCGAGGTTAACTTTGCCTTTCATCCTTACGGGTCGATAAAATAAAGTACCAGTAATACACTGGGATAATTGCTGGCCTTGTGCTAAAAGTAGAAACAATTATTATTATTTTTATTATTATTATTTTCATCCTTACGGGGGTCGATAAAATAAAGCACCAGTAACGTACTGGGATCGATTTAATCGACTTTCCCCTCCCCCAAATTACTGGCCGCGTGCCTATACTAGAAATCATTATTATTATGTTATATTATTATGTTATAAGGGCGGCGAATCGGCAGTATAGGTAGAGAGTTTGCCTTTCATCCTCACGGGGTCGATAAAATAAAGTACCAGTAATACACTGGGTAATTGCTGGTCTTGTGCCAAAAGTAGAAACAATTATGTTATATTATATTAAGTATCACACTGGAGTTGAAGCTGCCATAGGTAAGATACCAGTCGAATTATTTGAGGCAGCCCCTAAGCCCTCGATGTTGCGAGAAATAAATAAATTTCGCTCATCAGAGATACACACACACACACACACACACACACACACACACACACATATATATATATATATATATATATATATATATATATATATATATATATATATAATAAAGTGTATATTTATATGTATGCGTGTATGTGCGTGTATATATATATATATATATGTATATGTAAACAACATATGGGTGTATATATGTGTATATTCGTGTGTGGGCGCATGTGTGTAGATGCGTGTGGTATATATATATATGTATGCATGGCTGCATAAGTTTGAGCATGTGATCAAGCGTACGTTTTGTGTGTACGTACTTACTTACATACGCTGTATCTAACTGATTAATGTAATAATGCCTTCACTAAGTGTCGTCTGCTTTAGTAGCCATCTATTCTCTCTATTTGGCCCACACCACAAGCTTCTACAAGTAGAATGTTAAAGCAAAGCGAGAGCAGTAATGTTATATAGGCTTCTCTTACTCTTTTTTGCCAGTACACAGCTTCTGTGTATCAGCAAACTACGTTGTATTACTTACACATCGTGACACATGTCAACTGGTGCTTTTTGAGACTCCAGGCTGAACTAACTTGCATAGGACATAAGAAGAAAAAGAGAACTGCGACACACATACTCGTACATAGATTGCCCACTTACTTGAGCGGAATGGTAGAAAGTAGAAAGAAGTGTGGTAGTCTTACACACACACACACACACACACACATATATATATATATATACATTTTATATATATAAAATATATATATATACATTTTATTAAAGCTAAATAGTGAGTCTCGTTACTCTGGAGTTTCGCCTGTTTATCACAGTGACATCAGAGAACGACGGATATATATATATATATATATATATATATATATATATATATATATATATATATATATATATATATATATATATATATATATATATATATATATATATGTATATATATACATATATATATATATATATATATATATATATATATATATATATATATATATATATATGTATATATATACATATATATGTATATTTATATATATATATATGTGTGTGTATGCATATCCATGTATATATACATATATATATATATATATACATATACGTGCATATATATAACATAGACAAGCGATTGACTCTGCCTTTGGGGAATCTTTTGAAACAAAAAACCCAAAGGGACTAATATAAAAGTGTATAAGATTATAAGGCAAAAGAGTAAATAGCAAATGGCTTCAGGAATAGTTATATTTCTATGCTTAGTTGTGTGTGTTTATGTGTGCTTTCATGTATATACATATATGTATTTCACACTGCTTCTCTTTACCCCTCTCTTTCACTCTCTCATTATATATATATATATGTGTGTGTGTGTGTGTGCGTGTGTATGTGTGTATATATATATATATATATATAGACACACGCATATGTATATTTTAATATATATATGTACATATTGAATATATATATATATAACGGCGATGAATTAGTTTTGCGAGGTTTTTTATATGAAATCGTGTGTCGAAACAAATATTGTTATACTTGGGGAGGGTCATATTTGTGTAATATTCCCAGAATTAATAACAGAACACACTCACTGTTTGGTTGGTTTTCGCTTCTCGCTTCTGTGTCTGTTATATCGGTAATCTAATTTATTCGGTCCTCAATGTTGCCATTGACTGACCGACGGTCAAAAATAATACAAATACAATATAGACACAAACACATATATATAGTTTATCATAAATCTTTCGTTGCACATCTGCAACATCGTCAGTGGTGTTATCGTTTCCTCCTGTTGTATTATATGTCTACGCCATTTTTATTCAGTCTGTCTATATATTTATTTATTTATTTGCTTGTTTGTTTATTTTATTTTGTCTTCTTTGCGCATGCGTTTTCGTGTGTGTATAGTGTTTTGTTTGCTGTGTGATGGTTGACTAGTGTGTGTTTATGTGCTTGTTGTTATTGTGCTTGTGTATTTATTTATTTATTTATTTATTTATTTTATTTACTTATTTATACTTCTCTTAGGTCAGTGTTGTTTGTTTGGGTGTTGTTGTTATTCCATTCATTCTTTCTGTTTAGTCTTGGCCTTCTAATTTCTATTTCACTGGCCTCTCTGATTTGCCTATCTGCTGGGTCATTTCTATGTTTAGATATTATTCTAATTTCTATGTTGTCTATGTTACCGTCATGTTGTTGTCTAGCATGTTCGTATAGTACCGACCCGTTTTTTCGTCCTTTTAGTTCCCCCCAGTGTTGGTTTATCCTTTCACCTATGCTACGAGCTGTCTCACCTATGTATGTTGTTGTCATGTTTCTGCAAGTACCCTCTGTACATCTTATGCTATAGACTACGTTTCTAGTTTTACAGTTTATCCGGGGGTTTACCTTACATATGATACACTTCCTATTGGTACAGTGGGTTTTCTTAAAAGGGTAGGTTTTACTGATCAGGGATTTTATGGTGGTTCCTGGCTTTTCTACCACCTTAATTTTTAAGTGGGTCTTTCTCAGGGCCTTTCTACACTGGTTAGCTAATTTCCCTAATATATATATATATGTATATATATATATATATATATATATATACACATATATATATATATATAAGTGCTCAACCGGCATACCGCCTATGGAAGCATCTTAGCTGCCATCATATATATATATATATATATATATATATATATATGCATGTATGTATGTATGTATATATATTAGAAAAAACGAGTAAGTTTCGTTTACATATAAAAGATATTTATTGTGTATCGACCTGTTACGCGCGTCACTTCGCCAGTCTGAGGAGCAGATCGTTAGTGGAGTCGGGTCCATAACTCCGATAGGTGACCTTGAGCCAATCCTCTACGAAACGTGCGTACTAGGTGGATACACAATAAATGTATTTTATATGTAAACGAAACTTCCTCGTTTTGTTTTCTATTATATACATTCTGCCTGTGCATAGGATGCTTGAGTTGGCATCAACACCAGTAATTCAATGAAGCACTTACACTATATATATATATATGTATATATATATATGTGTATATATATATATATATATATATATATATATATATATATATATATATATATATATATATATATATATATATATATATATATATATATATATATGAAAGTATAGAAATTATTGGAGCCAACAGTATTTCATAATATATAAGTGACTATAACGTCAAAATGGAAAATAATTAACGTAAGATGTGGGAAAATAATTCAAACTCTTATATATATATGAATAAAAATAGACCAAGAAACAAGAATGTCCGTCATCAGTAGTCTGCTGATTATCATTGGTATTTCTTCGCATTAAAGACTAGATACCTAAAATCGGTGCGAGCGATAACTAAATTAAGTTATCGGGACAGAGGAAAACAGAGGAAAGGAAACAAACAACATGGTAGTAATGCAACGTAAAGAGAGCAAGAGAGAGACAAGTCAATGAATCTTGTCCGACAAATCAAATGACGAGAAGAGACAAACGCGTCCGAGCCACGAGAAAAGTGAGAGAGGAAAGAAATTCACGCAGGTCAGACGAGAGGAAGTGAGAGAGGGGGAATAGCAGAGAGTGAATGAGTGAAAGTGTGAGGAAGGGGTCAGCCGAGAATGAGTGACCAGCAGCGGGAGTGGAGAAAAGCAAGAGGGGAAGGAGAGAGAAGGGGGAGAGAGAAAAAGGATAGCAGTAAGGTGACAGAAAAAATACGAACCACAGCGAAGGGGAAAATGGCGTGCTGCGTTGTTGCGAATATGAACATATGAATAAAAATAGACCGACAAACAAGAATGTCCTTCATCAGTAGCCTGCTGATTATCATTGGTATTTCTTCGCATTAAAGACTAGATACCTATATATATATATATATATATATATATATGTATATATATATATATATATATATATATATACAATGATATAATTGGTATTTCTTCGCATTAAAGACTAGATACCTATATATATATATATATATATATATATATATATATATATATATATATATATATATATATATATATATATATATATACAATGATATTAAATAAATGGAAACTATATTTATAAAACCATATTTATTCTATTATATATATTTCAAGGGTACCAAAACAAAGTTTGTTTTATACATTTTGACATAACAAAGAAAAGATACCTTAACGGTTCAAGTTTTTCTTGGAAAGTGAAGGAAAAAAGAAGAAAAGTCAGATATTTCAAATTATTAAGATGAGTATGCAAATGAGGTTGAAGTATAGGGCTGAAAAAACGTTATTTTAGACGCTATGCAGAATTTAAATAATTAGGATATATGTATGTATGAGTAGGAAGAAGAAGAGAAAAGAAAAGAAGATCTTGTATTTACGTTAATTTAAAAGGAATTAACAATTTGCGGGAATGGTGGAATATGATTCCAGAATTTAAATTTATTTAGCTATATTATGAGTTATAATATTGTATATATAATCAATTAGATTATATGAAGAATTATGGTTGTAAGTAGATTTTATCTTATTACATTACAATAGGTTGTAAGTATATAAATATCTATATAGATTAGTAATTGTGCATGTATAAGTATTATAGAAATAGAAATATTTTTTTACAATTATTAGTTAACATTTCTAATATGAGTTGTTTTTTTTAGATGTAGATTGATAATCTTTAATTGACATTCTGAAAGTTTATTCTCTTTACGATAGTTCTTCGAAATGCACATTACTTTTGATCTTCACACATCTTTCGACTAAAATAATATATAATTGAAATTAATCTCACACAAAATAATATATAATTTTCTCTCTATATTTTCTGAGTAAATCATTCATCAAATTTAACGGTTTACAAACAAGATTGGAGTTATCTTTCCCTTTTCAATCGTGCAAACATAAACATTATATTATAATATAATATATATGATAAACTATATAACTTCGCTAAATTAACAATATTCTGAAAACATTTTCAATGTTGGAACAAAATATTTGAATCTACAAATTGTTCTCCTCTTACAACTTGAACTACGTGGTTTTTTTTTATGTAAAATGCAAAATCAACACTCTTCGTAACTCATATGAGAAATGTTAACAACTAATAATTGTAAATGATTCCTATTTCTATAATACTTATGCATGCACAATTACTAATCTATATAGATATGTATATACTTACAACCTATTGTAATGTAATAAGATAAAATCTACTTACAACCATAATTCTTCATATAATCTAATTGATTATATATACAATATTATAACTCATAATATAGCTAAATAAATTTAAATTCTGGAATCATATTCCACCATTTCCGCAAATTGTTAATTCCTTTTAAATTCTGCATAGCGTCTAAAATAACGTTTTTTCAGCCCTATACCTCAACCTCATTTGCATACGCATCTTAATAATTTGAAATATCTGACTTTTCTTCTTTTTTCCTTCACTTTCCAAGAAAAACTTGAACCGTTAAGGTATCTTTTCTTTGTTATGTCAAAATGTATAAAACAAACTTTGTATTTTTTCTGATGAAAGCGTACCAAAGTTTAAAATATATATAATAGAATAAATATGGTTTTATAAATATAGTTTCCATTTACTTAATATCATTGAATATTATATTCCAGATAAAGCTGTCGAGTGCTCTGAATCAGTTATAAACATTTATATTTGTTGAATTACGAACAAATTGAATATTCCTTTTGCTTATATATATATATATATATATATATATATATATATAATAATAATAATAATAATAATAATAATAATAATCAGGTAGCGGCTTGATATTCATTTCAACAAACTTTCAAGTTAAATAACATCAATGACTGAGACTCAAAGAACAACAACATTAATATAGATGCTGATGCTTGCTCCTGTTTTCACCAAAACAATCTCTTCGGAACATATATATATATATATATCTGTGAGTGTGTGTGTGTGTGTGCCGTTTCGACGGCTATTTCTGGACTGAAATAGCCGTCGAAACGGCTTGAGCTCTGCCGTCGGGGTTAAACATTTTCCCATGTATATATATATATGTGTGTGTGTGTATGGATTACTCTATTACTCTATTACACCATTGATGCTACACCTTCTATAGCCAGCCTTCTCTGGTTGACCATTGATGCAAAAGGGTGTTTGGTGCTTCTGCTCTTATTTGCGCTTCGTCTCGTGCTGTGAGTTCATCCGGGGTCTTGGTCAGAATAATGTCAAGATGTCTCTTGAAGACATCTACATACACACCATGTAGATGTATCAG
>OZ024743.1:319149087-319166587 GCA_964016885.1 Eledone cirrhosa | reverse complement strand
AATGACATAACGTATCGCCCGGTCCGGGGATCGAACACGAAACCTCACGATTGCGAATTCAATTCTCTAACCACTAAACCCACAGAAAAATTCATTAAGGACAACATAGGGCGGTACAATGCGGGTTTCTGCGTGTAAAAAAACAAACAAACATAAAACAAAAACAAAGAATGTAAGAAAAAATAGAACAAAAGAAAATTCCTCAATGTGGTGGTGGGGGGGGGGGGGGGCTTTCGAGGGTTACTCGTGGAGAAAGCCACAAAAAGCCACAGTCAGCCTTACCGCCAGGGTAAGTGCCCTCTCCCAGTTGTCTTCCTCAAATTTATAGGGATATGTTTAGAACAGACCCATTCACTCGCTTGTAGAGTTTATGCTTGTAGAGTTTATCACGAACTAGCAATGCCCCCCCCCCCCCCCCATTAGCACTGCCAGGGGAGCAGTTCTCCGGAAAGTTCTCCGAAAAAGATTGGTTAATTGATTTTCATCAACAGCCAGCGTCTCCCAAAGGACGTCGTCGGTCTTATCCTCCACTAACCATCTATAGAATGCCAAGGTGGGGTTTCCACCATTCTTACCGATTGGCTGAGGGCTGTGAGCGGATGCAGACATTCGTTTCTCCATGTGCTTCCCCCTCGGTCTTCGATTAACTCAGTACTACAGCTCCGACAAAGAGATGGGGTGGGGAAAAAGGTGTCCAGCGAATGGCAGCCACACCTGTTCACCGTCAAGGAAGAGCTGGAGATGACATAGCCTTGAGACATGTTTTCACATCATTAGCCACGGCATGCCCAACCCTCCACGCAACGGGTGTTGACAGCAAATGGATCGCCCGAGCTGTGGAACCTGTCCCTCCCACAAAAAGCGAAAGAGTAGGCGCTCCAGTGCAGTCAGAGGTGGATCGGGACAAGGCATGACGGTCAGGTAATAGTAGATGACGGACGTGATGTACGCGAGTCACCACCTCTGCCAGACCTTTCAGAGATAGCTCCTTTCAACCCATTTCTGTGTGTGAGAGGCCACTCTGCTCGTCACCACGTCCCAATTTTTGTCCGGACCCCTAGCAATTTAACAGGTCCATCCGTCCAGCACCCGAAGACGCTGCTGGACGGCATGGAGCTGCCTCTCCGCGTGCCGAGCTGCAGGCCCACCGACTCTTTCCTGGTTAATGTTTGCTCCTGTAACCACCTCGTGCTCCTTGAGAGTGGTGCCGTTCATCTCAGAGAGTTTGGTACTCGACACCACTACGGTGACGTCGTCGGCATATGCTGACACGGATCTCCCACATCCTAGTTTGCTTGGGACGCCCCTCAACGTCTCCAATTTGTGTAGTAATGGCTCAAGAATCAATTGGAAACGGTTGCTTCTGACAGGACCCGCTGGAAGACGTACTTGGGGACTTTGCCCCCACGGCCCCACTCAGGAAGAAGAAGAAGAAGAAGAAGAAAAAGAAGAAGAAGAAGAAGAAGAAGAAGAAGAAGAAGAAGAAGAAGATTCATTTTCAGCTTACAAGACTGTAGTATGGACGGGGGAATTCCCCCTCCAGTCGGCGACTTTGCCCGTATGCTTGCAACTGAGTAGATTCCGCTACATGCACCGAAGGATCTAGTGGTGATGTTAAATCGGCTGACCCATTAAAGATATTCCACCCATAACAAGTATGTAACTCAAATTACTTTGTCCAATCTGTCAACCTTTCTGACAGTAGGGTACGGTTTGAAGAAGACTTGTCTGCTATTTCTAGCATTATTGAGTAACCACATAGATGCTCTTACGTTAGTTCGCGCTGATTATTGTTGTTTTTGTTGTTTACATTGTTCTTTTTTCTTAGTATATAACCTTTAATGAAATCAGCATGTTTACACTTTGATGTCAAGATGTCGACCCCACTTTCACTACCATTTTCTATCTCTTCTTTTTCTTTTTTATTTCTCCTCCCACTTTGACCCTTTATCATCCAGGCTTTAGTACCCTTGATATCAGGTCTCCCTTTGCTACCTATCTAATCATGACAGTTGATGTTATTTAAGACCTCATTAGAAGTTTACTTTTACGAAAAGGAATCATAACAACGTCTGTGCGTACTCTTTAGCGAATTTATGTTTTCGGAATATGTATTATTTACATTCCTTCATATTAGACGCACGTAAAAAAATATGGTTGTAACTAATGTAAAGTAGAATTTAAAAAAAAGAAAAAAATATCCAGTTATTTTTCTCCAATTGTCTAAATATTTTCATAAATCCAATTAGAATAGAAGAAAACAGATGTTAGAAATATTTTATTTCCTTAAAAGATGATCGTTGTAGATCAGTGGTTCTCACAGAGCCAGGCCACATTCCTTACGTTGCAACCCCTGATTTCCTCAATTTCTCCTCCGTTTTAAATAGGCATCTAATGAGTTTGTATCTATGCACCATATCAACACGAGAAAGCTTTTCGAACTGCCATAATTGTAGAGTACATGAGTTTTGAGAGACTCGGGTAATATTCCTTCACTTGCAATCGGAAGTTTTCTCAATTCCTTTCCAATTTGAATCGTTATCTAGTAATATTTCACCCAGGCGCCATATTAACTGGAGTAAGCTTTTGAAACCTCAATAATTGTATGGTTTCAATCAAGATTAGATCTGAAGTAACAGATTTTGTTTTGTTTTATAAACCGTTAATTCGCCCTTATATTGACATTTAATTGTTTCTACATTTGGCACAAGGCCAGCAATTATATCAGTGTATTACTGGTGCTTTATTTTATCGACCCTGTAAAGATGAAAGGCAAAGTTAACCTCGGCGGGATTTGAACTCAGACCATAAAAGGGCGTAACTCTTCGCTGCAAAGCATGGCGTCCGACCCTCTACCAATACTGCCAATCGACCAATGTTATATATATACACAATATACACTATAGTTGGGTATATTGGTATTTCATTTGATATATATACACAATATACACTATAGTTGGGTATATAGGTATTTCATTTGATATATATACACAATATACACTATAGTTGGGTATATTGGTATTTCATGTGATATATATACACAATATACACTATAGTTGGGTATATTGGTATTTCATGTGAAATATATATACAATATACACTATAGTTGGGTATATTGGTATTTCATGTGAAATATATACACAATATACACTATAGTTGGGTATATAGGTATTTCATTTGATATATATACACAATATACACTATAGTTGGGTATATTGGTATTTCATGTGATATATATACACAATATACACTATAGTTGGGTATATTGGTATTTCATGTGAAATATATACACAATATACACTATAGTTGGGTATATAGGTATTTCATTTGATATATATACACAATATACACTATAGTTGGGTATATTGATATTTCATGTGATATATATACAATATACACTATAGTTTGGGTATATTGGTATTTCATGTGATATATATATACAATATACACTATAATTGGGTATATTGGTATTTCATTTGATATATATAATGTAGACAATAGCGTCGTTAAAACTAATTTGTTGCAAATGGTTACACCCCTTTAAATTCTGACTTCAATACAACTTATATCGATAAAGTAAATACCAGTCTGTAAGTATTCGGGTCAATTAAATTGACTATTATCTTGAAAGGCCCAGAAGAACTTCAGGTCAATTTCTGACTTCAAATCTCATTGAGTTCAACTTTTTCTTTCATTCTTTGGAGGTCGATAAATAAAGTACCAGTCGAACAGGAATGGGAGATTGGTAAATGTGTTAAAGAGTAGTTATGTGATATCAGATTCTGCTTCCTTCTGTCAGGACTTGCAACTGGCTCATAGTATCAACAATAAAAAAAATAGTAGATACATAATTTATTTGGTCTTATCTGCCGATCAGTTCCTTTCCTTTGCTTTTCTGTATATTTTAATGTTGATATGCAATTTATAATTTTTGAAGGAAGGGTAGTTTGTTGCAGTTAGTGGTAGTTACACTACAGTTGATGATTATTTCTGTAGCATATAATGTTGCATTTGAAACTCGTGTAATGAACTGAAACTGCTTCAGCAATCTCAATCTCAACGGACATTACTATTTCCACAAAGACCACTATAGCATTCGATAGTAGATGAGGAGGGTTCAAATCAGACTAAATGCTTGCATGTAGCCGACTAATAGTAGCAACAATGAAAAGACAAATGGAAACAGCGTTTCAAAAAAGAAAGAAACGTTGCCGGTAGTAAAATCTGACAGCGTTTCCATTGGCCAGATTTTCCTACCGGCAACGTTTCTTTCTTTTTTGTTACGAGACTAAATTATCAATGAAGTAGTGACATTCGCCGGGCATCAAGCTTTACATTCTCAACAATCCAAACCAGTGATCTGGCTTTGTTTCTATGTCCTTTGGAGTTCATTTTACTTCACTCCCACCCACGTATTCTCCTTGATAAAACTATAAACGACACGACTTCCCAATATCATTTTGCCGAGACAAAGAGTAACGCCTTTATCGATAAAAACTAAGCTATTCTGTTGAAGATATTTTCCCAAGTTATTTTCATTGTTCTGTGTTTTTTACATTCTTCTAATATCTAATGTGTAATCTTTGCTTCTCCCCCTCTCCTATTCTTTCTCTCTCTCCCTCTCTCCTTCCCCCCTCTCCTATTCTCTCCCTCTCTCCCTCTCTCCCTCTCTCCTTCCCCCTCTCTCTCTTTATATATATATATATATATATATATATATATTGCGTGTTTCGCATTCTTTTAATGTCTAATACGTAATCTTATATATATATATATATATACATACATATCTGTGTGTGTGTGTGTGTGTGTAAGATATGTCCATGTAAGATAACACAGTTATTTGTATAACCTCCAACATTTCCAAAATAGAAAATCTATATTTACATTTTTTTTAAATATTTAGAGTGTTAGTGGAAACAATCTATTACCGCTGTTTAAGTTTCTCTCTTTATTACATTTATGTTATGAAATATATGTATTGAACTTCAATCGTTCACCATGACGAGAGTTCCAGTTAATTTAATCAACGGAAAAGCTTGCTCGTGATACTAACGTGCAAGTTACTGAATATTTCAAAAATACGTGAGTCTTAATCGTAATTCTCAAGAAGAATCAGTGAGACACAATATGTGACATGACTGGCCCTTTGAAAATATAGTTACAGCTATTATTCCTTTCTCCGGATGGTTGAACGGGAACAGCGGGAAATAATAAGGTGTCTTGTTCAAGGTCACATCGCACCACCAGGAATCGAGCTCAAGACTTTATGATCGAGAGCCGAACATCCTAACCATTAAGCTATGCGTCTTCACTGTGGCGGTTTATTTAAATGAATGGTGTTCTATTTTAAAAAGAACTTTGTGGTTAGTTTTATTAAAATATATTTTTAATCTACTTTTAATAAATATTTCCTTTCCATTGGTGATTTATGTAAATAGATATATTGTGCGCTAATAGTTCTAATTAATTTTTAGTTTTAATAATTCGACTGAAAAAGCGGTTTTCTTTTCCGTCTGCATTAAGTAGGTCGTTCCTCCTAATAATAATTTCTGTAGGATAATTATAGAGAAATTAGTTTTAACTGTGAAAGAGTCAAGAAGTCATATTCTGTTCTAATCATTAAAAATGGTTGCGCTTGCTTCCAGTCATTATTCACAAGGAATTGTTTCTATGAGTTAATTAGTGAGAAGTTTATCTTCAAAATTAAGGAGACATTTAGTCGTCCTTAATTATTGAATGAGGCGGTGAATTGGTAGAGTCGTTAGAACGTCGGAAAGAATTATTTGCGGTATTCCTTCAGGCCCTCTGTACTTTCAGGTCAATCCCGCCGAGGTCAACTTGGAATTTTATCCTTTCGGGGTCGATAAATAAAGTACCAGTACTGTAGCGAAAGTGATTCTTCATCTATTTCTCTTTTTCACAGACTCTCTCTCTCTCTCTCTCTCTCTCTCTCTCTCTCTCTCTCTGGAGGAAATCAGCTGTGTTCAGACCTGGAGAGGGATGGGTTCTGCCCATGGCACGTTGTATGTCATGTTGCTGCGCGTAAGACACCTTTGACGAGGCTGAAAGGACTGAAGATGGACACTTTTTTCTTCGACCAATCAACTTTTTCAAGTTTCACTTGGAAATGAAGGTGAAGGTGTAGAGGGAAGTGCTGCCCCCCTCCCCTAGTACATTTGCTAAAATGTGAGTGAATATTACGAGGAGGGCCCGTGTGAATAGGCATACTCTGGCCGTGCGCCATAAGGCTGGCTGGTTTGGAGATGAGAGGGGCACCCTCATCGGGTGCTCTCGGGGTGTCGTGTGGTACCGGATTGGTGGGGTTATTTAGTCCCCATTGGGTGATCCTACCCCTATTAGAGAATTTTCATTGTAATTCTTTTGTTTATTGTTACTTATTAGCTTGTTTTTACTCAATTTCATTATAAACTTCCACTGTCCTTGTCTACTGCATCGTCCCCTATATGTCGACCCTTGCGGCCAATATGAATTTATTATTATTATTATTATTATTATTATTATTGAATGCTATGGTTGACGGAGGCTCGGCTCTGTAAGGTACTGTAAATTTTGAACGCTTTAACAATCGTAAATTGTTTAAAACTTAGACCAACTTGTAGACAAAAACACCCTCCTCCTCGTGAGAGGGGTCTTTCTGCCCGTTATTTAGCCCTTCGGGGTTAAATAACTGTTTATTGGGGGTTTGTACCCAATATTTATTTTAAACAAAAAAAACAACATGGCTACGAAAAAGAATTTGCATAGGTCACTCCCACTCATTCCGTCTTCTTCTTCCTCAATCGTCACTACAGCAGAGAGAAGATTGTCTCTCTCCCTCCCTTCTTTAAATGTGTCTCTCTCCCTCCCTTCTCTTTCGCAAGTGACGAAAGAAAAGAAAAGTCTCGTGCAAAGCATGCAAGGTTTCTCCACGACGACGACGACAGCGACGAAACAGGTGTGCGGGAAATACGAAAACCCAGTTCATTCGTCTGACGTCAGGAATAATAGCAGTAGCAGCCGTAATAACAACAGCAACAGTGACAATGAAAACAACAGTAGCAGCCGCAACAGCATCACCAGCAGCATAAACAACAGCAGCATTAGCAGCAGCAACACCAACAACAACCACAGCAACAGCGGCGAAGGCAGTAGTCGGAGTACCTGCAGCAACAACAAAAGTACCAGCAGCTCTGACGACAACAACAACAGCAGCAGAGAAAAACCAATCTCATTTGCAGGTATTGCGAAAAACTTGGAAACAATCCTCATAACAAATGAGGAATTAGAGGAAGCGAAGAAGATGGTGACAAAGAACGGACACCGAGCAATCTGCAAGGCAGCGGAAAATTTTTTCGAAACCCAAGAGCACTGTACGGTCACGTACCGTACAGTAAGTACAAAATCCCGTAGGGTGGAAAGAGCCACAGAGGCCCAAATACAAAAAGCCTTGGGGTCTGTGTGGCAGCAGAAAACGCACATCACCCGAGGCAAAAAATATGCCACCGTAGACGTACTTTTTTCCACACCCCAGGAGGCAAAGGCCCAATCCGTAGTGACCCTAAGGAGCGAGGAAATGGTGTTGGTGCCCTCCTACTGCGGGCAAAAAATTGTGAGGGTCAAACTGAACCACGTCCCCCCCCCCCCCCCCGGAATGGCCCCTTCTTGGCTGGCCGCGTCTGTCCTCGTCGCAATCGAGGACAAAACAACTGTACTGCAAGTACAGAAAAAAGTAAGAGAAGATTGGGTCGGCACCTCCATTGAGATGCTAATCCAAACCAACCAGGAGTGCATCGAAGCTATCCCGGATGTGATAGACTTCGATAACGGCACTCAACTGCCCATAAGTGTTGAGGGCAAACGCCCGAAATGCTTTCGCTGTGGATCGAAGACTCACCTCAGGGCCTTCTGCAACGAGAAGACCCTGAGAAAGGAGAAAACCCCCTCCTTCCGAATCCGGCTCCACGGCTACCAGCAACAGGACAAGCGGCAACCAGGAACGATAGGTCCGTGGCACCCATACCCACTCCACGGAAATCAAAAACAGCAGCAGCAGTGGAAATATTAACAACAACAACAGCAATACCAAATGCAGCTGCAACAGAGACTCCAGTGCAAACATCACCAACAACAACAAGTGAAAGAGTGGAGCTGGTACCCCTCCCCGACCTCACAGAATCAGACATGGAGTGTGAGGTGGGAGAGGGATGGCAAAAGGTCGCAAGAAGGCACAAACGCAGAAGCAGCGCATCGTCGCCTTTGAAAAGGGAGGAAAGAAATGAGAAAAGAGTAAAGTCTACTGCAAAGAGACCCACAGCAGCAACACCACCAACACCATCACCACCGGCGACAACCCCACCGCCAACAACACCTTCAACACCACCACCACAAGCACCAACATCGCAAACACAACAACAAAACACACACACCCAGCAACAACGACAAGAAAATAGCAGAACTACACCCCACCCCCAGAAAAACAAATGCACGGCAATAAACACACACAACAAGAAACTAATGACTTACATAATTGAACACACAGACATTTCACAACAGGACTACATAATACCAGCACCAATCAAAACGCCAACTAACATAAGACTGCTAAAAATAGCACAGAAACAATACACAAACATTAAAACGAAATTCCCCAACGCAGTTGGTGATTTCAGGGACCTAGGAGGAACCATCAATCGAAGAGTATATTCAGACATTCTCTTAGAAGAGCCGACGACCAGCCGAAGGGACGATTCAACGGTCTCTTCACCAGACGATCAAGTGAAAAGGGATGTAAAAACCATCCCTCCTCTACCAAAAGTACGGTAAGTGGTCTTTCCCATCTTTTCCACTCTATTTTAAACATGACCTCACTCAGAATAGGCAGCATAAATGCGCGTGGCTTGGGGTCGTCATGGAAGCAGGGTCACCTGCTCAACGACCTCAGGTCACTAAACATAGATGTAGTGGCCATCAGCGAGACCAGAATCTCCGAAGCACGGGCCTTCGCACCGATCTTCGGCGGCTACGATGTGTACGCATCTCCCAGCCGTCCTGGATCGGGTGGAGGAGTTGCTGTGCTTTTTCGGAGAGGTTTGGATCTCGCCATACGGGCCATCTTCCTGGACCCAGAGGGTAAGCTGGTGGTGCTGGACGTGACCAGCGGAGACGGGCAAGCTTTCAGGCTAGTGGCCGTCTATGCCCCGACAGGAGCAGGGCGGCCTGATTTCTTCCGGCGTCTGGAGATCTTTCTTGGAACGTCCCGCTCTTTAGTGTTAGTGGGCGACTGGAACGGGATCTTAGATGCACGCTGGGACTGTGTGGGATTAGCGGATAGGGGTGGAGGGTGCAAGAGCCTCACCAACCTGCTCAGGCGTTTTGAACTGTCTGACAGGTACCGATTGGATTTCCCGAATGTGCCAATGTGGACTTGGACAAACCGCATAGGGTCATCCAGATCATATCTAGATAGAGTATTTTGTAGGGAAATAGATAGGTCTAGCATAGGCTGTCCACAATTCAAGATAGTCAGCTACACGGACCACAAATTCGTGACCTGTGTGCTTGACTTAGATAGGCTTCATAGACGAGGACCCGGCTACTGGAAGCTAAACGCGTCCTTACCAGCGCGCAAGGCCTACAGAGACCGGATTAGCGAACTAGTTAAGCGGGCGTTGACGGGGGCCATCGTCAACAACAAGTGGTGGTTTGCTCTGAAAAGAGCGATTAGAATAGAATCGATTAGGTTTAGTAAGGCTTTAGCAATAGAGAAAAATAGAGCAGAGGGAGAACTAGTTAGAAAATTAGACGAGGCGCTTAGCAAAGGCATTGCGACCGACGTGCTTGCGGCGAAATTGGCCCTTGACCAATTCTTCAATGCAAAGCACGAAGGCTGCGTTGTCAGAGCTAGGGTGCGTGCTCTCAGACACGAGGGGACGAAAGCCGTTCAATGGGCCCGAGTGGCGGAGGCGCGTCGTGGCAACAAAGTCACGATCCGGTCTTTGGTGGACCACGACGGGCGCATGCTACTCGATCCCGGGCAAATGTGTGAAGCTTTTCAGCGACACTTCGCTCAGCTGTTCGGGGGAAGCGGGGGGCCGGGTAGAGGGATGGACTTTAGTGTCTACCTCGACGGACTGCCGCGGCTCTCGGCCACTGAGGCGAAGTGTTGCGAAAAGCCGATAACAGCCGCTGAAGTAAGGGAGGCAATGACTGGCTGCACAAGAGGTAAATCGCCTGGTTTGGATGGTCTGCCCTATGAACTTTACGTACAGATGCCAGACTTGTTCGGAGGCCTCTTGGCGGACGTCTACTGCAACTGGCAACAGAACGGGAGAATTCCCAGTTCTGTGAGCCGAGGAGCGGTGGCACTGCTGAGAAAGGATCCGAACAAGGGGGATAACATAGACAATTTCCGGCCCATAACTCTGCTAAACACAGAGTTCAAGATTTTGGCCAAGGTGCTAGTAAAGAGGTTGGCGCTTGTCGTTGGTGGTCTGGTGGGAGAGGCGCAGACATGCGCCATTCCCGACAGATCCATCCACGACAACCTTCACCTCATGCGATACATCATAGAGAGGGTAGCTAAGGAACCTGGCACGGGTGGGTCCTTGATCAATTTAGATCAGTCGAAAGCTTTCGATAGGGTCGACCATCGTTACCTAGCGGCCGTCCTGAGGGCGGCTGGCTTTGGGCCCGTCTTCAGAGGCTGGATCGCTGCCATGCACAGCGACATCTGCTCTGTGGTGAGAGTGAACGGTCACCTGTCGGAACCGTTCAACATCATGCGCTCGGTCCGCCAAGGATGTCCCCTCTCGTCCCTCTTGTACGTATTGACTCTCGAGCCATTACTGCACAAACTGGAGACGTTGAGGGGAGTCCCGCGCGAACTAGGATGCGGAAGATCCGTGTCAGCATATGCGGACGATGTCACCGTAGTGGTGTCGAACGCCAAACACATCGAGGCGATCGGCACTACACTAAGAGAATACGAAGCGGTGACAGGAGCAATGATCAACCAGGAAAAGTCAGTGGGCCTGCAGCTCGGCACCTGGAGAGGCAGATCCATGCCGTCCAACAGTGTCGTCGGGCGCTGGACGGACGGACCGGTTAAATTGCTAGGGGTCTGGTTCGGTCCGGACCTCCAGACGGACAAAAACTGGGACGAGGTGACGAGCAGGGTGGCTTCTCTCACCCAGAAATGGGCGGAGAGGAAGCTATCCCTGAAAGGTCGAGCGGAGGTGGCTAACGCGTACATCGCGTCTGTCATCTGCTACCGCCTGACCGTCGTACCTTGTCCTAAGCCTCGCCTGACTGCGCTGGAGCGTTTGCTCTTTCGCTTTTTGTGGAAGGGACGTGCTCCGATGGTCAGGCGGTCCATCTGTTGTCAACACCCGCTACGTGGAGGGCTGGGCATGCCGTGGCTGATGATGCGCAGGCACGCGCTCAGGCTACGACATCTCGACCTCTTCCTCGACGGTGATCAGGTGTGGTCGCCGTTTGCTAGGCGCGTATTTCCCCAGCTCGTTTCCTTGACGGAGCTGCAGTCCTGGGTCAAGCGAAGACCGAGAGGGAGCGCCTGGAGACTGGAATGTCTTCAGGCGCTCACAGCCCTCGACCAATCGGGCAATGTGATCGGTGGAAACTCCACCTCGGCGTTCTATAGAGGATTAGTGGAGGGTAAGAGCGACGACGTACTTGGGGAAACTCTAGGCGTCGACGAAAATCAACTAGCCAATCTCTTCGGAAGAACTTTCGGGCCGGGGCCTATGGACAACTTCCAGAAATCTCTGGCCTGGCAGTGCTACCGAGGAGCCTTGCCAGTTCGGGATAAACTCTACAGGCATGGAGGTGCCGTCAGCCGGGCATGTCCGAGATGCGCGCAGGGCGACGAAACCGTCCTGCACGCACTCGTCCAGTGTCCGAAAATTGCTGACTTGTGGGTTTATGTCGAACACCTGCTGTCGCGTTTAGGACGGATCCGGCTATCATCTGAGTCCATCGTGAGGATTGCCCCGCCCTCCTCCTTTAGCCGGGAAGGGCAGGCAGTTTTTATCTGTCTGGTGGCCATGGCGAAAGAGATAGTATGGTGGACACGTTTGAAAGGGCTGAAGACGAGCACTTACCTCTTCGGTGATGCTCTGATTGACTTTTTCAAATTTCATTTGAAAAGGAAAATCAGAGTAGAGAGGGAAGTGCTCTCTTCCCAGCATTTTGTTGAAAGATGGGTGAGAGAAGCAAGAATGGCCCGAGTGAATGGGCCGACTCTGAGTATATATCTGTAAACTAAAGGTGGAAAACTGGGAGAGGGCACTTGCCTTGGTGGTCAGGGTCATTGTGTCTTTTTACTGGGCTTTCTCCACAAATGTCCCTCCGAAGTCTGCCCCCTATTGGGGAATTTTTCATTGTTATTTTTTGTTACATCCTCTGTTTTTGTTTTTTACACGCAGAAATGCCCATTTGTACCGTCCTGCATTGTCCTGCACTGTCCTTAATGTCTACTTTATGTAAACCCTTGTGGTTAATAAAGAAATCATTATTATTATTATTATTATTATTATTATTATTATTATTATTAATAATTAGGGCGGTGAATTGGCAGTATCGGTAGAGGGTTGGACGTCATGCTTTGCAGCATAGAGTTTATATCCCTTACCGTCTGAGTTCAAATCCCGCCGAGGTTAACTTTGCCTTTCATCCTTTCGGGGTCGATAAAAGAAAGTACCAGTCACGCACTGGGTCGATTTAATCGACCTTCCCTCCCCCAAAATTGCTGGCCTTGTGCCTATATAAGAAACCATTATTTCCATCATCATTTTTATTGCGCATCATTACTGCTTTGCCGAGCACAGCTCTGTGCCTTGGGTATGAGCAGTGTAGATTTTACTGATGTTGTTTCTATTGTATTGATAGTAATTTTCGTAATGTGTGCAGTATACTGTATATATTTGTAAGTCCTGGGGCTT
Source organism: Eledone cirrhosa (assembly GCA_964016885.1). NCBI lineage: Eukaryota > Metazoa > Mollusca > Cephalopoda > Octopoda > Eledonidae > Eledone > Eledone cirrhosa. The sequence continues at coordinate 319,153,625 of OZ024743.1, read as the reverse complement.
TGGCTATGTATTTGTCTTTCTGTTTGTTATCATTCCTAGAGACACATTATAGGTATTGTTTCTATTTTCATTTTCCACATTCGAGTTATTTATATATACATCTATATGTAGTTGACGTACGAAAGAAAAGACTACCCACTACCGAAGTAGAGTTTAAATATTCATGTTCTTGTTTGATTACCCTGTGATCAAGCAGGTGAAAGTCCAAAGTAAACAAGGCCCACTAATTAGCAATAATAAATGAATATATATACAAGCATGAATGTATGATAACTTCATATGAATGAAACAGTTCTATTCATGTAGAAGTCATTGCTATAATGTGTGTGTCTGTGTGTGTGCATACAACGGGCTTCCGTTCAGTTTCTGCCTACTAAATTTTGCTCATTGATTGGTCAACTTATATCTTAAGATTGAGTAGACTGAAGAATTAACGTGATATTAAGTGTCTTGCTCAAGGAGAACTCAACGAGCCGTCCAACCCGGGAATCGAACTCTTCATAACATTACAATCGTGAACCGAACACGAACACCACACAATCCCTAACCAAGGGCCTTCATAAATGTGAAATAAATTAGAATAGAATAAAAACAAAATAAAATAAAATAAACAGACAACAACAATATAAACATGAATCAAGTTCGTCTTAACTATGAAGTTCAAATGCTGGTTCAGCGATAATTTGTACCGGTCTGTTTACTAATCTTGAATTCCTGACCCTCCTCTAGTTGTTGAATAAACCAGTGACCCTGAAATAGATCACACCTTATGCACTTGATATCACCGCCGAGTTAGATAAAGGAATTTTTTCATTGAAAAAATAGAATAAAAAACAAATAAAAAATATGTAGGACGGTAATATCATTAAAAACTTTGCAGTGAGCCTTTAACATAGACAGAATTTATAATAATGCGGAAATTACGTGCAGGTATATTTGTATTTGTATTTTAACTTGATCAATTCACTAGTCAGTACTTTGGTTTGCTGGTGATGGTGGCGGGGGTAGAGGGTTGAAATTCACGCAAACACGCATTCAAGCATGCAAATGCACACACAAACAGACGCGCCTGTGAGTTTGTTTATATATATATATATATACACATATATATGCATTCAAGCATGCATGCATACATACGCACATACCCACACACATACATACATTCATATATTCACACATACAAAGACACATACATACATACATACAAACGCACATATGCACATACTCACATATACATACGTATATATAATACATGTGTGTATATATTCATTCTCGGTTGCAAGAATGAGTACTCAGTACCACAGTAGATAGTAATAATTGTTTCTACTTTTTGGCACAAGGCCAGCAATTACCCAGTGCATAGTAATAATATCTATTAAACTCAAGTCAGAGTCCTCTGAGTACTCAGGAGTTTTGCTGTATATTGTCTTTAGACACACAACTCTTGTCAAGTAAAGCTAATAAGTAACAGAAGGCTGACAACCCTTCCTGAGTATTTGTTACTGTTGTCATTGTATGAGGCTTGCACCTTGTCCATACTCTTCGTTAGCTGTCCTTTCTGAATTGAATGAGTTGTTCCTCTAAAAGAATGAATTCATTTCATGTATCACGTGTATCTTTGGGGAGGTTAAAGCTACCTCAAATATGTCGATTTATGCTGCTTTTGTTTGTTTGACATCCACCAACTACTATCCATCGTCGTCGACAACAACTACTTCGGATTCTTTGACCAAACATACCAACAAACCTCGGGATTGCCCATGGGATCAAGCCTGTCGGGTATGCTAGCGATCTCTTACATGGACAACCTCGAGCGCAAGGCACTCAACGCCTGCCACCCCAACGCCGTCGCCTTTTTCTCAAGGTACGTGGACGATATCCTCATCCTCACATCTTCCCAAGACACGGCGAACAGAATCTATGAGACGTTCAACAACACGGACGAGAACATTGACTTCAGTGTTGAACACCCCAACGAAGACGGGTCACTTGCCCTCCTCGACTTCCGAATCAACATCACGGAACAGGGAAGGATCCACTGCAACTTCTACCGAAAGGCAGCCTGCAGGGACCTGTTCGTTCACTACAAGTCCGCCCTCCCTAACAGTGCCAAAAGAGGATACATCACGAACGAGATCGCGCGAATCAAAAATAGATGCAGCGATCCCGCGAGTGGTGTCACTCATACCAAGCGATTCCTCGAGGTGCTGGAGACGAACGGGTACCCTACCTCGCTCACAGACAGAGTGGGAGACGCCAGACACAAGAGACAGAGAGGCACCCAAGGCAAGTGCTTCCTTAAAATGCCACACCTGGGCGAGAATACCACCAACGCTATCCGCAAGGCTATACGGAGGAAGGGCCTCGACATCCACCTGGCCCACTCGGGCCCCTCCCTGCGAAGATGCCTCTCCAGGAAACCCAGGAAATCTACTGACGCGTGCTCCCTCAGAGACTGCCCGATACGCCATGCGAACTGTTGCCTACGCACATACGTCGTGTATAAGATAGAATGTGACAGGTGCAACCAATACTATATAGGTAGCACAATGCGACCTTTGCACATCCGGATCAAGGAACACACTAAAACTAGGGCCTCGTCTTTCCGGAAACACATAGACAAATGCGAAACAAAGACGGAAGGCCCATTGTCACAATTCTAGTGACTGAAAGAAACGTCGGCACGTTACGTATCAAGGAAGCACTTTTTATCAAACGCCTGGCCCGCAAATAAACAATCGATCCGAGAGAAGCGAAATGAGGTGACTGGTTTAAGTTAACAAACGATGCAGCAACACACGCACAGACACACACAAACGAGACAACTACACACGAACACGCACACACACACAGTAGCATTCCACCATACGAACATACTACACTGCCAATACAGAGGAACAAGGCAACAACACACGCACACACACACACACACTCAAGCGAGACAACAACACACGCACACACACACACAGTAACATTTAACAAACAGGCAAAGAATGGACTGACAGCCAGCACCACCCCACTGCCACATTCGGCCGCTGACCTCTGCCCGACCGACCGCATTTCACGCGCACGCGCGCTCTGCTGAATACCTCAGATATTCAAAGCAACAAACAGCGGAGGACGCGTTTCGCACCTTTCCGACAGACAACCTTTCCCCCACCCCGGAAAAAAACCCCAGTTGATGGATGTGAATCCGAAATATATAGGGACAATTAAATCTCTCCCAAGGTAACTCTCTCTCGTGTTGTTATTTTTATTTTATCCTTTATACTCTTTCCTTCATTCCTCTACACGTCTTATACACACCACGCATCTCAACGTACACCCACCTACATCTCTCTCTCCACCACCGGATCTTGTTACCCGGAGATTTACCCATTTGCATTGTAGAGGCTTCCAAACGACTTAAAGATATTTACCTATTATTCCACAATGCTTCAAGCAAACTTCAATACTCTCATATATATATATATATATATATATATATTCAAAACAGAGGGGGGGGGGGGGCACAGGACGAAGACGATGGAAAAATCAACGTATTTGTCCTGTGCGCCCTCTGGTTCCAATTCTTATTTTATTTTAAAGACGTAGCCATGTGGGCTTTTTTAAAACCATTATACGAGTATATATATGTGTGTGTGTGTGTGAACGCATATTTGTATGTATTGATGCAGTCTTGGCAATAATGTCGACATGGATAAAAATGGAGTATGAGTAAAGTTTTGTAGGTGGTAGAGGTTACCTTGGGAATGAAAGAGGCGAATGGTGTGGTGCACTATACATGAGCTGCACTGAGACGGATACAGAATAAATGGATATCCCGCGAAAATAAGAAAAATAAAACGCGATTAAGCCCTTACTTCAAATTGATTTTTATTTACTAATTGATTTTTATCACAGGAATGTAATTTTCTTTCGCTCTTTATCATAAGATTCATCTAGATATACCATATTATTTAAGGTAACAAAATGATAATAATAATAATTTTTTATCTATTGTGTGCCCCTAGCTACATACCAGTCACCCCACCTTACTTGTGGTCCCTTTGCTACAGGGCAGTCACTCTAACTTACTTTTATTCCTAAACCATATTATAATAGTGAAGAACGAATCAACTCTTTGGCATTATGGCATGTTATAATTTAATGGGCACATAAAAAAATATAGAATACTCGTAGAGTTGTGTGCAGAACGAGAGTGGCAGTTCTGCTGCTACCAATACAAGTGGAAAAATATTGGTTTGTAGCTAGAAAATCGAAATCCTCTCTGGTTGGTGTAGGATTTACACTGGATAGCAGAGCAGTAATTTGTAAATGTTTGGGAGCAGCAAAAAACCGTTGTCGCAAAGCTGTAGTGGTTAGAGCTGCACCCTGTTTTGTCTGATAGATGCTTGCATAACGGTGTAAAAAGGCACTTAGTAGTACAGGTTCAAAGAACTCGGGTATTCCTTGATAGATTTAATATTATCCGACACCGCTGGATGGAGCGATCCTATCGGATAGAGCCGAAATCATTGTGAACTCCAGTCGACAGC
>OZ024743.1:319084087-319146587 GCA_964016885.1 Eledone cirrhosa | reverse complement strand
AATAAAGTACCAGTCACGCACTGGGGTCGATTTAATCGACTTTCCCCTCCCCCAAAATTGCTGGCCTTGTGCCTATATAAGAAATCATTATTATTATCATTATTGCTTGGATTGGCAGTATCAGTAGAGGGTCGGACGCCATGCTTTCCAGCATAGTTACGCCCCTTTACGATCTGAGTTCAAATCCCGCCGAGGTTGACTTTGCCTTTCATCCTTACGGGGTCGATAAAATAAAGTACCAGTAATGCACTGGGTAATTGCTGGCCTTGTGCCTAAAGTAGAAACAATTATTGCTGTAGTTGTTGCTGATGTTGTTATTGCAACAATATCTCTCTCTATCTTATACTGTTGATATTATGTTTCATTTGAGGTTATGGCGGCCGCTGCCGTGCTGTGGTGAACCGAGTTGCCGACCTATTTATTATCATGAAGAGATATGAGTGTCACAACCTCTCCTTTCGCCACGCCTACATATCTCACCTTACCATCCAATGATAATAATAATAATAATAATTCATTCTTTATTGGTCACAGGGGCCGAAAAAAAGAAGCAATACAAATGGAAAAAGACAGTGAGGATTTACATAATTAACTGTGTAAACAAAGAAAACAAGTAACAAGATAAATTAAAACAACAGAATTCCCCAATATTGGTGAATATCACTCAGGGGTACTTTAGGAAACCCACAGATCCGAAACCACATTGATTGCCAAGAACCCCCTGCGAAAGTATCCCCCTCCTCTCTGAACTCTCCAGCATACAGGCGCACGTTCAGAGTAGGCCCGTTCACTCGAGCCCTCCTCGACACTTTCACCCACCTTTTAGCAAATGTACAGAGGGGCAGCACTTCCCGCCCCACCTTCTTCTTCCTTTCCAAGTGGAACTCGAAAAATTTGATGAGGGCGCGATCGAAGAGAAAAGTGTCTGTCTGCAGTCCTTTCAACCTGATCCAACATACGACCTCTTTGGCTATTGCCACCACACAGAGAAAGATTGCTTGTCCGTCCCGGACAATTGAAGATGTCTGAGCAATCTTCACAATGGAGTCGATCGAGGGTCGGATCTGTGATAATAGCTATTCGACAAAACCCCACAAGTCAGCAAAGCTCTTTCACTTGACGAATGCGTGCAAAATGGTTTGGTCCCTCTGCGCACCTCTCCGACAGGCCCGTCTAACTGCACTTCCGTGCCTGTAGAGTTTGTGTCGCACCGGCAGTGCACCCCGGTAGCTCTTCCAGGCCATGGATTTCTGGAAATTACCCATAGGCCTTGTGCTGAAAGTATAGCCCCAAAGGGCAACAAATATATGAAAACTAACCATCTCCATAAGACGATGGCTGGGTTAGGTACAATACAAAAAATAATGTTAAGACTATAATGTTTTAAAAACAGGTTACCAAACAACGAACTTAGTTCGCCCATGTATACCACTTTTGCAAAACATGCAGAAAACTTGTATGAACACAAACTACAACCAGTAACTGAGACTGAAGGAGCAACAATCCTTTGGGACTTCACCATTCACACAGAACGCACCATCAATACAAACCACCCTGATATTATTATTAAATATTTAAAAAACAAGACCTGCTTACTTATTGACATGACTGTAGCCTCTGATAGAAATGTGTCCGCAAAAGAGTATGAGAAACTTGCTAAATATAAAGATCTATAAATTGAGATAAACAGAATGTGGCACCTTAAAACACATACTATTCCGGTAGTGATAGGAGCTCTGGGTGTTTGCAGGTTTCTAGAAAACATACCTGGTAAACCTAGCATATATGAAATCCAAAGAATAGTTCTAACAAGTACCGTTAACATACATCGTAATTTTTGTCTCTGTAAAATATGTCAACACAATCTTTTCTGTTTAATTTTTAGAGCCAATTAATATTAAGACTATTCAAATATCCTGAATGCGAAATCAATTCAGATCTTTTATACTCCTTAATCTTTTATCTCCTCCTGTTTATCTCCTCCTGCAACTACCTTTTTATATTTTCTCTTTTTTTAACTTATGTACCTATCAACTTTTGTGATGTGACTTGTTAAGTGAATGTGAGGTCGGAACAAAAAAAGGGGGGGAAAGAAAAAAGGGAGTAGAAAAAAAAGCTAACGAAACTGTCAAAACCAACGATGCCTGCCCTAAGTATCTGGTTGATATGACATCAGAATGTGGGGCTAACACCGGGTAAAATGCTGATTTAACACCACAAAGTGTGGTTTACATAGAGTAAAAAGTAAATATAACATTACAGAGTGAGGTTTATATCGGGTAAAAGTAGATGCAACATCACAAAGTGGGGTATTCATTGGGTAAAAAGTAGATATAACATTACAGAGTGAGGTTTATATCGGGTAAAAGTAGATGCAACATCACAAAGTGGGGTATTCATTGGGTAAAAAGTAGATATAACATTACAGAGTGAGGTTTATATCGGGTAAAAGTAGATGCAACATCACAAAGTGGGGTATTCATTGGGTAAAAAGTAGATATAACATTACAGAGTGAGGTTTATATCGGGTAAAAGTAGATGCAACATCACAAAGTGGGGTATTCATTGGGTAAAAAGTAGATATAACATTACAGAGTGAGGTTTATATCGGGTAAAAGTAGATGCAACATCACAAAGTGGGGTATTCATTGGGTAAAAAGTAGATATAACATTACAGAGTGAGGTTTATATCGGGTAAAAGTAGATGCAACATCACAAAGTGGGGTATTCATTGGGTAAAAAGTAGATATAACATTACAGAGTGAGGTTTATATCGAGTAAAAAGGTTCGAAAACCACAAAATCAATAAATGTAAGAAAAGGAAAAGAGGAAGACCACTTAGAATAGTTCAGGGCGAAAACTCTTCAAAAATATCCCTGGTTACATGTATTGTCAAATTGAGAACTTTATGTTCTCTTCTTTTTGTAAACTTCGCTGTAAAATCGTCATCATTTTACTGCCTTACCTCCCCAGCTATGTGGATCATTCCCCAGATAATATCGTTGATCCATATGTGTAATAAAGTGAATAATTCCACAAAAAACTAAAGACTATGGAAGAACGCTACCGCGAACAATGGTACATACTCCTATGATGGAGAACTATTGTTGGAGCATCCAACATGAATGTCTGGCCACATCTCATCGTACGAAATATCAAAAACAATTTAATACGCTATTTTTATTGACATTTCTCTCTTACGATAATATTCAATTAGCAACAAAACTGATTGCCAGTCAGTTTTTACAGCCCTAGCATGATTTCTTCATAGTTAGCCTATTAACTTTTCTGCTGACCCTCGTATGTATATATATATATATATATATGAATGAATGAGTCAGGACCCCGGCGGATGAGCTCTTGCCATTTCAATAGCTCCAGAATCTGGAACTAGCTGTTGAAACGGCAAGAGCTCAGCCGTCTGGATCTGACTCATTCATATAACCATACTCTACAATCCAAAGTATTGAGTGCTCTGGTGCGTAATGGTCTAACCAGTTTCTAACTGAATCCATCCTGCTTTATATATATATATATATATATATATAGGAAAAGAGTCAGAACCCCGACGGCTGAGCTCCGGCCGTTTCGACAGCTAGGTCTGAACTCGGACCTAGCTGTTGAAACGGCCGGAGCTCAGCCGTCGGGGTCCTGACTCTTTTCCTATTACCCACTGTACTACCCAGTATCGAGTACTTTGGTGCGTTATGGTCCACCTGGTTACTTACCACACTTCCTTCGTTTTATATATATATATATATATATATATATATATATATATATATATATATAGTGAAAGATTGAAGAATAACATGGTCGGTTGTACAACAAGGGGCTTTATTTCAAGTATTAACAATTGTTTCATTGATGAGGTGAGTCTAGAGGCCGCTAATCACTCGAAGTTGCATCACTCAACCTCCAAAACAGTGTTTACCTCTGATCAAATCCTCAGAATACGGAAGAACTCACAGATGGCATGGTATATATATAGAGATACAGCGGAGAATCAAAACAATAACAGCAATAATAAAATATAATGATAAATAGGTAAAGAAGTTACAGATGTAAAATGTAAGAAAATAAAAAGTACAGCCGACCATGTTATTCTTCAATCTTTCACTATTATTACTCCAAGTATAACCTGCATAGGAATTCTCGCGAACTCGCTACCTAACTATGGAAACATCTTGTTGGGTCAAACGAAACCGTACTTTAAAACTATCCACGACACAGAGTACTCACAACCTCTGACTGGATTACCTATAACGATAACTTGTTATCATATATATATATATGCTAACACCCTCTGGTGTTGTCCAGCAGAAGCAAGGGGGACAACCGTCTATGCATTTCAGACTTGGCTGGCCATCGTGAGGACGATCCCTCCCACCGCTTGCGACTGCTGGACTTGAAAACAGCCGATAACATATAGTTTTCTCGTCTGTGTAAATGAGGTGATTAATCTCATTTGCACATGAAGCTGTATAAGTTGGCTGAACTTATAATAGAAAAGAAATAAGATTTCGCTTCAAGCATAGCTTAATACAATACTAGCAGTGGTACCCGGCGTTGCACGGGATAGGGTATTTTGGAACGCTGGCCGCCAACAGACCTAATCGGGGAAAAACAGCATGCCTGGACAATATGTAAAGAAAATAAACCGAATATTCTGATGGCTGGATAATCTTTAAGATTTTCCTCGATGAAGCAGGAATAATGCAGGTTTTCACCTAATGCTGGCCCTAGGCCATAAAAAAGTTGGATTTTCTTTGCTCACGGTATGAAGAAGAGACTGACTAATACATAGTTACAATTTCAAGGAAATCGATCTGAGATAACGCCTCAAAAAACCCCTAAAAAGATTTTTAAAACGCAGTTTTTCACCTAATGCGGGCCCTAGGAGATCAAAAAGTTGAATTTTTATGAGTATAACACTCCCTGAAACATAAGTAATACACATGTAAAGTTTGAAAAGAATCGGTTGGGTACTTCTCGAGTTTTAGGGATTCACACACACACACACACACACACACACACACACACACACACACACACACACACACACACACACACACACAGACATTCCCAGGGAAGTGACGTAATGCAGAGAGCCAGACATACAGACAGATATTATAAGGGCACGACGTTATATGTATGTGTCTAAAAAGAGAAAGACTAAGAATTATAGAGAGAGATCGCTAAATCGCCTAATGCGGTCCCTAGGGCATTGAAAATTTGAAACATAAGTATTACATGTGTAAAGTTTGGTGGTTCTCGAGTTTTAGGGATTCAAACTCACACACACACAGACAGACATCCTCAGTTTTATATATATAGACTAGCAGAAAACCACACGGGGGCGGTTTTCTGCTAGTCTATATATCTAAAACAGAGAATGTCTGTCTGTCTGTCAGCTCACTAAAACTTGAGAACCATCCAACCGATTGTTTTCAAACTTTAGACAGGTAATACTTATGGTCCTGTGAGTTTTTTGAGCAAAAATTATTTCAAATTTTTAATGCCCTAGGGACCGCATTAGGCGATTTAGCGTTCTCTCTATATAATTCTTAGTCTTTCTTTTTAGATAGATACATAGATATAACGTTGCGCCCTTATAATATCTGTCTGTATGTCTGGCTGTCTGCATTACGTCATTATGACGCGCTCAGTGTGTGTGTGTATATATATATGTATCGTAATGCAGACAGCAAGACATAGCTTTCCTTACCCTCTTCCAGCGTCTCTCTCTCTCCCTCCCGCTATCCCCCTCTTGTAGTCTGTCTCTTTCTTTCACTCTCACTCTCTCTCTACGCGTCGGACAGACAGACAGAGAAATTGGTGGTTATATATTATAAGGAGATGTATAGAAATTTCGTATTTCTAAAGAAATACGGTTTCAGGAAGCCGTAGCTATGCAAACACCGGGGGGGGGGGGGGGCTAAGGCCCTCTGGTGTTGTCCAGCAGAAGCAAGGACAGCCGTCTATGCATTTCAGGCTTGCGACTACTGGACTTAAAACAGCCGAGAGCCAACTTATGCAGCTTCATATTCAAATGAGATTAATCACCTCATTTACACAAACAAGAAAACTATATATTCTCGGCTGTTTTCAAGTGCAGCAGTCGCAAAGCGGTGGAGGGATCGTCCTGACGATGGCCAGTCAAGCCTGAAATGCATAGACGGTTGTCCCCCTTGCTTCTGCTGGACAACACCAGAGGGGCGTCAGCCCCCCCCCCCCCCCCGGTGTTTGCATAGCTACGGCTTCCTAAAATCGTATTTCTTTAGAAATACGAAATTTCTATACATATTGTCTAAAGCTATGCTTGAAGCGAAATCTTATTTCTTTTATATATATCTATATCATATCTTGATATGCAGAGCGGAGGGAGGAAAACTATCAACATTTTGGGGATCAGCAACCTCAACATAGCCAGAAAAATGTCTAACAGCTTCGTCAGCAAAAGTTGTGTTCCCCAATGTAATAAATAGACAATAATAGCTAATTATATATAAATCAGAAACCTGTATGAGCAAGTTGTATTCTATTGTAAGTGACGTATTTTTATTTCTTACACAGATGTCAGGTGTTGATCCAAAATTTCAATGGAACACTTGATTAGTTGCATCGACACTGAGGGTCGATATCGATCCCTTTAAGGAGACTCTGTTCTAGATCTTGTACAAGACACCTCTTATTTAATCCTTCCTGCAGATATTGTAATCTGTTTGACGACTTTAAACTCATTCTTCACCTACGTTCTTTCTGTTGACGCATTGACACAGAAGATGAAACTGAATATCAAGTGCATTGATTTCATCATATAGGAGGCGCAGGGGGAGAAGGGGCAAGTTAGAAGCTCTCTTCACTAACATGTAATAGAAGGCATGCGGGGAGTGGCAATTTAGGAGCTGCTCTCACTAACATGTAAAGTTGATTTCATCATACAAGAGGTGCGGAGGGAGGGGAAAATTGTGAGGTCCCCTCACTAATATGTACAGAATAAAACAAATAAAAAAAAACAATAATAATTATATCAACACTTTTAATTTTTCTTAGTACTGCCTCATAATTATTATCCCCCCCCCCCCATACACACACAATCTTCTTCCTATTCCTCTTCTCTTCCTCTTCTCTTCCTCTTCTCCTCCTCCTCTTCTTCTCCTCCTCTTCCTCATTATCATAGACCCGCGACTACTACCATCCCCATCATTATCATCATCATCGTCGTCGTTGTTGCTGTCGTTGCTGTCTTTGTCGTCGTCGTTGTCGTCTCGGTGCAAAGTAAGGGTGCGTCTTTATGAGGTTCTCCGCATGTCAGAAATAATAGTTAAACCTGCTTCGAACTACTCCCAGAACGGGATGATCATGGCTGGAGTGTCTCTGTTCTTACGTCTACTCCACCACTGTTAAACTAACATCATCATTGTTGTCGTCGTCATCGTCATCGTTGACGTCATTTCCATCGTCCTTTGCTTTGTTGGCACCTTCTTCGTCATCATCACCGTCGTCGTCATCGTCGTCGTTATCAGTACCCCCCACCCCTCCCATCATCATCATCATCATCATCATCATCATTTTCATCGTCATAACAATCGCTATCATCGTCATCATCCTCAGTATCCTTATGAGCCACTTCTTCATCATCATCACCATCTCCACGACTACCACCATCATCCTCGTTATCAGCATCATCTTCATCACCACCACCATCTCGAGCAGCAGCAGCTTCATCATTGTCGTCACTAATATATCCACATAATTCCCATAGTCAGTTTCAGACTGATTTTGGGAGCCCCACAAAGCCCTGATTTAAGCCCTCAACCCTGATGTCTCTCTTTGGCGCTATCTGAAGGATAGAGTATATGTCAACAAACCAATGGCCATCACTGACTTAAAGGAAAACATCAAGGAGAAGATCAGAGTCATCCCTAGGTCTGTTTGCTAAATTTCACCATACACCTCAAAAAATACATGGATTCAAATAGGGATCACTTGGAATATGTGTTGTAACACTGGATGGAAACATCAGTGAATTGTTGATATATTCTTTTTAATGGGTGAATTAAATATATTCCCAATGACATCAATTTTTGTCAAAAAATGAATAATGTAGACAAAACTAAATATGTAGGCAACTGCTTTTTGAGTCACCCTATAGAGAGTCATCGCCCAAATGCTTGAGTTAAAATCCTCACCGAGAAAAACTTTGCATTTTATCCTTCTGGGATCGATGAAATAAAGTACCGGTCAAGTACTGGGATTTATTTAATAGATTTTTCCTACCTATAAAACTGCTAGTCCTGTGCCTAATTTAGCAATCTTTGGACCGTGCTTTCAGGTAGACAAGAACTGGGTCACAAACAGGTTAACCAATCTCACTCAGAAATGGACAGAGAGAAAGTTCCCCCCAAAGTTAGGTGGAGGTGACCAATATCTGCGTGTCATATGCCATCCAAGACACCTGACCAAACTGAAATGCATGCTCTTCCACTTTTTGTGTAAAGGACAAGTCTCGCTGGTCAGAAAATGCATCTGCGACCATTACCCATTCCACGGTGGCCTTGGTATTTCATCTCGAACGAATCAAAGACGAAAAGTATTTTTGGTTTTTTTTTTGCAACTCGTCTCCTTAACGGATCTAAGGCATGGGTCAAGCACAGACCAAGGTTGGCTGCATAGTATCTAGAATGTTGTCAGGTGCTCACGGTACTTTACCAGCTGGACAATGCGACAGGCAGGCAGAAAATATTGTTTGCGTTCTACAGAAGGTTAGTGAAAGGAATGAGTGAAGAGGGTCTGGATGCGGTTCTGGGTGTCGACAAGGAGAGTCAGAGTAGCTTAATCTTACAAACATTTAGTTTAGGGATTATGGACCATAAAGGGACACAATCAATTCGATAGGGCAGAGCCAACGGCCAAACCTTTCCGAGATACATGAAACTTTCCTTCGTGCATTGCAGACTTATGAGCTTACATCGAACAACTGTTTTCAAGTGTATGACGGGTCTCTGGCGAAAATTAAACCATCCCCTTCTTTAGAAAGTATGTGTAACATGTCTTCCTCTGTCAGCTGTGGAGAAGGACGATATATGGTGGATACGCCTAAAAGCTTTATAGACATGACTCTTCCTCTGCGACCAAGTTTTCCTCAACTTCTATAAGTATCACGTGATGGTGAAGGTGATGGTAGGGATAAAGTGCTGCATTGTAGTGTGTTTTATGATACATGAGTGAAAGCGGCCAGATTGACGAAGGTGAATAGGTCTAGGGATGAGGAAAGAAACCGGAAGAGGGCACTTTCAATTCTTGTAAGGTGACAGAGTAATCGGGAGTTGTGTGTGAAATTTTCCTTGTAAATAGCCTAAAGCTTAGCCCTCCCTCTTATTTGGGAACTGTTCCTACTTGATATTTGTTATTGCTTTGTATTGTTATAATAAATGTTTATTACAACTATTGTCACTGTCAATTCTACATTTTCCTATTGGTGTTGTCCCCTTTCATTTATTCGAGTTAAACCCTACTCTATATTGTTTTCTTCCTTGTGTTGTCTCCTATATTGAACCCTTGTGGCCAATAAAAGAAATCATCATCATTATTATATCAGTGTAGTTGGAAAATGCACCGGAGTATTTAGCCATCTGTCCTCGGACATTTATTTATATATTTATATAGTCCTGAAAATATGCGCAGCGCCTAGCAACGCTGATTTAACAGCAATCTTGCATGGCATTTCCAACTGCTTTAAGAAATCTTGGAGTTTTAATGCAATTGATCCTAATGCCCGGATCACATCTGGTACCACTTTCACATTACTCTCTCGCATTCCAAACAGTCATGCCATCTCCACTTTCCATCCGGATCTCTTGGGGATTTTTTTAACCTCTTTACTCGCAATATTCATGTAATTTGATATAGCTACGTCTATGATCTGACAGTATTTGTATTTCTCGTTCTATACGACAATGTCCGGCTGGCGATTTTCAATTACTCTATCATTCTGGAAATTATAATCCCAGAATATCTTGCTTTCCCAATATATTACCATTATTATTATCTGACCTTTCATCCTTACGAGATCGATAAAATAAAGTACCAATAATGTACTGGGTCGATTTAATCGACTTTCCCTTCCTCTTCAAATTGCTGGTCTTGTGCCTAAAGTTGAAACAATTATTATTATTATTAGGGCGATGGATTAACAGAATAGTTAGAGTGTCGGAGAAAATGCTTTGCGGTATTTAGTTACGGCTCATTACGGTCAAAATTCAAATTCCCGCCGAGGCTAAGTTTGCTTTCATCCTTCAGGGAGGGCCCGGGCGAGGAGAGTCGATTGTAAAATAAAATAAAGTACCAGACAAGTACTGGAGTTGATTTAATCAACTTTGCCCTTCCCCCAAAATGTGTTGGTATTGTACCTAAATTAGAAATAATTATTATTCGACAGTTCCCCCAGCCCCCACACAGCTTAAAATGTCTGGCTTATTGCCGTATGTTAGAAGCCATTATTATTATTACTTTATTTTCCCTCCAAAATATTTGTATATTTGTCGCCCTCATTTAGGCCCAGGTATTTTCAGAGTTATTTTCTTTATCTTTGTAAGATTACGATAACAACAACAAATATCCCCCAAAAATAATCCCTAAAAAATGAAACAAAACACAAAATGAAGGAAGAAAAAAAAGCAAAATGGTGAATCAAGACAAAAAAAAAAAGAACATGGAAGCAGATAGATAGAAATAAGACAACAACAAGCAAAGAAGTCAAACGTGAATAAATAATTAAATAAATATATGGAAAAAAGAACAACAAACAAAACAAACGTGAATAAAAAATGAAAAAAGTAGTAAAAATGAAAACAACAACGAAATCGCAGCAAGAAGCTAGATTCCTCAGATAAGAAAAATTACACGATGAGTGCTCCAATGTCTGGCAGCCAATATGGAGAGAGAGAGAGAGAGAGACCGACCAGAATTATTATCATCATCATTATTATTATTACTGCTGTGATCTGCGATCTTTTTTTTACTATCACCAACAAACCGGCCTACTTTACATTCAACCAAACTTTGACATGCAAAGAAAACATAAAAAAACAGTAAAAACATAATTTTTACCCTTATTTATTTATATATGTATATATTCATTTATTTATTTGTATTTCTCCCGTTTTTCTTTTTTTTTTTTCTCTCTTTTGGCGTCGTGTAGCGGCGATAAGAACTATATATACACACCAGTACACAAACACAGAAACACAGACACAGACACACGCAAGTCGCTCTCTCTCTCTCTCTCTCTCTCTCTCTCTCTCTCTCTCTCTCTCTCTCTCTCTCTCTCGTTCTCTCTCATATATATATATATATATATATATATATATATATAGTATAAAAATTTCTACTATAGGCACAAGGCCAGCAATTTTGGGGAGAGGGAAAAGTCAATTAAATCGACCCCAGTGCATTACTGGTGCTTTATTTTATCGACCCCGTAATGATGAAAGACAAAGCTAACCTCAGCGGAATTTGAAGGTTAGATTTGCCTATATATATATATATATATATATATATATATATATATATAAGTATGTATACGTACATACATATATGTATACAGACGTAAAGTAGTATGTATATACATACATGCACACATATATATATGCACGTATGGATTTACCGAACATTTATTATAATGCTCGGTTTGTTTGTAAACAATTTCGTTTCATTTTTTCCATTTATATATATATATATATGTATTATATATTATATACATTATATATATAATGCAAATATGTATATATATATATATATATATATATATATATATATATATATATTCACACACGCACACATAATATGTGTGCGAGTGTGAGTGAGTGTGTGTGCATTTATACATATATACATATACATACATACATACATACATATATACATACATACATACATACATACATACATACATACATACATACATACATACATACATACATACATACATACATACATATATATATACACACACACACACATATATACATAGACATATACATAGACATAGGTATGCATGCACACACATAATCGCATGCACACTCACGCCCTGCACTTACTACACACACGCACACACTTGTATATATATATATACACACACAATATTGCAGATTATCTTTATGAAACATATCATGTGGTACATTGACCCAGTCACACACAGACACGCACACAGACACACACACAGACACACACACAGACACACACAGACACATACACAGACACACAGATAGACACACAGATAGACACACACAGACACACACAGACACCAGATAGACATACAGATAGACACACAGATAGACACACACACTCACACAGATAGACATACACACAGACACACAGATAGACACACGCAGACACACAGATAGACACACACACAGACACACAGATTGACACACAGATAGACACACAGATAGACACACACACACAGATACACATATAGACATACACACACAGATACACACAGACACACAGATAGACACACGCAGACACACAGATAGACACACACACAGACACACATATAGACATACACACACAGACACACAGATAGACACACACAGACACACAGATTGACACACAGATAGACACACACAGACACACAGATAGACATACACACAGACACACAGATTGACACACACAGACACACAGACACACACACACACAGACATGCAGATAGACACACACAGACACACAGATAGACACACAGGCACACAGCTAGACACATGCACAGACACACACACACACACACACACACACACACACACACAGAGATAGACACACAGATAGACACACACAGACATACAGATAGACACACACACAGACACACAGACATACAGACACACAGATATACACACACAGACACGCAGATAGACAAACACACACAGACACACTACAGACACACAGATACACACACAGACACACGTACATACACACAGATAGACAGACACACACAGACACATCACAGACACACACAGATAGACAGACACACACAGACACACACAGACACACACAGACACACACACAGACCCATACAGAGATACACAGACTCACACAGAGATAGACAGGGACACAGACATATACACAGAGAAGCAGACATACTGGTACACATACACAGACAAAGAGACAGGAAGATACACACACATACACAGACAGACAGACAGACAGATACAGGCACAGACAGACAGTCAGACTGGCGTTCAGCATCAAATATACCACAGATGTAAACAAAGACAACAATTGCAGTTTCACAACTGCCCCAAATTATACCAGGTCACTTAGTTCATTTATGGATACAATATCCATATATATTTATATATATTTATATATATTTATATATATTTATATATATTTATATATATGTATATATAGGAGAGGGGTGGACACAGATATACTATACATGTGTTCCAATTCTAACTTGGTCATTTGCAATTGGAACACATGTATAGTTATATCTGTGTTCATCCCTCTCATATATCCAATTTTATATATCATTATCTATGGTGAATTGGCAGTATCGGTAGAGGGTCAGACGCCATGCTTTCCAGCATAGTTACGTTCCTTTACGGGCTGAGTTCAAATCCCGTCGAGGTTAAATTTGCCTTTCATTCTTACCAGGTCGATAAAATAAAGTACCAGTAATGAACTGGGTAATTGCTGGCCTTGTGCCAAAAGTAGAAACAATTATCTATAAAAGGCAGATTGTCGTTGTGTGTGTGTGTGTGTGTACATGTTCCATGTTTATACAGTTGCACAATTTAAAACCAATTCGACCCAAAGTCTGTACGAATGTTGTAAATGGTCTAATTTAGGTCAACAACTATTTATTTCATTCAAACTTACCCACAAATACGGAAATAATCGATAAAACTAAATACATGACGCTTTACCCCTCTAATACAATCTGAATACCTCTCTCTATTCCCCCTTAAAATTCGATAAAACTACATACATGCTTACAAACTTCTTTTAGGAACGCCGAAGAGAGAGAGAAGAGAGTGAGTGGGAGAGAGAGAGAGAGAACTTTTGTTTTTGAGTGTGGAACAGTCAAACATTTATTTACTTCAATGACAAAGAGAACTTATTACATTTCATACGAAACAACAATTATTCAAAAGCAACATATAAATGTATTCAACAACAAAAAAAATAGCGATAAATCTTTTTTAAAACCTCTCAACGAACGTGGAAGAAAGAAGTATCAGTTTATTTACTATACACAATAATATCCCCTATGAGGTTACTAAACCTGCTAGAAACAGCAGCTAACTCTCCCCCATAACACACCCCTCCCTACTGTCTTAAATTTAGAAAACACCCATTAGACAACCATGCAGAACAACTCCATCGCAGCTCTGTTGTTCGGCTGGCATCGTCTACGCGCGTGTTGCGCAAGTACTGTGAAACAATAAATTTCAACACTTCTTTGCACAGAGATAATATCCATAGGCGAAACTGCAATTGTCACTGCTGGCGCAGCTCCTGCTTCGGCAGTCCAGGTCTGCAATTCATTCACCCAGTGCCTGGCAGACAAAAAAGTGCTGCCATGAAATGGGTGGTGCAACCTAACTTTGGTAACTTACTGACCCCGAGCAACTCCGGGCTTTAATGCTAGTATATATATATATATATATATATATATATTTATTTATTTATTTATTCATATGTAACCGATTTGCAACCACGCAGCACGCCATGTTTTCATATTTTTCATATATTTATATATTTTCCTCTGCTGTGACCCGTCCGTTTCTTTCTTACTGCTTCCCCTTTCTCTGTATCTCTCACTTTCTTTTTACCTCCTTTGCCAGTCACTCTCTCTGTTAGACTCTTCCTCACACTTTCACTCACTCACTCTCTCCTACTTCCTCTCGTTTGACCTGTGCGAAATTCTTTCCTCACTCACATTTCGACCAGGTTGGATGGTCTTTATTCTCTCTCGTCTACGATTTCACAGAACTTATGTTCATCGATTTCAGGGACTTGACTCCTTCTTCCTCACTTTTCGTTACATTACCATCTTTGTTTGTTTACTGTCTCGCTCGTTCCCCCTATTTACGTTTCCCAACGACTTTCTTTAGCCGTTGCTCGCACCAACCAGAGGTATATGGTCTTTAAAGCGATGAAATACGAATGAAGGCAGGAAGATCACCGATGAAGGACTAAATTTATTGATATGTAACCCATTTGCAACCACGCAGCACGCCATGTTTTCATATATATATATATACACTTTATTTCACGTTGCTCCAGTTTACTCAGCTGTAGAAATGAGTACCAGCCTGCCCGCCCAGCCAGTGGGATGGCCTTATCTTATGGCTAAAACAGCACGACGTGCTGTGACCAGCGGCGCCGATTGGCGCCCGACAGACTGGTCGGTCACGGTGGTCAAGGTGATATATATATATATATATATATATATATATATATATGTGTGTGTGTGTGTGTGTGTGTGTGTGTGTGTGTATGTGTGGGTGTATTTATATATATATATATATATATATATGTGTGTGTGTGTGTGTGTGTCTGTGTGGTTGTTTAAATATATATATATATAATATTTCATATATATAATATATATGATATATTGTATAAATATATATATGCATATATACATAAATATACATATACATTGTGTGCATATATATGTGTGTGTGTGCGGGTGCGGGTGTGGGTTTATATATATACATAGATATTCATATGTATATACATATGTTTATATATAAGTGGAAGCTTAGTAAAATCGAAGCTTTGGCTGTGGCCAAGCAAAGCCGACCTACAATAAGGAATGAGTAGCAAAGCACTCAATAAGGGTAGGTCCTTAGAGTAATAACATTACGTTTAAAAGCTTGAGAAATTGAAAATTGCGGTAGGCAAAACCCAACCATACAATACCAAACACAACGAAAGAACTAATCAGGTAAAGCAACAGACCTATATATATATATACTTGCTGTTATCCAATGGGCAGGTGGGGTCAATATGTTACTGAACGAAGATAAATTCGAACTAATCCACTTCGGTGAAACCCTCGTGGCATGCAACAATTGAAATCTTGGAGTAATTGTTGATAATAACATAAGCTGTCATACTCATATAAACATCAAAGTTGACATCGCTGGATGTGTTCCTTGATTCTCAGAACTGTCCAGTCGAGAGATATCCATACCATTATTCATCTCTTCTCTAGTTTTTCCCGACCCCTCCTTGAATACTGTTGTCCACAGTGGTTTCCCCATACGAAACAATGTATTATGAAAATTGAAGCACCTCAAAAGTAATTCACAAAAAAAGAAAAACAATTTAAGGCATGAGCAGCCTTGACTATTGGTGTCGGCTAGAAAAGCTCAAACTCTATTCTCTTCAACGCCGCCGTCAGAGATACATTATTTGCAAGATGTTGAAAATATTCCAACAGCATTGCACAAATGATGTTGGATCCTCTTTAAAATACCCCTTACGCTTGAGATCCATGCTTATCTGCCAATAACAAAAATCAAACTCGCATCTCATAACATTCCGATGTGTGTGTGTGTGTGTGTAATAAACAACACAATGCAATTATTCCATTTACCAAAGGTTTCACGAAGACAGGTGAGCTCAACAGAGACGTCTGAAATCGTTCGCCAGAAGGAAAAATTAAACATATTTATTACATAATTAAATAGCTCTGACAATACATAGAGCACTCTTCTTTCGTTTGCCTTTCCCACGAAAATACTTAACATACATATATATATATATATATAAGTGTGTGTGTTTGTGTGTGTGTGTGTGCGTGCGTGTGCGTGTGTATCATCATCATCATCATCATCATCTTACATCATCTATGATAATACCATTACCATCTCATCATCACCACCACAACCATCACCGACAACAACACCAACACCACTGCTATTTTCACCACAATAGTCACTCTCACCATAACTAAACACCATCATCATCCTCATTATCTCCATCACATCATCATTATCACTACCATAATCATCATCATCCACATGATAATCAGAGAATTACCCCTCACTCTCACTACCATCACTAGCACTTCCACCACCAACAACAACAATTACAACTCTACCACCAACACCATCACTATCACTACAAACATCACCCCTCTTACTAGCACTATCATCATCTGATATAATTTATTATCATACCATTACCATCTTACCACCACTGCTCTCCCCGCTATCACACCACCACACCACCATTGCCCCTCCCCCGCCACCAGCACCTCTATTATAATCATCTTACACAATCACATAATCATCTTACACAATCACATCATCATCTTACATAATCCACCATCATCATTATCATAATTGTTTATGATCATCGCCATCACCATCTTATTATTATTCTGTTATTACCGTTATCATCATCATCATCATCACCATCATCATCATCAGCACTATCAACGCGATCCTCCTTTTCCACTACGCCTCCTCCTTATCATCCTCACTATCATCATCATCACCATCATTATCATCACCATCTCTCTCACCACCATCAGCACCACCATCATCAGCAACCCTATCACAGTCATCATGATCGATCAATCTGTAGTTAAATGTCTGTAAATTTACACAATAACGCCTTAAAAATTAGAATGACACAATGGATAATGTAGAGCATGAATCAACCAGTGGGTTTAGCAGATGATTTCAGCACCCGGCACCAACGACACTTTTGATGTCACATCCTCAGTGTGTATAGCAGATGATTTCATCACCCGGGGGCAACGACACTTTTTGTGACACGTACTCAGTGGGTATAGCAAATTATTTCGGCGCCCGGAGGCAACGACACTGTCCTTAACTGACAGACGTGATAAGCAGAGAAATTACATCTTATTGCAACAATTTACATGTTTATATATATGTATATATATATGTGTGTGTGTGTGTGTGTGTGTGTGTGTGTGTGTGTGTGTGTGTGTGTGTGTGTGTGTGTGTGTGTGTACGCGTGTGTGTGTGTACGCGTGTGTGTGTGTGAGCGACCTTGATAAAACACGCAAATAATAGAGGACCCTATGTTGAAGTTTAATATGGAAATGGGAGTGATGGAATGAGAGAGAGAGCAAGGGAAAAGTAAAGAGAGAGAGAGGGCAAGGGAAAAGAGAGAGAGAAAAAAACTAAAGAAAGTTTGCAACAACAAAAAAAAAAAACGAATACAATTATATTCGTTTTCTTTTTGTTCACTGATTTTAATCAGTGCTAAACTCGAGGATTTTAGAAGCGATCAAATACTAATTAAGATCCTAGCGAATATGAATGGTCCTCCGTCGATTTCGACAAGGAATGTTCTACTTGATTCAATCAACGAAACAACCTACCCGTGAAATTAATGTGCAAGTAGCTAAGCATTCAACAAATACGTGTGCCGTTAACTTAATTCTTTCGGAAATTCAGCGTGTCGCAGCGTTTTACAAGGCTGGCCCTTTGAAATTACAGATACATTCTATCTTACGGGGTTTCAAAAAATGTCCGTCTACTAAAATTCATGCACAAGGGTTGGGCCTACTAAAAAAAATAATTCACCATGTATGAATGTTATCACCACAGAGATTATCAAAGACAAAGGGGAATAGAACATCACATGGATGCGTCAGTTATGCAACCAGATCTGGAACGCAAGTGAAGTACTGGTGGACTGGAAGTACGGAGTAGTTGCCTGCATCCCGCAAAAGAGTAATCTTGCAGAACTGTGACAACTGGAGGGGATTAACATTTTTAACCATACCAAGAAATGTGTACTGCCAGGTTATCCTGAATCGAATAAAAGAGGCAGACGGTAATGTCTTGTGTGAGCAACAAGCTGGTTTCCTACCCAAACGCTCCTGTGCCGCTCAAATATTTATTCTACGAGGCATCATCGAGAAATACAATGAATTCCAAGTACGATTTACCATAACATTCATCATTATTACTTAAACCATTTGATAGCCTACACAGACCGTTCTTATAGAACATCACCAGAGACTATGGTAGACCATCCAACATTGTCTCCGCCATCAACGATTTATATATTGGTTCAAAATGCTTGGTTACAAGATCAGATTTTACAACAGCAATGTGCTTTCAACGCGTCTGTGTGGATGTGAAATGTGGAGTGTGAACTTAGAACATAAAGAGCCGTAATCAGACACCTTGACGCATTTTATCCGGCGCTCTAACGATTCTGCCAATCCAACACCTTGTAATAATAATAATAATAATAATAATAATAATAATAATAATAATAATAATAATGATTTCTTTATTAACCACAAGGGTTTACATAAAGTAGACATTAAGGACAGTGCAGGACAATGCAGGACGGTACAAATGGGCATTTCTGCGTGTAAAAAAACAAAAACAGAGGATGTAACAAAAATAACAATGAAAATAACAATGAAAAAATTCCCCAATAGGGGGGAGACTTCGGAGGGACATTTGTGGAGAAAGCCCAGTAAAAAGCCACAATGACCCTGACCACCAAGGCAAGTGCCCTCTCCCAGTTTTCCACCTTTAGTTTACAGATATATACTCAGAGTCGGCCCATTCACTCGGGCCATTCTTGCTTCTCTCACCCATCTTTCAACAAAATGCTGGGAAGAGAGCACTTCCTTCTCTACTCTGATTTTCCTTTTCAAATGAAATTTGAAAAAGTCAATCAGAGCATCACCGAAGAGGTAAGTGCTCGTCTTCAGCCCTTTCAAACGTGTCCACCATACTATCTCTTTCGCCATGGCCACCAGACAGATAAAAACTGCCTGCCCTTCCCGGCTAAAGGAGGAGGGCGGGGCAATCCTCACGATAGACTCAGATGATAGCTGGATCCGTCCTAAACGCGACAGCAGGTGTTCGACATAAACCCACAAGTCAGCAATTTTCGGACACTGGACGAGTGCGTGCAGGACGGTTTCGTCGCCCTGCGCGCATCTCGGACATGCCCGGCTGACGGCACCTCCATGCCTGTAGAGTTTATCCCGAACTGGCAAGGCTCCTCGGTAGCACTGCCAGGCCAGAGATTTCTGGAAGTTGTCCATAGGCCCTGGCCCGAAAGTTCTTCCGAAGAGATTGGCTAGTTGATTTTCGTCGACGCCTAGAGTTTCCCCAAGTACGTCGTCGCTCTTCCCCTCCACTAATCCTCTATAGAACGCCGAGGTGGAGTTTCCACCGATCACATTGCCCGATTGGTCGAGGGCTGTGAGCGCCTGAAGACATTCCAGTCTCCAGGCGTTCCCTCTCGGTCTTCGCTTGACCCAGGACTGCAGCTCCGTCAAGGAAACGAGCTGGGGAAAAACGCGTCTAGCAAACGGCGACCACACCTGATCACCGTCGAGGAAGAGGTGGAGATGTCGTAGCCTGAGCGCGTGCCTGCGCATCATCAGCCACGGCATGCCCAGCCCTCCACGTAGCGGGTGTTGACAACAGATGGACCGCCTGACCATCGGAGCACGTCCCTTCCACAAAAAGCGAAAGAGCAAACGCTCCAGCGCAGTCAGGCGAGGCTTAGGACAAGGTACGACGGTTAGGCGGTAGCAGATGACAGACGCGATGTACGCGTTAGCCACCTCCGCTCGACCTTTCAGGGATAGCTTCCTCTCCGCCCATTTCTGGGTGAGAGAAGCCACCCTGCTCGTCACCTCGTCCCAGTTTTTGTCCGTCTGGAGGTCCGGACCGAACCAGACCCCTAGCAATTTAACCGGTCCGTCCGTCCAGCGCCCGACGACGCTGTTGGACGGCATGGACCTGCCTCTCCAGGTGCCGAGCTGCAGGCCCACTGACTTTTCCTGGTTGATCATTGCTCCTGTCACCGCTTCGTATTCTCTTAGTGTAGTGCCGATCGCCTCGATGTGTTTGGCGTTCGACACCACTACGGTGACATCGTCCGCATATGCTGACACGGATCTTCCGCATCCTAGTTCGCGCGGGACTCCCCTCAACGTCTCCAGTTTGTGCAGTAATGGCTCGAGAGTCAATACGTACAAGAGGGACGAGAGGGGACATCCTTGGCGGACCGAGCGCATGATGTTGAACGGTTCCGACAGGTGACCGTTCACTCTCACCACAGAGCAGATGTCGCTGTGCATGGCAGCGATCCAGCCTCTGAAGACGGGCCCAAAGCCAGCCGCCCTCAGGACTGCCGCTAGGTAACGATGGTCGACCCTATCGAAAGCTTTCGACTGATCTAAATTGATCAAGGACCCACCCGTGCCAGGTTCCCTAGCTACCCTCTCTACGATGTATCGCATGAGGTGGAGGTTGTCGTGGATGGATCTGTCGGGAATGGCGCATGTCTGCGCCTCTCCCACCAGACCACCAACGACAAGCGCCAACCTCTTTGCTAGCACCTTGGCCAAAATCTTAAACTCTGTGTTTAGCAGAGTTATGGGCCGGAAATTGTCTATGTTATCCCCCTTGTTCGGATCCTTTCTCAGCAGTGCCACCGCTCCTCGGCTCACAGAACTGGGAATTCTCCCGTTCTGTTGCCAGTTGCAGTAGACGTCCGCCAAGAGGCCTCCGAACAAGTCTGGCATCTGTACGTAAAGTTCATAGGGCAGACCATCCAAACCAGGCGATTTACCCCTTGTGCAGCCAGTCATTGCCTCCCGTACTTCAGCGGCTGTTATCGGCTTTTCGCAACACCTCGCCTCAGTGGCCGAGAGCCGCGGCAGCCCGTCGAGGTAGACACTAAAGTCCATCCCTCTACCCGGCCCCCCGCTGCCCCCGAACAGCTGAGCGAAGTGTCGCTGAAAAGCTTCACACATTTGCCCGGGATCGAGTAGCATGCGCCCGTCGTGGTCCACCAAAGACCGGATCGTGGCTTTGTTGCCACGACGCGCCTCCGCCACTCGGGCCCATTGAACGGCTTTCGTCCCCTCGTGTCTGAGAGCACGCACCCTAGCTCTGACAACGCAGCCTTCGTGCTTTGCATTGAAGAATTGGTCAAGGGCCAATTTCGCCGCAAGCACGTCGGTCGCAATGCCTTTGCTAAGCGCCTCGTCTAATTTTCTAACTAGTTCTCCCTCTGCTCTATTTTTCTCTATTGCTAAAGCCTTACTAAACCTAATCGATTCTATTCTAATCGCTCTTTTCAGAGCAAACCACCACTTGTTGTTGACGATGGCCCCCGTCAACGCCCGCTTAACTAGTTCGCTAATCCGGTCTCTGTAGGCCTTGCGCGCTGGTAAGGACGCGTTTAGCTTCCAGTAGCCGGGTCCTCGTCTATGAAGCCTATCTAAGTCAAGCACACAGGTCACGAATTTGTGGTCCGTGTAGCTGACTATCTTGAATTGTGGACAGCCTATGCTAGACCTATCTATTTCCCTACAAAATACTCTATCTAGATATGATCTGGATGACCCTATGCGGTTTGTCCAAGTCCACATTGGCACATTCGGGAAATCCAATCGGTACCTGTCAGACAGTTCAAAACGCCTGAGCAGGTTGGTGAGGCTCTTGCACCCTCCACCCCTATCCGCTAATCCCACACAGTCCCAGCGTGCATCTAAGATCCCGTTCCAGTCGCCCACTAACACTAAAGAGCGGGACGTTCCAAGAAAGGTCTCCAGACGCCGGAAGAAATCAGGCCGCCCTGCTCCTGTCGGGGCATAGACGGCCACTAGCCTGAAAGCTTGCCCGTCTCCGCTGGTCACGTCCAGCACCACCAGCTTACCCTCTGGGTCCAGGAAGATGGCCCGTATGGCGAGATCCAAACCTCTCCGAAAAAGTACAGCAACTCCTCCACCGGATCCAGGACGGCTGGGAGATGCGTACACATCGTAGCCGCCGAAGATCGGTGCGAAGGCCCGTGCTTCGGAGATTCTGGTCTCGCTGATGGCCACTACATCTATGTTTAGTGACCTGAGGTCGTTGAGCAGGTGACCCTGCTTCCATGACGACCCCAAGCCACGCGCATTTATGCTGCCTATTCTGAGTGAGGTCATGTTTAAAATAGAGTGGAAAAGATGGGAAAGACCACTTACCGTATTTTTGGTAGAGGAGGGATGGTTTTTACATCCCTTTTCACTTGATCGTCTGGTGAAGGGACCGTTGAATCGTCCCTTCGGCTGGTCGTCGGCTCTTCTAAGAGAATGTCTGAATATACTCTTCGATTAATGGTTCCTCCTAGGTCCCTGAAATCACCAACTGCGTTGGGGAATTTCGTTTTAATGTTTGTGTATTGTTTCTGTGCTATTTTTAGCAGTCTTATGTTAGTTGGCGTTTTGATTGGTGCTGGTATTATGTAGTCCTGTTGTGAAATGTCTGTGTGTTCAATTATGTAAGTCATTAGTTTCTTGTTGTGTGTGTTTATTGCCGTGCATTTGTTTTTCTGGGGGTGGGGTGTGGTTCTGCTATTTTCTTGTCGTTGTTGCTGGGTGTGTGTGTTTTGTTGTTGTGTTTGCGATGTTGGTGCTTGTGGTGGTGGTGTTGAAGGTGTTGTTGGCGGTGGGGTTGTCGCCGGTGGTGATGGTGGTGCTGGTGTGGGTGGTGATGGTGTTGGTGGTGTTGCTGCTGTGGGTCTCTTTGCAGTAGACTTTACCCTTTTCTCATTTCTTTCCTCCCTTTTCAAAGGCGACGATGCGCTGCTTCTGCGTTTGTGCCTTCTTGAGACCTTTTGCCATCCCTCTCCCACCTCACACTCCATGTCTGATTCTGTAAGGTCGGGGAGGGGTACCAGCTCCACTCTTTCACTTGTTGTTGTTGGTGATGTTTGCACTGGAGTCTCTGTTGCAGCTGCATTTGGTATTGCTGTTGTTGTTGTTAATATTTCCACTGCTGCTGCTGTCTTTGATTTCCGTGGAGTGGGTATGGGTGCCACGGACCTATCGTTCCTGGTTGCCGCTTGTCCTGTTGCTGGTAGCCGTGGAACCGGATTCGGGAGGAGGGGGGTTTTCTCCTTTCTCAGGGTCTTCTCGTTGCAGAAGGCCCTGAGGTGAGTCTTCGATCCACAGCGAAAGCATTTCGGGCGTTTGCCCTCAACACTTATGGGCAGTTGAGTGCCGTTATCGAAGTCTATCACATCCGGGATAGCTTCGATGCACTCCTGGTTGGTTTGGATTAGCATCTCAATGGAGGAGCCGACCCAATCTTCTCTTACTTTTTTCTGTACTTGCAGTACAGTTGTTTTGTCCTCGATTCCGACGAGGACAGACGCGGCCAGCCAAGAAGGGGTCATTCCGGGGGGGACGTGGGTCAGTTTGACCCTCACAATTTTTTGCCCGCAGTAGGAGGGCACCAACACCATTTCCTCGCTCCTTAGGGTCACTACTGATTGGGCCTTTGCCTCCTGGGGTGTGGCAAAAAGTACGTCTACGGTGGCGTATTTTTTGCCTCGGGTGATGTGCGTTTTCCTCTGCCACACAGACCCCAAGGCTTTTTGTATTTGGGCCTCTGTGGCTCTTTCCACCCTACGGGATTTTGTACTTACTGTACGGTACGTGACCGTACAGTGCTCTTGGGTTTCGAAAAAATTTTTCGCTGCCTTGCAGATTGCTCGGTGTCCGTTCTTTGTCACCATCTTCTTCGCTTCCTCTAATTCCTCATTTGTTATGAGGATTGTTTCCAGGTTTTTCGCAATACCTGCAAATGAGATTGGTTTTTCTCTGCTGTTGTTGTTGTCGTCAGAGCTGCTGGTACTTTTGTTGTTGCTGCAGGTACTACGACTACTGCCTCCGCCGCTGTTGCTGTGGTTGTTGTTGGTGTTGCTGCTGCTAATGCTGTTGTTGTTTATGCTGCTGTTGATGCTGTTGCGGCTGCTACTGTTGTTTTCATTGTCACTGTTGCTGTTGTTATTACGGCTGCTACTGCTATTATTCCTGACGTCAGACGAATGAACTGGGTTTTCGTATTTCCCGCACACCTGTTTCGTCGCTGTCGTCGTCGTCGTGGAGAAACCTTGCACGCTTTGCACGAGACTTTTCTTTTCTTTCGTCGCTTGCGAAAGAGAAGGGAGGGAGAGAGACACATTTAAAGAAGGGAGGGAGAGAGACAATCTTCTCTCTGCTGTAGTGATGATTGAGGAAGAAGAAGACGGAATGAGTGGGAGTGACGTATGAAATTTCTTTTTGGTAGCCATGTTTTTTTTGTTTAAAATGAAATTTTGGGTACAAAACCCCAATAACTGGTTATTTAACCCCCAAGGGCCAAATAACGGACAGAAAGACCCCTCTCACGAGGAGGAGGGTGTCTTTATCAACAATTTGGTTCAAGTTTTAAACAATTTACAATTGTTTTAACGGTTAAAAATTACTATACCTTACAGAGCCGAGCCTCCGTCAACCATGGCATTCAATAATAATAATAATAATAATAATAATAACTGCTGACAAAGGTGCAAAGTAATGTTAACTGCTAACTACTTTCAACTCTGCATAGCCACCTCCGCTACTCTACTAAAATGTAATGTTACCATTAAGAAAGCAAATGAAAACAACTTGGATAACTTAAATTACAAAGCAAATAACGAACGAGGAGAGAAAGATACCCACTCCACTTAGAGAGATATCGTTACTACGTATATATCAACTTTAAAAAACTTACAAAACACCAACATATTATACAACTCTGTGAAAAAAATATAGAAAAGAAAATCACAAACAAAACAAAATAGCAAAAAGAACTGCGATCTTGAAACAATTTCAAACACTCGTATCTGACATCTGGTAAAGTCTAGAAAGGCCGTAGCCACTGACCTCTAAACTTAGATTAAAATTAAAAATAAATGGGAAGAAGACATAAGGATCAAATAGTAGACAATCCTGTTGTTTTGCCAGAAATCTACAAAGCCATAGTAATAAACAGACATTAAAATCTCCCAAAATGCAAACACAAACGAAAAAAGCGATATAAAACAAGAGAAAATATTGTTGAGTAAGTAGACTAAAACTGAAACTGCAATATGATGAGGAAACCGAAAAAGAACCATACCGCACCTTCCTTCGCGCGGGTTAACAAGTGACGCGTTCAGACCTTGGGTAGAAGGGCTTGTTTGAAAGATGTATTGCAGTCTCCATTCCAAACTGCAAAAACTAGCGATTGGACTGCGACCTATTCTGGGAGGCGTAGATTGGACGTACAAAGATTGCGTATCCGGAGACCCCAAAGAGAGTCCGGAAGGGAGCAAACCATAACAATTGGAACCTGGAGCCTCACAACCCTTACAGGCAACTAGTGGAGGAGGCTAGATACAACCAGCTAGATATCGGGGTTTCCTCAACAAAGTTTCGTGGTTCTGATACTGTAGATTTGGATGGAGGATGAAAACTCCACTACTCAGTTGTGGTGCCAGAAATGACTGTACAGGTGGAAGTGGGGATATTCACAATCCCCCAGCTGTCAGAATGTGTTATTGAGTGGATTCCATTAGGAGGAAGGATTTGCCTCTTGAAGCTTAGGCTCGGTGGGTGGTGCAAGTTTATGCACCAAACAAGGAGTCCGAATACAGATGAAATGTTAAAAGCCTTAAACCGAGGAGGTATTCTCTGGCTGACTCGTGTGTGCTGGGTGGCCTGGATCTCTGGAAAGGCACCTAAGCAATGGCAATTTTCAAAAAGAGAGACGAAAGAAATTGTTCCAATTACAGAGAGATCGCCTCATTAAGCCTTCCCGGTAAAATCTATGCTAAGTGTCTAGCAAAGAGATGTAGGGAGATTGTCGAGTCCAGCTAATTGATAAACAGTGTGGTTTTCGCCCCGGACGCAGCACAGCCGACCAAATATTCACACTGCGGCAGGTTTTTGAGAAATCGTGGGAGAATTGCCAAGAAGTATATTTTTGTTTTGTCGACCTTGAAAAGACATATGACCGCGTTCCTCAGAACCTGCTGTGGAAGATTTTGCAGGCGTATGAGATCGATAGTCAAATTCTTGCTGTCCTGATGTCTCAATACGAATGCCTGCGTATTTGTGTTCGGATAACTGGTGCTAAACCGAAACTATTTAATGTAGGAGTCGATTCTCCCTCTCCTCACACTGCTGGCCTTCTTAAAATAGAAATCATTATTAAGTTGGGAGCATAGCTTAAATGTTCTAGAATATACTTATGATGGAAGGTTTTTAGGCTTTGTTCTGTTGTGTATGGTATGTGAGTTATAGTTGTTTTATTATTGCTTTAGAACGAATAAGAGTCATTCACCTCATGTCCGTAAATGTTGCGATTATTCTTGAAATTTGCCTTTTTAGGGAATTATTGATAATTTTTGTTCCCCTTTGTTGCCGACCCGAACATGACTCTAAATCAACGTTTCTCAACTGGTGTTTCCCAGAACCTTGGGCTCCGCAAGAGTGTGCTAAAAGTTACACGAGGAACAGATATAAATAAGCTAAAAGAGATAGATATTAATAATGGTATATAATAATTTTTATGCAGAAGTTCCCTGAGATATGAAAACTGTTTCAAGAGTTTCACAAGGTTGAGTAACAATGCTCTAAATCATTGGTTGTTACCTTTTGTTTCTTGTTCCGCAGAGCAAACCTTTGAAAAGGGTTTATTGAATTTTTTTTTAAACATTTATTTTAAAAAACACCATCTTTTAAAATAAACGTTTTACGCATTAACAAGTGAGAGGAAGGCTGGGGAGATGAATAATGTGTTGGTATTTTTTTTTCATCATTTTAACGAGCAAGTTCATATTGAGCAGTATCTAAGTCAAACAAAACACACCATTAAAGAGGACAGAAAAGTAAGAAAAAAAAACAACATGAAAAGGAGAAAATGAAAAGGAGAAGAATAAAATGAAAGAAGGGTCAAGCAACGAAAGAAAGGGAGGAGGCGAGGGACAGTCACTACACCCCAGTTTGAGCGGTGTCTCGGCCGCGCCCTGCGGACAAAAACAGCAAAAGCGTTACAGCGGAGAATGGCCAGAGATACCCATTGCAACAGCAACCCCACCTCACGGGGATCCCTCCTCCCGCTGTAACAGCAACCCCACCTCACGGGGCTCCCTCCTCAAGCGGGCTGCTGTGTTTCTGTTATTACGGAAGAAATCAGCCGTGCGGAGGCCAAGATCGCCAGAGGTCTCGACGGAGATTAGTACAAATAGAAAGCGGTCGGTCAGGCCACGGTATTTGACTATCTTCCTCTCCTTCGCATTGAGGGTAGTGGAGCCTGGGTTTATGGGCAAGGCAACAAGGTTGGAGGCGGAGAACAAGTCGCTGTACGTCGGTAAAGGAGCAAAATGGTTTTGTTAATCTGAGCTTCCCCTTCACATGTACAAGTAATCTCTCAGCAACTGTTAGCAATATCACCGTCCCCGCCACCTCCATTGCAAACACATTTACGAGCGGGCGGACCGTCATAGAAAGCAACAACACCACCACAACCACTACCACCGCTAACATCACTAACACCACAAGCACTACCACCGTTAACACCTTCACCATCACTACCACAACCACCATCACTGTTAAGAACACCACCACCTCAACCACCACAACCACTACCAACGTTAACACCATCACCACCACCATCACAACCACTACCATCGCTAACACCATCACCATCACCAGGATGGCATCAGAAACAACAACACGAAAACAACAATGATGAAGGTATGAGGAAAGAAAAGAAAAGCAACAACAGCAAAAAAGATGAACAGATAAACAGTAATGGACTTAATAACACGTATATTGTTACCACCACCACCACCACCACAACAACAACAACTACTAATACTACTACTACTACTATTATCACTATCGCACAACCACTACCACCACCACCATAACAACAACAACAACAACAACAACAGCAACCACTATCACTACTACCACCACAACAACAACCAGTACCACCACTATCGCATAACCACTACCACCATCACCACCACTGCAAAAACAACAGCCAGTATCACTACCACCACCACCACAACAACAACAACAACATCCACTATCACCGCCACAACAGTAACAACAACATGAGTGAGACTGCTATGCTAGATGCCAGCCACTCTAATGCAGTCACTGGTATTAGACTAATGTTTTTCGCAAACGCACCCATGTTAAACTGGATTACACACGAGTCTTAAGACAAGCAAGCATTACAAAATCCGCAAAGAATTGCATCGTGGCGCCAGACACGCTCGTACTCCCGGAAGAGTATGTGGAGCGAAAACAAAGGCACTCCATAACCTACAAATGTGTAAATAAATAAAAAATAGTTGACAACTCTACACCTGCTTATGTGAAACTTTACTTGAAAGAAGTATAAAGCTCCATATTGCACGTCAACGGGAGCAAGAAATTTAGTAGCATTCTGGTTTTATGTGTCTGCAGAGAAGAGCCTTGAAAACTCCACCATTGTATGTCTCTGTGAGGATTATGACATCTTGCCATATGGGACGACGTGTGTCTAAGGTAACTGTGTATGACATCTTTCCTAGTATACAGAAATAATTCAGGAAGAACTCAAAGAAGAGAGAGAAACAAAATCAACAACGCACTTGAACTGATCAAATGAGCATTACATTGCTCAAGTATGTCTGACACTCCAACAAAGGATGACGGTATACCGTCAAAAAGTTGGGGAATCGTATATCAGAAATTTCCCTCTTAGCCAAAATATAGAGAATTGGGGAGGACGAACCTTGCCAGATTTCGATGTTTTCCCATTTTAGCTATTACATATCGAACATCAATATTTAAGTCAACGTACATCTCTCGTGTCGTGGGTTGTATTTTTTCGACATAAACGATAAAGACAAAGCCAAGTTCGTCTCTACTTTTAGAGAAAACAAAGCGATAAAAATACAATACGTGAAAGGAACATTTTTAACTTGGCATATAGCAACATATGAAATATATATATATTATAATAATTGTTTCTACTTTAGGTACAAGGCCAGCAATTACCCAGCACATTACTGGTACTTTATTTTATCGACCCCGTAAGGATGAAAGGCAAAGTTAACCTCGGCGGGATTTGAACTCAGACTGTAAAGGGACGTAACTATGCTAGAAAGCATGGCGTCCAAACCTCTACCGATACTGCCAATACACCGCCCTTTCACATTATAATAATTGTTTCTACTTTTTGGCACAAGGCCAGCAATTATCCAGTGCATTACTGGTACTTTATTTTATCGACCTCGTAAGGATGAAAGCCAAAGTCAACCTCGACGGGATTTGAACTCAGATCGTAAAGGGACGTAACTATGCGGGAAAGCATGGCGTCCGACCCTCTACCGATACTGCCAATCCAAATGATTTCTAGTATAGGCACAAGGCTAGTAATTTGGACGGAGGCGAAAGTCGATTAAATCGACCCCAGTACTTGCTCATAATTTTATCGACCTCCATAAGGATGAAAGAATAATAATTGTTTCTACTTTTGGCACAAGGCCAGCAATTACTCAGTGCATTACTGGTACTTTATTTTATCAATCCCGTAAGGATGCAAGGCAAAGTTAACCTCGGCAGGATTTGAATTCAGATCATAAAAGGCCGTAACTCTATGCTGCAAAGGATGGTGTCCGACTCTCTACCGATACTGCCAATCCACCACTCTTGAAAGAATAATAATAATAATAATAATAATAATAATAATAATAATAATAATGCTTTCTTTATTAACCACAAGGGTTTACATAAAGTAGACATTAAGGACAGTACAGGACAATACAGGACGGTACAAATGAGCATTTCTGCGTGTAAAAAAAACAGAGGATGTAATAAAAATAACAATGAAAAATTCCCCAATAGGGGGGAGACTTCCGAAGGACATTTGTGGAGAAAGCCCATTAAAAGGCCACAGTGACCCTGACCACCAGGGCAAGTGCCCTCTCCCGGATTTCCACCTTTAATTTAAAGACACATACTCAGAGTAGGCCCATTCATTCGGGCCATTCTTGCCTCTCTCACCCATCTTTCAACAAAATGCTGGGAAGAGAGCACTTCCCTCTCTACCCTGATTTTCCTTTTCAAATGAAATTTAAAAAAGTTAATCAGGGCATCACCGAAGAGGTAAGTGCTCGTCTTCAGCCCTTTCAAACGTGTCCACCATACTATCTCTTTCGCCATGGCCACCAGACAGATAAAAACTGCTTGCTAAAGGAAGAGGGCGGGGCAATCCTCACGATGGACTCAGCTGATAGCTGGATCCGTCCTACACGTGACAGCAGGTGTTCGACATAAACCCACAAGTCAGCAATGCTCGGACACTGGACGAGTGCGTGCAGGACGGTTTCGTCGCCCTGCGCGCATCTCGGACATGCCCGGCTGACGGCACCTCCATGCCTGTAGAGTTTATCCCGAACTGGCAAAGCTCCTCGGTAGCACTGCCAGGCCAGGGATTTCTGGAAGTTGTCCATAGGTCCCGGCCCGAAAGTCCTTCCGAAGAGATTGGCTAGTAGATTTTTGTCGACGCCTAGAGTTTCGTCGTCGCTCTTCCCCTCCACTAATCCTCTATAGAACGGCGAGGTGCAGTTTCCACCGATCACATTGCCCGATTGGTCGAGGGCTGAAGACATTCCAGTCTCCAAGCGCTCCCTCTCGGTCTTCGCTTGACCCAGGACTGCAGCTCCGTCAAGGAGACGAGTTGGGAAAAGACGTGTCTAGCAAACGGCGACCACACCTGACGACCGTCGAGGAAGAGGTGGAGATGTTGTAGCCTGAGCGCGTGTCTGCGCATCATCAGCCACAGCATGCCCAGCCCTCCACGTAGCGGGTGTTGACAGCAGATGGACCGCCTGACCATCGGAGCGCGTCCCTTCCACAAAAAGCGAAAGAGCAAACGCTCGAGCGCAGTCAGGCGGGGCTTAGGACAAGGTACGACGGTCAGGCGGTAGTAGATGACGGACGCGATCTACGCGTTGGCAACCTCCGCTCGACCTTTCAGGGATAGCTTCCTCTCCGCCCATTTCTGGGTGAGAGAAGCCATCCTGCTCGTCACCTCGTCCCAGTTTTTGTCCGTCTGGAGGTCTGGACCGAACCAGACCCCTAGCAATTTAACCGGTCCGTCCGTCCAGCGCCCGACGACGCTGTTGGACGGCATTGACCTGCCTCTCCAGGTGCCGAGCTGCAGGCCCACTGACTTTTCCTGGTTGATCATTGCTCCTGTCACCGCTTCGTATTCTCTTAGTGTAGTGCCGATCGCCTCGATGTGTTTGGCGTTCGACACCACTATGGTGACATTGTCCGCATATGCTGACACGGATCTTCCGCATCCTAGTTCGCGCGGGACCCCCCTCAACGTCTCCAGTTTGTGCAGTAATGGCTCGAGAGTCAATACGTACAAGAGGGACGAGAGGGGACATCCTTGGCGGACCGAGCGCATGTTGTTGAACTGTTCCGAAAGGGGACAATTCACTCTCACCACAGCAGATGTCGCTGTGCATGGCAGCGATCCAGCCTCTGGAGACGGGCCCAAAGCCAGCCGCCCTCAGGACTGCCGCTAGGTAACAATGGTCGACCCTATCGAAAGCTTTCGACTGATCTAAATTGATCAAGGGATCACCCGTGCCAGGTTCCCTAGATACCCTCTCTACGATGTATCGCATGAGGTGGAGGTTGTCGTGGATGGATCTGTCGGGAATGGCGCACGTCTGCGCCTCTCCCACCAGGCCACCAACGACAAGCGCCAACCTCTTTGCTAGCACCTTGGCCAAAATCTTAAACTCTGTGTTTAGCAGAGTTATGGGCCTGAAATTATCTATGTTATTGTGATCGGTGGAAACTGCACCTCGCCGTTCTATAAAGGATTAGTGGAGGGGAAGAGCGACGACGAAACTCTAGGCGTCGACAAAAATCTACTAGCCAATCTCTTCGGATCCTTTCTCAGCAGCTCCACAGCTCCTCGGCTCACAGAGCTGGGAATTCTCCCGTTCTATTGCCAGTTGCAGTAGACGTTCGCCAAGAGGCCTCCCGACAAGCCTGGCATCTGTACGTAAAGTTCATAGAGCAGACCATCCAAACCAGGCGATTTACCCCTTGTGCAGCCAGTCATTGCCTCCCGTACTTCAGCGGCTGTTATCGGCTTTTCGCAACACTCCGCCTCAGTGGCCGAGAGCCGCGGCAGTCCGTTGAGGTAGACACTAAAGTTCATCCCTCGATCCGGCCCGCCGCTGCCCCCGAACAGCTGTGCGAAGTGTCGCCGAAAAGCTTCACACATTTGCCCGAGATCGAGTAGCATGCGCCCGTCATGGCCCACCAAAGACCGGATCGTGACTTTGTTGCCACGACGCGCCTCCGCCACTCGGGCCCATTGAACGGCTTTCGTCCCCCCGTGTCTGAGAGCACGCACCCTAGCTCTGACAACGCAGCCTTCGTGCTTTGCATTGAAGAATTGGTCAAGGGCCAATTTCGCCGCAAGTACGTCGGTCGCGATGCCTTTGCTAAGCGCCTCGTCTAATTTTCTAACTAATTCTCCCTCCGCTCTATTTTTCTCTATTGCTAAAGCCTTACTAAACCTAATGAACTCTATTCTAATTGTTATTTTCAGAGCAAACCACCACTTGTTGTTGACGATGGCCGCCGTCAACGCCCGCTTAACTAGTTCGCTAATCCGGTCTCTGTAGGCCTTGCGCGCTGGTAAGGACGCGTTTAGCTTCCAGTAGCCGGGTCCTCGTCTATGAAGCCTATCTAATTCAAGCACACAGATCACAAGTTTGTGGTCCGTGTAGCTGACTCTCTTGAATTGTGGACAGCCTATGCTAGACCTATCTATTTCCCTACAAAATACACTATCTAGATATGATCTGGATGACCCTATGCGATTTGTCCAAGTCCACATTGGTACATTCAGGAAATCCAATCGGTACTTGTCAGACAGTTCAAAACGCCTGAGCAGGTTGGTGAGGCTCTTGCACCCTCCTCCCTATCCGCTGATCCCACACAGTTCCAGCGTGCATCTAAGATCCCTTTCCAGTCGCCCACTAACACTAAAGAGCGGGACGTTCCAAGAATAGTCTCCAGACGCCGGAAGAAATCAGGCCGCCCTGCTCCTGTCGGGGCATAGACGGCCACTAGCCTGAAAGGTTGCCCGTCTCCTCTGGTCACGTCCAGCACTACCAACTTACCTTCTGGGTCCAGGAAGATGGCCCGTATGGCGAGATCCAAACCTCTCCGAAAAAGCACAGCAACTCCTCCCGCCCGATCCCGGACGGCTGGGAGATGCGTACACATCGTAGCCGCCGAAGATCGGTGCGAAGGCCCGTGCTTCGGAGATTCTGGTCTCGCTGATGGCCACTACATCTATGTTTAGTGACCTGAGGTCGTTGAGCAGGTGGCCCTGCTTCCATGACGACCCCAAGCCACGTGCATTTATGCTGCCTATTCTGAGTGAGGTCATGTTGAAATGGAGTGGAAAAGATGGGGAAGACCACTTTCCTTACTTCTCGTAAAGGAAGGATGGTTTGTCCATCCTTTTCACTGCTTGTGGCCTCCTCCGGAAGGATGTCCTTATAAATCCTCCTGGAGAGTGTTTGTCGGAAGTCTCCGATGTCTTTGGGGAATTTTTTTTTTAGTGTCGTGTACGTTTTCTGTGTGATGCGAGTGATTTGTATGTGTGGAGGTGGTGTGAACTTTTGGGTTGTTGTGTAGTCTTTTTCTGTGATGCTGGTGTTGTGTTGTATGTAGTGTAATAATTGGTTGTTGTTCAAATTTAATACTGTGTAGTGTGTATCGTTTTGGTTGTTTTGTTTTGTTTGCGTTTGTTGTGGGTTTGTTTCTGTTTCGCTTTTTGGTGACTTTTGGTGACTTTTGTGGTGTTGGTGATGGTGGTGTTTGTGTTAATGATGGTGATGGTGTTGGTTTTTGTGGTGATGAGGTTGGTGATGCTGGTGTGGATGGTGGCATATCTGTCCTAACTTTTTTGTTTGATAGTTTATTTGTTTCCCTCTGGATTTTGTTTTTGGAGGGGGAGGGAAGAGAATTTTTTCTTTTTTGGTTTCTTCTTTTCTTTTTTCCAGATACCGTTTCCCACATAAAGTAGACATTAAGGACAGTACAGGACAATACAGGACGGTACAAATGGGCATTTCTGCGTGTAAAAACAGAGGATGAAATAAAATAACAAAGAAAAATTCCCCAATAGGGGGGAGACTTCCGAGGGACATTTGTGGAGAAAGCCCATTAAAAGACCACAGTGACCCTGATCACCAGGGCAAGTGCCCTCTCCCAGTTTTCCACCCTTAATTTACAGACACATACTCAGAGAAGGCCCATTCATTCGGGCCATACTTGCTTCTCTCACCCATCTTTCAACAAAATGCTGGGAATAGAGCATTTCCCTCTCTACCCTGATTTTCCTTTTCAAATGAAATTTGAAAAAGTTAATCAGGGCATCACCGAAGAGGTAAGTGCTCGTCTTCAGCCCTTTCAAACGTGTCCACCATACTATCTCTTTCGCCATGGCCACCAGACAGATAAAAACTGCCTGCCCTTCCCGGCTAAAGGAAGGGGGCAGTGCAATCCTCACGATGGACTCAGCTGATAGCTGGATCCGTCCTACACGTGACAGCAGGTGTTCGACATAAACCCAGAAGTCAGCCATGCTCGGACACTGGACGAGTGCGTGCAGGACGGTTTCGTCGCCCTGCGCGCATCTCGGACATGCCCCGCTGACGGCACCTCTATGCCTGTAGAGTTTATCCCGAACTGGCAAAGCTCCCCGGTAGCACTGCCAGGCCAGGGATTTCTGGAAGTTGTCCATAGGCCCCAGCCCGAAAGTTTTTCCGAAGAGATTGGCTAGTTGATTTTCGTCGACGCCTAGAGTTTCTCCAAGTACGTCGTCGCTCTTCCCCTCCACTAATCCCCTATAGAACGCCAAGGTGGAGTTTCCACCGATCACATTGCCCGATTGGTCGAGGGCTGTGAGCGCCTGAAGACATTCCAGTCTCCAAGCGCTCCCTCTCGGTCTTCGCTCCACCCAGGACTGCAGCTCCGTCAAGGAGACGAGCTGGGGAAAAACGTGTCTAGCAAACGGCGACCACACCTGATCACCGTCGAGGAAGAGGTGGAGATGTTGTAGCCTGAGCGCGTGTCTGCACATCATCAGTCACGGCATGCCCAGCCCTCCACGTAGCGGGTGTTGACAGCATATGGACCGCCTGACCATCGGAGCGCGTCCCTTCCACAAAAAGCGAAAGAGCAAACTCTCCAGCGCAGTCAGGCGGGGCTTAGGATAAGGTACGACGGTCAGGCGGTAGTAGATGACGGATGCGATGTACGCATTCGCCACTTCCGCTCGACCTTTCAGGGATAGCTTCCTCTCCGCCCATTTCTGGGTGAGAGAAACCACCCTGATCGTCACCTCGTCCCAGTTTTTGTCCGTCTGGAGGTCTGGACCGAACCAGACCCCTAGCAATTTAACCGGTCCGTCCGTCCAGCGCCCGACGACGCTGTCGGACGGCATGGACCTGCCTCTCCAGGTGCCGAGCTGCAGGCCCACTGACTTTTCATGGTTGATCATTGCTCCTGTCACCGCTTCGTATTCTCTTAGTGTAGTGCCGCTCGCCTCGATGTGTTTGGCGTTCGACACCACTACGGTGACATCGTCGGCATATGCTGACACGGATCTTCCGCATCCTAGTTCGCGCGGGACCCCCCTCAACGTCTCCAGTTTGTGCAGTAATGGCTCGAGAGTCAATACGTACAAGAGGGACGAGAGGGGACATCCTTGGCGGACCGAGCGCATGATGTTGAACGGTTCCGAAAGGTGACCGTTCACTCTCACTACAGAGCAGATGTCGCTGTGAATGGCAGCGATCCAGCCTCTGAAGACGGGCCCAAAGCCAGCCGCCCTCAGGACTGCCGCTAGGTAACGATGGTCGACCCTATCGAAGGCTTTCGACTGATCTAAATTGATCAAAGACCCACCCGTGCCAGGTTCCCTAGCTACCCTCTCTACGATGTATCGCATGAGGTGAAGGTTGTCGTGGATGGATCTGTCGGGATTGGCGCATGTCTGTGCCTCTCCCACCAGACCACCAACGACAAGCGCCAACCTCTTTGCTAGCACCTTGGCCAAAATCTTGAACTCTGTGTTTAGCAGAGTTATGGGCCTGAAATTATCTATGTTATCCCCCTTGTTCGGATCCTTTCTCAGCAGCGCCACCGCTCCTCGGCTCACAGAGCTGGGAATTCTCCCGTTCTGTTGCCAGTTGCAGTAGACGTCCGCCAAGAGGCCTCCGAACAAGTCTGGCATTTGTACGTAAAGTTCATAGGGTAGACCATCCAAACCAGGCGATTTACACCTTGTTCAACTAGTCATTGCATCCCGTACTTCAGCGGTTGTTATCGGCTTTTCGCAACACTCCGCCTTAGTGGCCGAAAGCCGCGGCAGTCCGTCGAGGTAGACACTAAAGTCCATCCCTCGATCCGGCCCGCCACTGCCCCCGAACAGTTGAGCGAAGTGTCGCTGAAAAGCTTCACACATTTGCCCGGGATCGAGTAGCATGCGCCCGTCGTGGTCCACCAAAGACCGGATCGTGGCTTTGTTGCCACGACGCGCCTCCGCAAGTCGGGCCCATTGAACGGCTTTCGTCCCCCCGTGTCTGAGAGCACGCACCCTAGCTCTGACAACGCAGCCTTCGTGCTTTGCATTGAAGAATTGGTCAAGGGCCAATTTCGCCGCAAGTACGTCGATCGCGATGCCTTTGCTAAGCGCCTCATCTAATTTTCTAACTAATTCTCCCTCTGCTCTATTTTTCTCTATTGCTAAAGTCTTACTAAACCTAATGGACTCTATTCTAATTGCTCTTTTCAGAGCAAACCACCACTTGTTGTTGACGATGGCCCCCGTCAACGCCCGCTTAACTAGTTCGCTAATCCGGTCTCTGTAGGCCTTGCGCGCTGGTAAGGACGCGTTTAGCTTCCAGTAGCCGGGTCCTCGTCTATAAAGCCTATCTAAGTCAAGCACACAGATCACGAATTTGTGGTCCGTGTAGCTGACTATCTTGAATTGTGGACAGCCTATGCTAGACCTATCTATTTCCCTACAAAATACTCTATCTAGATATGATCTGGATGACCCTATGCGATTTGTCCATGTCCACATTGGTACATTCGGGAAATCCATTCGGTACCTGTCAGACAGTTCAAAACGTCTGAGCAGGCTGGTGAGACTCTTGCACCCTCCTTCCCTATCCACTAATCCCACACAATCCCAGCGTGCATCTAAGATCCCGTTCCAGTCGCCCACTAACACTAAAGAGCGGGACGTTCCAAGAAAGGTCTCCAGACGCCGGAAGAAATCAGGCCGCCCTGCTCCTGTTGGGGCATAGACGGCCACGAACCTGAAAGCTTGCCCGTCTCCGCTGGTCACGTCCAGCACCACCAACTTACCTTCTGGGTCCAGGAAGATGACCCGTATGGCAAGATCCAAACCTCTCCGAAAAAGCACAGCAACTCCTCCCCCCGATCCCGGACGGCTGGGAGATGCGTACACATCGTAGCCGCCGAAGATCGGTGCGAAAGCCTGTGCTTCGGAGATTCTGGTCTCGCTGATGGACACTACATCTATGTTTAGTGACCTGAGGTCGTTGAGCAGGTGGCCCTGCTTCCATGACGACCCCAAGCCACGCGCATTTATGCTGCCTATTCTGAGTGAGGTCATGTTGAAAAGGAGTGGAAAAGATGGGAAAGACCACTTACCTTACTTCTCGTAGGGGAAGGACGGTTTTTCCATCCTTTTCACTGCTTGTGGCCTCCTCAGGAAGGATGTCCTTATAAATCCTCCTGGAGAGTGCTTGTCGGAAGTCTCCGATGTCTTTGGGGAATTTTTTTTTTAGTGTCATGTACGTTTTCTGTGTGATGCGAGTGATTTGTATGTGTGGAGGTGGTGTGAATTTTGGGGTTGTTGTGTAGTCTTTTTCTGTGATGCTGGTATAGTGTTGGATGTAGTGTAATAATTGCTTGTTGTTCAAATTTAATGCTGTGTAGTGTGTATCGTTTTGGTTGTTTTGTTTTGTTTGCGTTTGTTGTGGGTTTGTTTCTGTTTCGCATTTTGGTGACTTTTGTGGTGTAGGTGATGGTGGTGTTGGGGTTAATGATGGTGATGGTGTTGGTGTTTGGGTTGATGGGGTTGGTGATGCTGGTGTGAATGGTGGCATATCTGTCCTAACTTTTTTGTTTCTTAATTTATTTGTTTCCCTCTGTATTTTGTTTTTGGAGGGGGAAGGAAGAGAATTTTTTCTTTTTTGGTTTTTTTTTTTTCCCCGGATATCGTTTCCCACTCCTCGTCGTCACAATCTGTCTCCAGTTGTGATAGGCCGGGGAGTGGAAAATCCTCCACAGGCGTTAGTTTTGCTTGTGGCGTGGTGGATGGTGTAGGCGCTGGTGCTAGTTCTGAAGTGTTGGTTGGTGGTGGTGTTGGTTTTTCTGGTGGTGGTGGTGGTGTTGGTTTTGCTACTGTTGCTGGGGTTGTTGCTGTTATAGTTGCTTCTGTTGTTGCTGCTACAGTTGTTGCTGCCATCTCTGCTACTGGTGGTGTTGATGGTTGTGTCACTGGGGTGGGTAGGAGAGGTGGCCTCAACCTTTTAGCCTGAGGGCAGAAAGCCCTTAGGTGGGTTCCTTCACTACAAACGACACACCTAGGTCTTCTGC
Source organism: Eledone cirrhosa (assembly GCA_964016885.1). Taxonomy (NCBI): domain Eukaryota; kingdom Metazoa; phylum Mollusca; class Cephalopoda; order Octopoda; family Eledonidae; genus Eledone; species Eledone cirrhosa. The sequence continues at coordinate 319,107,022 of OZ024743.1, read as the reverse complement.
CCTCGACAATTACCGTGAGGTGGCTGCCGTCAGTGAGGTCTATTACCTCTGGGATCTCCTCAATGCTTTTTTGGTCCGCTTGGATCAGGAGCTCCATCCCAGATCCGGACCAGTTCTCCTGCTTTTCTTTTGCTATTGCTATTATTTTTGTGTTGGCTTCGATGCCGGCGAGGACGGCCGCTATTAGCCAGGGAATTTCGATGGCCGGTGGAACGTGGGTCACCCTGATCTTTACGAGTCTCTGGCCACAATAGCTTGGGACGAGTGTGAAGTCGTCACTTCTTAATGGGGCCATGGAGTGTTCTCTAGCCTCCTCTGGTGTTTCAAAGAACACGTCCACGGTTCCATACTTCTGCCCACGTCTGATGTGGGTTTTTCTTGCCCACACATGTCCCAAAGCTTTTTGGATTTGGGACTCGGATGCCCGTTCCACTCGGCGCGATTTTACATTTATTGTTCGATACGACACGGTGCATAGGCGCCGATGCTCCATTTTATTAGGTGGGGGGTGAGGCTGACCCTGTACCCATCTTTCTTTACCATTTGTTTGGCATTTTCTAAATCCTCCTGAGTTACCGTAAATGCTTCGAACTGTTTTGCTACTCTGGCAAAACTGAGGGATGTTTTTATAATGTCATTGTTGTTGTTGTTGCTATCGTTATTTGTTTTAATATTAATTTTAGTTTCAGTTGTGGTGGTGGTGACGTCAGTCGTCTTTGGTGTGGAAGAGTCCATTTTGCTTGATTTCATTTCGACATCAGGAGTTAATTTATTTTTTTCTTCTTTTGTTTCTGTTGTCGCGGTGGTGGTGGTGGTGGTGGTGGTGGAGGCTTTAACACCTGAAGTCATTGGTAATGGCGGGCAATGAATGTCTGCCTTAGACAAATATAAAATATTGCTACTGCTTATATTTTTTGTAGTGTTGGCAAACGTAGTAACATTTACAATGGTGGTGTCGGTGTGAGGTGTTAATTTGTGAGAAAGGCTTTCAGCTGCTTGGTGCAGAGGTGAATTAGCCATTTTTTTCAAAGAAATTTTTTGATAATCATAAAAGTTTAAATTTTGGGCACAAGGCCCAATCTTTTTGGGTGTCCTTTTCGGAAAACAATGTATGTGCGCTTATATATGGTTAACAATAAAAATTTTCCATAAATGGCAATTTTTAACAAACGGAAATAACAAACCTTTGCGGAGCTCACGATGATACGATTTACTACGTAAGTCGCCAATAATAATAATAATAATAATAATAATAATAATAATAATTGGGCGCTCGGAAAATTCAGCCTTCCTTGAGTGCTTGGAAAAATAAATTTCCCATCTTTCGGTAAACGAAATTACTCGGAGCGGCTTGCTTTGCCCCGGGCCCACCGCGCCGCCTGTTTTGACCGCCATATTATACTTATACCTATAAACTCCAGGCTTAGACATAACTGTTAGCTGTATCATGCCTCTACTGGCACGCAAATAAACCCCTCATGTGTGAATTAATAGTATTGGTTTGGTATAGACGATGGCCTGTCGAAATTGTAGACTTTCCACTAGCACACCCGGGGCCTAAGGTAGCTACGTTCCTAGAGTACTCGGAAAAATTAATTTCCATTTCTTTCGCTGGACGATACCACTCGAAACTGGCTGACACGTGGTTAGGAGGTGCTGGCTGGGATTCACAATCGAAGGCTTTAATCTTTACTCTATATCCCACCCTGATATCTTATCGAGATTTAACTTTTTCATATAAGACTCTCTCTGTAAGTTCATTAAATAAATCTCGCTACCTTAACTTTTAATTTTCTAATAATTTTTTAATTTTTTTAATTTATTTTTCAATTTATCATTTTTCAATTTATTATTTTTTTAATTTAATTTCATCCTATAACTCGTAACATAAGTTTAACGTTCCAATTTTCTGTTCACACATTAGACCATACAGACACCCATTATATATGCCTTTGTTAAAATATAGATTCTTTGGAATAACATTTTTCGCGGCGTTTTCTAGCATGACTGTAGTGTGACCCTTACGCTGACTTCTTTCTTTCTTTTTTTCTTCTTTCTTCCTTTTTTCTTTCTTTCTTCCCCTTTTTTATTCTTTGACGGAGTGGTGGTAGTGCATTATAAACCTTCGCCCCCTCACCAGATGGTCATTACTAGACTGAGTTGCCATCACTTTGAGGGCGACTGGCCGAGGTGAAAGCAGCTAGTTGGTCAGTCGTCCTCTCTGTCTCTGATTTTTCGGACCCATGGTTTTTTACATATCCCTTTGTTATATTTCGAATACCTGATGATATCACCGGATTCATATTCATATGGAATCCGGTCATTGAAATGATCATAGTATAATAAACCTTTCAAGGATTTACACCAGTCCAGCCTCCTGTTATTTTATTTATATTTATATATATATATATATATATATATATATATATATATATATATATATATATATATATATATATATATATATATATATATATATATCACATAAGAAACGGAGAATCAGTGTTGCGACGAATAAAATTTATTAGACTCGTTTATTACAATCGTTTCTCTGGCGACCAGCTCGAGACACGATCGATGCAATGATCGAACCTGATGCTGAAATTGCAAGGTCATCAGATACGTCTCGATTCTACGAAGCAGAATTTCCAAATGTCCAGTTACACGCGCGGCCTTCACTCGGCAGCTTAGATCCCGTTGTTGTCTTTCGATGAGTGCTCAAGAATTGTACACGTCATCGGTATTTTTGGCCACTTATTGCCGTCCTATATTTAGTTCCTTTCATTTGCCACCTGTCAATCAAAGTTGTTTCTTAAATCGGAATTACTACTGTAGGAGGTAAGGGGTTGTATGATTGAACCGCTCGCGCCCTGTCGCAGCCTTCTCAACCTGTAGGCGCCCGCACCCATGTCCATGTTTCGCGCAGGCGTGATACATATGTGCACTGATACACCCACAACGATCACATACACACCCGCAACTGTATTATATGCGACAATCACAGTAAATATTGAATGTGCAGCGAATACTTAGAAATATTTTTTTTTTATGGAAAAACATTTAAAAGAACGTTTCAGAAAAATACACCCTCAAAATACCTTAAAAGACACACATTTCAAAAAAGAACCCTATAAAAAGAACGTTTTTAAAAGAATGCTTGAAAGAGCCTTTCAAAAAAGTTATTTCAAAGGTATTTTTGATAAATATACACATATCTACACACGCACACGCTGTACTCAGGAAAGCATATATACTTAAGACGCTACACATATATACATATGAAAAAATGGAAGATCTACACATACATATGCATACACTTACACAGACATGTTCATACAAATACATCCACCCAGACATGCATACACATGCATGTATGCATATGCGCGTGCACATTTTTTGAAAACCTAGCCATATTTTTGAAAAATGTAAATTAAGTTGTATGAACTAATCTCTCTTCGTCGTGTACTGTAAAAGTGTATTTATATAAAAGCATTACGTGCATCTTCAAATCTTTATTATTTTCCCCAATATATATATCCGTACACAAGCGCGCGCACACACACATACATATATATATACATATACGTACATAAGTATAAATATATATGTATGTATTTTTATGCATATATATATATGTGTGTGTGTGTGTGTGTGTGTGTGTGTGTGTGTGTGTATAGCAAAGGTAAAACTATAAATATACAAAGCTCAAATGTATGTAGAGAATTATATATGATAGTATATAATTTCCACGTCTCTCAGAATTCGCTCAATATGTTTATATATTATATTAATAGATTTAGGGCGGTGGATTGGCAGTATCGGTAGAGGGTCGGACGCATAGTTACGTCCCTTTACGATCTGAGTTCAAATCCCGCCGAGGTTGACTTTGGCCTTTCATCCTTACGGGGTCGATAAAATAAAGTACCAGTAATGCACTGGGTAATTGCTGGCCTTGTGCCTAAAGTAGAAACAATTATATTAATAGATTTAGGGAAAAAGTAAAAAATTCAAGCTGATTTAAAAGCCGATTTATATATATATATATATATATATATCACAGAGAAGGGTGAGTGAGGTGGAGGACGTACAAATACAGCATTCGTTCAAATATCAATCAAGCTAGCGAAGGAAATTTAGAAGTTCCGATAAGCTCACATGGAAGGATTGTTTCATATATACATGTGTGTGTGTGTGCGTGTATATATATATTGCTAGAGCCATTCCTAAGAAATATCGCCATATAGAGAGGAAGTATCGTCACTATTCTATCTGTTATTAGATAAACAAAAAAAAAAAAGAACATGGCGTATTGAGTGGCTCGGAAACTTTATGCTCTGTCAGATAGTAGATTAGATGAATAACATCTCGTCAGTGTTCAGTTATTTACAGGGTTATCAGGGATTATTGAGTATACACCCACTTATTGGTGACAGCCAACTGATAAACACATTTCAGGGTTAAGAGGGAAGAGGTTAGACAAGGGACGGTGCTACCATTAAGGCTAACCAGGCAGCCACTTTGGGGTCATGCCTCAAAGAGACCCATTACTAACATTTAAAGGATCACAGTTTTATACAATACTAGTTTTAGCTCGGTTTTCCTTGGGACATACCGAAACACACACATACACTTTTTTCCACACTCGTTGACTGACTTGCACTTAAAATTCCTCGCCTTTTCAGGTGACAACACTCTCTACCTATTTATTTATCTTTCATATACCTCTCTCTCTCTATTTCTCTATCAATAACAAATAAAACAACAACACCCTGTCATTATAGTGAAAGTCATTTTTGTAAGTCTGTGTTGTGTTGTCAATATGTTGAAGGACATACAGAAACACAAAAAACTCCGTATTTTTGTTTGTTCAGGCGTAATGTTTTAGTTAGATAGTTAGTTAGTTAGAGAGGGAGAGGGAGTGAGTGAGAAGTAGAGTAGCATTCCCCTCCCTCTATATAGAGAGCGTGACGGACGGACTGACTGACACGGCTTTTATTATAGTATAGATTATTGCGATCAATAATTTGCTAAACATTTTTGTAGCGTTGTGAATATATATAAAGCGGTGATGAGGGTCGTATGATGTTACGTCAGTGCTACCGTTGACCGATGCTACCAATAAGAGCAATTTGACACCCACCTAGGAGGAAGACCTCAAAGCTGGTTCTACCATTAAGGCCAACTGGGAGAGGGTCTTATGGTGTTGTTCTGGTGCTACCATGTAGGCCAACTAAAAAGCCACCTATGGGAAAGACCTGATGGCTGGTGCTCCAATTAAGGCCAACTAGACAACCATCCATGGGGAAAACCGCAGAGCTGACGTAACCATTAAGGCCAAGTAGACAACCACCTTGGGAGAAGAGCCCCAAGGAGATTCAGTACAGAATCCTAAAGTATCAAAGTTTTATACAAATTTGTATAATTGAATTAAATCTTAACTATAATAAAGAAAAGCGTGCGGGACTGCGTCCAGAATATATTTTTTTTACCCCGTTTGTAAAATAAGTTGGATTACTTTGAATAAATAATGAATGAATATTGCATAATTTATGTTCTACATTTCGTGGCTGTTGATTAGATATATTTTATAGCTTATTTAAAGATTCACTTCTTTAAAATTTTCAAATGTCAACACTTCCGGTTAGCGGCCGTTATATTATAACACTTATAAAAATATCGCTAATTTTCTCCTAATGCAGTTTATATATAATATCGTCTTTTTTTAAATGTATCATGGATTACTTTACTGATTACAGAAGACAGTGTAACGTAGTCTCTCTTCAATATCTGTGTATATCATCAATTACGATTTTATTTGTTGTATCATATCTATATGCATATATACTTGCGTATAATATCAATATACACACTACACATGCTAGCAGAAAACCACCCTAGGGTGGTTTTTCTGATAGTATATTATAATTTCGCGCGATCAATAAAGAAATCACTAAACATCTCTGCCAGGTGCCATCACGTGATTTAACGTAGGTGAATGTGAACTGCGTAGTGTAACATGTAGGTCTAGTATTTTCTTAGTACTGTCACAGCAAGAAGTGTCAAACATTAGATTTGTCACCTTGCCAAACAGTAAGTTTAAATTATTTTATTTAGGAGAAATGGTCGCACATTTATGGCTAGCCAAAGCACTAAATATCCAGGCGCTGGCCCTGGAAACGGGGAAAAAACATTATCTCAATATTATTTTAATAATTGCGGCTAGTAAGGGAGACAATTCGGAAGATGTTTCGATCTAAACTTCACTATCCCAGACAAAATAGTAGTTGTGAAGATTAGCATATATAAAAACATTAAATGTACATACTTTTCGTACGTATATTATACATCTACTTAGTTACTTTCGCAAATACAGTTAAATTTCTGTTTCACTTAGGAGGACATATGATACATAGATATAGCCGGATTCTGAATTTTCTTTATTAACAGCTAAAGTCATTAAAATAACCCATCTTTTTGTGTATCAGGGACTAAATTGTTCAATGTGTTTCATATTTTTAAGTCAGCGGAGTGTATTTGATGGAATTTGGCTGCTATTTCTAGCAAGCCAAGCCCTCATATACAAACTCCTTCGTTTCGTAAAATATGTTCGTTCTTTTGCAGGTTTTATTTACTGGATCGTGGTTATTCTGGAGTATCACTATCTACCGTAGTAATTATTTCATACATCGGTACTGATTTTAAGCTAATCTATTTCCTTCACTGCATAAATATTTTTAGTTAGATATTTGATGATCGCTATATGAAATATTTTGGCACTAGCTAAAATATAATTTATTCGTGACATAAAACATTTCATTATCGCTGCTAATCTACTTATCAATTCTAATCAAGCCAGCCTTTGGTGGTGGGTAGAGCATGTTTCTTTCTCAGTGAAACTTTGCCTATCATCCGGATAAATGCTTAGTGGGTGTTTTTAAAATACAACTCCTCGTTGAACGACCATCTCGTTTAACTACCACTCATACTTATGACATAAATCTTTTCTGCGCACAAATTACGACTCCTCGTTGAACGACCATCTCGTTTAGCGACCATTCACACTTACGACATAAATCTTTTCTGTGCATAAAATACAACTTCTCGCTGAACGACCATCTCGTTTAACCACTACACACGCTTACGACATAAATCTTCTCTGCATACATATCTATATGTTATGTACTTTTTGGGTTTCTTTTATGTATACTTATATGTTGCACATATTTGGATGGTCTTATCTAGAATTTTTTTTTTTTTTTTTTTTTTTTTTCAAAATAAATGTATGAGGAACAACTGTATCGTCACACTTATATACGCAAGTAGATTTTAATAGGCTTCGAGATATCAGCAATTTAGGAAGCTCAGATGCAGAAAATAGCTGCGATTACAGTTAGTTGATATATAATAGCTTATAAAAAGCAGACAAAACCCCTAGAGACGGGAAAATATTACCATCTTCTAATTTTATTTCCTCTGCGCTTAGTAAGTTTAAAAATTCGAACTTCACATACGATATTTATTTATATCAGCGACTGTTTTAAGGCAATAAACCAAACCTATCACCCTATTTAACACCTCAACCTGTTCTTTGGATATCGTTAGTGAAGGTGAAGGTCAATCTTTTGCAACCATTTGAGACTAGACTCTCGGTTTCTTCGTCACACATATTATCCAAGCTTTGAACTGCTGATGTGGTTGGAAACTGGCTGTGTTTAATCTCGCCATCGTAAGAGAGCCGATGGCTCTTTTCTTCTTGCATTGGCCAACTTATGAACAGAATTTTAGAAATCAGACATTAAATATAGGTATCATGTGATATTGATTTCTAATTTAGGTGCAAAACCAGAAATCATGGAGGAAGAACAGAGTTCTTTAAATCAACTCTAATATTTGATTAGTACTTTATTTTATCGACCCTGGAATGCTGAAAGGTTGAGTTGACCTTGGTGAGATTTAAACTTAGAGTGTAACGAGTCAGAACAAGTAGCGCAATGCCATTTTATCCGACGCTCTATCAATTCTGTTAATCTCCCACTCTAATAATATATATATATATATATATATATATATATATATATATATATATATATATATATATATATATATATATATATATATATATATATATATATAGCCTCATTTGCATACGAAACTGTATAAGTTGGTTCAATTTATACAGGCTAATCAACCCACCTACTCAGGCAAAAAACTATAGATTTTCGTCTGTTTCAAGTTCCAGCAGAGAGCAAGGGAAGCACTGTCTTAATGAAAGCCGGAGCTCGAAATGCATAGACAGTTATCCTCCGCTGATTCTGCTGGAATCCTCTAGACGACGCTGGCCATCAGCCTTTCAATTCATAGCTTGGCTTTGAAAATGTTTATTTATTAAACATACCGTATATCTGTATCTATATTTACATATAATATAAAAGATTGGAACTCCTATCATCCTTTCGAAAAACGTGAACCAACCAATGGCACACGCTTAACTGTCAGGCGGATGATGAACCATCTCCCGGAAGTCACTATTCTTGGAGGCATTCACCAAGGAGAAAATGTATTTATTCCCAAGATTCCTCACATCCGTTTCCCTACCGAGCTGCCGTTCAGATTCTCAAGATTTCAGTTTCCTGTTAGAACCTGTTAGACCATAATTAAAGCCCAGGGTCAGAGTCTCAAAGTTGAATATGAGTTGATTGTAGGATTGAATATGAGAGAATCAGTTTTTACCTATGGACAGTTATGTGTAGGTTATTCACGAGTGAGAACACCAATAAATCTTCACACACTACACACTATGCACGAACAGTAAAACAAAGAATTTGGTGTATTTGGAAGATTTTTTGTTTTTGTTTTCTGACTACCCCCCCCCCCCCCCCCCAACACACACACCGCGGTCTCGCTTCATACTGTAAACCAGACAACGCATCCCATACAGTCATTTTCTTTTCTACCTGACTTCTCTTATCATCTGTTTATCCGGGTGAAGCTGGGTACATCAGATAGTTATTAATATAAAACAAACATAATATACACACTTGAATGTAAACCACAATTAAGATTAAATAAAATACACACGTAACTACAAGCTTAAAATATTCAACCATGTATCCAGAGAATAGCAAAAAATTGATGAAACAAAATTGACCCATCTGGATCGTTTGGTTATATGAAAGAGTCGGTACCCCGACGGCTGAGCTCTTGCCATTTCAACTGCTAGTTTCAGACGATATTATATATAAACTGCATTACGGCGAAATGTAATGAAAACGAAAAAGGAGAAAATTAGTGACAGAAATATAAACGTTTTGATGCAAATATATGAACGTTTATATAAGCGATATGATATAGCGTCCGTTATATCATAACCGGAAGTATTGACATTTTAAAATTTTAAAAGAAGTGAATCTTAAAATAAGCAATCACTATATATAAGAATATGTATGTATAATCAACAGCTACGAAATTTCGTAGATAAATTACAAGATTTATTGAAAGTATTCCAACTTATTTTAATAACATGTTCAGAAAAAAATATCCCTGACACAGTCTCACAGTCCTCCAATCATTATATATAAGATTGGTGAGATTTGTTACTCTAAAGTTTCCGTTGCGCACTCACAGGATCACCAGTCTTGTCTGGTGAGTACGCAGGTCAGACTCCTGAGTAACAAGGCTTAGCCATAATAAATGAATATTTAAACTACTTCGGTATTGAATTTTCATTCTTACGTCCGTCAGCAATTCACGTACTCTCAAGTCTTGAATAATCGTCCCCCACCACTCGCTTATTAATTTATCAGATTTTTTGTCAATCCCCCGCTCTATATCAATTAACACCAAACTCTCCCCCTCTCTATATCTACTACACGGTACTCTCTTCCATTCCCCCACTATATGTCACTTAGCACCACATTTTCACCCTCTGTATATCTACTACACGGAACTCTCAAATTCCTCTCTCTATATCAATAAACATTAATTTCTCTCTATATCTAATATACAACACACTCTCCCAACCTTCCTTTCTATATCAATTACCACCAAATTCTTCCCTTCTTTATATCTATATCTACCTCTCCCATCTGCCCCTCATAACATGTACATAAATTGTAACGCATATACAAATAGATGTGTTTTAGTAGTTTTGGGAGACAAATGTAATAACTGGGGGTGCATGCCCCCCTCCCTGCACCTGCCATCGCCAGTTCCACCGCCCCTAATATATATATATATTATAAAGAAGAGAGACGGTTTTAAGTGTACATCCTCTGTTTATTATACATTGACACCCCAGTTGATACTTTATTGATGATATATAATGCTCATATTAAGTTGAACGATGAATTCATATGCTCTGCCCGAATCACATGTCACGTAGCAATAGACTGGACTTAAATATTTCATTCATTTTGATTGCCAGAGCTTACCAGAGGACCCAGCTCATCCTATAGACTAGCAAAACACTCAAGATAACATCATCCCCTGACCATGGACAACACTTTATGGAATTTAACCCGTGGCTATCCATGGGAGGACGAACACTTCTGAGAGAGACCCTCTCCCCTTTTTTTGAGTAAGTTTTTGGATTTTTATTTTTTTTATTATAAAGTTCCTTTTAGGAACTTTCAATATTTTCAACTTTTTATAAGTTTTTCAGGCTATCATAATTTATAGTCCTCAGTGAAATATGCATAACGGAGTTTTAAATAAACCTGAATCAACTGATTATGGCCTCCGATCTTTTAATAATGTATAATGCTCAGGTCGTTGAACACTTCTTTTTATCTGCGTCGGTTAACACCTTATTCTGATACATACATGTATATATAGAGAGAGAAATGACTTCTACATGACTAGAACTGTTTCATTCGTATGAAATCAACAGGAATGTCAGATAAAGTTGGTAGTTGAGGGTGGGTGAGTTATATCTAATAGAGCAAGTATCTAGTGGGGGATGAGGAGGAGGAATGGGGAGAGAGTCACTTGATTAATGAAGAGTAGGCAAAGAAGGGGATGGGAAAAACGAGGAAGAAAAAGACAAAGGAGAAGAAGCTGAGAAAGAAGAGTGCTAGTGGTATGAGAGGGACATGGGGGAAGCCATGTTTCTTTGAGTAGGCAGAAAGGGGTATTATGCATGTATTAACTTATATGATGATTTTCACACATAATTAGTTACAATTAACTACTGAACAATATATATTTAGAGTATTCACCTTCACGTCTTTCTTCAGTTTGACAATCCAGACGAATTAGCTTCATTTATAGATATTTCGTTTAGTATAGTGTTCCATGTTGGAGAAGTTGATATTTGTTATTGTTAGTGCAACTAGCAACATCTCGTGTATCAATTTACTACATATTAACGGAAATAACCATCCACTCATCATTTATTATTATTCTAGCTACTTTATGCAACCCTCTCCATCTATCTACCTATCATTTGATATATGTGATTATCCACACAAAAACAGTAGCTTTGCCATCTACCCGTGCTCCAAACAGTACAAGAAAGCAAAAGAAATACCTAAATATACATGTTTAGAGATAAGAATGACTGACTGGAGAAAAATGTTCATCTAGAAATGGATTCATTATAGGTGTCTCCTTTGATCTTTTGCAAAATCAGCCGGCGAAAAAGCCAGGGGTAGACCCTGAGTAAGATGGATGGATAACATCCAAGAACTCGGCTGGGTTCTTTGTTTACAATGTAGATTCTCTTTCCATCTCCAGAATGATTCAAAAGGAGACGATTGTAAAAATTCTTGAATCCGTTTCTAGTCGGACGCATTTGCATATTCAGTTATTTTTACCTGGAAGGAAGCATTAATCACCGATTTCTTTTTAAATTATATCTTTAAATTCTCTTTTGTTTTCTCTCCTTTGCATATAGACTACGAGGCTCCGCTAAAAAGTTCATAGGCTGACCAAGATACTCTCATGAAATGACCAAATGATATTTATTTTTCAACATAGTCCCTAGAAAGAAACAATGCAGTTATTAATAAGAGTTGAAATTAATCCATGCTAGCATCATCACTCCTTCGTAGTCAGCCTGTGAACTTTTCAGCCGACCCTCTTATGTCTATGTCACTGTATATCAGTAAAATTATTTCTTCTATAAGTTGTTAATTGTTTTTGTTATACTATAGTGTATATGCTTTTAATTTCTACTTTGATAACTCTATAATACTCTTCTCTGTGTCTAGGCAATGACTAGCTTGAAAGCATGATGAATGACATGATTATGCTTAATTGCTTTTTTCTTTTAAATCTAATTAATAAAGGCTTGCATCCTAAGTGATGTCAGATAAGGACACACAAGTGAGAAAACTTGGCACATAAGAAAATATTTCATTTCAGTTGACTGAGACATTAAACTAATCGGCCTATCTAGCTCTGGATGTCATTATGATGTCATTCTCCAGCTGCGATTTATCTTCAATACGTGAGTGTCTGTCTGAATGTCAGTGTGTTTCTGGATAAGACTGTAGTTATTTCATATCTCAAATCTCTCTCTCTCTCTCTCTCTCTCTCTCTCTCTCTCTCTCTCTCTCTCTCTCTCTCTCTCTCTCTCTCTCTCTCTCTCTCTCTCTATCTATCTCTCTCTCTCTCTCTCTCTCTCTGTCACACACGCAGGATTTATCAATCATTCATTTTCAAGATTTAATTCATTTTGTTACCAATCCTGCTGAAACTGATAAAAACCATTTGTTTTAAAGTGTTCATATTTAATTTTAAACCTTTGTTATGTTATGTTCCAAACACCAACTTAATAACGAGAAGTTTAGTTACAAATCCCTCCAAATTCTTTATTATTTTAAAAACTGAAAGTCACAAAGAGAGTCTTTCATGAGGTATTGGTAACGAAAGGGCTTTTGTTTTTTGTTTTGTTTGTTTGTTTGTTTGTTGTTTTTTTTTTTGGGGGGGGGGGGCTTTGTGCTAGAATTTAGTTGTGGTGTGTTAAAATATACTGGAATAGGCTAGTAATAAAGTGTCTTGCTCAAGGAAACAAGGTGCTACCAGGTATCGAATTCACGATCTTACGATCGTGAGCCGAACATTCTAACCCAAGTTTCTCAACCGGTGTTCCCCGGAACCCTAGGGTTCTGCAAGAAGTTGCGAGGGGTTCCGTGAGAAACAATGATAAATAAGCTAATGTATTTTTTAGTAATAATGGTATATAATAATTTGTATGCATGTGTTCCCTGAGACATGAAAACTAATGCAAGGGTTCCACAAGGGTAAAAGGGTTGAGAAACGCTGCTCTAGCCATTAAGCTAGGCGCCTACATGGCTTAGCCAGAGTCAATACATTAATATAGTCATCTTCAGGCATCTAACTAGAAATATTTACGCACTGATGGAAATACATTAAATGAATACCAGTACCCATCTATAAAATAAGTACTAGGGTTGATATAATTGACTAATTCCTTAGAAAGTGGTGTTCCAGTATGCAGGTTTGGCGTTACCCTAAGGTCAACTAGGCAGCCGCCTTGAACACAGATCACGAAATGCACATTACTGAACTTTAAAGGATCACAGTTTTATAAAAAAACATTATAATTAGAACAAATATGTAATAATTTTCTGCGATCAATAAATAAATCGATAAACATCTTTATTGTATAGCAAGTATTGTGGAAATAACCAAAGTGATGGAAAGGGTCGCATAGCTATATGACCTGTCATATAAAAGTGTTAAAGTGTTTATATTTGTCTAAAAACCTTCCATCATAATTTTAAGAACTTTTGTTAAGTGATACTAGATGGATGGTGAGTGTGTGTCCGTGAAACATACATATACACCAGGTCCGAACACAAAGGAACCAAACTCCCAATGTCATTGCCTCCGTCTCTCCCGCTCTCCCCTTCTCTCACTATTATGAGCAAATGGGAGTCCATGCAAGGGCCACCCCGCGGTCCCGGCGGGCATAATAGAGAAGGCATTTCCCCGGAGGATGGTGAAAGAGACGGGCTGGAAGAGCCATTCCTGCTCGCGAGGCTCACGCTTGCGGGTAGCCAACTCTGTGCCGAGAGTGGTGAGTAGGGAAGAGGACTTAGAGCCAAGGACACCAAAAGTTTCCACGTCAGAAACTAGGTTTGTCTACTTGTCAAACAGTAAATTGAAATTATTATATTTGGGAGAAGCGGGTGGGGGGCTCATAAGTGAGAGAAGGTGGCACACATTGAAATATACCTAGGAGCTGATTCCGCCAATTTAAGTAAAAGAAAAAAATATTTTACAAATCCATGAGGGTGACTGTATGTGATAGCTCGGCTTCCTAGAAATAGCAGCCAAATTCCATCAAATAACCCCCTCCCTGCTGTCTTAAAAATCAGAAGCAGTGAACAATGTAGGATGTACGGTTTTTGGAGACCTCGATTGACGCCATTCCATCGATTGCCTTCTTGACTCAAGTACGTCTTTATAACTATTTTTTAGTCTCTTGTGAATGTTTTTCTTTCAGCAACACGGAATTCAATTACTGTTCTTTGCTTCTGACGGACATCCAAAGGGACCGCCATCTTTAAATCACTCATACAAATCCGAAAGCCAAATTTAGATATTTTAGTCTCAAGAAGATATGTGACTTTACCTTTGTGTCAAATTTCAACTCATTCTATAAAAAAAGTAAAATCTTTTTTATCATAGCAGGCGCATTCTATAAAAAAAATGCGCCTGCTATGATAAAAAGATTTTACTTTTTGTCTGGCTCGTAGTTACTGCTAAAAAAAATATGCGATATTTCAATGATTTTTCCTGCTAAAAAAGACAATTCCATATGCGGGCATATTTCACTATTGCCAGTCCTCTTCAGCGAAATAGAAATTTCCTTGAACTTGCCAAAGTAACGATAAGAAAATAGCTAATTAGATGTGTAATATTGTTCAGACATAAGCACGAAAAACAAGCATTTGTAGTTTTGTTTTTATATAGTCATGTTTGATGTCTATCACCGACCTTGAGTATTTACTTACGGCACATGTCTGAAAGGTACATACATAAATCTATAGATAGATAGATAGATAGATAGATAGATAGATAGATAGATAGATAGATAGTGTGTGTGTGTGAGAGAGAGAGAGAGAGAGAGAGAGAGAGAGAGAGAGAGAGAGAGAGAGAGAGAGAGAGAGAGAGAGAGAGAGAGAGAGAGAGAGAGAGAATAAGTTGATAGATACTTACTACAGACATACATAAAGATGACAGACAGATAGCCAAATATGCGCACTATTTTCACAACTCTCCATATTTCTCGTTTGCTAGCTAGGTACGTTACACTACTATTCGACTGTTAATTATATATATATATATATATATATATATATATATATATATATATATATATATATATATATATATATAATTATATCTTTCTTGTTCTGAATTATATGCCCTCTTTATCTCTTATATTTGTATATGTTCGCGCATGTTTTTAACTCTCTGAAAGCAAAATGTATAGTCATTGGCAAGTTGAGCGTTACCATTTTCATTAATCACGTCAATACACACTTCTTATCTATAAAAAAAAGAATTACTTGGCTGGGGAAGCGATAGAAAAATCTTTAGTTTTCAGTGGTTAGTTCAGGATTGCCCGAGAGAAACATCCGTCAAAATACTTGGCATGACATTCCCAGTGAAATCTGTTTCCCTTAAATCGTGTAACTACTCTGAGACATGTAAATTCCTTGTTCTAAGTCAAATATTAGTTGAAACTATAGCAACTTTACATGTGAATTTGTTTTGCAAGATTTCTTATCTGAAAACCTGTGTAGAAACAGATATTGTTATACTTTGGGAGGGTCATGTTGCCAATAAAAACACACGCATCTGTTGGCTTTCACTTCAATTTATTATAAATTCCCGGTTGATTGGTTGGTTCTGCACACAACACACAACACACAAAAACAAGATCGTGTAGGACAGAACAAAAGAGGGACACAAAATATAAACCCAGTCACTGAGGAGGTCATAGAATGTGCGATGAAAGAGCTTTGAAAATTATATAATTATATATTCGTGTACAGATATTTTTGCATACACAATAACAAAATATAAATAAACGTATTTATTTCACGAGGCCCGATAAGGATAAATATATATCAAATATATAAGAACCCTAGAGCAAATATTGTTTTCATTGCTGACGAGGCAGAAGGGGATATACACTATTGGCTGAAGAAGGATGAGGCTGTGTTAGTAGTACGACCAACAGCTGCTATCACACCAACAGCAGCAAAAACAACAACAAAAAAGAGGGGGAACGCAATTACATGCTTTTGAAAAATCTTAATGGAAAATTATTTGCCTATTCACCCAAGGCGACTTCACTTTTTATTAGGACTTCTGCACCAATTGGTGAACATACGACGAAACTGTTTCAGAAAGGAGGGATAAACATGCCAATCTATGTTTAGAATCCCGAGCAACACCGGGCCATTCTGCTAGTATTATATATATATTAGATAATATAGTATAATATAGATAATATAGAATAACGAAGGAGGTGTGGTAAGGAACCAGGTGGACCATAACGCACCAGAGTACTCAATACTTAGGGTAGTAGAGTGGGTAATAGGAAAATGTTCAAGACATTGACGGCAGAGTTCGAGCCATTGTCGAAACATATATGTAAATTTTCTAGTATTCTACTCTAACCATAATTTTCAGTAGTACCACCCTACATAAATTCCTCAATTTAAGATTGACCTGTAGTATCGAATTTCATACTATAAACCCCAATTGAATATATATATGACCAGGAATGCTTTTTGTGAAAATCAGTCGTATGGAATTATTGTCATCTTGCCTGATGGTTTGAACTTTAGGTCAAATACCAACCCTACTAGCATCTACAAACTGACCAATGAGAATTAAGATTATTCCTGCTGACAACATTAAATTATTCCTAACAAGGTCATATGTCCCAAGGCTCTGATACAATCAACACCATAAACACAGAGCTGGCATATCTAAGAATTGACTAACTGCCTGATGAGGTCATAGCCACTCAATGGCTACCATTGAAATATATATAGCAGTAAATAAAGGATTATGAGTTCATGCAATTGACTTATGTTTCGTCACTATATATATATATATATATATATATATATATATATATATATATATATATATAATGATATATTCGTGTACAGATGTTTTTGCATACACAATAACAAAATATAAACAAACGTATTTATTTCACAAGGCTCGATAAGTATAAATAAATATCAAATATATAAGAACCTTAGAGAAAATCCCGAGCAACGCCAGACCATTCTGCTAGATTATGTATATTATATACATACATACATATATATATATACACACACACATATATATATTTATGTATATAATTAGAGGTCTAAGGGAAAAAATTAATGACATAAAAAAGTAAATAAAATATTAGTGAAATCAGACAAAACCAACAACCTATATGGGATTGAAAAAACAAAATTTAATGACTTAATTTAAAAAGAATTGAGACAAAATTACAGAAAGTCTCCGAATGAGGATTTATTGGACATTAATAATGATGCATTTGAAATTATCACCAATCTTTGATTAGAACGGAAGACCGAACCTTTCATACCAAGGCAACCGCGGATAAATTTTAAAGACCATAAAAGAAATTTTGAAGAGGACTTACCTGCAATAAGTCTATTATTGCACCTTCGAAATCAGATCTTGGAATAATTAGTAAAAACATAATAAATAGGATTTTGCCAATGTTAAAATTGAGGTCAAGGCTTAACCTATGAAAGGGCACTAATGAAGTCATAGATTGGTTCAATAATATCGAAAATAAGAAAAATCATAAATTCATTCAAATGGACATAGCGAGTTATTATTCCTCAATAACTCCTAACTTACTAAATAAGGCGCTTTCATATGCATATAAATACACGGATCTATCTAGTGACGAGATAAATATCATTTTAACGGCAAGGCGAACCTTGATTGATTTTAACAATGATTTTTTTGACTAGATCTGATAGGCAGAAGAACTTTGACATTACTAT
Organism: Eledone cirrhosa; assembly: GCA_964016885.1. Lineage (NCBI taxonomy): Eukaryota > Metazoa > Mollusca > Cephalopoda > Octopoda > Eledonidae > Eledone > Eledone cirrhosa. The sequence continues at coordinate 319,088,993 of OZ024743.1, read as the reverse complement.
GGGCTCATCTGATTCGGCGCAAGTTACCGATCTTGTGGGAATTTTCATCCTTAATATGATAAATAGAAAACTGCCTGAGATTACCGGTGGTTTATATAGAGACGACATATCATTTACTGTAGATAGACATAATAATAGCGAATTAAATAGAGTAAAGAAAATAATTATAGAATTCTTTAAAAATTATGACCTGAAATTAGAAGTAGAAAATAACAATAAAATAGTTAATTTTTTTTATGTAACTCTTAATTTGAACTCAGGCCTCTATTACCCCTTCCATAAACTAAATGAAAACTTAAATTATGTTAGTTTTTAATTTAATCATCCTAAAAGTGTTAAAAATGCAATAGTCAACAGTGTCCAACAACGAATATCCAGATTATCCGCTAATAGATCATATTTAATAGTAAAGCTGTATATTATAATGAAGCGTTACATAAAGCAGGATATAAAATTAATATTGAGTATGTAGAAAAAAATAATATTAATTATAATCGCAGTATTCATAATAATAATAATAACAGAATTGACTGTAAAAACAACAATTCGAGGAATAAATTGAGGAAAAAAATAAGGACTAGATCTATAATTTGGTATGCTCCGCCAGCATCTTTAGCTATTAAAACACCTTTAGCACATTTATTTTTTAAAGCCTTGGATAAATGTTTCCCTAGATCACATAAGTATTACTCTATCTTCAATAGACACGCAGTTAAACTCTCTTATTCAACAACTATGAATATTGCTCAAAACATAGCAAAAATAAATAGTAAAAATCTTAATTTGAACCAACATATAATTAGCGATAATAACAATAATAATAATAATAAATTAGTTAATTGGAATAACAATAATAATAGTTTAAATACGAATAATAGTAGAACACCTCTAAATAATAGTAATAATACGAATAGAAATAACATCGAAATGAATTGTAACTGTAGAAGGAAATCCGAATGCCCTTTACAAATTAACTGCCTTGAAAAGAATCTAGTGCATAAATATACCATTAAAACTAATAATAATAATACATATAACTACATTGGTGCCACTTCATCTAAGGTTAAGTTTCCTTTTTACAATCATAAACATTCTTTTTCTAATTCGGATAAAACATTTTCTACATCACTCTAGAAATTAATATGGTCTTTGAAAGAAAAAAATATCAAATTCTCAATTTCTTGGAGTAAGTTAAAAAATTCTGATTCCAACCGAAATGCATCCATTTCACCAATTTGCAATCTTTGCAATTTAGAGACTCTATTGATAATTACAAATTATGGTAATTTAATTAATAAGAAAAATGAATTATTTAGCAGCTGTCAACATAAGTCTGGGAAGAACTTTTCAAACATTATACAAATTTCGAAAAAATATTGACTATTAATAATTCTTAAAAAATTATATATATAACGTTTTGCCTTACCGGTAAAAATTGTTTGCCGCTTTTATCTAGTAAATTAATCTCATGATGTGTCTCAGTATCCTATGTTTGGATTTAGAAAGGTCATTGTTTAACTAGAAATTTCTTGATTTGCGTTTTGAAATATCTTTTTTGTTTTTCAAAATACTTAAATGTTTTAAATGTTCACATATGATGAACGAGTTATCTTCCTTTGTTTAGATTCTTCGTAAATAATTTTGTTCTGTCCGAATAGCTTGCTAACGTATATTTAACATGATTTATATCAGTCTAATAATATATGGTAATCCTTAAAGGAAACTATATATAATAATAAGTAATTATGGAAGTAAATTAGAAATAATAAAACTTTTGAGATTAATCATAACTACAAATTAATCCTGTAATGAAATGACAATTGAAATGATTTTATAAAGAAAATAGAATAATTCAGATAATAAATGATCTTAATGTAATATAAAATATATATACTGATGCTGATATATGCATATGTTTGAATAGATATCTTTATACATATTTAATAATTATTTAAATATGCTTTAAAGATAAAAATGTTTTTAATTATTATAACAAAATATTTAATGAATATATTACTTAATTAAACTATGTATCTGATGGCTATAGAAGAAAATTTTTCTTTTTTTATTGTTTAATTTTGATATAATATATAAGTATAATTAGCTTAAACATAACCAAAATAAAAAAGATATTAAAAATTTCAAGTTATCTAATTGGTTGCCTCAATTTGATTTAATATTTGCAAACAACGGTCTTTATACCGATTCACATCATTTCTTTCTTTCTTTTTTGTCGTTATTTCTTCTTTCTTATTCTCTCTTCTCTCTCTCTTCCTTTTTCTTTTTATATATTTATTCCCTAATACTTCTATTTACTCATTTAAATACTTATGTATGTATGTGTTTATTCATTTTCTTCTTGCATTTCCCCATATACCCATATCTCGCTCCACATCCTCTTCTTCTTCAAATTTAAGTGTATCATGTTATTATTTGTGGTATATAAATGTTGAGATTTGTTGTAATAAATCACTGCCAATACTGGAATTGAAATATCAAGACAGTTGAGGTATGTCATACATAAATTCATGTATTTTATCTGACGAGGACGTACTGAATAAACAGTACAGTACCTTCGAAATAAATATAATAAAACATATATTTTGATTATGTGAACGTCTTCATTTATTATTATTCTGAATAATATATATATATAGATATAGATATAGATATATATGTATATATAATATATATATATATTATATATATATATATTATATATATATATATTATTTTAAATCGAGACAGTCAAACTATATTATGTTAAATTAGTATTTTTCAACCTAGCTAACTTGGTCATTTGCAATTCGAACACATGTATAATTGTATAGGTGTTCATCCCTCATATATTCATTTGTATATATATATATATATATATATAATATATGTATATATATATAATATATATATATATATATATATATAATATATATATATTTTTAAGGAACGATCGACTTTCGTCAAATCGGACCGAGGAAACAATGTTTCCGTTGGTCTTTCCAATTACTAATACTATCTATCGGTCGCAACTCCAGGTAGAAGGAGCAATGTGAAATAAAGTGTCTTGCTCAAGGACATAACGCATCGCCTGGTCCAGGAATCGAACTCACAACCTTATGATTGCGAATCCAATAATCTAACCACTCAGCCGCACGTCTTCACCATATATATATATATATATATATATATATATATATATATATATATATATATATATATATATATATATATATATATATATATATATATATATATATATATATATATATATATATATATATATATATATATATATATATATATATATATATATATATATATATATATATATATATATATATATATATATATATATATATATATATATATATATATATATATATATATATAACGAAGGAAATGTGGTAAGGAACCAGGTGGACCATAACGCACCAAAGTACTCAATACTTAGGGTAGTAGAGTGGGTAATAGGAACCAGTAAGACCCCGACGGCTGAGCTCAAGCCGTTTCGACGGCTAATTCGAAACGGCTAATTCGACGGCTAATTCGAAACGGCTTGAGCTCAGCCGTCGGGGTCTTACTGGTTCCTATATATATATATATATATATATATATATATAATTGTTTAACCATGGTCTCAGTGTGTTTGGCCTTTAACGTTTGTTATAGCTCTGGTTCAACTGAATCATTGAGCACTTGCCTCACATCTCAGAGGTTGTTTTTCGTTATTTCGTGGGCCGAAATGCGAATCTCGATAATTTATGTTTGTATTTATCTCCAGACTCTAGCTATTGACCAGTTAATTTTCTTTATTTTTTAGTTGATTCTATTGACTGATGAATAGCTTATGTTAATTTTAACCCTTCTGTTGAGAACTCTATTCGATTTGTGATGTTTTTGCATTCTTGCAAAAATATACACAACTGAATTTATTCGCCTGATATAGGGGCTGCCTCCCTTGCCGATCCCCACGTGGAGTCAGCAATAGTCAGTCCTTGTATTAACATTGAACTAAAACCTGTTCAGAAAGTGGCTTCCTTGTTCAATCATCTTACCAGAAACCTGACATTATTTATGTAAGCGGACGGTACTTGATTTAGGAGCCGCAGAAACCCAAATACTGGATTTTACCAATCTTCCAGGGGTCCGGGTAAATTTACAATACCCGAATTACTTGATGGTTTTTTTTTTGGCTATGCGAATGATTATTTAACCATCGTCTCATTGTGTTTGGCCATTAGCGTTTGTTATAGCTCTGGTTCATCTGAATCATTGAGCACTTGCCTCACATCTCGGAGGTTGTTTTTCGTTATTTCGTGGGCCGAAATGCGAATCTCGATAATTTATGTTTATATATATATATATATGTATTAATGTAATCTGGCATTAGAATCCTTAATAGAACGAATTCTATTCTTCAGGTCCTGCTGGAAGGAATAGCTCCTATTCCGAAATTTGATACTCCGTATGTGTTCCAAGACATCATTTTCGAAGGGTAGCAATGCTGGGTTACTCGGAGAGTTATTATAGGTTTTAAATCCAAATTTATCCTGTTTGTTGTCTGCTTTTCCCTGATTATCGAAATAAAAGGCACGCCAACGCAACCTTTTAATGAACGCGTCTGTTTTCTGTATCAGGAGTTTTAGGTATGTTTTCCTGCTTGATACGGGTATGTTCTTTGTAGAAATATTCAGATGTTGTTTCTGCATGTTGAATATAAGTCAATAGAGTGCTCAACCGAGGGAGCCAAATAGTAATAATAATAAATTTGAAGACTAAAATCCAAAGAGGGCTCGATAAGGATAAATATATATCAAATATATAAGAACCGTAGAGCAAATATTTATTAAAATAGCAGATTAAAGTTTAAGCAAAGAATCGCTGCTTTCACCCTTAACGGGATCTT
>OZ024743.1:319076587-319079087 GCA_964016885.1 Eledone cirrhosa | reverse complement strand
CACAGTAGTAATAACGGTAACAATACGAACAACAACAACAACAATCACAGTGGTAATAATGGAAATAATACATGTAGCAACATTAATGATAGACTCAACAAAAACAAGAAACATAATAAAAGTAACAACCACAATGGTAGAAATAACAGTAACAACAACAATAACGGTGAAGTAAACAACAATCACAGCAACGATACATCTAGCAATCATAACAACAATACATCTAACAATCACAGCAACAATACATCTAGCAATCATAACAACAATACATCTAACAATCACAGCAACAATACACCTAGCAATCATAACAACAATACATCTAACAATCACAGCAACAATACATCTAGCAATCATAACAATAATAATAATGCTAATGATAGGAACAACAACAACCACCATAATAACAATAATAGCAACACACACAACTATCACGATAGATATAATGACAACCCCTTAGAGAAACTATTTTTCAACCCAGCTGACAAAACATATAAGATGGGCAATATCTATCCTACGAGGTTACCCTTTGATAAAAGAGTTTGCATACCACAACAAATAGATGATGAGACAGAGGCACAGTTCACCATAGCTAGAAATAAGATTAGACAAATAGTAGACCGGTATACTAAGAGACAGAGCAGACCAGAGGCTCAACAACTTGGGAGGAAACCTGTAGAATGCTTGGTTAGCCTCAAGCAGCGCACAAGGGATGGTGAGGTAGTATGTCTACCCACGGATAAGTCTGGTAGGATGTCAATAGATAGCATGCCGAACTACATCAAGGCTATGCAACCCCACATCACCAACACGAGCGAAATTGCACAGCAAACACATGATGGGAGAGAGAAAATCCTCAACGCTCACATGATGATGTGGACCGACATCCTAAAGCCAAGCAGACGCACTGCCAACAACTTCCAGGCGTCTAACAATGGCATACCACCCTTGTATGGGCTCCGCAAAGACCACAAGACAGTCGACGACCCGACAACAGGACCACCAACAAGACCCTTATGCGGAGCAAATATAGCTAGCAACTACAGGATCTCCTACTTCCTCTCAATGGTTATACGCCCCATAATCAAGATGTCCCCAGATGTATGTGATAGTACAGAGGACCTCCTCAGCAGAATCAGTGAGTGCAACAAAAACAGGAACCTATCCAACTGCATAATAGGCAGCATGGATGTGGTATCATTGTACCCATCCATTAACATTGATTTTGCTGTGGAAAAATGTGTGGAGATGATCATTGAGAGTGAGGTGGAGTTCTGCGACGTCGACACAGACGAACTGGGCCTCCTACTTAGACTTACCTACGACACTGACTACCTAGACAGCCATGATCTTAGACATTTCTTCCCCAGTAGACCCATAAGAGGTAGACCCCCCCCCCCCCCCCACCATAACTTCAATGGCTAAAAAGACTCCCATGGGAAGGTGGATTGGGTGGACCAAAGCTATACGGACCCCCAAAACAATGATCAGGTAAGAAAAATGGTCGCACATGCAATAGGGGCTAGTATCAAAACTACCCTAAAGGTCCACATATTCACGTTCAACGAGAAGATCTACACCCAAAATGAGGGAGCAGCCATTGGCATCAGCATAATGGTGATGTTGCCAACCTTTTTATGGTATGGTGGGAAAGGATACTTAAAGATCTCCTTAATGAGAGCTCCATAGACCTCATCATGTACTCTCGTTACGTAGACGATATCTATATAGTTATAAGAACATCCCCACTAGAGAGCACTAACAAGTTTGATTTAGAACGTAGCACAATGGAAAGCATCCAGCAGATAGCTAATTCCATACACCAGAGTATAACTGTAACTATCGACTGCCCTTCCAAACACCCTAACAATAGACTACCTGTATTAGACACGGAACTCTGGATTAACACTATAGACGAGAGAGCCCAAATCCTCCACTCACACTATGCTAAACGCATGGCCTCCAAATACCTGATACTCAAAAACTCAGCAATGTCCAGTAGTGCTAAGTTTAATATTCTGATCGCAGATTTGGTACGAGTGATGAAGAATGTGTCCCGCATGTGCGACCCAACAGAAATGGAAAGACACATCCAACACTTCATCAACCGCATGCAGTTCTCTGGCTACAACCAAAGAGACAGAGTCAGAGTATACGAAGGAGCCATGGAGAAGTATAAGACCCTCATAGAACTGGACATGAAAGAAATTTGCCCATTATACAGGAGCAAATCATGGAATAGCTTAGATAGGGCTAGACATAAGATAGGGAAAGCCCCCTCATGGTACGACAACCAGAGATACCAGAGTGTCATGTTTGTGGACGCTACCCCTGGAGGGAAATTAGCTAACCAGTGTAGAAAGGCCCTGAGAAAGACCCACTTAAAGATTAAGGTGGTAGAAAAGCCAGGAACCACCATAAAATCCCTGATCAGCAAAACCTACCCTTTTAAGAAAACGCGCTGTCCTAATATGAAATGTATCATATGTAAGGTAAACCCCCG
>OZ024743.1:319069087-319074087 GCA_964016885.1 Eledone cirrhosa | reverse complement strand
TTTCTGCCCATTGGGTAACAGCCAGTAGGTCTGACTGAAGGCTTATCCGGTCATCCACGCCATTGATGACCTTTTGGAGCTTGGAATCATCAGCGAAAATTTTAATGTTGCTGTGTTTGATGATGTCAGTGATGTCATTAATATAGATGATGAAGAGAAGTGGGCCCAACACAGTGCCTTGTGGGACTCCACTACTGACTTTGGCTGGGCTTGATTTGACTCCCTCAACTACAACATGTTGGGTTCTGTTTGACAGGAAGCTCTTGATCCACTGCAGCAGCTTTCCAGTGACACCAATATTGGACAGCTTTCTCAGTAGAATGTTATGATCAACCCTGTCAAAGGCCTTGCTGAAATCAAGGTAGATAACATCAGTGTTGGAACCCTCTCCCAAGGCTCTCAAAATGTCATCAAAGTGATGCAGTAGTTGCGTCATGCAATCCCTTCCATTACGGAATCCATGCTGGTTGGAGTTCAGCATATTGTTACTCTCAAGGAAGTGGGTCATTCGCGATCTCACCACTCGCTCAAATACCTTAATGATATGAGAGGTGAGTGAGATTGGACGGTAATTCACGGCAAGGGATTTGTTTCCCTTTTTGAAAACTGGGACAACAGACTGGGATAGAAGGTTTTCTGGCACATATCCAGCATCCAGTGAGTTCCGCCACAGATTGGCAAGAGGAGAAGCAAGTTGGTGTTGACACACCTTCAAGACACAAGCAGGGAACCTATCGGGACCTACTGCTGAATTATGCTTGATTTCCTTTATTGCCGCCAAGACATCAGGGGCGCCAAACGTTATGTCCGATAAGGTGTAATGGGGAGTAACATCGCCGATACAGCCCAGATCGGCCATATCAGGATTGCTGAAAACAGAGCAGTATTGTTTCTGCAGTATCTCACCCATGGTTTTAGCATTGTCTTGAAGAGTGCCATTTTCATCAATTAGAGGGCCAACAGTAGAGCCAGTGATTTTGTGTTTTTTTGCAAATGAAAAGAACACTTTGGGATTGAGTTTGATCTTCTCAATGGCCCAGGCCTCTTCAGCTCTTCTCTGATTGTTGATGAGGGACATTATGTTGTTTTGGAGGTTATGTTTTTTAATCTCTAGTGATGAAATGGCAGTCAAGTTGATGTGTTGCTGCTGACAGTATTTCAGCTTGTTGATTTTTTTGTTCGTTCTCTTAATTTTTCTGATGAGCGTTTTTCTATTTCTAGGGATTCTGCTCTTAGATTTGTTTATAGTTCTTAATGGGGTGTGTTTAGCACATATGTTTGTAACAGTGTCCACAAATGTCTGCCAGGACTTTTTGATGTTAGTGGGTGTATGAGTGTGCGTGAAGGACCAGTCGACATGTGCAAGATCATGACTGATCGCTTCCCAGTTTGCATTGTGGAAATCCATAGCGTCAAACGGATGGACAGGAGAGATGACATTGGGTTTGTATATTGGACGGTGGAATCTCAGATCACAGAGAACCATGTCATGATCAGAGAGTAGAGTTTTCTCCACTGCAATATTGTGGATATTGTCAGTGTGATTGCTGAAAATTAAGTCTAGGACGTTTTTGTGGCACCTCGTTGGTTCGAGCACTAGTTGGGATAGGAAGAAATCATCCATGAAGTCAAGAAGCGATTCCACAGCTTCCCTGTCAGAGGTTGAGGCAGAAGAACCTGGTGGCAGCGTGTTTGTGGACCAGTCAACTCCGGGGAGGTTGAAGTCCCCCATCATTAAGATGTTGTCAGGGTGACACTCTTGGATGAAACACTTTATGCTGTTGAGGCATTCCTTGAAGCATGGTACAGGCGTTTGGGGTGGCCTATAGAGCCCAACTACTAATAGGTTGTTGGTTTGACTGAATACAGTGACTGCCTCACAGTATCCATTAGTGAATATGTTCATAGCCTCTGTTGAGAAAGAATTATGGACATAAATGGCAGTTCCGCCCTTTCTTCTGCCAGCGCGATCAGCACGGATGGCTTTGAAATTTTTCACTTTCACCTCGGCTTCCAAGTGGAGGTTACTGAGATGGGTTTCAGTGAGGACGAAGAAAGGGATGTGGTTTGGATGGACATCAATCCAGTCCTCCAGGAATTTGATCTTCCATTTTTGAGTATTGGTGGAAGGGCTGATGCCTTGGGCGTTAAGCAAAAATGTAGAGGCGAGAGTGGATGGTTTTAATTGTTTTGGTGTGTTGTTAATTTGTTAATTTGTATATATATATATATACAGATATATATATATATATATACATATATATATATATGTATATATACAGATATATATACATATATATATATAAATGTATATATGTATATATATATACATATATATATATACATATATATATATATATATATATAAAAGTATATATGTATATATATATACATATATATATATATATATATATATATATATAAAAGTATATATGTATATATATATACATATATATATATATATATATATATATAAAAGTATATATGTATATATATATACATATATATATATATATATATATATATATATATATATATATATATATATATATATATATATATATATATATATATATATATATATATCCACATATATATATATATATATATATATATATATATATATATATATATATATATATATATATATATATATATACAATATTAAATAAATGGAAAACTATATTTATAAAACCATATTTATTTCATTATATATATTTCGGGGATATCATATTAACAATATGCTATGCCTTCATCAGACAAAATACAATATAAACAGTTTTATAGATAAATATATTCGACATACCGTAATAAACATCGACTTCATTTGAAGAGGTTTACGCTAGCAGTGAAAATACAGAGAGAAAGAAAGAGAGAAAAAAAAGGGAGAAAAAAGAAAGAAAGACAAAACGAAGAAAAGGAAGAAAAAGAAGGAAAAGAAAAAGAAGAAATGCATGGAACAAAATAGAGAGATGGAAAAATAGATAAAGCGAAGAGCTTCATGTAAAGAAACAAAAAGATATATATATATATAGAGAGAGTGGAAATAGAGATAGATACATATATATATATAGAAAATTAGGTAGTGGGAGGTCATTTTGAGTAAGTGTATCAATGATACATTTATTTATTTATTTATTTATTTATTTATTTAGCTCAAGTATTAATGTAAGGGAGATATATAGAGAGATATAGAGAGATATAGAGAGAGAAAAAAAAATTTAAAAATAGCCAGACATATTCGAGGCGTAGAAAACCCTATGTTTTAATGTATTAGTATTTATAAAACTTACACTATATTGTAAATATCAGTATTCCTGAATGAAACAAGTATCCATAATGTGTGAAAATTCATTATCTTATGTTTAGTTTTAAAAAATTCATATGTTTATGTGACAGCTACAAACATCAATGTGAATCCAACTGATTCACTCTGCAAACTCTAAGTTACCGGAAAACATTCTCAATGTGGTATAAAAATTTGAGCGTATTATTATTCTTGCGATTACTCTACAAGATTATCTATCAAGCAGAAATAGAGAGCAGATTTCAATATACCAATCAAAAATATATATTATATTATAAACAAAACTAAAAATAAAAAGATAACAATAATGATAATAATAAGTAAAAATATAGAATAGAAAACTAAAAAAATATATTACGAAAGAATATTACATAATAAAAATATTGCATATTAAAAATACTACGTATTAAAAAATATTACGTATTAAAAATTTACATATTAAAGATATTAAAAATATTAAAAATAAAATAAAAATAAAAAATATTATAGAATACTACAATACTAAAAGAATAAAAATAAAAATAAAAATAAAAATAAAAATAAAAATAAAAATAAACCACAAAGAACAACCCTTCAAAGTTAATTGACAATATATTGCCAAGTTCATTACAAGACAAAGCCAAAAATTATCTATCAAATCACATCTAGCAAAGAACATCTCAAAAAGATTATGATGTCCAATTATGTCTACATATGTTCCTATATTTAATATAGAAGTTTATCTAGTGTAAGGTTAATTCAAAAAATTTGGAACATCGGCTTTTAGGGTAGCTTAATTTTTCATGAGGAATGTTTAGATAAAAATAAAAATAAATAAAATAAAAAAACAATAAAAAAAGAGTAAAAAGAGGGAATCAAAGATTTAGGAATCAAAAAATTTATCGGCTAGTTCTCATATAAATATAAATCAAACTAAATATACTACATTTTAAATTTAAATTTATATTTAAACGTTGAGTTTAATCTATGTTTGCAACAACTGAGAACAACCATAGAATAGTCAATTTCCTAGATATAACATTAAATCTCAACACATGTCTCCTTCTTTTAACCTATTTTTGGCGGGATCGGATTGAAAAACTAGATGTCTGATTTTGAGTTTGTCTCTTGATGAATCCTAACTCAGGACATTCCTATTATTTGGATGTCTAAAAATAAGGAAGAAACCATGGTAGAGATATAATTACGGTGTGTGCGCATTTCTTCTAAGTTTAATTTTACACCTAATTGTGTATGGTTGATGGTATATTTAGTCAGTTTCTACATGCTGTCGAAATGTTGGATAAATACTCGATTGAGGCCGCCGCGAAGAGGCTACGTTCGGTTATTTGTCGGAGATTTCTCCATAAGAGCATTTATTCCTATAGCTTGTTCTAATTGATTTTTTATATGGTTAATTATGCTAATTAGAAGAAGAAATAGTATATATTTTATTATCTGATGATTCTAAAGACATGATTTATGATATATATATATATATATATATATATATATATATATATATATATATCGTTTCTGAATTTGTTTAGCAATCTTCAGGTTCATATTCTGTGGTATTGCAAACTTAACTGTCACCACAGAATATGTACCTGATGATTGCGAAAGCATGAAAGTACTTGTTCAATTAGCACTTAACATTTAATATTCTACTATACTATTTCATTCTAATACCATTATACATTTTAAAGGATTG
>OZ024743.1:319051587-319061587 GCA_964016885.1 Eledone cirrhosa | reverse complement strand
AAAACGGATTTAATTTTAGAAATCTGCGTCCCAAGGAGAAGATTTGGAGGCACATGGAGTTTTTTAATTCTAAAAAGAATAAAAGAAAAACAAAAAATATGGAAAATAGTAATGCTATCAAACACTGCTATTTTAAACACACACTCTGATATAAAAATGGTATAGTATGAAATGTAAAGCTAGTAGAAGAAAGTGGTTAGAGTTAGTCATCTTAGAGAAAATCAGAAAAAAGGGTTAAAATAAAATTAAAATGTATTTGAATAGGAAAGAATATATAATTAAGTAATGGCGAATGGCTTAGTGGTTAGATTCTCGGACCGGGTGATGCGTTGAGAAAGACACTTTATTTCGCGTTGCTCCAGTTCACTCAGCTGTAGAAATAAGTTGCGACGTCAATGGGACTAAGCTGTATTGGCCATTGCCTTTCATTTGGACAACATCAGTGATGTGGAGAGGGGAGACTGGTATGCATGGGCGACAGCTGGTCGTCCACAAACCTCGGATGGAAAATTTCTACGTGCAAAACCATGGTCATTAGTGACCGACGGGGACCTTCTAAATATACCTCGGTATGTGGGTACTTAGGGTGGCAAATTGGTAGAGTCGTTAGAACGTCGAATAGAATGTTTTGCGGTATTCGTTCCAGCAAGACACCTTAATTCACGTTGCTCCAGTTCACTCAGCTGGAAATAGTTAGTTTTACCTGTAATTCAAAGTTCCAGCCTTGTTACTGTGCCACCATGAATCTCCCTGAGAATAACATTAAGGATACATGTTCTCGTATAATGCTCAGCCACTTGCGCGTTAATTCTGCACATTGTTTTATTGAAACAAAAGGTACACTCGTCGCCAACAGATGTCCAACAACATATTCCAAAATAAATTTACCGCTCGTACAATATATTTTTAAACCAACGTACACTAAGAAGTATAGAAAACAGTTACATTATAATATCTACACAGGAGAAGAATATTTTTAACCTTTAAAAAAAAATCACGCAACGTTCGTAAATTCACTTTCTATTTATCATTTATTTTCATCGCACCGGAAGAACCGAAATAATGCTGCAAAGAATATTTTATATATCAGTATCTACTGTTCTATTGGCAGCGAATTAGTAGAGCCGTTAGGAGATCGGATAGAATGATTTGCCATATTCCACCGAGGTCAACTTTGTCTTTTAAGGTAAAAAAAAATAGTACCAGTCTAGTACGAGGGTCGATTTTTCCTCTATATCTATTTCTCCCTCCCATTCTCTCACTCTTTCGCTCCTTCAGTGGAAGAAATCTGCTGTATTTAAACATGGAAAGGGGAGGGGCTCCGCCAGGTTTTTAATAATTGCCCTAGGGCCGCCGTATGTCAATTCGGCACCCCTACGGCTCCATCAGACGTTACCTGACCATACATACAAAAAGTACCAGTCCATTACTGGGATGGTCGATTCTTCCTCCATAGAAAAAATCGGCTACGTTCCGACCTGGAGAGTATTAGGCTCCGCCAGGTTTAAAAATTCCTTAGATATACCGTTTGACGGTGCCTCTACCACTCCATAAGGAGTTATGGCATATTTATCCTTATTATCCTTACATACATCTACTGTTCTAAAGTTGTAACAATTCCCCGCCAACAAAGATTCTTCAAAGATTCTTCAAAGTCTTATGTTTAAAAATAAGAAACACTGTCTTATTAATTCTCCGTTAAGTTTCTTGAGTAAAATTGATTTTAAACTGGTGTTTCACTTCAAAGGAGTAAATTACTTGTCATAACCAAACACATTTAGGCATGTAGGATTTCTGAACAGAGAGAAAATGTTATGATTTCACGGTTGCATAGCAAAGATAAGGCGACATTGTAGACAAAATTCTTAGAAAACTAGAAAAAAATGCTTTACTGTTTTAGAATTGTTGAGGAGATATGAGCGCTAATACTGTTATTTGTGTCTTTTATTAATGGTTGTCGAGCACCTGTTTCGTAATCTCAAATACACACCGATAGAGTTTGGTAGTTTGGTAGAATAGACCTTTAAGAAAGGCTCTTGTATTTCATTTTTATTTCTCCTCTTAAAATCAGAGATGTTGTTTCAATAAGAAAAACACACACACATTCTTAATCTTATCTTAAGAGATGGTTCTCTTATCTCTTGTTTAAACAAGCATGCGTGGTTCTTAATTTTCTAAGTGAAAGGGGAGACTCATAATTATAAAAACCGATTGAAGTTGTTAGAATTTGAAAAGTATCTAAATTCCTATACAGAGTGAAAAATTGCTGATCATGAGATTACCCAGGGGAAGTTTTAGTAAAGACAATTTACAGTTCAGCGTGCAGTCTAATTCAACTACAAAAACTAATCTTACCCTAACCCAGTAGTCATAAGGCGACGAATTTGGCAGTGGTTAGAATATCGAGTAAAATACTTTGCGTTATTCGTTTCGGTTCTCTGCTCTCTAAGTTCAAATTTCGCCGAGGTCAGCTTTGCCTTTCATCCATTCTCGGTGGATATAAAAGTACAAGTCAAGTATTGGTGTAGATTCGTCAACTATATCTCTCCCTCACTTCCATTATTTCACTCTCTATCTTTCTCTGGAAGAAATCTAATGTATTCAGACCTGGAGAGGAGGTGGGCTCCGCCAGGTTTTAAAAAATGCCCTAGAGACGCCGTATGTCAAGACAGCGCCCCCACGACTCCTACAGGAATTACGAGACCATGCTTGCAACCCAGTTGTCATGTCAAAACATTACACAAAGTAGATCACAGGTACTGAGGTACGTCACACGATAAAGTAGCGCCGTTAAAATTATATCTCAATTGCGCTTTTATATGGTGGATACATTAAGCACTTTATTCTTTTACTGTTTTCAATCATTAGTCTGCGATCGTACTAGGGCACGACCATGAAAAGATTTCATCGGTAATACAGATGCTATTACTTATATTTTGCAAGTGTGGTAATTAATATATTGATCTTTTTGTCGAACGGCTAAGGTACATAACATAAATACTGACACAGACCCACGCACACATTTATATAGGTACACACTGACAGACAAACAGACATACACAGACAGACACACACACACATATTTTTGGCGAGTGGGAGTGCAGTGGAGTGAGAGAACCCTAATCTTAATTAAGACATCTCTTTTGGAGAAGGTCACTGTAATATAAAACCTCCGAATTCGTTCGCATCCGATGGTGTTGACCAGTTCTACTTTCTTGGTGAATGCATTCGATGTTCAGTGAGTGGGATTAGCCCCGTGCAAAGCGTTTCATCACTTAAAAAACTTTTAAAAGCTTCAGGAACAGGCATCGCTTGATATATGACATTTTTTTGCGATACCTGACAAGTCCCTAGCAGGTGTAAAAAGCCACGTACTCATGGTAAAGTATCAAGCGATGACATTACTCGAAATCGAGATGCAGCCATCATATATATATATATATATATGTTTGTGTGTGTGTAGAAAAAGAGAGAGAGAGGAAATAGAAGTTTCATCGCATCTTGACCTAGATAAAATAATCTAATATTCGGGCATATGAACATCCATAATGAAAAAAAAATGGGAATAAGCATGCGTAGAGAATCGAACCCACATCACTGTGTCTTTACGATAAGTGCACTAGCCGATTACACCAACTTACCAATCCTACGAGCTCCCGTTAAATTTAGAAGCTATAAGGTCAAGAGCGCTAAATATGTAATAATTGTTTCTACGTTTTGGCACAAGGCCAGCAATTACCCAGTGCATTACTGGTACTTTATTTTATCGACCCCGTAAAGATGAAAGGCAAAGTTAACCTCGGCGGGATTTGAACTCAGATCATAAAGGGACGTAACTCTATGCTTCAAAGCATGGTGTCCGACTCTCTACCGATACTGCCAATCCACCGCCCACGGTAAATATGTAATAATGTGTGCATTTGAATATGGCGGAGATAGAAACAAATTTGAAAATAGAATTAGAGGCTTTTACTGTATAGTGACTACAGTAAATAGGAATGAGCTCCATTCCCACATTTGTTGATGACCAATTCTCCGTTATGATGGTTCATATGCCCTAATATTGGACTACTGTATTTTCTCTAGTCAATAAATGATGAAACACGCTGCTGCAGTAATGCGCTAGCTTCAGCAATCGGTAATCAGAAGAGGTAGGTTTAAAAACGCCAAAATCGTTATCTTCAATTCGGTGTTCATGCCAAACATAATCTATGTTCATGAATCTTGGGCAATGATCGAACGAATACGTTCGCAAATAGAAACGGCCGAAATTGGGTTCCTCCGAAGAGTCTTTGGAGTAACGTTTCTCGATAGTGTGCGTGGTTCAGAGATGAGAGAGGTGCTCTATGTAAAGCCGTTACTTCTCTGATTTGAGAGATCACAGCTCCTGTACTACAGACATGTGGTTAGAATGTCTCAAGAAAGAATTGCTGGACAGATTTTACGGGCAAAACCAACTGGCAGGAAACCCAGGGGTAGATCGCTGGCCTTGCTTGGGGATCCAGCCAGATCAATTAGAGGTGGTTGCTTCTGACAGGACCCTCTGGAAGGAATGTTTGAGAACTCTGCCCCACAACTCTCTCAGGAATAAGTGAGCGAAGACATACATACATACATACATACATACATACATACATACATACATACATACATACATACATACATACATACATACACCAACGTTTGGAATACTCAATTGGACGATAGACGAAATCCGAGCAGTTGATGTTGGAACTCGAAAAATACTGAACAACACCGGAAACTTCCACATCAACAGTGACATAGACCGCCTTTACTTGAAACGTAAGCAGGGAGGCAGAGGTCTAACATCAGTCCAGACAACATTTGAATGTCGCATCATATCTCTCCGACAACATCTACGAACCTCGAAGCGTAGGAGCCCGCTTCTCGAGCAAGTCTATCTGCATGAAACAGATAAGATCATGAGAGTTGGGAAGGAACTCCTTGAGAGATATTCCCTGTGTGATAATCAGAAACTCACACCCAGGGATGTCGCTCAGCAGTATCGCAGTGAGTCCATGGATGAAAAACTGCATGCCTATCAGCAAAAAAATCATGCATGGATATGTTGCCAGGAAGCTCCAGAGTGAGAGTAATATAGATAAGGAAAGTAGTCTATCTTGGACCAACAACCGCTATATTGGCTCCCACTTTGAAGGATACGCTTTTGCAATCCAAGAACAGGAGATTAGCACGAAATACCTGATTCACAAAAGAGATAGGGATGCAGGCAAAACACCTAGATGTGATAACAAGTGCAGACTCTGCAGAACTAACATCGAGGATATCACCCATGTCATCAGCAGCTGCCCAAAGATGTCATTGCGGTACTATCTACCTATGAGGCATGATGTAGTGGCCAAAACACTGTACAATGCAGTTCGTAAAAAAGATAGCCCCGATGATAAACACATTAAAAGCTACAACAATGTGGAGTACATAATATGAAAGAGTACTGGTGGAATGTTCCAGTAAAAAACCCCAATATAATGCAGGCATAACAGACCAGATATTATGATATGGGACAGGGAGAAGAAAACATGCACAGTAGTGGAAATTAGCTGCCCAGCAGATGCCAATATAATATCAAAGATTAGTGAAAAGGACAATATTTATGCAGAACTGATGAGAAATCTGCAGATACTCCATATCTGCAGATACAAAGCATATACACATGCACACATACAACTCAAAACATACACATTCACACATACAATAACATCCATATCTACACATGCATGCATGCAGACATACATAGATATCTACCTAGTTGATGTTGTGTAAATTCCAATGAGAGAGTCTTGTGTCTATGTTAGAAACCGACTCTCTCTCTATTGGTAAGACTTTGTGAAATTATAAAACCAGAAGAACATACATACATACATACATACATACATACATACATACATACATACATACATACATACATACATGGTGGCTGCCAACTCGTTTTCGAGTACGGCCACTACTTTATATCCATGTAGGAGAACCCCTACCGATGCGCTGAACGAGTGTGACTTTTAGTCCAGCCAGCGACTTGGAAACTCTGGTACAAACACTACACTTGTGACAATTATTGACACATAGTGCTGGGCCCATGGTACCATGTGACGACAAGTGCAGAGAGATCTCCAGATATAAAGCAATGCCTGTGCCGTGAAGCTTTTATAGTGAGCAAAGGCTCTGCACAAAGCCAGTCCCACTCTCTTAACCAAGATGATATTTACCAAAAAGAAGAACAAGTCAACATCATTGGATACCATCAGGGTTGCAGGTGTTATATCAGAGTTTTCCTTCTCCTAGAATTCTGCCTTGACAAAGGCCTAAGGGGTCATCTCTCTCGGTTATTTTGGATGGCCATTGACTCTTAAGAGCTCTCTTGCCCTTTGACAGGTTTTTTTTTTGGTCCTGCAGGATGTCCAAAGTCACCCTCCTCACCAAGAAACCTTGGTGGGGTTGCCAGTTTAGTCGCCAACGACCCGACCATGAGACAGGTTGTACTGGGATACATGTTACCAGTAGCACCAATTGGTGACCTGACATAACATACATACATACATGATGGCTTCCCCCTCATTATCGAGTGTGGCCATTGACGATATAACATTATTAATAATCCTCAATTAAGCTATCGTGCAATGCCTGTGCGTGAAGATTTTTTTAAGTGAGGAAAGACTGTGTACCGAGCCAATCCCACTCTCTGAGCAGCAGTAGCTATAACCCGAAAAGAAGAAAAGATCAACATCATCGGTAACTACTGAGCCGCAGGTTTTATGTCGGAGTTATCCCAGTTTCTGAGTTGCCTTCTCCTAGAAGAATGCCCTGACAAAGTCTAGGGGTCCTTCACTCCCAGTGGTTTAACCGCGCGATTGGGTATCCAGCTCGATTATTTCTATCTTCCCGCGCATATACACATATATATAAATTCATATACATATTTACACATTTTTGGATGGCCATTGACTCTTATGAATTCTTCCGCCCTTTGGCAGGTTTTGTTTTTGTCCTGCAGGGTGTCCAAAATCACCCTCCTCACCAAGTAAACTTGGTGGGGTTGCCAGTTTAGTCGCCGACGACTCGACCATGCAACAGATTGTACTGGGTTACATATTACCAGTAGCACTCAAGACGGACCCGACATATATACATACATACATTAATGGAACAGTGAAAATTTGTAAAACATTCCAAAAATTCTGCATCTACACATGTACAGATACAAAACATATGCACGCGCACACATACATGTTCCAGTAAAAACCCCAATAAAATGCAGGCATAACAGACCAGATATAATGATATGGGACAGGGAAAAGAAAGCATGCACAGTAGTGGAAGTTAGCTGCCCAGCAGATGCCAATATAATATCAAAGATTAGCGAAAAGGAGAATATTTATGCAGAACTAATGAGAAATCTGCCACCTTGATTACACCTTCAGATTTATGCCTGTAATTATTGGGGCACTAGGATATGTTAGTAACTGCCTCAATACAAATCTTGAGAAGCTAGGCTTCACAGGAACAGAAAGAACACAACTAGTTAGGAAATTACAAGTACAATCCATTAATGGAACAGTAAAAATATGTAAAACATTCCAAAAATGTTGCATCTAATAACTGCATATACACATGTACAGATACAAAGCGTATAACTCAAAACATACACATACACACATACAGTAACATCCATACCTACACATTCAGACATGCATACATATCTACCTAGTTGATGTTGTGTAAATTCCAATGAGAGAGTCTTGTATCTATGTAAGACACTGGCTCTCTTTCTCTATTGGCAAAAATTTATGAAATTATAAAACCAGAAGAACATACATAGATACATGATGATGGCTGCAACTCTATTTCGAGTAATACCATCGCTGGATACTTAAGCATGAGCATCACGGACGTGGCTTTTTATTCTTGCCAAGAACTTGCCTATGGCCAGCAATGTCATTCATCGCAAAAATTGTTACATATCAAGCGATGCCTGTGCCTGAAACTTTTTTAAGCGAGGAAAGGCACTGCATGGGGTCAATCCCACACTCTGAACATCGAATGCATTTACCCAAAAGGTAGAACTGGTCGACAACATTGGATGCAAACGAAGTTGCAGGTTTCATGTCAGAGTGGCCTTGTGCTAGAGAGATGTCTTAATGAAGACTAGGAGTCTCTCGCTCCACAATGTATATATATATATATATATATATATATATATATATATATATATGTGTGTATGTGTTTTGTGTGTGCGTGCGTATATATATATATATATATATATATATATATATATATATATATATATATATATATATATATATATATATATACTAGCAGTGTATCCCGGCGTTGCACGGGTAAGAACATTGGTAATAGCACCTACAATGAGAAACGTTTATTTGTGAGTGCCTGTTAAAAACTCACGAAAATATACCGAGAGGAAACTTGTTTTATTTGGAGAAAATTAAGAACTTGAAAGTACAGTTTAGCTGTCTACGTGCATTGTTCATAGAAATATTGTTGAGCCCCTTCTTTTCATACTCCTCTGTTTTGGCCTTTTGGAGTAAATGTGAAAGAGAAAGTCACAGGTTAAGTTGGCAGAAGGTTCCAGTGTCATATCAGTAAGGCGTAGGCTACTTACCTCAAAAGTTCATTCGCACTCTTTCCACTAAGTTACTCTTTCTCTCTATCCCTGTCTCGGTGCAGTCCCTTGCGAATTTCTCGCGTAGGCCTGGTGTAGATTTGCACCCGATCCATCTATGCACATGTCCGATTTGTACGGCTTTTGGAGGAAGGAGTGACCAGCAGTACGTTGTTCGGTATTATTACGAAAAGGTGTAGTAGAGAATCCCGCGTGAACTAACAGCTCGGGAGGAAACTGCTTACCTCGAAGATTCATTCGCCATCATTCTTGTCAATGCTCCGTTTAGTTGGTATTTGTTGGTCTACAGTTAGATGAATGGCGCACAAAGGGTTAATGTTTATTGGCAAGAAGTGAAACTGGGCTGGCTTGCCTCGCTTATATTATATATTAAAATAACAGCTTAAAGTTTAAGCAAAGAATCGCTGCTTTCACCCTTAACGGGATCTTCTGAAACTAAATAAAATCAATCTGTGAACGCAGAAGTAAATATTTCGAAAAACGTTGCAACCGAAGGAAAACAGGAAGACAATACTTTGGTTCGTGAAGACGTTCCCTGGCAATGAACGGAAAATAGCAAAGATGAAACGTCATCAATGTTTGTTATAATGTCGTAATGCAGACAGCCAGACATACAGACAGATGGGCGCGACGGAGATCGATAACCGGCGCCTAACACCTCTTTAACAACAGAAAATTGAAAAATAAAAGCTGCAGTTAATATCTTTAGACCGCAAAGAATATATAAATGCAAGTCAATCGGAGTAGAAATGTGGATTTGTATATTTTTTGCACAAATAAGGACACACACACACAGACAACTACAGTTTTATATATATGTATAAATATATATACACACAAAAATATCTGTTAACTATTTTCAACATTACGGACATATTTTATTTTGAAGGAAACAGATTAGAAATCATCTTAAGTAGCCAAAAGAGGTTGCTTCCGTAAACAATTCGATTAAGTATTTCAGGTCATATTAACTTCAGCAAGACACTTTATTTCGCGTTACTTCTGTTGTTTCAGCTGGCAAAATTGAATCGTTCAAAAGGCACCCTCTGTCACACTGTCCATTTGAATCTCACTGAGAACTACATTAAGAGTACAGGTGTCTATGGAATTGTCTGCTGTTTGCACTATAGAACATGATTGTGTTTTCTGTCCAAAGGCCTAGCCTTGTCTCCCAGTGTGTCACTAGAATTTCCGTGTCTGCGGAATATCCTATCACAGTATAATACAAGATGTATTGTACCTCTAATTCAAACGATCAGCCTGGTCACAGATTGCACCACAATTAAATCTCCCTCAGAATTGTGTTATGGGTACATG
>OZ024743.1:319001587-319046587 GCA_964016885.1 Eledone cirrhosa | reverse complement strand
ATATGACATACACACACACACATAACACCTACTTTAGAAAATAAAAACCCGAACTAAATAAACCTTAAACATACGTTTGCACTGGCAATACAACAGCAAACACGAAAAAGTCAGGAAAATATGTTCATTCAAAAATATTCCTACTAAAGGAATCATTTTCCTATACACACACATACACACACACAATATATATATATATATATATATTCTCTTCATCTTAACATGCTAACCATACTCCCACACACATAACACCCATACACACACATAAAAACCCCCACACCTACAACACCCTCCCCATTTCTACTAATAGAACCACTTTCCTACATACATATATATATACACACACACAAAAAATATATATTCTCTCTATCTAACATACTCGCACACACACACATAACACCCATATACACACACACACAACTCCCTCCCTCATCTCTACTAATAGAATCATCTTCCAATACACACATACACACACACACACATATACACACACACAAGCACACAAATAAACACATATCTTCAGTCTCAATAGAAAATCTGAACTCTGACACCTGAACTCTGACAGCTGGCCATATTCACTGAACCAGAACATTTCTCCCAATCCCTTTTCCCTTGACCACTATCTCTCCATTGTCATAACATTCACTATAAAGACTACAGAATAGTTTTCCAAATAAGGGCGCAAAAATGTAATGAAAACTTGTTCACGTGACAGCCAAATTTCATTTATAACCAACCAAAAAAAAGCCTTCGTGAGCCTCATTTTTTCAAGTAAAAAGAAATTCAAACACTCATATATGAAAAAACAACCTGCGACAACCCCCACCCCCTCTCTTATTTGAAGAACTATTGTAACGCGAACTGGCGCGAAATTTATTATAATTATTGACAAACCAATCAAATTACTTCTCGAAAAACCTGGTTTTCGAGCCACTTTTTCCATATAAAACAAGTAACATTTAGAGACCAACCAGATGTGAGAAAAACCACAGACCCTCCATCTCAACTCACCTTTTGAAAAGCAGAAGAACTGCGAAACCGGTAAAGGAACCAAATAAATATATATATTTTTTAAAAAAATAAGACTTCAGTTGCATTTTCGATTTCATCCCTTTTTCTTTATACTTCCACTCGTGTAGGACACCTCGGTTATTTTTCATTTTGTAAAAAAAACCTCACTTTCTAATATATATATATAAGTATTGAAATTTCCGTTGAAAACAGAAAAGGTCATAGAAGTGAAGAGTGCTCTATACCAGAGCAACATTTAATGTATAAAAATCAATACAATATAATTACCTCATTACCAGAGGTTTCCCGAATGAGGCGAATATGAAAGAAACGTCTTCATTCGTTCGTCAGACGAGGCAATATAAAACATGGCTAAATATACTTGGAAAGTCTCATCAAGAAAAGCAAAAAACTAGCAAACTAGCAAAATTACATGTACATATTCACTATACACTCGGACAGGTAAATTCAATTTATCTTATTTTCTAATGAATATCAAAAGAGATCATCCATTTTGTTTTTTTATGTTCCCCAGTCTGTAGATAAGAGAGTGAGGATGGCAGAGAGAAAGAGCGAGAGTAAGGGATGAGAGAGAAAGAGAGAGAGTGGGTGGATGGGGGGAGAGAGTAAGGGGATGAGAGAAAAAGAGAGAGAGTGATTGGATGGGAGAGAGAGAGTAAGGGGATGTGAGAGAGAAAGCGAGTAAGGGATGAGAGAGAGAGTGGGAGATGGGAGAGAGAGAGTAAGGGATGTGAGAGAGAAAGAAAGAGAGTAAGGGCATGAGAGAGAAAGACGATGAAAGAGAGAGAGGGAAATTAACCAGCGTTCTTAATTTTTATTTATTTATTATCTTTACACACTTTTTAACTCTCCCGCTTCCTTAACGTTATTTATCTTTATTTTTTGTTCTCTATTCCGTAGAGAGAGGGTAGATGTGAGAGAGAGTAAAAGAGATTGAGAGAGAGTAATGGGATGAGAGAGAGAGAGGGAAAGTAGCTAGCGTTCATTAACTTTTATTTATTTATTATTTTTACACACTTCTTAACTCTCCCAATGTTATTTATCTTTTATTTATTTTTTGTTTACTATTGTGTAGAGGATGAGTGAGAGAAAGAAAGAGAGATGAGAAAGAGAAAGGGAGTAAGGCGGATGTGGAGAGAAAGACAATGAGAAAAGAGAAAAGATGGGAGAGAGAAAAAAAAGTAAAGAGGCAGGAGAGAGGGAGGGTGATTGGGGGGATTCTTGAACTAACGTGTGTCCGCGTTTATATGTATATTTACACACACATATGTGTGTGTTATGGTGGGAGGCGTTCTTTAGCAGACGATATATGTTACCATCAAAGCTTATTTTCTACATATGTCTAAAGAAATCACAGATGCTTTTATAGAAGTTGTATATATGTATGTATTTAACAGACAAAAAAAAAACGGTATTTTTAAAAGATATTATTTGAATATATTATTTTCCGCTGTTATTTGAATTAACACAGAAAATATTTTTTTTGTAGTGTTTGTCGTTTTTTGGGGGGATACAATCTGAAATCCCAATATTTTCTACATATGTCTAAAACACCTAATATACATTCATATAAAGAGATCATTTAAAACAACTTTACTGAATGAACAATACATTCTATAGTTGTTTCTATTTCGGAAAGAGTGTGGTGTGTAATAATTGTTTCTACTTTTGGCACAAGGCCAGCAATTATTTCAGTGCATTACTGGTACTTTATTTTATCGTGTGGTGTGTAATAATATCACTACAAATGCCTAGAAAACGTTCCAGATCATTATATGGAAGGTCATCTTCAGAGGCTAAGAGAAAGAAAACACAGCGATCTGAAGAAAGTGAAGAAGTTTGGCATGCCCGTCTAGCTGCTAACAGAACCCAAACAGCTTTCGCACGAGCACAACACCAGAGATCGTAAAATCATCATTAGGGCAGACAAACGCCCAGCTTCAGAACATGAATGCAGATTCAATGCACCTGTCACTGATGAAGTTGCAATCATAATGATTGATGAACAGCATGAACGACGTGACATTGTTTTGCGAAAACGAAGTGGACATTTGGAGCGAAACTCATAGAACTTATGATTCACTCCAATATCCGCTCATCTTTTGGAATGGTCAAGATGGATATCATTTTCAGCTGCGGCAGATCAGCCCAGGAACGGTACAAGAAACTGACCTATCAATCAGCTGCAAAGAATTATATGCTTATCATTTCATGGTACGTCATCACTTCAACCAAGTTCTGCGATTCAAAGAAGTAACCAGCCAAATTTGAAACAGATTGGGTTTTCTGCGAAGGAATCAAACTAAGTTGAGGGCAGATAACTACATCCACCTTAGAGATGCCATCAATTCTGATGTTGACCCAAGAAATATTGGCCAGCCAGTCATACTACCATCAAGCTTCACGGGAGGACCACGTTACATGCATGAACGTACGCAAGATGCAATGGCCTATATCAGAAAATTTGGTCGGCCAGATTACTTCATTACATTTACATCCAATTCAAACTGGTCAGAAATATTAAATGCATTATTTCAAAATCAAAAACCAAAGGATCGACATGATCTCATTGCTCGGGTTTTCCATGAAAAACAAAAAGAAACTCATCTGGCTCCTAAAAGAAGGAAGAATCTTTGGTGAGGTTAGTGCTTGGATGACCACTATTGAGTGGCAGAAGAGAGGTCTTCCTCACTCTCACACACTAATCTGGTGCAAAGAGAAGATAAGGCCAGATGATGTTGATAAGATCATTTCAGCAGAGTTGCCTGATAAAGGTGGTGATCCAGAGCTCTTTGAAACCATCAAGTCCAAACTCATTCATGGTCCACGTGGAGTCATCAATCCAGCCTCTCCCTGCATGAAAAATCAAAAATGCAGCAAACATTATCCTAGAGCTTTTATTCGGGAAACTCGGACTGACAATAATGGATACCCCCTTTATTATAGGCGTAGACCAGAACATGGAGGCAATAATGAAAGTCTAGCAGTTCGAGGAGAGGAGCCGACCATAAACAATCAGTGGGTCGTCCCACACAACAAATTGTTGTGTAAACTTTTAAAAGCTCATATCAATGTTGAGTATTGCAGCTCCGTCAAGGCAATCCTATAAATATATCAACAAGAGCAGTGACATGGCTACTTTTATTACTGACAAAGAACTCCATGATGGTGGGCTGGATGAGGTCAAACGGTATCAAACAGGTCGATACATCTCCAGCAATGAAGCTATCTGGCGAATTTTTGGATTTGATATCCACCAACGCCACCCAGCAGTGGTCAATCTCGCAGTCCATCTGGGAAATGGACAAAGAGTGTACTTCACTGAGGTCACTGCTCATGACACTATACTAACTGCTTTCTTTAAACTCTGCCAGAATGACGAATTTGCTCGATCCCTCCTATATGCTGATGTCCCAAGATCAGCATATAGGAGGGATCGAAGAAAGCAGGGTCATTTAGTGGAAGGTCATGAAGTCAAGTCAAGTGATGCTATTGGGCGTGTTTACAATGTCCATCCCAACAACAGAGAATGTTTTTCTTTATGGCTACTTCTGCATACTGTTCGAGGACCAACGTCATTTGAGGATCTTAGGTGCTTCAGAGGAAGGGAGTGCGCAACATACCAAGAAGCATGTAAACAACATGGACTCCTGCATGACAATGGACACTGGAAGAAGTGCCTAGAAGAAGCAGCAATCACTCAAGTAGCCAGTCAAATAAGACAATTATTTGCTATTATGCTCACAGCATGTGGAATTGATGAAGCTCATTTACTCTGGCAGGAGTACAAAAACAATATGTCGGACGACTATCTACACCTAGCCCGAAGACATTATGGCAATATGTATATGGAATATACTCCCAGGATTTACAATCAAGCTCTCTGTGACCTGTCCCATAGAGTTCAGGTAATGAATAGCACATTAGCTAACTGCGGGATGCCAGAGCCAGATGAAGAAATGGAGGTAGCACAAGACATTTTTCAGGAGACAAACTACGATATTCAAGCATTTCGTAAGTTTGTGGATGAAAATGAACCTCGATTGATGGATGACCAGAAATACGCCTACCACAACATCATCGAAAACATTCAAAATGACAGGGGAGGACTTTTCTTCATCGATGCTCCTGCTGGCACAGGCAAGACATTCCTCATAAACCTCCTGCTTGCAAAAGTTCGCCAAAAGCAACATATTGCCCTTGCTGTGGCTTCAAGTGGCATTGCAGCAACACTTCTGGATGGAGGAAGAACTACACACTCCATGTTTAAGCTGCCTATAGATCTCACACGGCATGAAGAATCTTTTTGCAGTATCAAGAAGAACTCACCCAAGGGCAAGCTTCTGCAAACATGCAAGATGATAATTTGGGATGAAGCTACTATGAGCCATAAAGGAGCAATTGAAGCTTTGGACCGGACGATAAGGGATCTGAGAGAAAATAGTTGCATAATGGGAGGAGTGACAATGGTTCTTGCTGGTGATTTCAGACAAACTCTGCCTGTAATTCTTCGAGGGACTCGAGCTGATCAGGTCAATGCCTGTCTGAAAACATCCTATCTCTGGCCCCACTTTCAGCTGCTGATCTTTACAACCAACATGCGAGTGCACTTAGCTGGTGACGAAGGTGTCAATGAGTTTTCCATCCAACTACTTAAATTGGGAAATGGACTTCTTGAAAAGGACCCCAATGACCATATGCAGTTGTCATTTGGCCATATCATTGACACATAACAAGAACTGATTGCCAGAGTGTTTCCAAACATTCAAACCAGGCAATGTGATCCGAAATGGCTCTGTGAACGAGCAATCTTAGCACCTAAAAATGTTTCTGTGAAAGAAATCAACAGAAGGCTGCTGGAGATGTTACCGGGAGAGAAAATATGCTACAAATCAGTTGACACAATCACTTCTCCAGACGAGGTTGTAAACTATCCAACTGAATTTTGAACAGTCTTGAACAAGCGGGAATTCCTCCACACAACCTGATACTGAAGCTTGGAGCATCAGTTATGCTACTTCGCAATCTGGATCCTCCAAAACTTTGTAATGGCACAAGACTCATCATCAAAAATATGATGTCCAATGTTCTAGAGGTTGCAATCATGTCAGGAAAATTTGCTGGTGACAATTGTTTTATTCCCAGAATAACTCTGAAGCCAACTGATTTTCCATTTAAATTTCAAAGACTTAGTTTTGCCATGACCATTAATAAATCTCAAGGGTAATCATTGAAAGTCGTTGGGTTGAATATGGCAGATCATGTCTTTTCACATGGTCAACTCTATGTTGGCACAACAAGGGTTGAGAACCCTGATTGTCTCTTCATTGTGGCACCACAGGGTAAAACCAAGAATGTTGTTTATCCAGAGGCTTTGGGATGAGCAATTTCGTAATTCCTCATTCAATGACAATACACACAGATCCTAATTCCTTAGTCATATAGTTTGCAAGGAATTCTGAAGCCGCAAATTTACTGCATGGTGCTACTTTGGAAGAATATGCAGGCATTCCCGGGTACATTGTAGATATCCATGTTATCAAATGGGTGGGCTGGAAAGAGGACCCTGGGATTAGCTTTCGGCTGGTGGAATCTCAGGTTACAAAGAACCATGTCATGGTCTGAGAGAAGGGTTTTTTTCCACTGTAATATTATGTATAGTGTTAGTATGGTTACTAAACACTAGATCCAGAATGTTATTCTGATGCCTCGTTGGTGCAAGGACAAGTTGGGACAAGAAAAACTCATTCAGGAAGTCAAGAAGTGACTCGACAGCCTCTTTGTCAGTGGTTGAGGCTGTGGAGCCTGGTTTCAAACTACATGTAGACCAATCGACACAGTGTAGATTAAAGTCGCCCATCAAAAGTATGTTGCTAGAATGGCACTGTTTAATAAAGCATTTAATACTTTTGAGGCATTCTTTGAAGCAGATTATGGGTGTTTGAGGTAGCCTATAGAGCCCAACTAATGTCAGGTCATTGGCTTTATTGTGCACAGTGACTGATTCACAGTAGCCATTGGAGAATGTTGTGTTACCATCTGCCGTAAAGGAATCATGCAGGAAAATGGCAGTTCCACCCATCCTTCTGCCAACACGATCCGCACAGATGGTTGTGAAATTTCTCACTCTTACTTCGGCCTCCAAGTGGGAGTTGTCTCAGTAAGAATGAAGAAGGGGGTGTAAAATGGATGGTTACCAACCCAATCCTCAATGAATTGGATCTTCCATTTCTGTGCATTGATGGATGAGCTGATACCTTGTGTACTGAGTAAGAATGTGGAGGCTAGTGTGGTGGCTGGTTTTGACTGTTTCAGGGGGCTTGTTTTGTGATTGTGTGTTAGTGACAGCAAGGATGGTGTTGGGTGATGGCTAAAATGTTTTTCTCTATCTCTTTTGCTCGGTTCATGGCTAAAAAAAGAAAGATTTTATTTTCAGGGATTAGTTTTTGATTGGATTTGTGGTTACAACATTGGATAGGGTTGCAGTTCCCTCTTTTGTTGTTGTTGTATTTGTTGTAATTGTGTCTTTGTGAAAAGACTGGAGCAGCATTATTTTTGTTGTTGTATTTGTTGTTGTAATCGTGTCTTTTTGAAAAGACTGGAGCAGCATTACTTTTGTTGTTTTTGTTGTTGTAATCATGTCTTTGTGAGGAGACTGGAGCAGCATTACCGCAGTAAGGGGTGGCTTTATTGTGGTTTGTGGGTTGGCATGGAGCCCCTTTTCTGTTCGTGCGTTGTGTCCCAGGAAGATGAGTGAAGGGACAGTCATTCAGCAGACATAGCCTCTCACGTTGGGAATGTTGGCAGATTTTGGGACTGCGACCTATACGTGCGGGCAGCGTGCTTTGGTGTTGGCTGGCAGTGTTAGTGCGCCTAGTACCCAGTAAATGGGTAAATATACAGTCGCTATGTGTGCATAGCCTCTGACGTAGTGAGTAGCGGAATATTTGGGGGTTTCTAGTATGTGTAGTGGGGGGTGCATACAGCTCCATAGATTTTTTGTTAAAGTTCTTTTGACTATGGCATGGTTGTGGTGGTGATGTGGGGGAAGAAAGCATTAGTGGTGAGGATGATGATGACAACTGTGGTGGGAGAGAGAGCAGTGGTCAAATTACTAGTAGTTGATGTGGCAGAAGATGGTGACGGTGGTGATGGTGATGGTGATGGCGATATTGATGGCTGAGTGAGTGGCTGAGGGATACTGTCATTCGGTAATTCAGCTATTATGCTTGAATTCAGTAGTGGTTGCTCCTGATTTTCTGGCTGTTGTTGTTGTTGTTGTTGTGGCTGTTGTTGTTGCTGTTGTTGTGTTTGTCCATTGGAGTAAATATGTCGAAGTTTTTCAAAATGGTTTTGAATTAGTTTGAAAGAGACTTCTACATGTTTTAGTTTGTTGTGTATCTGCTTAGCAGACCTCGTGGTAAATGTTTGAGCTGTTTTTTCAGCAATTTCATTTAGACATGACGCGTTAATGTTTATTGTTTGGGACAGAGAAAACCATGTATTTATTAAGAGGTCAATTTCATTTTCAGACCAATTTCGTCCGTTGTGGGCTTGCTGGTCAGTAGTCATATTTTTTTTTTTTTACCCTTGTGTGCGTTTTAAGATATTTGATATTTGATACGTGAGTGAGACTTTGGTTATTTGAAGAATTAAAAATCGTGTATATATATATATATTCTCTCTTATGGATGTGAGTTTGGTTGTTTGAGGATGTTAATAGTTTTTCGTTATTTGGTTGTTTGAAGATATCCAAGGAAAAACGAGTGTATATAATAATTTGTAGTTAAGAAAACTTACTTGCGAGTTTGTAGGGAAAGCCCGTGTATTTGTACATACTTTTTCCTTATGTGAGTCCGCCTTTGGTTATTTGAAGATACTAAAGTAGCGTATATATAGATATGTATTCTCTTTTATGGATGTGATATTTGGTTATTTGGTTGTTTAAGGTTGTTAAAAGTTTTTGGTTATTTGGTTGTTTGAAGATATTAAGATATATTGTATATATATATATATTAAGTGTTAATTGAAAAAGTACTTTCATGCTTTCGCAATCTTCAGGTTCATGTTCAGTGGTGACAGTCAAGTTTGCAATTTCCAACTTGTTGACAGTTGAAATTGCAAACTTGACTGTCACCACTGAATATGAACCTGAAGATTATAATATCATTATAATTTTAAAGGATTGTAAATAAAACGAGTAAATCAGACAAAGTTGGAATTCCTTTTATTAATATAATCTTCTATACACAATCATACACACCCGTGTATATTTATTTATATATATATATATATATATATATATATATATATAAGCCAGTG
Source organism: Eledone cirrhosa (assembly GCA_964016885.1). Taxonomy (NCBI): domain Eukaryota; kingdom Metazoa; phylum Mollusca; class Cephalopoda; order Octopoda; family Eledonidae; genus Eledone; species Eledone cirrhosa. Next base: position 319,037,233 of record OZ024743.1, on the reverse strand, counting down.
AAGTACTGGAGTCAATTTAATCGATCCCTTCATCTTGTCAAATTGCCAGCCATGTTCCTAAATCATTATAATTCTGAATTGTGTGGTGCAATGATATAATTTTTTAAATCGATCTTATAGATTAATTTTTGAATAATAATAGCTTTAGACTTTCCCCTTCACTTTACAGGGGGATTTTTATGATATTTTTCTAAATACAAGTTTTCTTAGTTACTGTATTTAATACTCAAGATGCATGGAATTTTACTTCTGGCGTGAGAAATATAGAATCAAATCTACATCTGTTTTTATGTTTAAATGTACATATGCGTTGGTATTCAATTCAAGGGCAGGAACTTAAGATGTAATTAGTCATTTGTAAAATAATATTTCCAGGCGAAAAATAAGCAAAATTTGAATATATTATAAAATCGAGTTCAAATATATATTATAACATATTTCATTCCCCTCACATAAAATTATTTGGTGAAACTATTGTTTAGATTTCCAATTAGGTTTGGCGATAGTATTCGAAAACAATATTTCTCTTTGCACATTTTATGAAAATATTCGACCACGTGAAACAGCCTATGGTTTTATGATACAAACCTATCTTAAAGTTGTCGTCTCCTTCTTCTTCTTGGCCCACTTATTCTTGAGAGGGTCGTTGGGGCAGAGTCGTCAAATGCTCCTTCCTGTCAGAAGCAACCGTCTCCAACTGATCCGGCTGGATCCCTAAACGAGACCAACCAATCTCATGGATGTGAAAGTGTTTATATTTAAATCTAAGCATTTCATCACAATCAGATCCTATAAGTTAGGAGCCAAACACTAGCTTAACCTTTCTGATACATAACCCCCGAAAACAGCCTTTAGTTCAATGATACTATGTTGTTATTTTAAAGTTCTAATATTTAAAATTTATCTTTTTATTTTAATTCTATATACGTAAGAACAACTGTTATATTCCAAATTCCAGCTTAATAATGCAAGAGTTAGTTATTTTATTAAATCTCTCTTGATTATTTTCAAAATGATTTGAAAATCATAGGCAGTGTAATTTATAACTTTGGTAAGGAAAGGGTTCATTTTATTAATCATATAGATATATGGGGGTTTTCTCGGAACTTATTACTTTAAGTTCTAGCTTGTGATTAAGATTTATCCAATTTTAGCCTGATGGCCGAAAGCTTTCAATCGGCCATACAACTCCTCGGTTTAGAATGAAGAATTGTAACATCACTGTATTATATTAGCACACAAGGGCGGTGGATTGGCAGTTTCGGTAGAGGGTCGGACGCCATGCTTTGCAGCATAGAGTTACGGTCCTTTATGGTCTGAGTTCAAATCCCGCCGAGGTTAACTTTGCCTTTCATCCTTACGGGGTCGATGAAATAAAGTACCAGTAATACACCGGGATAATTGCTGGCCTTGTGCCAAAAGTAGAAAACAATTATATTAGCACACGCATGCCAACACAAATGTCTATATAGTTCGAGATGTAATCTAATCTAATCTGGCTGAGTTTACACTCGCAAATAAGAAGAAAGAGGGCCGCCCCTAAAAGTTTTGGATTTGGTGTACTTCATATTTGTTTCGGTTACTGAATACAAACTGGGGTCACTGCTTCTCCTGAAGGTCAATAGTTCTCTTCTAACTCGAGCGGGAGCAACTTTCCATTGTCAATTTGCATTAATTATCTGCAAAGCCGCATTGTTCTCAGAACCACCAGACCAGTCTTTCGATGCGTGCAGCTGGAACTAATGCCACCCATTGATTTGGCAGGATCTTTTTTTTCTTCTTTTAGATGGCCGTTGGCTCTTATGAGTTCTTCCACCCTTTGTCGGGTATTGTTTTTTGTCCTGCAGGGTGTCCAAAATCACCCTCTTCACCAAGTAAACTTGAGATATAGATCTATAATTTGTTTAACATCTAATTATTATTCTAAATATTTCAATTGTAGAACACAACTTGCCATTTTAATTTAAACAAGTAAATTAAAAGAAGGCATAGCATAGTTGTTTATTTTATATTTTAGGTCACTTGAATATAATGAAATGGACATCCATCTGTTTCAACGATGAATGTTCCAATTGTTCGATTAAAGGAACAGTCTGCTCTTTGAAGTAACGTGTAAGTGGATGTGCAATCCATATACCCGTGTATCCATAACGTAATTCTCAATGAGATTCAACGTGACCTAGTGTGTAACAAAGCTGGCCTTTTGAATTACGGGTACAGTCCAACAGACGGGTTTCCAAACAGTTTCTGTCTATCAAATTTCACTCACAAAGCATTGATCGACCCGGGGCTATGGTAAATGAAATTTGACCAGGGTACAACACCTTGGTATCGAGCCAAAGATTTAATGATTGCAAAGTGAACCTCTTAACCATTCGACCCTCGTGAGTCAATTTTAATATGAATCTAATCAAGACATCTTTAATTTTTAATCTATTTTCTCGTGTATAAATTCCTATGAAATATGTCATCAATAAAATATATGATAAACTTTACACTATCACAGATATTGCAAGATTGAAATTTTATTTGATTTTGATAAATCTGTGTGAATATGAGATTTTTTGAATAGATATTTTGGCGATGATGTGTTTATCGAAATATCACCCATATAGAAACTGGTAATACAACAATGTCAACGTTGTGAAAGTAGCAGATATCATAGTGATATCAACAGTTCATAAAATATTTAGAGTTCCTTATCAGTAAATTTATTTCGTGAACCACACGGCCTGTATTCAACTCCTGTTACAAAAGCGTTAAGTGGATGATAGACAAATCTGGTAAAATTTTCAGAAACCACAGAACCTACTTCCTTCTACTAGTTAAACTAATACAGTGTAGGTATAGCAGTGGTTCCCAACCTTTTCACTTCAGGTATAGCAGTGGTATAGCAGTAGATATTGCAGTGGTATAGCAGTGGTATAGCCGTGGTATAGCAGTAGATATAGCAGTGGTATAGCAGTGGTATAGCAGTAGATATAGCAGTGGTATAGCAGTAGATATAGCAGTAGTATAGCAGTAGGTATAGCAGTAGGTATAGCAGTAGGTATAGCAATGATATGGCAGTAGATATAGCAGTGGTATAGCAGTAGATATAGCAGTGGTATAGCAATGGTATAGCAGTAGATATCGCAGTGGTATAGCAGTGATATAGCAATGGTACAGCAGTAGTATAGCAGTAGGTGTAGCAGTGGTATAGCAGTGGTATAGCAGTAGGTATAGCAGTGGTATATCAGTAGATATAGCAGTGGTATAGCAGTAGGTATAGCAGTGGTATAGCAGTAGTATAGGAAAAGGTATAGTAGTAGATATAGCAATAGTATAGCAGTAGATATAGAAGTGGTATAACAATAGATATAGCAGTGGTATTACAGTGGTATAGCAGTTGATATAGCAGTGGTATAGCAGTAGGTATAACAGTAGATATAGCAGTGGTATAGCAGTGATATAACAGTAGTAAGGCAGTGGTAAAGCAGTGCTATAGTAGTAGATATAGCAGAGGTATAGCAGTAGGTATAGCAGTGGTATAGCAGTGGTAGAGCAGTAGATATAGCAGTGGTATAGCAGTAGTAAGGCAGTGGTAAAGCAGTGATATAGCAGTAATAAGGCAGTAGTAAAGCAGTGGTATAGCAATGGGTTCCAAACCTTTTTCACTACCAACGACCCCATTTATTGAAATGTTTTTTTCCCCACCGATCCCTTGCTAGAATTACTTACATCGCAGATTAATAAAATAATAATTGCAGTAGAAAGAGAAATTATTATACTTAAGGCTGAGTAGATATTCACAAGTCAATTGTGAGGAGGGAGAATACAATGTTGTATGTACTAACATGGAAATACAAAATATTATCAAGACTCATCCCTTACGGAACTTCATCTATGTACAACACCTCATGTATATAGGACATGTATGTTAAGCAGAAAATACATTAAACACACAAATTATTGTTTTGCCAAACCAGCCAAAAGATTTTATTGGGATCCATGGCTGGAGTTTCAAGACATTCTAAACCTGAATGTTGATGAGGCAAAGAAAGTAACACATTCAATATTTGAGTTTGCCAAGAGGTCAATGAAACAAGCTTGTCTCAAGGACTTGCATGAAGTTGATGGAGAATCTCTCAGAACAGATGAGAATGTTGGAGGTCAGTTCAGATCTATTGTCAAGGAGGGTCTCTCAGAACAGAATGCTGGAGGTCAGTTCAGATCTATTGTCAAGGAGAATCTCTCAGAACAGAACAGAATGCTGGAGGTCAGTTCAGATCTATTGTCAATGAGGATCTCTCGGAACAGAACAGAATGTTTGAGGTCAGTTCAGATCTATTGTCAATGAGGATCTCTCGGAACAGAACAGAATGTTTGAGGTCAGTTCAGATCTATTGTCAATGAGGGTCTCTCAGAACAGAACAGAATGCTGGAGGTCAGTTCAGACCTATTGTCAATGAGGATCTCTCGGAACAGAACAGAATGTTTGAGGTCAGTTCAGACCTATTGTCAATGAGGATCTCTCGGAACAGAACAGAATGTTTGAGGTCAGTTCAGATCTATTGTCAAGGAGGATCTCTCGGAACAGAACAGAATGCTGGAGGTCAGTTCAGACCTATTGTCAATGAGGGTCTCTCAGAACAGAACAGAATGCTGGAGGTCAGTTCAGATCTATTGTCAAGGAGGATCTCTTGGAAATAATGGAAATGTATATTATGTTTTTTACAAAGTATTTGAAATTTTGAATATAGCTTGCGAACACCTAATTTTACTTTAGTGGGCCTCCAGGAGTCCATGAACTCGAAACTAGGAACAGTGTCTTGCTTACAAAGACTATGAAACGCCCCCACCCGTATAATAAAGACTATCAAATGCGTAACCTGTGAGCTGAAAACTTGATATTCGCTTCTACAATTCGTTATAAGTGTACTAATTTGTTGTACCCTCAACAGTACTACTATAATTTATTCGATATACAAGATCTCATAATTTCACGAAAAGCCGTTGGCTGAGCAGTATCTAATAAAAACAAAACACGCGACTAAAGGTAACAAAGGGAAAGAGAAAAACAAAAATGAAAAGGAGAAAAAGAAAAAAGGGATCAAGCACTGAAAGAAAGAGAGACGGGGGGGGGACATACACTACATCCTAGTCTGAGAGGTGCCTCAGCCGCGTCCAGCGAACAAAACGGCAAAGTGTTACCGGAGAATGGTGTGAGGATTGCCAGAGATATCCGCTGCTACAGCCACTCGACCTCACGAGGTTTGCTCCCAAGCAGGACGCCGTTTTTCCGACTTTACGGAGGAAATCTGAAGTGCGGGGACCAAAGACGCCAGAGGTCTCGATGGAGACTGGTGCAAAGAGGTAGTGGTCGGTCAGGGCCCGGTATTTGATGCATTTTGAAAATACATTTAGAACAACAAATAGGAAGAGAATTAAAAAAAGAAGGAAGAAACGCCAAAAGTAGAAACAATTATTTTAAATTTTCTATAAATAAAGCATAATTAATGAAAATTTAATTTTAAATTTTGAATTCTTGAAAAGTCGCTATGGAATGCTTATTGCATCATATTTTTACAGCTGTTTTTGTGAAGCTAGAGTCTCTGTTCTCGTGTTTTTCCTGCTGTCGTCACTTTAGGGATTTTCAAAATGAATATCAATTACAGAAGTCTGTAAGTCATGGTAAAGTACAGTCAGAGTTGGTGCTTGGGTATTTAGGACCGTCGGCGAGTCCTAGAGTATGTCCCTTTTTTTTCCAAAAAATAACATAATTTCAACTTTTTGACACCTCTTACTCTGACCACGAGGCGACGAATTGGCAGATTCGTTAGAACGTCGGATAGAATGCTTTGCAGTATTCGTTCGGGCTTTCTGCTCTCTGAGTTTAGATCCTACCGAGGTCAATTTGCCTTTTATTCATTCATGGTTGGTAAAAAATAAGTACCAGTCTAGTACTGGGGTCGATTCTTCCTCACATTATCTCTATCACTTTCTATCCTTCTCTTGAAGAAATCTGTTGTATTCAGAGTTGGAGAGGGATGGGCGTCATCAGGTTTTAAAAAGCCCTAGGATCGCTGTATGTCAATGCGGCGCCTCACTAGAATTACGCGTTTGAAAAGCGAACTCTCTCTCTTTCTCTATCTATCTGTGTGTGTGTGTGTGTATATATATATATATATATATATATATATATATATATACGATGTGTGTGTGTGTCTATGTCTGTCCCTATATCTTTATTTATGTCTGTCAACTTGGTGGTTATACAAAAGAGAAATCGATAAAATAAGTACCAAACATGAAAAGGAAGTAGTACTGAGGTCGATATGATCGATAAATCAAGGGCATACCTCAGAATGGTCACAATTTAATCAAAAAAGTATAAACGTATATTACAGAGAATCGTAGATGTTCAATTGAATATAAACAAGTAGTACTTGGTGTTCATGTTTTTTGTTTCATAAAAAAGTGTTTATTTCGTATTTATCCCACGTGTTCATTGCTCATGAGACTTAAATCCTATGTTTTATTCACTCATCCGTTTCCCTTCTGTGAAACTAAAATCTAAAATGTAATTTTAGTACAGTTAGCAACATGTTTAGAAAAGACGGAACATTTCTGCCAACACTGCGATGTAATCTATTGAATGGCCTGTCTGGATTTTTCTCCAATACTTTTCTGCGTACAAATACCCACATACAACATATAAACACACATAAGAAATGCCGACAATGTGTGTATATAAAGATTTCAAGACTATCAACACCTAACGTATAATTGACTCCACGTTTTTCTATCGTTAATTGTTTGGTTTTCACAGTTGGAGTATAAGCATGCCATCACATTCCAGTTGCATCGTTAGTAAACAAAGAATCAGATCTTTGGAGTCAAGAACGGTTAAAACTTGCTAATTTAATATTCTATATGCACGTATTGCTGGGAAATAAAAAAGGGGCTTGACCTGCCTTCCTAGATTTCGTTCTAGTATTGATTTTAGCTGTTTACAGCCGTTGTGCCTGTACTTGTGTGTCATTTGGTCTGCAAAATCAACTTCAAATTTGGAAGTATTTCAAAACCATATCACGAGGTATATTTGTAGTAAACAACTAACTGACAGAATTAAATAATTTCAACATGAAATAATACAACTACTTAAATAAAATTAGTAGCAACTCTCATAAACACATAATCAATGCACATATTTTTTTACTATGAAAAATAACCTAATAAATTGGGCATAAAAGCCTCTGAACGTAAAAATGTTCATAGCGTCCCACAAGCAACGCTGTCAACACTGTTCTGTCCTGGGGCAAAATTTAATTGTTTCTACTTTTGGCACAAGGCCAGCAATTATCCAGTACATTACTGGTACTTTATTTTATCGACCCCATAAGGATGAAAGGCAAAGTTAACCTCGGCGGGATTTGAACTCAGAATGGCAAGGGCCGTAACTCTATGCGCCAAAGCATGGCGTCCAACCCTCTACCGATACTGCCAATTCGGGCAAAATTTAATAAATGGGGGTAGATTGGAAAAAATTTGAAAAATTGGTAAGCGAGTATGTGGTGGGGGAATATTATTCGAGATCCGAGAGTATATGATAAATATATACAATTAAAAAATTACAAGTAATGCTAATTCACAGGACTGGTCTAGTACTTTATTTTGTTGGCCCCTAAAAAGGAAAAGTAAAGTTAATCTCTGACTCATCCCATTCTGAGTTTAAATCCCATCAAGATCAGCTTTTCGTTGAAATAGGTTAGGAGTCTTAATTTCAAAGTAACCTTATTAAGGCGGCGAATTGACAGAGTCGTTAGAATGTCGTATAGAATGTTTTATGATATTCGTTCCGGCTCTCTGAGTTCAAATCCTGCCGAGGTCAACTTTGCTTTTCATCCTTTCGAGGTCGATAAAAAAAGTACCAGTCTAGTACTGGAGTCGATTCTTCTTCTACATCTCTTTCTCATTTCCTCTCTCTCACTCTCTGGAAGAAATCTGCTGTACTCAGGAATGGAGAGGAGTGGGTTCCGCCAGGCTTAAAATGACCAAGAAACGCCGTATGTCAATACGTCGCCCCTACGATTCTATCAAGAGAGTTACGGGACCATACATACATTAACTTTATTATAGAGTTCGTATTTTATTTAAAATAGCAACAGAATAATTATATGGATAAACTTATTTGAATGCAAGAAATTATATCAACTCACAAAAGTGCCACTGCTAACTAAGAATTTTTAAAAAAGCATATTTTTCTTAAATAATTTATTAAACATCATTAAAGTTTTCACATATACTTAAATTATATCACTTGACCTCCAGCTGGCTGTGCACGAAAGCTTACTGGTTCTCAGATATAGACACAAGGCCAACAGTTTGGGGCGAGGGGACTTTCGATTAAATTGACCTCTGTGCTTTACAGGTATTATATTTTATCGACCGCGTAAGGATGAAAGCCAAAGCAAACCTCAGCAGGATTAGAACTTGGAACGTAAAGGGATGCAACTATATGCCGCAAAGCATGTTAACTGGTGCTCTATCAATACTGCTAATCCACCGCCCTAACACGAAAGCTTATCACTAATACATACTTACATACATGTGTGTGTGTTGAACCATAGTCAGTTCCGATGACAGGTGTTCCTTCCAGTTGTTCGAGTGAAATCAACGTGTAAGTAGCTGGATATTTCATAAACACGTGCACTCTTAACAGAACTGTTAGGGAGATTCAGCGTGAGAAGACTGACCTACTTTAGTAAAGTGAATATTAGTAAACAAAAGCAACCTGACTTGCTTAAGAGACAACTTCTCTCCGAGAATCGAACACCCGACTTTTTTATTGTAAGCCGAGCACTCCTAACCCCTAAACACGCGTCTTCACACATATGTAAAGTAGTATTTTACTCTTGTATGAATTGCAGTAGTAGTGAGTCGTTATTGACTGGTTATGTCTTGCAAACTTAAGTTGTTTACAACTTATTTTCTCTTCGTCGTCGCCGTTTACTTCCATGTAATGTAGTCAGATCCATAATGGGTGTATTAAAATTACCACTGGCATTCTAGTTTCATATTATTATCAAATGAATTATCTCATACTTAAAATGTAAAAACAAAACAATGACGGGTGGGGGTAGGCTGTAAATATTTCGATACCAGCAGTTAGAAATGCCAGTAAATCCAAACAATTTCCCTTTCAGATATCCAAAGAAGCGGACTGAATGGCGCAAGTACTTTAGAATAATGCTAGCCTTAAATGGGACAAGCTAAAAGTTGTTGGCATTAAAAGGCGTATTGAGTTACACACAGAGAATATTGCGACCATGTGTCCTCAGTTACTTTACAAAACACATCGTTGAAGTCCTTACATACAACACGGGAAAATATTTTGTTTGGAATTTGTGTTATATTTCTTTTCTTTTTTTTCTTTGATTAGCTTGAAATAAAATGCCTCAAAATAAATATCACGAGAATAATGGATTGACTTTTAAATAGATTCATAAATAATAACTTTAAAATATTTAAAATATCTTGTACTAGCTCTTTGTGACAAAGAAACAACTAATCCCAATTCGAGCCATAAACGTGTTTATAGCAATGAAAAATGTAATGCTAACTAGAGTTTGGAATTCCGTACGTTTCTGTGGATAATGTGAATGTGTTTCACAGATATGTATATCAGTGAGTGCGTGTGTGTGTATTAATTCTATATGTGCATCAATGTGGATGTATATTAAATCTTTTCTACAATAAGAATTAATCTGATATAAAAAGTTAATTAAGGCGGCGAATTGCCAGTGTCGTTAGAACATCAGATAGAATGTTTTGCTATACTTGTTCCGGTTCTTTGAGGTGTGGGTTCAATTCCTGCAGAGATCAACTTAGTCTTTCATCCATCTGAGCTGAATGAATAAACTACCAGTCCAGTGTTGGGGTCAATTCTCTCTCTCTCTCTCGGAAAAATCTATTGTATTCAGACCTGGAGAAAGCTGGTCAAAGCATGCCTGTATGAAAGTTAAGAGTCCATGGATGGACAAACTTAATTAAAATGTCTTGCTCAAGAAATGAAATATTCTATGTTAGCATTCTTCTTCATATATTCTTTTTATTGGTTTCAAGTCTGGTATTTATTTTATCCTGCTCTCCTTGTCGAACCGCTAATTTACGAGAAAGAAAGAAATACTCAACACACATACATACATTTATTTATTATATATATATATATATATATATATGAGGTTTCCACATAGAACCTATCAAATTTCACTCATAAGGTAGTGGTCAACCCGAGGTTAAAGCAGAAGACACTTGCTCAAGGTTCCACATCGTGGCACTGAATTTGAAACACTGTGGTTGAGAAGCGAAGCTCCTATTCATACAACCATGCATATGTCTATAAATAAATTCCTAAATATAGTCGAATTTATTTCTAAAAAATATATATATTTAAGAATATCCTTTGAGATTTTTTAATTAAGATATAGGTTATTTTTACTTACAGAAACTGTACAGGGGATAATAAGATGTAAGTATGGTGTAATACGATTGTAAATAGCAAACTATAACCATTCAGCAGCACTATACATCCTTATATTTGTAATTCAGTCTTTTCAAAACGTTTCCCCTTACACCAAATCTCCTACTTGACGACGAAGATAGAATAGTAAGATAGGCGATTTAATAGTGGACTAATTATTAAATAAAACCTATTGCGTTAGTTGGTTCCGCCCTGACCAAACAGAACCTGCGTCAGCTAAAAGAAACGTTTTTTCTTATTTTTATTTTTACGAAATACATATATCTTTCTTAGTAGTTCTGTAGCAAAAACAAATTACCATATATTTGTTATACTTAGGCGACTGGTTATTCGAAACCCTTGCAACTGTTCTTATAATTAATCTACGCAGTTATTTTACATTGCACAAATTTGAACTACTTTTTAATGGAGACAAATCTCGGTGCAGGCATGATTGCGTAGCTAACGAGATCGTTACGCAACCACGTGGTTCCGTGTTCAGTCTTCCCCTCATGGCAACTTGAGCGAGAGTCCTTTACAGTGAGTTAATATTGACAAAAGCTGGGGGATTGGCAGGATAATTAGAACGTTGGTTAGAATGTTTTGCGATATACGTTTAGGCATTCTGCTCTGTAAGTTCAAATCCCACCAAAGTTAACCTTGTCTTTCATCCTTTTGAGGTGGATAAAAAAATACCAGTCTAGCGCTGGGGTGGATTCTTCCTTTATATTTCTTTCTCATTTCCTCTCTCTCTATCACCTACTCTCTTTCTATAGAAGAAATCGGTTGTGTTCAGACAAGGGGAGGAGATGGGCTTCGCCAGGTTTTAAAAACGACCAAGAAACACCATATGTTACTACGACGCCCCTACAACTCCATCAGAAGCTAAGGGTTCATACATACGTACAATGTTGACCAATGCAATGTGAATAGAATTTCTTAAACGGAAACTGCAGAAGCTACCGTCTATTAGTCAGACCTATCAACTCTCCCCGTCTGACGGGAAGATCTCCTACCCACTTTGAGGTGGGTGAGAGATGCCTTCTCTTGTGAAGATGGACATAGCTTTCATTATGCAAAATCTCCCCATTTTGCCTCATTTCTCCCCGTTTTGGGGCACTTTTTTTCATAGTACTGCCCGTTTAAGGTTTTAGAGGTTGGCTGGTCTGATAAGTGTACCTATGTAACCTTGGGTATATACGGGTCCAGACCATGTCTGTGTATGTTTTAATATATATATATATATATGTGTGTGTGTGTGTGTGTGTGTGTGTGTCTTATTGTTTTGTTGTTGAAAATGATGATTATTTTACTACCATGGACGATATCACTGCCAGCGCTGCTTTCTAAGGACAATCAAACCGCTAGCCCGCTTTTCGACTCTAGCCCCGCAGTAGGTGTATTTATTGGTGTTAGTATGTCATTGCCGCTGCTACTCATTTGAAAACCAGATTCCTTAACCCAGGGACCGGATCGAGTATTAATGACGGAGAGCGGGCCGGACGAAGGCCATTAAAAAATTGTCCCTTCGGGGTAATCTTTTTATGTCCGTCGACAGGCTCAAGTCGTCTCTCAGTTTTTTGTTTTATTTTTTACGCGGGAGTGGTGGTGATTGGATAGAAATGTTTCGGAATTGTATTGTTATTATTTTGGTGTTGTGTGAGCGGAAATGATGTGCGGAGCCCTGCGTACGCGACAAATTTTTAATTGTGTTTTTGCTGTCAAAGCGTTCACATCCGGTTGGTGGTGGACATTAGGTAGAGTGATTTAGAAGATTTGTGAAAGAATGTAACAGCAGGCCTTTTATTGTATTCGATGTCTCGTATCTCATATTACAATAAAGTTAAATTTCAAATAAACAACATATTGGGAATCAGTTCTCGCGAGCTGGTCAAAATCCCTTCACGGGCCGAATCCGGCCTGTGGGTCGTAGGTTGCCAACCCCTGCCTTAACCCATGCGACACGACCCATTTAAAGGATCCCCCAGCGCATGCTGTACGTTCAAACACTTCTTCGATGACACCATAATAATCTATCAGGGAAACGCATCATCGATATGTATCTTGTTTCTTCGTCATTTCATTTTTCTCCTTTTTTTTTCTGCATTATTTTTGTTATTTCATCATGGCGATGGATTTCCAGTAATCGGTAGAGCGTTGGACAATATGCATTGCGGCATATAATTACACCTCTTTACGTTCTGAGTTCAAATCCCGCCGAGGTTTCCTTTGCTCTCATCTTTACGGGGTCGATAAAATAAAGTGCCAGTAACGAACCAGGGTCGATTTAATTAATTTCCCCCTTCCCCAAAAATTGATGGCCTTGTGCCTAAATAAGAAACGATTATTATTTTTATTTTTATTTTGTTCACAACCGTATACTTTTGGTCATTAACCCAATATTCATGACCATAGGTATGGTTGGCGGCACGAATACCGAATTGAACATAATGAGTTTGGCTTTTACACCTACTTCCTTTATTCTGGTGGCCGAATGCTGTATCTGGCGCATCAGTGTATCTCCTGCAATTCTTACATATAATTCAGCCTCCTGCCATCCATCACTCGCGACCACGCCCTCGAGAACAACAACAGCACCAACAATAGATAATAATGGTTTCTGATTTAGGCACAAGTCCAGCAATTGTGCGGGAAGGGAAATGTGATAAAATCGACCTCTGTGCGTCCAAAAAAAATAAGTAGAGCAAATATTTTAGTTAGGACTTATGGTTTACTATTCGTTGCCATACATGTCTCTATGTAGGTATGCTGCTATAGGTGCGATTACATGTGTGTATACGTATGCAAAAACATAGAGCATGAAAAATATATATAAAACTGAGTACACAGTTTAGATGGTCTTAACTACCGCATCATGGCATATATCATCTGCATACTAGTGTGGTGTAGACTGGTCTTATCAAATTTGGATACAATATAGAAACGTTTTATATAGTTTATGCGACCTTATTTTATTATTTACTAGCAGTGGTACCCGGCGTTGCACGGGATAAGGTATTTTGGAACGCGGACCGCCAACAGACATAATCGTGGAAAAACTACATGCGTGGACAATATGTAAAGAAAATAAACCGAATACTCTGAGGGCTGGATAATCTTTAAGATTTTTCTCGATGAAGCAGGAAAAATGCAGGTTTTCACCTAATGCAGGCCCTAGGGGATCAAGAAAATGAAATTTTTGTATGTGCATAATATGCCTTGAAATTTCGGGAAATCGGCTAGACGTAACGCCTCCAAAAAGCCCTAAAAAGTTGAAAAAGTGAAGTTTTTCACCTAATGCGGGCCCTAGGCCATAAAAAAAAGTTGCATTTTCTTTGCTCACGGTATGAAGAAGAGACTGACTAATACATAGTTACAATTTCAAGGAAATCAGTCTGACGTAACGATTCAAAAAAACACTAAAAACCTGAAAAAACGCAGGGGATCAAAAAGTCGAATTTTTTTTATGTGCATAACACTCCCTGAAACGTAAGTAATACACATGTAAAGTTTGAAAAACGTCGTTTGGGTACTTCTCGAGTTTTAGGGATTTAAACTCACAGACAGACACACACACACAGACATCCCCAGGGAAGTGACGTAATGCAGACAGTCAGACATACAGACAGATATTATAAGGGCGCGACGTTATATGCATGTATCTATCTAAAAAAAGAAAGACTAAGAATTATAGAGAGAGATCGCTAAATCACCTAATGCGGTCCCTAGGGCATTGAAAATTTGAAATTCTTTTTCTTCAGAACACTCCCTGAAACATAAGTATTACATGTGTAAAGTTTGAAAACAGTCGTTTGGCTGGTTATCGAGCTTTAGGGATTCAAACTCACACACACACACACACACAGACAGACAATGGATGATTTAATCTAGAAAATATTATCAATATTTTAAGGTGTTGAATCAGCACACCAAAAAGTAATACCCTTTTTTTTTAAACCCTTTTTATACTAATCACCCTGAAACCATGTTTCTATGAATCAAACAAAAAATACTTTCTATAAAATTTAAACTTTCTATAAAATGTTTTTGGAAAACTCTTTGTTATGTTATGCTCAAACATTAGTTTAATAATATTTTACTGAATCTTTCCAAATTCTTGATTATTTTCAGAATAAATTAAATTATATCTGCAGTGGTTTCATTAGAAATATGGAAAGACAAGGCGGATCGAGTCTTCCTCGGAATAACACCATCTCGTCTTACTTCGCGCCGGCCTCTGCGTATGTGATCCACCCAGATGCCGTTGTGGAACAGTGGTCGAGGAGTTCAGTCAGTACCCGTTATTTTACTGCCTTACTGCAGACGGGCTCGCACGTCACTTGAACGACATCATCAGAAGGGGCCTGACCGACCGCTTCTTCTTTGCACCGGTCTCCATCGAGACCTCTGGCCTCCTTAGTCCTGATGATTTTCTCCGTAAAGTCGAACAAATGGGCAACCGCTTGAGGAGGCAGCCCTGTGAAGTGGGGTGGTTGTTGCAACGGGTGTCTCTGGTCCTTCTGTGCGATAACGCTTGTGCCATTTTGTGGGCGGGGCGCGACTAAGGCACCTCTCGAACTGATGTGTAGTGTCTGTCTCTCTTATTTTTTTCTTTCCTTTAATAGTGTGTTTTGTTTTTACTAGTTGCTGTTCAATAATTTTTATATAATGTCAATTTTCTTTCGTGACATTGTAAAATTCTGTATATAGAATATGTTTGTTTATAATTATATATAAATAGTTTTTATTTTGATAAGGTTTATTTTATTCTGAATAGGAACACAGGAAATATCTCCTAAATATTTCACATCAATTTAATTAACGTTTTATTAATGTTTGTATAATTGTAAATGTAGGAATGTTTTTGTTATTAAAATATCATGTTAATTTTTTTTATTTAACCTCCCTGAAAATGATATGGTCAGGTCAGGCTTCTGCCTGCTACTGGTACCATGTAACCCAGTACAACCTGCTTCGTTGTCGAGTAGTCAGTATCTAAACCGACTCCCCCACCAGACCCTGGTCCCGTGAGGAGGGTAAGTGGAACCCCAGCAGCACAAGAAACAAGAACTGTTAAAAAGCGTGGATGAACACCTCAGATTCAACGGCCATCCACCCCTATTACTATGGGTTAAATAGCCTCACCAACACGCAATTGGCCAATCATAATTTATTATGGCTACATCCCTGACATGATTAAAGTGGTGGGGGTCAACCAGGGAGAGTTTCCTTCAACAGGAGTGAGAAGGTTCTGGATTAGATGTTAATTTTTTTAAATTCACCTCCCTGAAAATGAAATGACCCTAAGTTATAACATATTAATAGAAGTGACAAATATGTTCTGTTAAATATCATACTTTTACAAAAAATATATATGGATTCGTAACTCCTGAAGGAATAGTGAGGGCACCTTAGGGCGGGTCGTGAGCATTTTAAGCCTGGCGGAGCGCCTACCTCTCCATGTCTGAACGCAGCCGATTTCATTCAAGAAAAAGAAAGAGGAAGGGATAGAGAGGAAGTGAAAAGGCGATATAGAAGAATAGACCCCAGTACTGTGCTAAGACTTTTTTGTATCGCCTTCAAAAGGATGAAAAACAAAGTTGACCTCGGCGGGATTAGAACTCTGAGAGTAGAGAGCTGGAACGAATACCGCAAAGTATTTTATCCAACGTTCTAACGATTCCACCAATTCGCTGCCTTTTACAAAAATATATATTACATTAAACCCGTTGTATATTTAGTGTAAAACATTAGTGACGTTGAAAAGGGGATGGTAAAAGAGTATGTACATATATGCGTGTGTGAGAGAGAAAGAGAGGTGCGGGGAGAGAAATTTAAGAAATTTTTTATGATTTTTATTCCCCCAAATTATATTAGTTATGCATATAAACAATGATTTACAATATCATATTGAATCTTTAATACTTGGTAAATGTTTCTAATAAAACCTAGGAATTAGCAAGGGGTTAGCTGTTCTATTACATTTGAAGTTAAAATGAAATATGCTGGATGGGCTAAACCAGCTGGCAGTAGATCCAGGGGTGGACCTCGAGAAAGATGGTTGAATAACATACATGAGCTCTGCTGGTTTCGCTTTGGAATCCAGCCAGATCAATTGGAGACGGTTACTCTTGGCAGTACCAGCTGGAAGGAGTACTTGAGGACTCTGACCCCGCAACTCTCCCAGCAATAAATAGGCGAAGAATAAGATTATAAGTAGAAAAACATACACACAATATCAAACAGATGAAATTATTAGTAATAGACACACCGATGAAATACAAAATTAACCTCGAAAATAAATGGAAGGAAAAAGTTGCAAGTACAGGGTGTCCATAAAGGCCGTGTACAATTTAAAATACTTGTATTTTAAATTGCACGTGGATTTTATGGACACCTGTATTTATTAGACATCGAATTAACATAGTTATTAGAGCTAAAGTTACGTAACTACCTGGTAATATTTGGTTCGGGCCTCTGCATTCTGTGTTTAAATCATGCCGAGATATACATTGCTTTTCATCCTTTCTGGTTCAATAAAATAAGTAGCAGGGGAGGTTACTTTGTTGCAAGCATTCGATCATTAAACTCGTACAACATGACTAAATGGAAAAAAATCTGTTACATTTGCATTTTTCGTAATTTTAATTTTTTTTTTTTTTTGCAACTGAAAAAAATATTACAGAAAGAGTTGTAATAACAAATTATCATTAAAAAACAATTTATATTCAACATACGGCATTGATTATTATCGTAATAACAGGACTCAAGAAAATATAATTATTTTATACATATTAAGATTAATATATTAGACATCCGTCCGTCCTAATGACAAAGGATCCAGTAGTTAGAACAACGGGACAGACTGCTAGAGAAATTAACATGCAAATTCCAGTGCATTCCACAGACATGTGCACTCTTAAGGTACTTCTTGTGAAAGTTAAGCGTGACAAAACTGGCCCTTTGAACCTGAATGGATTGGAGCTGCATGAAATAAAGCATCTTTCTTGCTCAGACACGCTTTCTAGAGGTTCCTATTAGAAGCTACCTACTCCAATTAATCTGGCTGGATTCCCAAATGAGACCAGCCAAGCTTATGGATGTTATCCAATGATCTTGCTCGGGGTCTACTCCTATGTCTCCTGCCGGATTATGTATCCCTGTCCAGTTATTCTTCCTTTAAGACCTTCTAATTACATGTATGTAATATCAGAGCTGTGATCTCTGAATTCAGAGAAGTATCGGCTCAATCTGGAGTGACTCTCTGATCTCTGAGCTACGCACTCTATCAAGTAACTTTACTCCAAAGACCCTTCGGAGGAATCCCATTTTGGTCGCTTGTATTCGCGATCGTATTCTTTCGGTTATTACCCAAGATAGCTAAGGGTTGGTACGAACCCCGAATTAAAGATAGCGAGTTTGGCTTTAACACATACCTTCCTTCTTCTGATGATTGAATGCTGAAGTTGGTGCATTGCTGTACCAGCTCCTGCAATGCATGCAAGTAGTTCAGTCTCATGTCTTCCATTACTGTTAAACTTTGTTGTTAGAGCTATTTCTTTTACTTCTCGGTGTTATTTTCTATCAAAATATTTTATGAGAGTCGGCTGAAAAGTTCATAGGCTGACCAAGATACTCTCATGGAATGACCAAATGAAGTTTATTTTTCAACATAGTCCCTGGAGAAAGACAATGCAGTTATTAATACGAAGAGTTGAAATTAATGCATGGAAGATTTCATAGCTCTTCACCACTCCTTCAAAGTCAGCCTATGAACAGTTCAGCCTACCCTTGTACTGTTGTAAATACTAGTAACACAGGAATTCTTCCAGAGAATACATGTATATTAGTATAGTCATATATCACGAGGCTCGATCACATTGTGTGTCTTTAATATAGCTTCGGATCAATCCAATCCTAGGTTAACAGAAACACATCCTATGGATTATATCTGTAATCAGAGACCAAGCCTTGTCACATAGTGTCACGTTGGGTCTGCCTGAGAATTACATTTAGATTAAGCGTGACTGGTGAATACTCAACCACATACACGTTGAAATGGAAATTCAAATCGTAGAGTTGAGATATGGAAGACATCCATTGAGGAAACAATTAGCTAAGACGCTATCATCCCAGATATGGAAGTTCCTCGAGATCCTAAAGGCAAAATACCTTTGATGCATGACGTAGCAGAGATCTGGCTCCGTGGGCCGAAGAATCTCTCTAAAATATATAAAACACTAACATATAGCATCATTCATATGCCTAAGAATGTTGGATTGGCAGTATCGGTAGAGCATAGGATAATATGATTTGCAGCATATAGTTACAGTCCTTTACGTTCTGAGTTCAAATGCCATTAAGGTATCGATAAAATAAAGTACCGATAACGCACAGGGGTCGATTTAATTGACTTTCCACTTCCCCCAAAGTGTTGGCCTTATGCCTAAATCAGAAACAATTACTCATATGCCTAACATTAATCTACGCCTATACTGACGTTGGTTAATCATACGTAGTTCTTAAGTAATATTTATATTCTACATTTCAAATGCTGGCATTCTTTAGTCTTTGGTTCATCAACGAATAATCCAACATTTTTTACGTAATCTCATCTGCACTGAGCAGTACTTGATGATTTCATCTTTCCGTTCTGTACAACCCACACTAAACTATTTTCATAGACTTGTCACGAATCATCTTGCATCATTTCTCAAACTTTTAAGTTGCATCAATCTGAAAATGTATTTCCTCTAAATACTTACTGTCAATACTTAACAAAGTATAGGAACTATTTTTAAATCAGCCAACCCTCTTACCCACACTCCTATTTTAGGAAGATCTCTAATATTAGGCATGTTCAATTTTATAAATAATTCAAACAGCATATACAGCAAATACAAGGCACCCTTATGTTATATTTATTATGATTTTAGTGTACTTAAATTGTTCAATGACTCAATAGAGTTTCCTAGAAAAAAGGCAACGATAAACGAATAAAATAAGTTGATTATGCAAAATGTTTTAAATCAATATTATTTAACCGGAAACAAGAGTGCCTGGGGGTAAGAGTGTTGGACTTACGATCATAATGTCGTGGGTTCGATTCCTGGACTGGGTTTTATGTTGTGTTCTTCAGCAAATACTTCATTTCGCGTTGCTGCTCCAGTATACTCGACTGAAAATGAGTACCATCATTAGCTGGGAGATTAACCCTGCGATGGACAGGCGTTCTGTCCGGAGTAATGGAGTCTTGTACTCTCGGCCGCTTAACACCACGGAAAGTGGGATAAGCACCAGCCTGATGAGTCTCTGGGCTCGAGACAGACTTTAGACTTTTTAGATATATGAAGTATGTCATCTTTCTAGGTGAGCGTGATTGAGCGTTATCAATCAATAACTCTTATGGCGTATGTTGGCAGATTACCAAATAGTGACGGTAAATAGTGAAACTCCTATAACAAAACATTTTATCCTTTGGTCAGTTATGTACTGGGAGAATGTTTATTGAAAATAACGATCAACAAAAGAATGGTGTTTTTCGCAGGTAATGGTATCAAAAGTGAGAGCATTTGGCCTAATGGTTAGGATGTTAGATTCAAAATAATGCTTTCTGATTTAGGCACAAGACCAGCAATTTGAAGGGAATGGAAAAGTCGATTAAATCGACTCCAGTGCGTTACTGGTCCTTTATTTGATCGATCCCATAAAGATGAAAGGCAAAGCTAACCTCGGGAGGGATTTGAACTCTGAATGTAAAGGGACGTAACTCTATGCCATGCAGTATGTTGTCCGACGCTCTACCGATATTACCAATCCCATTAGACTCAAAAAAATTAAGTCATGTGTTTGATTTCTAGACCGGGTCGTGCGTGTTTACCTTGAAGAAGACGTTTCATTTCATGTTGCTTTTCATGATAGAACAGAGTATCTATCATGAAAATACACGACTAACGTACCAAGCGAGGCAATTCCGTAGGAATTTAGCTAAAGCTCCTTTGTGTGAGCTGTAACAACGACAAAAGTATATCGTGTACGGTGGAAGCATTTCTGAAGTGGGTGGGGTGGGGAGAAAATTTGGTCAATTTAGTTGTAGTGATTAGTTTAATTGTTATTATCAAATATCAACCAAGATATAAAAAAACGTCTGTATGTGATAAACATAACATGTACATAAATTGTAGCGCATATACAAATATATGTGTTTTGGTAGTTTGGGGAGAAAATATACATAATTATTGAGAGGGGGTATACACCCTACCCCCCACCCCGGTCAGTTCCACCGCTCATGGTGTATTCAAAACAATGTATGTAAGATAGAAATATTTTGCGCTCTTATTTTTCAATAACTTCATAAGTTATTTTTCAACATGTGTTCTATGTTAGAAAGCATACGTAATGACAAGAGTATAGACGCAAGGGATTTTTGTTTAGCTAAAATAAAAGATAGTAGCTAAATTTGGAAATTGGGGTCACAGACTTCGAAGTGGGAAGTGAAACATGTTGAAATATATGAGAGAATGTAACATAAGCAAGACAGGCCAAAGAGTAGGTTTATACAGTGGGTGGTAAGGATGGTATTTATCTATTATATACGATAAAGTAACTGTAGGTTGGGTTCAAAAGGATTGGCGTAAACGGTGTAATACAAATATCGGAGATATATGATGGAAATGTAAACTATATCAGTCTCCAGTCTCGTTATTAAAAATTAAAAATAACTCGTAATTTCAGAACTTCCTGATATACTTTGGAAATCATATACCTGTAGTACATGTATAACTAAGAGTCTGTATTATATATGTGTGTGTGTGTGTGTGTGTGTGTGTGTGTGTGTGTGTGGAAAGTGACAGAGTGAGAAAAATTGAGAGAAAGAGAAAGAGGTGCTTCCATCATCCATCCTTACATAATACATACATACATACACGTTGATGGCTGGCCCCTCGATAACGAGTAATGCCATTGCATGATATACCATTATTAATAATTATTCATTAATTCTATCGAGCAATGCCTGTGCGTGAAGATATTGTTTAAAGTGAGGAAAGACTGTGCACTGAGTCAATCCCACTCTCTGAACGACAGTAGCTATAACCCGAAAAGAAGAAAATATCAACATCATCGGTAACTACTGAGCCGCAGGTTTTATATCGGAGTTTTCCCAGTTTCCTGAGTTGCCTT
The DNA here is from genome assembly GCA_964016885.1 of Eledone cirrhosa. Lineage (NCBI taxonomy): Eukaryota > Metazoa > Mollusca > Cephalopoda > Octopoda > Eledonidae > Eledone > Eledone cirrhosa. The sequence continues at coordinate 319,015,548 of OZ024743.1, read as the reverse complement.
CTCCTAGAAGAATGCCCTGACAAAGGCTAGGAGTCCTTCACTCCCAGTGGTTTAACCGCGCGATCGGGTGTCCAGCCCGACTATTTCTATGTCCCCGCGCATATACATATGTACATATGCAGAAAAATATTTACACACTTTTGGATGGCCGTTGACTCTTACGATTTCTTCCGCCCTTTGTCAGGTTTTGTTTTTTGTCCTGCAGGGACAAAAAGAAGAACAAGTCAGTATCATTGGATACCATCAGGGCTGCAGGTGTTATATCAGAGTTTTCCTTCTCCTAGAATTCTGCCTTGACAAAGGCTAAGGGGTCATCTCTCCCGGTGATTTTAGATGGCCATTGACTCTTAAGAGCTCCCTTGCCCGATTGACAGGTTTTTTTTTTAGTCCTGCAGGATGTCCAAAGTCACCCTCCTCACCAAGAACCTTGGTGGGGTTGCAGTTTAGTCGCCAACGACCCGACCATGGGACAGGTTGTACTGGGATACATGTTACCAGTAGCACCAACTGGTGACCTGACATACATACATACATACATACATACATACATACATACATACATACATACATACATACATACATGGTGGCTGCCAACTCGTTTTCGAGTACGGCCACTACTTTATATCCATGTAGGAGAACTCCTACCGATGCGTTGAACAAGTGTGATTTTTAGTCCAGCCAGCGACTTGAAAACTCTGGTATAAACACTACACCTGTGACAATCATTGACACATAGTGCTGGGCCCATGGCACCACGTGACGACAAGTGCAGAGAGATCTCCAGATACAAAGCAATGCCTGTGCCGTGAAGCTTTTATAGTGAACAAAGGCACTGCACAAAGCCAGTCCCACTCTCTTAACCAAGATGATATTTACCAAAAAGAAGAACAAGTCAACATCATTGGATACCATCAGGGTTTCAGGTGTTATATCAGAGTTTTCCTTCTCCTAGAATTCTACCTTGACAAGGCTAAGGGGTCATCTCTCCCGGATATATACATACATACATACATACATACATACATACATACATACATACACATATATATGTATACATGGTGGCTGCCAACTCGTTTTCGAGTACGGCCACTACTTTATATCCATGTAGGAGAACCCCTACCGATGCGCTGAACGAGTGTGACTTTTTAGTCCAGCCAGCGACTTGAAAACTCTGGTACAAACACTACACCTGTGACAACCATTGACACATAGTGCTGGGCCCATTGCACCACGTGACGACAAGTGCAGAGAGATCTCCAGATATAAAGCAATGCCTGTGCCGTGAAGCTTTTATAGTGAGCAAAGGCACTGCACAAAGCCAGTCCCACTCTCTTAACCAAGATGATATTTACCAAAAAGAAGAACAAGTCAACATCATTGGATACCATCAGGGTTGCAGGGGTTATATCAGAGTTTTCCTTCTCCTAGAATTCTGCCTTGACAAAGGCTAAGGGGTCATCTCTACCGGTGATTTTGGATGGCCATTGACTCTCAAGAGCTCCTTTGCCCTTTGACAGGTTTTGCTTTTAGTCCTGCAGGATGTCCAAAGTCACCCTCCTCACCAAGAAACCTTGGTGGGGTTGCCAGTTTAGTCGCCAACGACCCGACCATGAGACAGGTTGTACTGGGATACATGTTACCAGTAGCACCAACTGGTGACCTGACTTACATACATACATACATACATACATACATACATACATACATACATACATACATACATACATACATACATACATAGTATTAGGTCTTTTCATCACTTTTGTTCTATATGATTCGATCAATGAAACAGCCAGCTGTTCCAATTAATGTGCAAGTGGTTCTGCATTCTACAGACACGCGTACTCTTGTACCCTCACCATAGCTTTTATGATGATTCAACGTATACTTATAAATATTAAATTAAACACGTTTAATTTAATATTTATACCAGCAATATGTGGTATTTAGATATATTTATGAACAGGATTGTCACGTGCAACTTGAGTTACAAGTGATATCAAGACTTGTGTGTGTGTGTAACTCGGATATCAAGGAGTCACATGTTGTTAGAATTTCTAAGGAAAGGACCACTGGACAAATGTTATGGGGAAAACCAATCGGCAGGAGACCCGGGGATAGACCCCGAGCAAGATGGTTGGATCGCATCTATAAGCTCGGTTGGTCTCATTTGGGGACCCTGCCGGATCATTTGGAGACGCCTGATCCTGACAGGACTCGCTTGAAGGTGTGTTTGAGGACTGTACTCCCACGGCATTCCCAAGAATAAGAGGTTGAAGAAGAAGAAGAAGAAGAAGAAGAAGAAGAAGAAGAAGAAGAAGAAGAAGAAGAAGAAGAAGAAGAAGAAGAAGAAGAAGAAGAAGAAGAAGAAAACAATATAATATACACGTATATTATATCAAAAACCTGTATAAGCATATATATACGTATATAATTGTATTATTATGTATTTTCATTTATTATACAAATGTCAGGTTTTAGCCCAAAGTTAAATCAGCCCGCTCCTGAGGTTGTTGCTGTTAACTTTCCCTGATTGGGCGGACCTACGTTCAAATGTGTTCCAGCTGTGATTATCTGTATTTTCTTTTTTCAGATATCGTGTATCTAAAATATATATTATCTGAGTATTGTAGTACTGTAGTACCAAGCGACCATCACATATTTTCATATATATCTAGCACAGCATCATTTAAATCATCCTGCTTTTTTTTTCACACAGTAGTGTGTGATTTGAGATTGGTTTCACTGGTGATTCCTTCAGATCAAGCGATCCCAAAGATGTATTTTGATTACTTTATTTCCTGTGAAGTGCTCAAGTGGTGTTGAATGCAAGCAGAAAATTCGACAAACTATTGCTTTAGTTATTGGGATATCAAGCAAATAATGATTTCTAATAAAATCACAATACCAGCAATTTGTGCTGATTGTGGAAATCGATTATATTAGCGTCAATACTTATTCAGAAGGATGACGGACAAAGTTAGCATCGGTGAGATTTGAACTCAGTAGTAAAAGAGCCAGAACAAATACTACTAGACATTTTCCCGACGCTCTAGTGACTCTGCCAATCCCCTACCCTGATATCTAGCAAATAATGATTTCTACTATAGGCACAAGGTCAGCAATTGGGGGGGGGGTTCAATTATATCGACCCCAGTGCATTACTGGTGCTTTATTTTACCGAACCCCGTAACGATGAAATGCCAAGCTAGCCTCAGTGAAATTTGAACTCAGAATGTAAAGTGCCTTAACTATATGCCGCAAAGCATGTTTTCCTATGCTCTACCGATACTACCAATCCACTGCCCTTATATCTAGCAAATAGTACACAGTGTTGAGGCATGTTCTCCACAAACTAGAGTTCAAGACTTGAATATCAGTTCTAGATACAGTAATTTGCCTCCATCTCTATTACCCGTAGCAGTATAACCTTGTCTCTCATCTAAACGTTGCTAACTTCAATCCTCTCACTGAAACAGTTGTTTTCAATATCAATTACAATTCTAAATGTTCTGAGATTATTGCAGCAGATTGTTTCCTTTCGTTTCCTTTAATTGTAGATATCAACTCTTATCTACTTGATAAATAAGTAATTTTAACGCATAATAAAGATAGCATGCCATATTATTTCACAAGACTCTGACAGTAAAACATACAAACAAATGATGCTTAAGATATAATGCTTTATTTTATTTTTATTTTATTTTATTTATTTATTTTTTTTTTTTTCATTTTTTTTTAAAGTAGAGATTATAATTGCAGTTGCAGAATTGTTTCATTAGAATTCTTAATAACATTTATAAATATAAAATTGTAATGACCAAAAGAATACGATCGCGAATACAAGTGACTGAAATGACGTTCCGCCGAAGGGTCCTACGTGTAATGTCACTCGATAGAGTGCGTAGCTCGGATATCAGAGAATCGCTCCAGGAAGAGCGGCTACTTCTCCGAATTGAGAGATCACAGCTCCGAAATTCCGAGTAGGTGATTAGAATGTCTCAGGAAAGAATCTCTGGGCAGATTTTAAGAGCAAAACCAACCAACAGGAGACCCAGTGGTAGACCCCGAGCAAGATTGTTGGAAAACATCCATGAGATCGGCTGGTCTTACTTGGGGATTCAGTCGGATCAACTGGAGACGGTTGCTACTGACAGACCCGCTGGAAGGAATGCTTGAGGAATCTGCCTCCACGGCCCTCCGAAGAAGAAGAAGAAGAAGAAGAAGAAGAAGAAGAAGAAGAAGAAGAAGAAGAAGAAGAAGAAGAAGAAGAAGAAGAAGAAGAAGAAGAAGAAGAAGAAGAAGAAGAAGAAGAAGAAAACAATATAATATATTTTATATCAAAAACCTGTAGAAGAACCCTAAGAAGAAAAAATCTCTGAGTTGCGTGAATGATTTTATGATCCTAGAGTTCTTTTACCACAGTTTGCAGGTGTCTTGTGATACATAAGAATACAATATGATATTGCAAGTCTCAAATTCTAAACGATCATATGTCGGGATAGGATGTTATTAACGAGCATACAGAACATTTTGTCTGACTTCTATAAATATATCATTTATTATTTACACACACACGCACATATATATATATGTGTGTGTGTGTGTGTGTGTGTGTGTGTGTGTGTGTGTGTGTGTGTGTGTGTGTGTGTGTACAAATATATATATATGTGTATGTGTGTGTAGGAAAAAGTAAGTTGAAAATGCAATTGGAGCCTTTAAGGTTTATTTACAATAATACTTTTTACATAATTTATCCTTACCAACAAAATGTGCAGACCATTGTCAAGCGAAACAAGGACATTTTTTATCAGGACAAAGTATGTCAAATATATATATATTCTCTACATACATACATACATACATACATACATACATACATACATACATACATACATACATACACCTTTAGCTTCATACCCATCATTATTGGAGCTACGGGTTATATACCAACCCGCTTGGACCAAAGTATGACTGAACTTGGATTTGCGGACAAACAGCGCAGTTCCCTAATTCATAGTCTACAAATGGCTGCGATAGCTGGCACCTTCAAAATTTGCAAAACATTCTTGCGATTCAAGGGATGACAATTTCTTTTCTTTTACAACCTTGCCACCGGGAAGGTGGCCGGTCAAAAAAATATACTCGAAATTAAGAGAAAGAGATAACATACATACATACATACATTTTGGGGTACAAAAAACTGATATTCTATCGGAAGTATCTTACCGACTTCTACCGACTAGTTCTTAAGGGAGATACACTTATACCAGAATGGTTGACATTAGCACGAACATTACTGGTCCCCAACAACAAAGACACCCACTTGGCAAAAAACTACCGACCCATTGCATGCCAGAACCTGATGTATAAGATGTATACAGCCTGCTTGAAACTATTCCTCCAAGATCACTGTGAAAATAATTGTTTCTACATTTGGCACAAGGCCAGCAATTACCCAGTACATTACTGGTACTTTATTTTATCGACCCTGTAAGGATGAAAGGCAAAGTTAACCTCGGCGGGATTTGAACTCAGATCGTAAAGGTACGTAACTATGCTGTGAAAATAATAACATCATCACAGATGAAGCGGCTGAAAAGAAAGGAGTTTGGGGATGTGCTGAACAACTCCTAATCAACAAAACTGCGATGTCGGAGGTGCGACAACTTAGGAGGAATATGGCTACAGTCTGGCTGGACTACAGGCAAGCTTTCGATTCTGTTCCCCACACTTTGATGATAGAGGCTTCCGACTTGTTAAAGTTCCAGACATTATTGTCAGGCCATAGAGAGGCTGTCTTCTTCTTGGGCTACTATCCTAAAGTTAAAGACAGAGAAGGCGGACTCTATTTTCACTGATAAAATAAAATATCACAGGGGTGTATTTCAAGGAGACAGTCTTTCTGTGATATTATTTATCCTGTCATTAAACCCCTTGTTCTTTCTGCTCAACAAATGTGAAGGATACATCATTGGCTCACAGGAGGACAGAAATACGAACCTAACCCATAATTTCTTTGTGGATGACCTGAAACTCTATGCCAAGAACATGATTGGGATGAAGAAAAATCTTGACCTGGTTATAACGTTCTCAAAGGATATAGGAATGGAGTTTGGCCAAGATAAATGCTCATATATGACTGTAAAGCGGGGAAAAACAACAACCCAATCTAGCAACATTGTCATCAATGGCCTAACTGTTTCACCGATATCTGATGAGGACTGCTACAGATGAGAACCTATCCTATAATGGTATCTGTAATAAGGAACGCGTAACCAGGGAATACTACACCCGATTAAGAAAATTATGGTCATCGGAACTGTCTGTGCACAACAAAACAGTGGCTCACAATGTGTTTGCTGTGCCTGTCCTAACACCAACATTTGGAATACTCGATTGGACGATAGACGAAATCCGAGCAAATGATGTTAGAACTAGAAAAGTACTAAACAACACCGGAAACTTCCACATCAACAGTGACATAGACCGCCTTCACTTGAAACGTAAGCAGGGAGGCAGAGGCCTAACATCAGCCCAGACAGCATTTGAATGTCGCATCATATCCGTCCGACAACATCTACGAACCTCGAAGCGTAGGAGCCCGTCTCCCGAGCAAGTCTCAATATATCTTTCTCCCTTCCATTCTCTCACTTTCGTTAACCTTCTCTGAAAAAAATCTGCTGTATTCACCAATGGAGAGTAGATGGACTTCACCAAGTTTTAAAATGCCCTAAGAAACATCCAATGTCAATACGGTGCCCCTACGACGCTCTCAGGGGTTACGGAACCATGCATGCATATCTAGTTTATCATTATCACCACTGACAACAACACCACTGACTATATACTATATTTAGTTTATTACTGTCCTCACTAACTATATATTATATACTATATCTAATTTATCTTTATCACTACTAACAACAATACCACAAACTATATACTATATGTTATATCTAGCTATATCACTATCATCACTAACAACAACAGTACTAACTATATACTATATATTATATCTAGCTATATCACTATCACCACTATTATCATCATTGTGGAAGAAGAAGAAGAAGAAGAAGAAGAAGAAGAAGAAGAAGAAGAAGAAGAAGAAGAAGAAGAAGAAGAAGAAGAAGAAGAAGAAGAAGAAGAAGAAGAAGAAGAAGAAGAAGAAGAAGAAGAAGAAGAAGAAGAAGAAGAAGAAGAAGAAGAAGAAGAAGAAGAAGAAAATTGTAAACACAGCATAATCAGAAAAACAATGATTTTATTGTCTAATTTTGAGAAGAGGATAAAATCGATTATGAATGCATCTATATGTATGTAATGGTACATCTATGTGCATGTAATGATACAGTACAAAATGGAATGTGGATGAGTTGCTTGTTAATATTAATCTCTATAGTTCTTGTATCAACTACGGTTTCATCTTCCATACATCGCCGTGTATCAGACCTGCCAACCTCCAAAAACCCAAACGGGGAGTACCATGAAAGAAGTGACCCCAAACGGGGAGAAATGAGGCAAAATGGGGAGATTTTACATTATGAAAGCTATACCCCTTTTCACAAGAGAAAACATCTCTCTCTCGCCCCAAAGTGGATGGAAGATCTCCTCGTCGGACGCGGAGTGTTGACAAGTCTAGTGTATATTTGAAATATATAGTTATCCAAGCTACTGGATACTTCTATAACGTTGTACTGGTTTATATTACATTTACTTTATATATTGTATATGTTATCTGCTGTCTCATTTTTTATGTCATTTGCTGTCGCATTTCTTTATAATGTTATGTGCTGTCCCATTTCTATATATATATCTTATCCGTTGTCTCATTTATATATATATATATATATATATATATATATATATATATATATATATATATATATATATATATATATATATATATATATATATATATATATATATATATATATATAGTAATAATAATAAAATTGAAGACTAAAATCCAAAGAGGGCTCGATGAGGAAAATATATATCAAATATATAAGAACCGTAGCTAGAATTGGTTGAGGACTTCCTGCATTTGGGAGCAAAGATTGGGAATACAGAAGATGATGTGATTGCGAGGAAGAGCAAAACCTGGGCGGCGTGCCACAGCTTGAGATCGGTGTGGAAGTCGGACCTTCGTAAAGACCTGAAAATCCGCCTCTTCATTGCTGTAGTGGAGTCTGTGCTGCTGTACGGGTCTGATACTTGGACACTGACCAAGAAACTCATTCAGATGGTGGATGGGTGCTACATGAGAACGCTGAGGATGGCTCTGAACATTAATCAGTATACACTGAGGATGAAAAACTCAGAGCTGTATGGGAGCCTCCCAAAGGTCAGCTCAAAAGCGACACAGGGGAGACTGAGATTAGCTGGACATGCTCACCGACATCCAGAGTTGACATTGCACTCAGTGCTCCTGTGGGAGCCCCTACATGGACATACTGGAAGAGGAAGACCAAGGTTAACGTATGTTGATACCCTAAAGACAGACACTGGTCTGTTGGAGACGCAGGATATGGTAGCGATAATGAGGGACAGAGACCGTTGGAGAGAACTCGTCCATGGATCTCGAGAATTTTACCCGCCCTAGATAGATAGATAGATAGATATAAAGGAATAAGAAAGCAGTTAAGATATATATATATATATATATATATATATATATATATATATATATATATATATATATATATATATATATATATATATATTATCTGGTGTCCCATTTTGTATATATATGTTATTTGCTATCCCATTTCTCTATATATATTATTTGCCTGTCTGGTCTCTTTATATATCTTATCTGCTGTGCCATCTAAATATATTATTATTGGAATAATTAAATAGATCTCAGTAAATTACAGGTTCATATTTTATAGAATTTATTAAATGATACATAGATTATTCAATAGTTAAGTTAATATTAACATTTTAATGCAAGAGCTATGACAAAAATTGAATTGGAAAAATCAATATTAACCATTGATTGATATCATTTCCAGTCTTTTCTTATACTATTTTGAAAAAGGGCAAAATTTAGATTACAATTTCATTTCGTTTTAATTCGATAAATTCGATATTTAATTTCAACCAAGATGTCTGTGCCTTTCATACCTAGAAGATGGATAAAATAATTACCAGTTATATATTGACTCCGTACAGTCTACTATACCATTTGTACAAACACCGGCCCATATTATCATCACATCTAGAAATAATATTCACCCTTGCCTTAAAATTCTAACATCTTTAAAGTTTTATTGTATTAATTTCTAAATTGTGTTAATTAATATTGTTACAGAAGAAAAATTGCCAGCAGAAGATGGGATCTTAGTACTTCAGAAAAAAACAAATTTAATTTGGTTAATCTAATAACAAAGTGCAATAGTATTGTAGATTTACTCGAAATTCTTTGCTTCATCGCCTGGTATACATTTAAGAAACATATGTTTGTGCGCCGCTATCTGGAGATCAAATTATGTAAACAATATCGACAGCAGAGTGCTTCTTGATCTGTCTTCCCTCTCACACTCCAAGCTTTAATGCCTTGTTGTTAGATTTAAGGAAGTTGTTCACTTTCAGGTGGAAACTTTATACTTCTGCTAAAACATTTCAAATGGATCAACTTACACTACAATACTTGCACAAGTTATTCCAACATGAAAATAGTTTCTTTTTTTTATCGAAGTAAGTACAATCTATTAAATTATTGATTATGTCCAAATCAATCAGCAAAGGACCTAATATATCATTAGTTGTTCCTTATTCTAGTAAATTAGTTTGTATCACCAAAGCTATGATGTAAAAGAATTTTTTTTTAAACAGGAGACAATATGTCTTTAACTGTGAACGTTGCTGTTTATTTTCTTTGGAAATAAATTAGATTTAACAAAAAAGAAAAGATTCAATGAAAGAGTCAAAAGAAAATGTACTTTTACTTACAAAAAAGAAAGCCATGAATTAGAAACAAACTACTTCAATTCGACGAAGCAATGTAATCAAATAGCCATGTTTTATTCTTGGTTGCAATGTAAAAGAACCACTTATATTAGCTATGCACAAAAATTGCCAATGCCTAGTAATGTTTTGGCATTCAGCGAGCTTTGTAAACACTTTGAATGTACTGTTTTGAAGACTTGCATTGTTTACACATATGTTTCCTCGAATGATTACCGTTTGTGAACTACTGATTCCAACTAAACAGTAAAAGTGAATGTTTTTATTCTGGCAACAAAATCTGCTGGTTGCCGCTGGCTTACCTTCAAGATTCTTCTTACTATCCAAGAACACTTCAACGACAAAAGAACGATACGCCACAGCCCCAATAATATTGTGGTAAACCCGACTACTGTGAGAAATAATTAGTTTCATACTCGTGGACAACACCTCCAATTTATAGGATACATGAATGAAATAGACGTATGACATTCATATCTTTCTCAATGATTGTTGAAAATATCTCTAAGGATTTCAACCGATAGCCATATTAAAGTTTCTAATCTGGTTATAAACTGACATATGCTAACTGTCAGTGTTTCAGTAGAAGTTGATTCTAGAGGTTTCCACTCAATCGATTCGCACTTGTAGGCCTTTAAATTCGTTGACATCTCATATATAGTATCAGTTTCATTACAAAAAAAAAAGCTAAAGTCTGTCTCAGCTCGTCAGGCCGGTTTTTATCTTTGTTTAATTGGCGTTAAATGACTGAGAGTACAAAATGCCCTCCTTTGATGGAATGCTAGTCCATCGCGAGTTTAACACCCCAGCTGTTTTGATGCTAACTTTCAGCTGATCCTAAAAATGGAAAAGCCCACAGTCAACTGGGTCAAGGACACTTTGAGCGCAGCCAGTTAGAATCTTGTCTTTCCATCACCTATAACAATGTATTTCATGTCTGAAATTATTGACTCAACCGTAATGAGTTAACACTATGTAGATCTATTTTATTCCCTATAGTATAAATAATATTACAAATAAAAAAAAAAGAATAGAAAAAACAGAAGCGAGTAGTACAAACATCTAGGACCACATACAACACATAAGCAGGTAATACACACATCTAGGACTACATACAACATACAAGCAGTTAATACATACAGCTGGGACTACATGCAATGCATAAGCAGGTGGCACACACATCTGGGACCACATACAACACACAGGCAAGTAATACATACATCTAGGACCACATACAACACACATTGTATCATGTGCTACGGACGACGCAAGAGCAATGGTCGGCCAACATTGTAAGCGATGACCAACTCCAAATTTATACCGCGCACCTCTGTGCGCTACAAGACAACATGAGAGAACGGTTTGTTGACCTTTTGCCGATGGACATCCCAATGTGGATAGCAGATCCCTTCATAGCTAACATCGACGATTTGGACGTTAAATTTCAGGAAGAATTCATTGAACTTCAAGCAGATGACATGATCAAAATTAGATTTCCCAAAAGGGATGCAAGAGGAAATTCAGCGTCGATTTCCACTCCTACATGCAGAGGCTAAGAGATTTGCTCTGCCTTTTCCAAGCTCATACTTAATCGAGAGGAGATTTGGTGCTGTTTCCAGACTGCGCAGTAAGGCTAGCAACCGCTACAATGTAATTACATGTGGAGATCTCTGGCTACATCTTACGAAAATTCAGCCTCACGTCAAAGAGTTAGCTAGAGTCTATGAAGCTCAAGGGTCCTATTGAAATGAGGTCAAAGTTAAAGTAAGTTGATTTATCCGAAAACTTGGATATGCTATTGTTACAAAGCAAACTAACAATTTTTTTATTTGTAGTTGCAGTCTGACTGGACTGAAAACCATCTATCACAATTAACTTACTCATTTATTGTATATATTTTACCATTTACTAATAAATATACCCTCTTATATGGTCATGAAAACCCTCTTCCATGGTCTCTAATCTCACAAAGCGGAGGGGACATCAAGTTAGATATCAACATTTATTCTGTCCGTTTCATTAAAGAGAAAATTGGAAAGCTTTGAAATGATATAATTGCCACTTTCTTCCAGATAAGAGCACTCTTTGGATAGACAGAATTGCTCTTGTACAAATGTTCAAAATAGCTGGTATCGTCTGGTGGGAATATAACAAATTCAACTGGTCCTTATTCATAAAAAAGAACATTTATGTTCCTTTTTTTAAATTTATATATTTCCTTTCAAGGAATGTATTTATACTCTCAGCTGCCTGCAATGGTATCTTTGGAATATTGTTAATCATTTTTTTAGTAATCTACTGATATCAAAATCAGTAGTATATTGAAAAATGGAAAAATAGGGTAGGGGCGTTTCGTGATTTCGAGGGACTAAATGGGTTGAGAACCTGTGGTTTAGAGAATATTGGCTGCTAGAAGATTACCTGGTAGCAGAGAGACACTTCCCCATTGGCTCCTCCAGATAATGATGTATTAGTTTTAAAAAAAAAAGTTTATTATATAATAATTGAAATGAAAAACAAAAATATTCAATACACAAGATTTCACAATATCATGAAATATAATTGACATTATATAAAAAGTATTGAGCAGTATATAATAAAGACATAACACACTATTAAAGGGAAGAAAAGGGGGAAGAAAAAAAGAAAATGAAAAGAAAAAAGGATTAAGCACTAAAAGAAAGGGAGAAGGGGAGAGACAAATAGAGACACCCAGGTCAAAGTGGTACCCCGGTTACCGCGAAGAATGACCTCAAGCGGGCCACTGTCGTTCAGATTTTTATCGTAAGGTAAGGGGAGTGGCTTAATAATTAGGGTGGTCATCTCAGGGTTGTGATTTTTGATTGTCATCGGCGCAATGTGTCCTTGAGCAAGACACTTCATTTAACGTTGCTCCCGTCAATTCAACTAGAAAAAAAGGAGTTATACATGTACTTCAAAGAAGCAGCCATGTAACAAATTATGTCACGCATAATAGTTCTAAGAACTAAGTTAAGAGTACACGTGTCTGTAAAATGCGCAGCCACTTATACGTTAATATTACGAGCTGGCTGCTCCGTTGATCAAACAGCAGGAATACTTGTCGGAATTGACAAAGATCCAACGCAGTCTTAACCATATCTCACATATATACAGAACACGGTCTAATACTGGTATTAATATTTTCATCTCTGGGGACGACTAAATGAAATTGATTGCAAAATAATATCTGGGAATTATAATTATGTTTAGCTTCAATGTAGGTCTTCCATGGTCTGAAATTACAACACTGAAGATGTACACATACATATATATTATACATATTACATTTTACATATATATTAATATATATATATATATATATATATATATATATATATATATATATATATATATATATATATATATATATATATATATATATATATATATATATATACGTATATATGACTTTGATATTAATCTCCAACGTCATTTCAACTACATTACTACTTCATAGACATCGTTTTTTAAAGCGTAATTGCAATAACACACATTCACACACACACACATACACACACATATACATATATATATATATATATATATATATATATATATATATATATGTGTATATATATATATATATATATATATATATATATATATATATGTATATATATGTATATATATATATATGTGTATATATATATATATGTATGTATATATGTATCTATAGATATGTATTTATATATAAATATATATATATATATATATATATATATATATATATACACATATATATATATATATATATATATATATATATATATATATATATATATATACATATATATATATATATATATATATATATATATATATATATATACATATATATATATATATATATATATATATATATATACATATATATATATATATATATATATATATATATATATATATATATATATATATATATATATATATATGTATATACATATGTATATATATAATATTAGGGATACTAT
>OZ024743.1:318986587-318989087 GCA_964016885.1 Eledone cirrhosa | reverse complement strand
CTACATAATTGTCTTTAAAAATATAGATGATGGGTAAGAGTAGCATGTAGAGAAAATAACAAAAACGATTATACTTCGCTTTCTCAAGTTTCTAAACGGGACATTCAGAAATTGAATCATACTGACCAGAAATGCCGTCATTTGTGATCTTTCGGTCTTTCCGGTGGGCGGCAAATTGGCAGAATCGTTAGGGGCGTTGTTTTTTGGCCAGCTCACTTCGACTTCGTTCTGAGTTCAAATCCCACTGAGGTCAATTTTGCTTTCAACGTCGACGAATGAAATACTAATCCTATTTCTAGGATCAGTCTTTCTTTTTTCTCTCTCGCTTTCTCAGTTTCTCTATATCTCTGTTTCTCTCTCTCTATATATATATATATATATATATATATATATATATATATATATATATCCCTCTCTCTCTCTCGCTCGTTCTTTCCTTTTTCCTCTCCGAAAGAAAGTCTTTCGATCTTGAGAGAGATGGGTCCACCCAGGTTTAACATTCCCATGACATGCCGTGCGTCAGAATGGCGCCCCAGAGACTTCATCACGAGTTAAAGGAAAAGGTTCCACCCGGAACAACAGTTGTTATATAGTTGCAGTATTGGCATATAATTAAGGCAACATGATTGGGCGTGGGGGTACAAAGGAGTGGGGAATAAGTCAATTACATCAACCCCAGTGATTAACAGGTACTTTATTTCATCGAACCCGGAAGGATGAAAGGCAAAACGATCTCAGTGGGATTTCAACTCAGAACGTGAAGAGCTATAGCTATTTATCGAAAATCATTTTCTCCAACGAACTACCAACTTTGCCAATCCACCACCCTCAAGCAGTTGTAATATTGAATAATTCAAAAAGAATTAAATTAGTTTTGTTGATCTACATGCCAGTAAATCTAGAAAAGGTGACAACATTAATGACTACCATCCCATACACACACATACATACATACATATATATATATATATATATGTATGTATATATATATATATTTGCTGGAATATCACGATGCCAAATGTTGTCCATTTTCAAGAGAAGTCGCTACTAATTACGTTTGAAGTCTTCTTTCAACAGTCGGATTTCAGTTTACTTGGAATGAAACAATCCAGTTATTAATAAGAAGAGTTGAAATTAATGCATGCAAGATTTCACAGCTCTAGCATCACTCCTTCAAGTCAGGCTATGAATATTTCACCCCACCCTCGTGTATATATATATATATATATATATATATTAGTAAAAAGGAAAAGAAAATGCTGACAAATTTTTCCCAGTGAAAAATAGTTTAATTAGGAATAAGTATAAATTAGTAATAAGTATTAGTTAGTATTCAGTTGCGTATTCAGTATTAAGTATTAGTTAGTATTCAGTATTAGTTAGTATTCGGTTGCGCATTTCTTATGCTTTTCAAAAATAATTTTGTGATAGAGTGCTCGTTATTCCTTGTCAATAATGTGCTCAAAGGAAAAGGAATCCTGAGTTTATGGCTCCGTTAATTTATCGTGATATTTCGCTCCTTATAACAGTCTTTCCTCTATCTCTGTTTTGTTGAGCACACTTCTTTGAGTGGTTTTTGGGCTGCCCTTTCTAGCAGCTCGTCCCTCAGATACCACTGGTTCACTGCTCTAAGCACGCTGTGACATCTCTCTGCCACGTGTAGCAGGACGGTCGCTTTAGATTCTCTTAGAGTTGTCTGGAATGTATAGTCTTGCACGCGCTGATGAACCGTAGGCTATTCCATTTCAGTCAACAACTTCCTGGCGAAACAGATCTCTTTGGATTTGTACGCGTGTGTTATATAGTTATAGAGGTGCGTATATACATTTTAATTTATATTTTTAATTATTGTGTGTCTACCCTGCCTTCCATAGATTATAGATTCCATACACTGGTGGTTTTCCCTGTTTTATTGATGGCACACTATCTCTCTCTAGTGTGTTACCTTTTCTACATATTGTATTTTATATATATATAACAAAGAGGGTATGGTAAGATATCAGGTGGACTATAACGCACTAGAGTACTTGATACTTTGGGTAGTAGAATGGGTAATAGGAAAAGAGTCAGGACCCTGACGGCTGAGATCCGGCCGTTTCGACAGCTAAATCCGAACAGGATCTAGCTGTTGAAACGGCCGGAGCTCAGCCGTCAGGGTCCTGACTCTTTTCCTATATATATAAATATATATATGTGTGTGTGTGTGTGTGTGTGTGTGTGTGTGTGTGTGTGTGTGTGTGTGTGTGCGTGCTTGTTTATATGTATTTAAATATATATAGAGGGAGATAGATAAATAGGTAGATACATACATACATAGATTTTCTAAATTTTCTAAGCATTTCAACTCACTCGACGCTCCGATGTTTATTTACACACCCACATACATACATACATACATACATACATACATACATACATACATACATACATACATACATACATACGTACGTACGTACATACATACATACACACACACACACACACACACACACACACACAC
>OZ024743.1:318961587-318979087 GCA_964016885.1 Eledone cirrhosa | reverse complement strand
GGTTGCAGGTGTTATATCAGAGTTTTCCTTCTCCTAGAATTCTGCCTTGACAAAGGCTAAGGGGTCATCTCTCCCGGTGATTTTGGATGGGCATTGACTCTTAAGAGCTCCTTTGCCCTTTGACAGGTTTTGTTTTTAGTCCTGCAGGATGTCCAAAGTCACCCTCCTCACCAAGAAACCTTGGTGGGGTTGCCAGTTTAGTCGCCAACGACCCGACCATGGGACAGGTTGTACTGGGATACATGTTACCAGTAGCACCAACTGGTGACCTGACATATATATACAGGTAGATAGCTAGATAGATAGATAGACATGTATTTATACCGGTTCTCTGAAAATGGAACTAACAATATTATCTTTTATCTTATACTCATAAAGGAGGTCAGTTAACAACGAGAGAAAATCGAAACAGGGTTCTGCATTTACATTCTATGTTTATAGTGTATCGAAAAAGTTGAGAATTCGAAATAACAAGTTTCTTTGGTTTCGCTTGGAGATTCCGCTGAATCATCAGCTATGGCTATAACACAGAATTAGCAGGCTGTCCCCGAATCGAATCGGTCCTCTATTTTCTATTTTCTATTCTCTGCTTGTGTTCGACATAATCTTGTTGTTTAATTCTGCAATTTACACCTGATGAAATCGTTTAAGTCTTGCATCAAGATCGGATAATAAGGTTGGGCCATCGAAATATGTATGATGCTTTAGTGGGATTAAAATTCTAACGCAAATTTCCAGTCCAGCTTTCTGATGTTGTTTTAAGGAATATTTAACTCCGTTCCTGCACAAGCCACGGGATACCACATCTACGATCGATGGTTTGCATAACGTTGAATACTTTAATTAATTTATTACATCATTGCTTACCAACCAAAACAACGAGTTTTACCCATTGGTAAACACCCTATCATAAATGGTATATATATATATATATATATATATATATATATATATATATATATATATATATATATATATGAACTCAATACACTTAATATATATATATATATATATATATATATATATATATAATTGTTTCTATTTTTGACACAAGGCCAGCAATTAACCAGTACATTACTGGTACTTTATTTTATCGACCCCGTAAAGATGAAAAGCAAAGTTAACCTCGGCGGGATTTGAACTCAGATCATAAAGGGACATAACTCTATGCTTCAACGTGCTTGTATTATTATATTACACTCTCTCTAGCTCTACACCTCGATACTGGCGGGAACCTAAACATCGAGTGTTCACCTGGGTGAACCTACAGTGACTTCGCGTTATGCTCCCTGTATATATATATATATATATATATATATATATATATATATACAGCTTGAGCTCAGCCGTCGGGGTCCTACTCGTTCCTATTACCCACTCTGCTACCCTAAGTATTGAGTACTTTGGTGCGTTATGGTCCACCTGGTTCCTTACCACATTTCCTTCGTTATATATATATATATATATATATATATATATATATATATATATATATATATATATATATTAAGTGTATTGAGTTCAAAACACAAGCATTCCTTTACAATGAAATAGCTCAAAGAAAGAAATATTTCTGAGCCGTATAATACAAGTAAATATAAATTAATATATATGATGAAACACAAATACCAACATATCTGTGTTTATATTGTAAAAGAAATTAAGAACTTAATTTCTTTTACAATATAAACACAGATATGTTGGTATTTGTGTTTCATCATATATATTAATTTATATTTACTTGTATTACTTGTATTACTTGTATATATATATACATATATATATATATATATATATATATATATATATATATATATATATATATATAGTATTGAGTACTCTGGTGCGTTATGGTCCACCTGGTTCCTTACCACACTTCCTTCGTTATATACACACACACACACACACACACACACACACACACACATATATATATATATATATATATATATGTGTGTGTGTGTGTGTGTGTGAAGGCGCATGGCTTAGTGATTAAAGCATTGGTTAAAGCTTGCAATTGAAAGGTTGTGAGTTCAATTCTCGGACCGGGTGATGTGTTGTTTCCTTGAGCAAGACACTTTATTTCACGTTGCTCCAGTTTACTCAGCTGTAGAAATGAGTACCAGCCTGCCCGCCCAGCCAGTGGGATCGCGTTATCTTATGGCTCAAACAGCACGACGTGCTGTGACCAGCGGCGCCGATTGGCGCCCGACAGACTGGTCGGTCACGGTGATCAAGGTGATATAAATATATATATATATATATTCAAAGGTCCAGCAATTCGAATACTGGTTCATCCGTGAGTAATCTGTGAGTGAAGAGTTCCAAGGTTCTAGGTACGAATGGTAGGTGGGCCGCATAAGCGTGGGAAAATAGTTACAGAAAAAACACAAACACACGGATCCAAAATCCCAGATATATTAGTATCCCGCTTAGTAGAAAGTAGTTCCTCCTAAAAGTGATACTAATAAGTCTTTGTATCTTTACATCCCTGCATTTGTGTTGTCATTTCGTTAAACTACATGATGGCTGCCCCCTCGTTATCGACCATGGCCATTGCACGATATAACATTATTAATAATTATCAATTAAGCTATCGTGCAATGCCTGCGCGTGAAGATTTTTTTTAAGTGAGGAAAGACTGGGCACTGAGCCAATCCCACTCTCTGAGCGACAGTAGCTATAACCCGAAAGTAAGAATTGATCAACATCATCGGTAACTACTGAGCCGCAAGTTTTATGTCGGAGTTATCCCAGTTTCCTGAGTTGCCTAGAAGAATGTCCTGACAAGGGCTAGGGGTCCTCCTTCACTCCCAGTGGTTTAACTGCGCGATCAGATATCCAGCCCGATCATTTCTATGTCCCCGTGCATATACATACACATATGTATACATGTGTATACATATATACATATACACATATGTATTGGGTAGTCAAGTATGAAATTTGTAGAAATTTCTTTGTTTTCTATAAATTTATACAAACTTCATACTTGACGACCCAATACCTATGTATATACATATTTACACATTTTTAAAACTACATACATACATGCACACACACACACACACACACACACACACACACACACACACACACACACACACACACACGCAAGGGATGACAATTTCTTTTCTTTTACAACCGGTCAAAAATATACTCGAAATTAAGAGAAAGAGATAACATAGATATATACATACATACATACATACATACATACATACATACATACATACATACATACATACATACATACATACATACATACATACATACATACACACACACAAGTCTGTTTATATGAGGCAGATAACATCATGAGAGTTGGGAAGAAGCTCCTTAAGAAATACTCCCTGCATGATAACCAAAAACTCTCACACAGGGAAATTACACAGCAATACCGAAATGAAACCATGGGGGAAAAGCTGCAAGCTTATCAGCAAAAAATCATGCATGGCTATGTTGCCAGAAATATTCAAAGTGAGAGTAGTCTAGGTAAGAAAAGCCGTCTATCTTGACCAACAGTGACTATATTGGCCCTCACTTTGAAGGATATGCTTTTGGAATCCAAGAACAGAAAGTAGCAAAATATTTGCTTCACAACAGAGATAAGGTTGGAAGTAAAACACCTAGATGTGACTTGTATTTCGGCATTCAAAATAGATTTTAACTAAAATATTTGGCCTATAAATTATTTCATATATATAAGAAAAAAGGTAAAAAGAGCAAACAAAAAATTTATTCACGAAAATTGCAACGGGTAAAATATCAGGGAGAATTTTTATGCTACTAGAAACACTCTCATGCACACACACACACACATATATATATATATATATATATATATATATATATATATATATATGTACACACACATGCACACATGCACACACTCACACAAGTGCATACATGCACACAAACACATGTTTGTGTACATGTACATCTGTGTATGATATATATATATTTATGTGTGTGCATGTATGTATATATGTAATTGACAGGCGTGAGAATGAGTATTCAATACCAAAGTAGAATGTGAATATTATTTATTGTGGCTAAGTGGTGAGTGTTGTTATTCTGGCATTTCACCACTTAGCCATAATAAAGAATGTGTGTGCGTGTGTGTGTGTGTGTGTGTGTGCGTGCGTGCGTGTGTGTGTGTCAATCAAAGCATGTGTATTTAGAAGACGGCGAGCGAAATTTGAAAACTACATTAGATGTTTACGCAATCTTTTGTGACTAAAGAAAATAGTTTAATTAGAGGGCATATAAGCCCCTTGCACGGAAAAAAATCCTTTTTCCTCTATCCGGTTAGACAATTTTCTGTAATAAAAATATAAGGGTTGAAGCTTCTAATTCAAATTCCATATATATGTGTGTTTTTAAAATTTGCCAGCTACGTTGTATTATTTTATGTATTTAACGGAGGGTGGTGGATTGGCAGTATCGGTAGAGGGTCGGTCGCCATACTTTGCAGCAAAGAGTTACGGCTCTTTATGGTCTGAGTTCAAATCCCGCCGAGGTTAACTTTGCCTTTCATCCTTACGGGATCGATAAAATAAAGTACCAGTAATACGCTGGGATAATTGCTGGCCTTGTGCCAAAAGTAGAAACAATTATTTTATGTATTTAAAATCGAGTTTTCATAATTGTCAATTGATTATTGAAGATAGCGATTTCAAGACAAAAATCAATTTAACACCTGCAGATGAAACATATGTAAATGCTTGGAATAAACCCTATTATATCACCTATCTGTGTTAATTCTCTTTCTACATTTTGTAACTACTCCAAGAACTACTGATCACGGAACGATCAATGAACTACCCTTAAACCAACCTACCATAGTAAACATCTTGTTGAGTTAACTACCCACCGTACAATGAATCCTCGGTATAGGATACTCTAAACCTGAACCAAGGAAACCCAAAACGATATCACGTTTATATATATATATATATATATATATATATATAAAATTAAACGTGGAGTTAAAGTGATGAAGTGCAATAAATGATTAAGTATTGCATATGATTGAACAATATCTATTGTAGTCAGCATATGTAGACATTGATAATAGACACAGAAACATGTCAAAGCAAATAAACTCATAATCTCTTCATGATGACGTCGTTTTATTTTTCTTGGTGCAATACTTGCTTATATATATATATATATATAGGTCAACGCGAGACTCTAGTAATAGACATTTACCCAATGTCGATACGTTTTGCAGTTGTATAGAACCTAAAGTGACTTAGTCAGTTGCGAAGCATATGTAACCACTGAGCCATGTGTGTGTCCATTATATGGAAGATTGGGAATGTTTGATCGAATCCACATGTCGATTTGTTGATCAATCTAATGATAAGGTCAGCGGTGGTTCTGTAGTTGTTTCATATACATTCGTGGATCAGAGGGACTCTGATATACTTGGACACCTTTAAAACCTGGCTAAGCTCATCTCTTTCCGGGTTTGAACATAGCTGACGGGGAAAAAAGAAACGTAAAGAGGGCTTGAGAAGAAGAAGAAGAAGAAGAAGAAGAAGAAGAAGAAGAACTGGGATTTATCGATCTCGGCGGCATTTGAACCAAGACTACAAAGCATTCTATCCGCCGTTCTAACGAGTCTAACACTCCATCACCAATTTTCTTATCAAATACATATAAAATCATAATGACATTATAATCCGTTCTGTTTTGCAGCTGTATCACCCAACATTTTCCTACAAACGTCACACGGCTTTTCTTTCTATGGCTTCCAAAATATTGACAAAACTAGTTTTACATATAAAGGAAATAATTGACGTCAAGTGAAGTTGTACAAAATCCACAAAGTAGAATACCAAAAATGAATAAATAAATAAATAATGAATATTAATAATAATAATAGTAATAATAATAATTGTTTCTACTTTAGGCACAAGGCCCGCAATTTGAAGGGGAGGGAAAGGTCGATTAAATCGACCCCAGTGCATTACTGGTACTTTATTTCATCGACCCCTTAAGAATGAAAGGCAAAGCTAACCTCGGCGGGATTTGAACTCAGAACGTAAAGGGCCGTAATTCTATGCGGTAAAGCAGGGTGTCCGACGTTTTACCGATACGGCCCTTCTATTCTGCACTATTCTTCAAATCGAGCAGCACGCACCCGTCACGGTCCATCAAAATGCTTTAATGCTACATTGCGCATCTTCCACTCGGGCCCATCAAACAACTTTCGCTCCCACTTTTCTTAGAGCAAGCGCCTAAGCTCTGACAATGCAGCCTTCCTGTTTCGCATTGAAGAAATGTCTAGTGATATAATTCGCCACTAGAACGTCGGTTGTAATGCCACTTCTAATTGGCTCTTCTAATTTAGCTACTAACTCCTCCTCTGTTCTATTTTTTCGCTATTTCTTTACTAATTGATTCTACTCCAATCGCCCTCTTTGTCAACTGGTATTTAATTAATGAGCTAGTCCGGTCGCTGTAGGCTTTACTCGGCGAACGAACCGTTAAGCTTCCAATAACCGGGTCCCTGTCTACGTGTTCTATCTAGGTTAACCATGCACACCACGAATTTGTGATCTTAATAGGCGTCCGTTTAACATTGTGGACACCCTATGTTGTCCCTATCTGCTAACCCTATCTAAATAAAATCTAAATGACCCTATGCGATTGATCCAAGTTCGCATTGCCTCATTGGGAATATCTAGTCCGTACCTATCAGACATTTGCAACTGCCTAATCAGGTTCTTGCGGATTTTACATCTCCCACTGCTATTAATGGGCGTCTAAGAAGCTGTTCCATTCCCCTGCTAACAGTAAAGGCTGAGGCGATCCTAGAAAAGCTTCCATCTTCGCTATATTCATACACCTTTTAACAAATGTACTAGTGGGAAGGGCAGTACTTCCTTCTCCATCCTCACCTTCCTTTCCAAGTGGAACTTCAAGGAGTTGATGCAGGCTTGGCCGAAGAGGAAAGTGTACGTCTTCAGTCCTTTCAGTCGCATCCGCCACACAATCACCTTCGCTACAGCCACCAGACAGAAAAAAACTGCCTGTCTTTCCCGTCCAACACATGACAATAGTTGTTCGATAAAACTATGGGTGGGAGTGATAATTTATTAGACAAAATTTTTTTAGGATTTACCATCCTTTATCATGTAGGATCCGTAGGAGAGGGGCTTTGATAATGGATGGTAAATCCGAAAAATTTTGGAACTAATAAATTATTAAGGTAACAATCAATCATTCTTGTCCTTTTTTTTTCCTCCTTCTCTCATATGTTGCCTTCTACCTCACATTTCTCAATTACCATCCGAGTTGTTGGCTTGGTAATTCTAACCCGCCTGCATTGTACAGCTTCCTAAATATACCCACGTTTCACTTTCATATTTCACAATGCTTTAAGCAAACAACAGCTTATGTATATACGTATATATGGGGGGGGGGAGTATTTTTTATGATAGACTTAAATAATGGTTTCTTATATAGGCACAAGGCCAGTAATTTGGGAGGAGGGGAAAGTCGGTTAAATCAACCCCAGTGCGTGACTGGTACTTTATTTTATCGACACCGTAAGGATAAAAGGCAAAGTTAACCTCGGCAGGTTTTGAACTCAGACCGTAAAGGGCCGTAACTCTATGCTGCAAAGCATGGCGTCCGATGATGGTAGACTTAAATAATAGTTTCTTATATAGGCACAAGGCCAGCAATTTGGGGGGAGGGAAAAGTCGATTAAATCTACCCCAGTGCGTGACTGGTACTTTATTTAATCGACCCCATAAGGATGAAAAGCAAAGTTAACCTCGGCGGGATTTGTATTCAGACCGTAAAGGACCGTAACTCTATGCTGCAAAGCATGGCGTCCGACCCACAACCGATACTGCCAATCCACAGCCCTATGGTAGACTTAATAAAATACATGCGAAATATGACAGAAAAAGTGACAGAACTGACGAGAAGCTTGTAAATGAAGAGCGAGTGCTTATAATGTTTGTACGGATGAATTATAAAGTTATTTCTTTATATTCATATATTTATATATTCTTATACATAAAATCGTACAAGCATTTAACATATATTGTGGAAATATAGCCCAATTTTAATTATTTTTAAATTTCTGGAAAGTTCCGTTCATTATCAGAATATTACAGTATTATTTTTATATTTAAAGCTGGTGGATTTGTAAAATTGATTGAGTGTCGGACAACATATCTTTGTGAGAATTGTTCTGTCGCTTTACATTGAGTTCAATATTTCCTTTCATTCTGCCATGTACTTACTTAATCACCTTTCCCTTCGCCAAGAAATTGTTGACCTTGCGCCTAAATTAGCAGCCTTGAGTTACATCCATTTACGTTCTGAGTTCAAATCCCGCCAAGGTTAGCTTTACCTTTCATCCTTACGGTGTCGATAAAATAAAGCACCAGTATCATACTGGGGGTCGATTTAATCGACTGTCTCTCCCTAAAAATTGTTGGCCTTGTGCCTAAATCAGAAACCATTATTTTTACTGTAAACATATATTTTGCCAACATACAAATTTGAAATTTGTTTCATTCAATAGTATTTTAAGCAAATGATTATATTATCAAAATAATTAGTCACTTCAATATTTTGCATAAATGCAATAAAATTATAATTATTTTACGTTTTTCACATTAGCTGAAGTTTCTTAGAGTTATTCTGAAAAGTGACGTCTCTACCTGGAGCAACGCTCTAATCTCCGTGCTACGCACTCTATTGAGTAATATTTTTCCAAAGACACTTCGGAGGTACCACATTTCGGCTGCTTGCATTCATCATCGTATTCTTTTGGTCATCACACAAGTGTTGGTACCAATACCCAATTCAAGATCAGTTACATATTTTAAATAGTTTTCAAGCAATGATTTCAAATATATTTTCGACTTTTACTTAATATGAATTGTAAGTATGGAAGGATATTTGTGACACAGTCAAAATAATAAACAGACAGATTTCAATAACTGTATATTTTTTAAAATATACGCGAACATACATACAGGTATATGTTTTACTATTTCAGTATATCGCTTCGTATATATATATATATATATATATATATATATATATAGAGAGAGAGAGAGAGAGAGAGAGAGAGAGAGAGAGAGAGAGAGAGAGAGAGAGAGAGATATCGGAAAAGAGTCAGGACCCCGACGGCTGAGTTCCGGCCGGTCGACATCTAGATCCGTTCGGATCTAGCTGTCGAAACGGCCGGAGCTCAGCTGTCGGGGTCCTGACTCTTTTCTTATTACCCACTCTACTACCCTAAGTATTGAGTGACTCTGGTGCGTTATGGTCCACCTGGTATCTTACCACACCCTCTTTGTTATATTTATATATATAAATACGTGTGTGTATATATATATATATATATAGAGAGAGAGAGAGAGAGAGAGAGAGAGAGATGTGTGTATGTGTGTGTGTATATATACATATATATATATGCATATATGTGTGTATATGTCTGGGTGTATATGTATATACGAAGTGATATACTTATTATTAACACATACCTATATGTGTGCGTGTATGTGTGTGTACATGCATGTGTGTGTGTAGCATCATAGTTTTTCTCCTCTAATCGTCAGTTCACATATTGTGTTTAATAAGCGAAACCAAGTACATCTTTATATATTCTTCATACTCTGCTTTATAGCCAACCATCATTCGTCCTTGATAGTATATTTTGTTGTCTTTATTTCGCTTCTTTTGTGTTGTTGTTTTATTCTCTATTAATCTGCCTGTCTTTCTGTCTGTACGCATGCTTTCTCGCCACAACGTGGCTTCCTCTTTCCACTTCTTTATTAACCTATTTCTCTCCCATCTTATTGGTCGACGGCGTCAACTGTTTCCACAATCAGACTACTTAGCAAGATATCTGATTATGTAAACAATCCATCCACGCCTATTTATTCACTTCGTCTTCACTATTTCATGATACATGATCATTATACACCTTCTTTCTCTTTCATACAGTAAACAAAATCAAAACATCCCCACCGCAACCTCGTCATCAAAAACGATCGTTGTATTGACTAACTATTTCTGTGGTATAACTCACACCCTCACGTCTCGTATATCGGTAGATACTACCTTGTCAAATGTATCGGTTGTTTTTATCATGCTGCTATATTCTGGAGAAAATGTTAGTACCTGTAATCACATTTACCCCAGGTATTCTGGGGTAAATGTGATTGATGTTGGAGATGGCGGGAGAGAGGGGTGTATGTTGTAGTTAGTGCAGGTCTCCTGGGGTTGATGTGATTGATGTGATTGGTGTAATTGGCGGGGTTAATGTGATGGGTGGTGTAAAGTGATTGGTGTAATTGGCGGGGTTAATGTGATGGGTGGTGTAGAGTGATGGCGGGGTTAATGTGATGGGTGGTGTAGAGTGATTGATGTGATTGACGGGGTTAATGTGATGGGTGGTGTAGAGTGATTGGTGTAATTGGCGGGGTTAATGTGATGGGTGGTGTAGAGTGATGGCGGGGTTAATGTGATGGGTGGTGTAGAGTGATTGATGTAATTGGCGGGGTTAATGTGATGGGTGGTGTAGAGTCATTGATGTGATTGACGGGGTTAATGTGATGGGTGGTGTAGAGTCATTGATGTGATTGACGGGGTTAATGTGATGGGTGGTGTAGAGTCATTGATGTGATTGACGGGGTTAATGTGATGGGTGGTGTAGAGTGATTGGTGTAATTGGCGGGGTTAATGTGATGGGTGGTGTAGAGTGATGGTGGGGTTAATGTGATGGGTGGTGTAGAGTGATGGCGGGGTTAATGTGATGGGTGGTGTAGAGTGATTGGTGTAATTGGCGGGGTTAATATGATGGGTGGTGTAGAGTGATGGCGGGGTTAATGTGATGGGTGGTGTAGAGTGATTGATGTGATTGACGGGGTTAATGTGATGGGTGGTGTAGAGTGATTGGTGTAATTGGCGGGGTTAATGTGATGGGTGGTGTAGAGTGATTGCGGGGTTAATGTGATGGGTGGTGTAGAGTGATTGGTGTAATTGGCGGGGTTAATGTGATGGGTGGTGTAGAGTGATGGCGGGGTTAATGTGATGGGTGGTGTAGAGTGATGACGGGGTTAATGTGATGGGTGGTGTAGAGTGATGGCGGGGTTAATGTGATGGGTGGTGTAGAGTGATGGCGGGGTTAATGTGATGGGTGGTGTAGAGTGATGGCGGGGTTAATGTGATGGGTGGTGTAGAGTGATGGCGGGGTTAATGTGATGGGTGGTGTAGAGTGATTGGTGTAATTGGCGGGGTTAATGTGATGGGTGGTGTAGAGTGATGGCGGGGTTAATGTGATGGGTGGTGTAGAGTGATGGCGGGGTTAATGTGATGGGTGGTGTAGAGTGATTGATGTGATTGATGTGGTTTGGTGCGGTTGGTGGTGCAGTTGTTTAATTTAAAGTGTTGCATTTCAGCTCCTGCAGAACAGATACGTGCATTGGGAACATTCCAGAGGTGTGACATACTGGGGAGGAAGGGAGAACTGTGTGTTGTGGTTAGTGTGGAACTTAGGTGGGAGGGAATTGACATAGACTCAATCATACATACACACATGTGCCTACCTACCTATATATACAAACAAACATGAACCTACATACATATACCTGTCTACCTGCCTATCTACCTACCTAGCTTTTTACCTATCTACCTACATACCTACCTTCCTATATACCAATATTCCTACCTGCCTTCCTACTTTCATACTTATGTATCTAAATTCTTTCCCACCTACAAACATACCTAACAAACTACATATCTACCTTCCTACCTACATACATACACACATATATATATATATATATATATATATATATATATATATAGGAACAAGTATGACCCCGACGGCAGAGCTCAAGCCGTTTCGACGGCTAATTCTGGAGTCCAGAACCTATTTCTCTCCCATCTTCTGGACTCCAGAATTAGCCGTGGAAACGGCTTGAGCTCTGCCATCGGGGTCATACTTGTTCCTATTACCCACTCTACTACCCTAAGTATTGAGTACTTTGGTGCGTTATGGTCCATCTGGTTCCTTACCACAGTTCCTTCGTTATATATATATATATAAATATACCTACTTACATATATACACACATACATACATTCTTACTTACCTAAATAGCTACCTACCTACTTACCTATTTACCTACTTACCTACCTACCTATCTACATACCTATTTACATCCCTATCTACCTACTTACATACATACCTACCTACCTTCCTACATACATACCTATCTACCTACCTACCTACCTTCCTACATACATACCTATCTATCTACCTACCTACATACATAACTTCCCACCTACTACCTATCTATATAATACATACCTATCTTCCTACATTTCTACCTACCTACCTACTTACCTACATACATACATACATACATACATACATACATACATACATACATACATACATACATACAAGGGAGATACACTTATACCAGAATGGTTGACATTAGCACAAACATTACTGGTCCCCAAGAACAAAGACACCCACTTGGCAAAAAACTACCGACACATTGCATGCCAGAACCTGATGTATAAGATGTATACAGTCTGCCTGAACCTATTCCTCCAAGATCACTGCGAAAATAATAACATCATCACAGATGAACAAGCAGCTGGAAAGAAAGGGGTTTGGGGATGTGCTGAACAACTCCTAATCAACAAAACTGCGATGTCGGAGGTGCGACAACTTAGGAGGAATATGAATACAATCTGGCTGGACTACAGTAAAGCTTTCGATTCTGTTCCCCACTCTTGCATGATAGAGGCCCTCCAACGTGCTAAAGTCCCAGACATTATTGTCAGAGCCATAGAGAGGCTGTCTTCGTCTTGGGCTACTATCCTAAGGTTAAAGGCAGAGAGGGAGGACTCTATTTTCACTGATAAAATAAAATATTGCAGGTGTATATTTCAGGGGGAGAGTCTCTCTGTGATATTATTCATCTTGTCATTAAACCCCTTGTCCTTTCTGCTCAAGAAATGTGAGGGATACATCATTGGCTCACAGGAGGACAGAAATACGAACCTAACCCATAATTTCTTTGTGGACGATCTGAAACTCTATGCCTAGAACATGGATGGGATGAAGAAAAATCTTGACCTGGTTACAACGTTCTCAAAGGATATAGGAATGGAGTTTGGCCAAGATAAATGCTCATACATGACTGTAAAGCGGGGAAAAACAACAACCCAATCTAGCAATAATTGTCATCAATGGCCTAACTGTTTCACCGATATCTGATGAGGACTGCTACAGATACCTGGGGATAGATGAGAACATATCCTATAATGGTATCTATAATAAAGAACGCGTAACCAGGGAATACTACACCCGATTAAGAAAGATCTGGTCATTGGAACTCTCTGCGTAAAACAAAACAGTGACTCACAATGTTTGCTGTGTCTGTCCTAACACCAACGTTTAGAATACTCAATTGGACGATAGACGAAATCCGAGCAGTTGATGTTGGAACTCGAAAAATACTGAACAACACCGGAAACTTCCACATCAACAGTGACATAGACCGCCTTTACTTGAAATGTAAGCAGGGAGGCAGAGGCCTAACATCAGCCCAGACAGCATTTGAATGTCGCATCATATCTCTCCGACATCTACGAACCTCGAAGCGTAGGAGCCCGTTTCTCCAGCAAGTCTATCTGCATGACACAGATAAGATCATGAGAGTTGGGAAGGAACTCCTTGAGAGATATTCCCTGTGTGATAATCAAAAACTCACACCCAGGGAAGTCGCTCAGCAGTATCGCAGTGAATCCATGGATGAAAAACTGCATGCCTATCAGCAAAAAATCATGCATGCATATGTTGCCAGGAAGCTCCAGAGTGAGAGTAATATAGATAAGGAAAGTAGTCTATCTTTGACCAACAACCGCAATATTGGCTCCCACTTTGAAGGATACGCTTTTGCAATCCAAGAACAGGAGATTAGCACGAAATACCTGATTCACAAAAGAGATAGGGATGCAGGCAAAACACCTAGATGTGATAACAAGTTCAGACTCTGCAGAACTAACATCGTGGATATCACCCATGTCATCAGCAGCTGTCCAAAGATGTCATCGCGGTACTATCTACCTATGAGGCATGATGTGGTGGCCAAAACATTGTACAATGCAGTTCGTAAAAAAGATAGCCCCGATAATAAACATATTAAAAGCTACAACAAT
The DNA here is from genome assembly GCA_964016885.1 of Eledone cirrhosa. Classification (NCBI taxonomy): domain Eukaryota; kingdom Metazoa; phylum Mollusca; class Cephalopoda; order Octopoda; family Eledonidae; genus Eledone; species Eledone cirrhosa. The sequence continues at coordinate 318,964,864 of OZ024743.1, read as the reverse complement.
GTGGAAGACATCCATGTACATAATATGAAAGAGTACTGGTGGAATGTTCCAGTAAAAACCCCAATAAAATGCAGGCATAACAGACCAGATATTATGATATGGTACAGGGAGAAGAAAACATGCACAGTAGTGGAAATTAGCTGCCCAGCAGATGCCAATATAATATCAAAGATTAGTGAAAAGGAGAATATTTATGCAGAAGTGATGAGAAATCTGCAGATACGCCATCCTGATTACACCTTCAGATTTATGCCTGTGATTATTGGGGCACTGGGATATGTTAGTAACTGCCTCAATACAAATCTTGTGAAGTTAGGCTTCACAGGAACAGAAAGAACACAACTAGTTAGGAAATTACAAGTACAATCCATTAATGGAACAGTAAAAATATGTAAAACATTCCAAAAATGTTGCATCTAATAACTGCATAGACACATGTACAGATACAAAGCATATACACATGCACACATACAACTCAAAACATCCACATCCACACATACAATAACATCCATATCTACACATGCATGCATGCAGACATGCAGACATATCTACCTAGTTGATGTTGTGTAAATTCCAATGAGAGAGTCTTGTGTCTATGTTAGAGTCTTGTGACTATGTCTCTCTTTGTATTGGTAAAACTTCGTGAAATTATAAAACCAGAAGAACATACATACATACATACATACATACATACATACATACATACATACATACATACATACATACATACATACATACATACATGAAGGTCGTCTGCTCCATGCAAAGTTTGACCACTTCTTGTACTTTATGTCTGTTCCTTCCTGGCATAAGATCTCAAATGACTGTGAAGGACCTGTCCATAAATAATTCAATGATGTCTCATTTCCTGTTTGTTTCACTTTGGGTTTACTTATTATGTATGTTCAGATGTCGCTTCAGTCCACCACATGATTTGCAAATTTTCTGACAAACATAGCACAGAAACTGATTCTCTGCAACGAAGTTTGAATAGTCAACTTGGACTTTACCATCATGTGCTAGTTGGTGTGACTTCAAGCCATCATTCGAAAAGCACAATTTAGGGTACACACGGCATTTGAAAACCAATGCTGGATAAGATTCATCCTTATTACTGTTGGTCTCAATCTTCCGCACTTTTCTTTTCAGTTCTACCCTTTCCATTTTAAATGCTATAACTTCATTCCAAATAGCATTTCTCCAGGCTACTCTATCTGCTGCATATGATTCAAGATTCTTTTAGGATATGTTAAGGCAATTTAAGTTAACTTTGAAAGAGTCTGTATCTCCTCCTCGGCTTACTATTTATCCTTTTGCCCAGCTTGAGTTCGACATAAAATATTTTCTTGGAGATGTGTCCGTCACCCACACGAATCATATGACCTGTCCATCTTAACTGGTTCCTAAAACGCATAGTTTGAGTAGATGTAACTTTTGCCCTAACGAGAATCTGTCTCTGGAAGGAATGTGTTCCAGCATATTTTGAATATATGCCAGAGATATTTATGGTGAAACTCCGCCAGCATTTTAAAATGACGTGTGTACAACGCCCAAGTTTCGGGTGAATACAATAGCACGGAGAATACAAACGAGTCGTATACAGCAATCTTAGTCTCCAATTTAATGTGACGGTATGACCAGACTTTAATTTCTAGTCCACCAAAGGCTTTAGCTGCCTTTTTGTATACGAGATGTCATTTCAGTGTCCAATTTGCCATCAGCTTGTATCAATGTACTCAAAAGAAGTCACTGTTTTTAGCACTGTGCTCTTAACAAGGATACGAACTGCAACTGTCTGCTCCCCAGGAGCAGGATAATGCATTACAACAGTCTTTTTCAGATTTATTGCAAGACCGAATATATCACAAGCTGCGTCGAAATCAATGATCAGGCTTTGTAAGAGCCCCTCAGGTGGCAACCATCTGCATATAGAAGGTCACGGATCAATGAGGTGAACACTTTAGAGTTGAATCTCATTCTAGTCAAACTGAACACATTGCCTGAAGAGCAATATCGGATAAAGACACCGTCTGTTGATGTTGCAAAGGCATTTGACAGCATCACCGCAAAATAAAAGGCGAAGAGTATTCATGCTTCAAGGTCACCCTGCTTATTCCATTTTCCACTGAGGACGGTTCTGAAATAATACCATCGAAATAAATACGGGCCTTCACATACCTATGGAGGACCTTAATCATATTCACACTCTCTTCAGGAGAGCCAAATGTTTTCAACACGAACCATATTAGAGTCCTGTTAAAAGTGTCGAACGCTTTGCTAAGGTCTACAAAGCAGTGAAATAACCCTATGTTTTGCTCTTATATCTGGTGGATAGTGAAAATCATGTCAACTGTACCGTGAGAGGGGCGAAAACCACAGTGTGATTCTGACACATCTCTTGGAACGGTGAATTTGTGAAGATGCTCTGACAGAATACACGAGAGTACCTTTCCAGCAACAGATAATAAAGATATGCCGCGAAAGCTACCACATAAATCTTTAAGACCAGATTTAAAAAGTGATATTGAAATAGCATCGACCCAGTCCTGTGGTACTTCTTCCGCTCTCCAGCAATGCATAAGTAGTGACTGAAGCATTTCGATCATCCTTTGTCCACTAAATTTTAATATTTCTAAGTGATACCATCGATACCGGGAGATTTATTGTTATTTAACTTCTTCACAGCTGCGGTTCTATCATCTACAGAAGACTAAGAACACATTTCCTCGATGACTGGAAGGTTGCCCATTCTTTCAATTGCGTCCTTATTCACATACATACATACATACATACATACACACATACATACATACATACATACATACATACATACATACATACATACATACATACATACATACATACATACATGGTGGCTGCCAACTCGTTTTCGAGTACGGCCACTACTTTATATCCATGTAGGAGAACTCCTACCGATGCGCTGTCTCCACGACCCTACTTGGAAGAAGAAGAAGAAGAAGAAGAAGAAGAAGTGATGCAGGTATACCAGAATGGAGGTGATATAAGGAAACAGCCGGTCATTTATTTAATGAAGAAATATATACCTTCTACTCGACGTATTGAAAACAGAGAAGATCAGAAACGAAGATCTGTAGCAGTAAGCGGGACAGGAATCAATGGCAAAGCAAATTCTGCGGAGGAAGTCGAGCTGGATTGGACATACTTTCAAAAAACGAGCATCCAACACCACATGCCAAACCCTGATATGGAACTAGCAGATTATGGGGAAGAGAGCTTGGCCCCGCAGCAGCTGGGG
>OZ024743.1:318939087-318951587 GCA_964016885.1 Eledone cirrhosa | reverse complement strand
CTATTTCTATATTATACCTTCGATATATATATGTGTGTGTGTGTGTGTGTGTGTGTGTGTGTGTGTGTGTGTGTGTGTGTGTGTGTGTGTGTGTATAAGAATCTCCAGTTATGCCCAGGTAACTACCTTAATGGAGCTAAATATCACGGGAGTAAATGATATATTTCTTTATTATGATTCAGTCAAAGTAGAAACAATGGCGCCCGAGATCTACGCAGGACCTCCCAATCTGTTGAGGTTGATCAGTTGGTTTATGTTTAGTTTAAATAGTTCTATATCAATTCATGGCGCCGAATTGGCAGATTGCCTGAATTATTAAAGAATCGAACGAGACGCTGAATCTTTTGAGAACTACGTTAAACATGCACGTGCCTGTGAAATATTCAGTCATTTGCATATTCATTTCAGGGCAGGCTGTTCCATGTGAGAACAACTGGAACAGTCGCCGTCGGAATCGACGGAGGTCCAGTACATAATTCTGAAAAATATCGTACAACTGTATTCTCGTTCACCTCATGCATTAATGTCTAATGTGACATTTTAAACTCTATATTAACCAAACCGCATCAATCTAACGCAACCCTCTAGCTTTTATATCAGCGAAGAAGAATGTAATGATTAAAAGTATGAGAATTGCTGAATAGGTACTTTAAGTCGGGTCGAATGTCTTTTAGGACAGGTCTTGTCCGAAGATTTCTAAACAAAAATTTAATAACATAAAACATATCGATATTGTTTTTACAGAAAACACAATATTTTAAATAGTTACTAAGCCTAATAATGAACGAAGAGAGGCGCATTTCTTTGGAAGTGAACTTTTCTGCTTTAGTACAGAAACAGAAATTATCTAAGCTTGCACCTTAAGAGAGTAGTCTTCTTTGGGATTCTCTTTAACCACAGAACACTTGGTTTAACAATTTGCCTGACAGATTCAAGTACTTTATCATGTTTATATACTGTAAGTTCCAGTAACGATCAGGTTCTGAGTTCCTCATTATATTTTCCTTCAGTGACAAGTATTTTTTTAAAGACACCCAATCCTTATTTTCCCTTTGAAGAAACACTCCTTTACTAACAACGATTATAAATTATTATATTTCCTTTTCTCTAAATTTAACTGTCGTACTATTTTCCTGCACTCAATTGACATTCCAGTTTGATTCTACTTTTAACAGATTTTTTCCGGAATTTTCGTCGATTATATTTTTACTTTTATTTATATTTTCTTTTCTTTTATTTTTTTTTCTATGTCATCAAAATCTTGAAAATTTGTGTTCAGTGTAACGTAGTAACGCATTTGTTGTATAATACCTTTTTGACACGGATATATTTAAATTCATGTCCCATAAGCAATGGGTGGGGCTTAAGCAGAATAATTGTGAAGAGGCGTGATGTTTTGACCTGTTAATTGAATACAAGTTGGTGACACTCAAAGTTTAAAAGTAATGAAAATTTAATGTTGGTCTTGATCGTTGTGTTCTGTATATTTTGGGGATAATAAAAGATAAAGGAAAGGAGCTGATCGTCAAGTTCCACACCATGGGATCAAACCCAGAAACGCCTGATAACATAGGGGACTTTGTAATAATTCAGCCATATTTCTTCCTTTTACAATATTAGTTACCGCATTTCCCGGCGCCGAAGACGCTTCGTCCTCGAGGACGCGCCCTAATTTTGACAACCAAAAATTTGAAAAAAAATAATAAACATATATCGGCCTCCAGGACACATGGTAGAATTTCTAGACTTATTTTATGAAAAAAATTAGCGTCTTCAACGCCGGGAAATACGGTAGTTAACAATCAACAACATTTACAAAATATATATTTAGAGACATTGAGTCCGGTGTTTGAATTTTCCTGCTTATATTTTTTTATATCTCCTAGAGATATAAAATAAGACCGAGCAACAAATTGAGATAATTTGAAAATAGATAAATAAATAAATAAATAAATAAATAAATAAATAAATAAATAAATAAATAAATAAATAAGAAAGGAGCCGATCGTCGGATCGGACCGAGGAAGCTATTTCAATTGTTAATGCGACCTGCTGATTGCCATTCCTGACAGGTGAAAGCGGGATTTCAACTCAGAATGTACAGAGCCAGATTAGATGCAAAAAAGATCCTGGTCGACTCTTTAAGAATTCTATCAATTCCTCGCCCTAGAAATGGTTAAGGAAAGGATAAAAAGCAAAATTGACCGTAATGAGATTTGAACTCAGTACGCAGAAAGCCAGTTCAAATATTAAGATATTTAAGCCGACATGCTACTGACTGCCAATTCTATGTTGTATGAGACGAAATGTTATATATTACTTATCTTAGCTACAGTTGTATTATACTGAATACATCAATTCTTGTCCGATCACCAAAGTTAGGCAATGTTGAGTCTAGTTAGTAATTATATCGGTAGCCAGTTAAGGAACAGTTGTTCTAAGCAACTTTTATATGAATCAACGGACATGCCTCTTTCTTGATCTGCAAGGAACAGTAGCCAAATTACCCATAAATTCCACACTATACATTTTAAGAAAAAAGGAAAGACATATTGAATAATGTAATCGTAGATACACTCCTTGAAATAAAGATAGCATGATCACAGCTGGATTACCTTTAATCCTATGTCTGCTCAATCACAGCTCAGCTTAATTGGATAATATAGTCATAGATACACTCCTTGATATAAATTAGGGATAGTCACAGCTGGAATACCTTTGAAACTACATCTGCTCATTCAGAGTTCAGCTAGGTCTAAACAACAACATCAACAATCTTAAGCCAGAGAAACAAACTAGCTTTTATGTAACTGGTCAATGTTCGATCAAATCTCCCACAACCTCTGACCTTTTGACTGTATTTTAAATAATACTACGCTTTGAATCCTAAATTTCTTAACAGTCTGCAAAACAGATGGGGTATTCATAGCTATGTCTCTCTCTCTCTCTCTCTCTCTCTCTCTCTCTCTCTCTCTCTCTCTCTCTCTCTCTATCTATCTATCTATCTATCTATGCATGTATGTATGTATGTCTACATATATATATCAACATATATATATATATATATATATATATATATATATCAGATAAAATGATAGATAGATAGATACACACACTCTCTCTCTCTCTCTCTCTCTCTCTCTCTCTCTCTCTCTCTCTCTCTCACACACACACACACATACACACACATACATACATACACACACACATACATACATACACAGTGTAGCCAAATGTCTACCCCCAACAAGTTCTAACAAAAGGCAAGGTAAAATCTTATAAAATCAAAATGGTTTTAATACTCACTTTAAAGCACCAATTGTACTGAACACATGTTTTCAGAAATCCTTTATTTCATTATGAACAAATATTATTTTTGTCCACTTTTTGCTTTGATGTCCGCTTGATACGACGAGGCATGCTAGATATAAGAGCCAAAAGTTATATTATTCATACTCCCATAATATCCTCCACTAAGGTTTTAGCACTGGATGATTGTTTGCCTGCAACCTTGTTCTTCATACATTCCCATAAATGTCCAATGGGATCGAGGCCAAGGATATTTCCAGTCCATTCTAATATATTTGTTTCTACTTTTAACACAAAGCCACCAATTTGAAGAGAAGAGGAAAGTCAATTAAATCGACTCCAATGCGTTACTGGTACTTTATTTTATCGAACCCGGATTTGAACTCCGAACATAAACGACCGTAACTATATGCTGCAAAGCATTTTGTCCGTCGCTCTACCGATGTTGCCAATCTACCGCCTTTCTAACAGAATTGTTTCTACTTTTGGCACAAGGCCAGCAATTATTCCAGTGCATTACTGATGCTTTATTTTATCGACACCGTGAGGATGAAAGGCAAATTAACCTCGGCGGGATTTGAACCTCAGACCGCAAAGGGCCGTAACTCAATGCTGCAAAGCATGGCGTCCGACGCTCTATCGATGTTGCCAATCCACCGCCCTTCTAATATAATGACGTTAACCTTTTAAAGGTATTCTTACATAATTTTTGCTCCAGAGCCTGAAGCTCCATCATTCATGAATATGTTTCATCCAGGTATGTGCATATGAATTTCTAGGTACTTTTGGCCATTCATAGTTGTCCAGGGGCAATTGAAATATAAGCCGGCGATTCCAGACTTCGAAATATCACCCCAAATTATCTGACTTGGTGTCACTTTTTCTGTACAATATACTTATCATCATTTTTTTTTTTTTCGCAAAGCTTCTTGACATAATGTCTCGTGTTGATTCATCAGAAAACATTGCTCTTCAATCCGGTTATTATATTTTTAGCGAATGTCACGCACTTCTTTTTCATATCCAACATCAATCTTGGCTTTAAGGCAGATTTGCACGAATTTTATCCAAATTCATGAACCGGCTGGTGTGATACAGTCCTACGTCTCACTTCTGTATCTCTTACAAGAAGTGCAGCTCTAGTTTTTTGGGCCTTTTTTTTTTTTTGCATTCACCTGTAGGACATTGTGAGGTGATAGAGTGATGTTTTTGATAATACGATCATCTCTATGGATTGTTTCCTTTGAGACGACCACATCTCTTCTTGTCAGAATATGAGACACAAATGAGGTATTTCTTAATAGCATTACAGACTGTTGTCCTGCTGTCACCGTTTTTGACAGAAATCTCACGCTGCGAGTAACTTGTGTCGTATAGAGCTACTATTTGGACCCTTTTAACATCAAAAAGGAATGATTTTGTCGTCTGAAGTATATACACTTGACAAGTACAATGATTTAAAATGGACACGCATGAAAAAATCGTGGTACAAACTTACCGATAATGGCGTGATCGTAATAGATTGAAACTATTGAAAAACAAAGTACGACACAATACTTTACAGTAATTGAGTATTTTTTGTTAGGTAGCCTTACATTTTTGGCAAAGATTGTATATCTGAAATGTAGTCGTCCTAACACAGAAATGACTATAATGATAGTTGAAGACGGAAAATAATAGACAGGGGTTAATGCGAGGATTCGAACCACGCATCTCACGATGTCAGGCGAAGGAGTTAGCCACTACGTTAAAGAGCCTTTTTAGAAGAGTTTAAGCCTATAGCTAGAAATGTAAACCATCGTTAACTTAAGAAATATTGGGAAAGATTGAAATTTGAAGGCCATGACATATTCATCCACTGATTCGTCTTTTAGGGGGGAAAAAATAACTATTATTTTCAATTTTACATAATTCGGTGATATGGCAGAAATAGTAGGGAAATATACTAAACCATTACTATATCAAATTTCACACGTCTATGTTCTGAGATCAAGTCTTAGTGGGAATCAACGTTTCCTTTCATCCCTCCGGGATAATGAAACAGAGAAATGTAGGTCAATTACACTGACTTTGCACCTCCCAACGAAATGTGTGGTCTTGTACCAACCAACATAAACAGAAAGAGAAACAATTTCCTAAATAAATTGATATCATTCAACTAAATGTACTTAATGTCCTAATAACATTCCATCAATTAACTGTTAAAATTGTTAGACAACAAAACTATAAAAAAAAAAACCTCAGAGAGCTACCTTCGTTAATAAAGTCATTGCATGTATAAAGGTGTTCTCTCAGACTTACAGTGTTACAGAGTGCTGCTTGTTAATGCTGTTGCTATTATTATTTTGTTATCACAGCTTTGTTCTTTCTTCACTTTGCTTTAGTTAAAACAACCAGCTGTTCTTTTCAGCCTTAGATGTCTTAAAAACCTCCCTTTCAGAATCCTTGGTGTTCCTAATAATCAGCTCCCTCTTTGCAGCAGCAACAGCAGCAGCAGTAGTAGTAGTAGTATTAGTAGTAGTAGTAGTAGTAGTAGTAGTAGAAGTAGTAGTAGTAGTAGTAGTAGTAGTTCAACAAGACATTCGATCCCATTCTTTTTTTTCTTCTTCTTCTTCTTCTTCTTCTTCTTCTTAATATTATTTCTATTATTATTAGGGTGGTGGGTTGGCAGTATCGGTGGAGAGACGGACAGCATGCTTTGTAGCATAGAGTTACGTCATTTTACGGTCTGAGTTCAAATCCCGCCGAGGTTAACTTTGCCTTTCATCCTTACGGGGTCGATAAAATAAAGTACCAGTAACTAGTTGGGGTCGATTTAATCGACTTTCCCTCCCCCAAAATTGTTGGCTTTGTGTCTATAGCAGAAATCAATATTGGTTTCTCAAGTATTTATCACGCTTACCTTTGCTCTGTTGATTTTTCACTTATTTGCATAACGTTCCTCGTTAAAATGTTTGTTATAAACTGTAAATAGAGCAGCATATATTTCCCTCAGAAAAAGTAACACCATAATATTTGGGCCTTCGGAAGATCAGAATGGAGAGGAAAGTACTACCTTCCAACGAGGTTGTTGGAAGGTGAGTGGGAGTGACGAGCATGGCCCGAGTGAATGGGTCTGCATTGAGTATACGCCTGTATATTGGACAACTTAGAGGCGGTACTTGTCCTAGCGATCAAGGTGAGCGTGCTTTTTTCTGGGCTTCCTCCATGAGTGACGCTCGAAAGTTTCCCTTTGTTGGCAATTTTGCTTTTGTTTGAATTTTACAGCTTTCATTGTTTTAATTAAATATTTTATGACAAAATCCCATATTGTATCACCATATGTTGTCCTATGCCGTCTTTAATGTTCTCTTAATGTGAGCGCTGCGTGGCTAATAACGAAATCATTATAATCATTATTACTTCGTGGTATAGAGTTACGGCCTCATACGTTCTGAGTTCAAATGCAGCTGAGGATAGTTTTGCCTCTCACTCTTACGGGGTCGATAAAATAAAGTACCAGTAACACACTGGGGTAAATTTTATCGATTTTCTCTACCCCAAAATTGTGCCTAAATCAGAAACCGTTATTAATACTTTGCGGCATAGAGTTACCGTTCTTTACGTTCTGAGTTCAAATCCTGTCGAGGTTAGCTCTGCCTTTCATCCTTACGAAGTCGATAAAATAGCACTAGTAATACACTGGGTTCTATCTAAAAGGTTCCAAAAAAAAACAAAAAATTGTCGGCCTTGTGCCTAAATCAGATACCATTATTACCCTGTAGCAGGGCGGGGGATTGGCAGTATCGGTAGAAGGTCGGACACCATGCTTTGCAGCATAGAGTTACGCCCCTTTATGGTCCGAGTTCAAATCGCGTCGAGGTTCACGTTGCCTTTCATCCTTACGGGGTCGATAAAATAAAGTACCAGTAATGTACTGGAATAATTGCTGGCCTTGTGCCAAAAGTAGAAACAATTATTATTCTGTAGCATATAGTTATGGCTCTTTACGTTCTAAGTTAAAATCCCGTCGTGATTAGTTTTTCCTTTCATCCTTACGGGGTTGATGAAATAAAGTACCAGTTACGCACTGGAGTGGATTTAATCGACTTTCCTCTCCCACCAATAAAATTGTTGGCCTTGCGCCTAAATCAGAAATAATTATTATTTTCTTTTTTTTTTTTCTTGTCCTCAATTTTTTCTTCAAACCTTATCTTCAAACTCATTTTATTCCCCGTTTTCATGCCCTGTGTAAACTCGAAACTAAAAAATATATATTATTGTTTATTCTACTTATTCTTAGAAATAACTCATGCTAAAAGTCTGTAAGTTTTTGTAAATCTTGTCAATATTTGAGTGGGGTTTTGTTTGTTTTTTTGTTTTTTTCATGGTTTAATTTAACAGAACTGCCCAGTTGACGACAGAAATTTCTAGAACTCCATTTAATTTTGTTGTTGTTGTTTTACTTTATTCCCTATGGAAATTTCCTTTTATTTTTACCCATCTAATTTTAGTACCTTTTTTTAATTCTGTCGTCAACTGAATTTATGTAAACATGATCTCTACAGTTCTATATAATAGTTCATTATACAAAACACAAAATACAGTGGACATAATACAAATATATTTCTTTTTTATTTAAATCATTAAACAATGAAGGCACGTGGCCTCGTAGTTAATCTATTGGTCTGTTAATCATAATGGCGTGGGTTCGATTCCTGGCGCAGGCGGTATGTGGTTATTGAGTAAATTGCTTTATTGTTTAATTTCTCTTTCTACTGAGAATTATAACCGGTAGATAGTATCAGCAAGAGAGATACCAATAGCAGCTGACGATTCTCTTTTTTCGATATCAATGAACATGTAAACAGATGGATGTTACTAAACAACTTGAAGACGAGAATAAACGATACTTTATATTCTAACAACCAATTTAAGCTCACACGCGTTGCTCATTAAAAGACGAGAAATCAAAAGAAACTACAGCCCTCCTGTAATATCTTTTCTACTGCAAACAAATAAATTATTTATACTCAAAAGACCAATTCAGATATCTGAGTTTCTAAACTTTCTATAAGACATTTATCATCTACGCCACTATACAAATACTACGCGGTGCTTTAAAATTTTAAATGCTATATATTAGTTTAAAGACTTCACATTCAGTTAATAGAAGGTATAACGCTACACCTAATATGTTATATCTTGCAAACTCATTCATAATGCACAGGGTGTCAAATTTCCATATTTGATAATTGTTTCTACTTTTTGGCATAAGGCCAGCAATTTGAAGGGAAGAGGAAAGTCGATTAAATCGACTCTAGTGCATGACTAGTACCTTAATTTATCGACCCCATAAGAATAAAAGACAAAGGTAACCTCGGCGGGATTTCAACTCAGATCGTAAAGGGACATAACTATATACCACGAATCATGGTGTCCGGTGCTCTACCAATACTGCCATTTAACAATAATAATATTGGTTTCTGATTTAGGCACAAGGCCAACCCTGTTAAAATGAACAAAGTACTAAACAGATACATAAAACTATGCATCTATTCAGTGTTAGTTTATCTTGTAGATTTAACGTAAAAAAAAACAATAGAAAGATTTGGTAGTCATTCCTTGCTTGTCGAACGACCACGTAGTTTCTTGAATTGCAAGAAATTACTGCCAAGTCTAAAAAAAAACAATCTAATCCTTGACATCACTAATTTATACATCATATCCAAATCACAAACATTGATTCATATCACCATACGAGGGTCGGTCGGCTGAAAAGTCTATAGGCTGATCAAGATACTCTCGTAGAATGACCAAATGAGGTTTATTTTTCAACATAGTCCCTGAAAAAAAAAACAATGCAGCGGTTAATAAGAAGAGTTGAAATAAATGAATGCAAGATTATTACTCCTTCACAGTCAGCCTATGAACCTCTCAGCCCTCCCTCGTATTCTATCACTATACAATTCCCAAACTATGCATAGACATTTTATGAAGGCTCTAAAAACAAAACCCGACAACACCTACTATTCTAACTACACCAGAGAAGCTTCCGATATCATTTCTTACTATCCACTTATTTTAAAATAATTTCAATACAACCTCAGACCTGCCAACCTCTAAATATCCAAACGGGGAGCACCATGAAAAAAAAGTGCTCCAAAACGGGGAGAAATGAAGCAGGAGATTTTATATAATGAAAGCTATACCCATTTTCATAAGAGAAGATATCTCTCACACACATACACCCAAATGGGTGGGACATCTCCCCGTCGGACGGCGAGAGTTGACAGGTTTGCAATCTTCAGAAACAAGAGCAATTACTCAACCAGATGTGACAACATTTAAAATATATCAAACACTGAGCAATGTTAATAAAAATAAAAAAACTATAGTAGCTTCGAACTGGACATATATCATTGAACTATATTTTATGACAAACAGGTCATAGAGATCACCTCTATGTAATTGTGGTGACTTCCCAGAAACTCTTTGGCACTATTTGTTACAATGTAAAAACTATCAGTCTGACAGAGAAGACATCTTGAAGCTGATCATTAAAAAGTATCAAGATTTGAAGATACAATATATTGTAAAAGATCTACCAACTATAAACAAAATTGTTGAGTACATGGAGGCTACAGAAAGGTTCAACAACAGAAACTGTTAACTGATATATAGTTGCCCTTAATTTTCACTTATTTTTTAAATTTTATTTATGCTTCTTTTGCCTCTCGTTGCCCTCCTCTTTCTTCTCTCTCTCTCTCTCTCTCTCTCTCTCTCTCTCTCTCTCTCTCTCTCTCTCTCTCTCTCTCTCTCTCTCTCTCTCTCAATCTTTCTCTCTCTTTATCTTACTCTCTCACTCTATTTCTATCTCTCGCCCCTCTCTCTTTCTCTCTCTATCTTGTTTTTGTATCTTAACTGTAAAAATTACTAGATACCTCCCCTAGTCTGTCATGACTTACTAGGTCTTTCCAGACGTTTAAACTGATTAAATAAATAAATAAATACTAGCTAGCCAACCGCCTGCCCTACCTCTAAAACTATAAAGTGTACAAAAGCAATACTTCTGGAACCTAGCAATTTCCTAAACGTAGTACGATGGGCATATATCCTCTCATCCACACTTTTCAACCTAGACCTATACGATCTTCTTACACATACATATATGCATACATACATACATACATGAGGGATATCTCTATGCAATACAGGAACAAGAACTCCCTGCCAAATATCTGCTGCACAAAAGAGGAGGGCCAGCAGCTGACAATAAATATAGGCTATGTAAAACAAAGATCGAGGATGTAAGCCACATTGTTGCCAGCTGCGAAAGAATGTCATCTCGCTACTACCTCCCCATGAGACACGATGGGGTAGCTAGAACCATCTGGAACGCACTTCGGAAAACAAAATTAACAACAAACGAGGAAGAATATATTGAGGCAGATGGCACTAAGGAATACTGGTGGAACCTGAAAATAAAAACTGCCACCAAATTAAAGCACAACCGGCCTGATATTGTAGTTTGGGACCACACATTGAAAACGTGTTCTGTTGTGGAGATCAGCTGCCCACTTGATGTAAACGTTGTCAGAAAAATACAGGAGAAGGAGGACATCTACGGACCATTGATGAGGAGTTTACAAATCCAGTATCCAAGATACACCTTTAGCTTCATACCCATCATTATTGGAGCTACGGGTTATATACCAACCCGCTTGGACCAAAGTATGACCGAACTTGGATTTGCGGACAAAAAGCGCAGCTCCCTAATTCATAGTCTAGAAATGGCTGCGATAGCTGGCACCTTCAAAATTTGCAAAACATTCTTGCGATTCAAGGGATGACAATTTCTTTTCTTTTACAACCTTGCCACCAGGAAGGTGGCCGGTCAAAAAAATATACTCGAAATTAAGAGAAAGAGAAAACATACATACATACATACATACATACATACATTTGTGCGACCAAAATAACACCACACACATATTGAACTAGGAATATTGGATCCTCCGTCAATGTCTGGGTGAGCAAAAATAGATTTCTATCTGCATTGGAATTTACGAACTTGTGCATCTGCTGTGGTGTCAAAAACAAACGCACATGACCGCACAGATGAACAATGGACTATGCCACGTGGCTTGAACCTGTAAGTGAATTGAAGGTTCTGTAACTCTGATATACAGATTATTTATTATTAAGATGTATAAACTTGACATAACTATTATCATCTTATATTCTCTCAACTAATCACATTTGATCATACTTCTCTATCCCGTTTTCTCCCCCCCATAATTATAATATTTTTATTTTTATTTGAAAAAATCGGTTTTTTTACATTGTGTTTTCCCCTTCAAATACTTGCTTATATTTCTTTATATATTCTCTATATATTTTTTATATATATTTTTTTTATCTTTATTCTTACTTTCACTTTTATCCTCCTTTATATTTTACCTTATTCTTACTTTTATACCTTATTATAGTGTAATCTTCCCCATGCCTTATTATACATTATTAATTATAGATTATTATTATTACTCTTTTTCCATTTCTAATTACCTCATGTACTTTCTCCTCCGTTATATATATATTGTATGCCCTTTGTGTGTGTGTAGCCTCTGCACACCCTCTGCACCCTACTATCGACGCCACCCCATCTATGGCTCAACTAACCACTCGACTCCCGGGAATGAATATGACCGCAGCTAGTAAACAAGGACCCACACCCCACCCTCCCGCACCAAAATTAGACTTATCGTCCCCTGCTTTTGCTCTTTACTCTCTTTACTCTTTGTTCTTGAATGTTTGGTTGGTAGAGTCCATAACACCAATCAAACCCCTTTTATAGCTCTGACGAATCCTACGGTTACGTAAGGAAGAAACATTGTAAGCCAATCAAAATCTTTTGATGTTGTAGACGCTCTTGTGTTCTTTATCATATACATACATACGTGATGATGGTTTCCCCCTCGTTATCGAGTATGGCCATTGCACGATATACCATTATTTATAATTATTAATTAATTCTATCGTGCAATGCCTGTGCATGAACATATTTTTTAAAGTGAGGAAAGACTGTGCACTGAGCCAATCCCACTCTCTGAGCGACAGTAACTATAACCTGAAAAGAAGAAAATATCAACATCATCGGTAACTACTGAGCCGCAGGTTTTATATCGGAGTTATCCCAGTTTCCTGAGTTG
>OZ024743.1:318929087-318931587 GCA_964016885.1 Eledone cirrhosa | reverse complement strand
TTCATTATTAAATTGGATTTTCAAACGTAGTAGTCATGGTGTTGGACTAACCATCATATGATCGTATGTTCGGTTCCTGGACCAGACACCGCGTTATGCTGTTGAGCAAAATACTGTATTTCACGGTGCTCCTTTTGCAAAGAGTTGCGACCGGCAGATAGTTTCAGCAATGAAAAGTCCAGTGGAAGAATTGTTTTCTTGGTTCGACTTGACTATCGGTTCCTTTTCTTTTTCCTTAACAAAAGTTCTTACATAAAATTATGAAGAAAGATTTTTAGATAAATATAAACTCTTTAAAACAAACTATTTTATATTATAAAACCAAAAGCGGTTTTGGGCGATATGGAGGAGGCCAAGCTCCTCAAATACCGGTCGCTCTCCGACAGGATTGCGGTTGTACCCCTGGCAGTGGAGACTTCTGGTGTCTTCGGCCCTAGGGCTACCTCCCTACTCACCACCATAGGCGCTGAGCTGGCCAGCCGCAGGTGTGAACCCCGCGAGTTGGAGTGGCTTTTCCAGCGCGTCTCCCTTGCCATCCTCCAGGGGAACGCCTTCTCCATCCTGTCCGCCGGTGCTGTGGGGGACCCCATCGCGTAACATTTCATATTTAGGTATCTGTTGCAGGAAATACGACGTTTGTATTTAAGTTGCTATCACCGACACTGACTCACGCTCTCTCAAACATTCACATATAACAACAAAATATATTGCTGGTAACAGAAGAATTAAAATGTATCTGAACTTTCTGTGTTTAATTCCCTACGTGGCATTGATGATCCATTTACAGATTACTATGACCAAGTTCGTATCTTATATCAAATAAAAATAATCATTCACCTCGTTGGATCTAAAGGATAGGTTTTTTATAGCTGTACTCATTTGGTACATTATATTTCCCCCCTATTTAACAATTTTATATTTATTGTCTGTACAGTTATATACCATACCAAGAAATAAAACCTATGGGATAGTCACTTGCTTTATTTTTCGCAGCAAGGCTCAAATTCTATGTTTATCGACAAAAATAAAATCGTATACCTTACATTTCAAATTATCCGAAGACTCTCTCTATATATATATATATATAGCCGAAACTGCCTGCCGCAGTGGACGGGAATTTACAGCTCTCTCTATATATATATATATATAGCCGAAACTGCCTGCCGCAGTGGACGGGAATTTACAGCTCTCTCTCTCTCTCCCTCTCTCTCTCTCTCTCTCAATATATATATATATATATATATATATATATATATATATATATATATATATATATATATATATATATATATATATATATATATATATATATACATATATATATATATATATATATATATATATATATATATATATATATATATACATATAGAGGTTTACATATACATAAATTTATATATGTTACAACCGGTCACTTTTTAGCTCTATGAAGAATTAATAAATTAAATACTCAGAGCATATATATATATATATATATATATATATATATATTTCGTTTCTGAATTTGTTTAGCAAGATTCTTTATCTGAAATCGTGTGTTGAAACCGATATTGTTATACTTTGGGAGGGTCATGTTGCCAATAAGAAACACACGCACCAGTTGCTTTCACTTCAATTTAATTTATTATATATTTATAAATTTACAAATTTATAAATTTCTGGTTGGTTGGTTGGTTCCACAACCAGATAGTTGTTTATATATATATAGTCATAGTTCTTTCGTCACACACTCTGTGACCTCTTCAGTGACTGGGGATTTCTTTCTTCGTTTCTGTGCCTTTCCTTTCTTCTATCCTACGCCATTTTTCAAAAATGTATATATATATATATATATGTATATATATATATGTATATATATATATATATATATACATATATATATATACATATACATATATATATATATATACATTATATATATATATATATATATATATATATATATATATATATATATATACATTATATATATATATATATATATATATATATATATATTTATATATATATATATATATATACATTATATATATATATATATATATATATATATACATATATATATATATATATATATATATATACATATATATATATATATATATATACATATATATATATATACATATATATATATATATATATATACATATATATATATATATATATATATATACATATATATATATATATATACATATATATACATATATATATATATATACATATATATATATATATACATATATATATATATATATATATATAAATATATATATATATATAAATATGTATATATATATATATATATATATATGTATATATATATATATATATATATATATATATGTATATATATATATATATGTATATATGTATATATATATATAAATATATATATATATATACATATATACATATATATATATATATACATATATATATATATATATATATATATACATATATATATATATATATATATATACATATATATATA
>OZ024743.1:318921587-318924087 GCA_964016885.1 Eledone cirrhosa | reverse complement strand
TCAAAGTTAAAATGTTTTGGTGTCGTTTATGGCCTTCCTAGAGCTATTACTCATATTTAGGGTCGACTTGTCAATCGTCTGGCTCTTTGGTAACAACCTTATTATTCCTATGTGTGTTTAACTGTTGAATTAATTTAATTTGATTATTTTAACAAACAATTGGTATATATATATATATATATATATATATATATATATATATACACACGCAGGGAGCTTCAAGCGTGATATAGTGTGTGACAGAGCAGGTTTTTTTATTCATGAGTACAGTCCATTCAGAGCTCTCATGGGACTAAACAAAAAAAAAACACCAAAATCAGCAGTAGCAGCAGCAACAGTATCAGGAATAGCAGCAACAGCAACATCAATAACCAGCAGCAGTAATAACCGCAGCAGTAGCAACATGTACCTGTGTGATGAACCAACTGTAACAGTTACGAATTCTAACGGTAAGACAAATCATGCAGATTCGTGCTTAATGTACGTAGCAACATCTAGTGCCGTATTTTCTAGTCTTGATATAGCATCTGTATCTTATACAACTGTAAATAAACTAGAAAAGAAGGCCGTTTTAGTGTAGCATATACAATGGTAACAACTGTACTTTATGCTAAGAAAAAGCAACAACTGCGAGATATATATAGTGAAGATGTTATTAATACTTGTAACTATAGATGTTAAATACACATATACTACAGATATATCTTCAATATATCCGGTGGATTGGCAGTATAGGTAGAGGGTCGGACGCCATGCTTTGGCGCATAGAGTTACAGCCCTTGCCATTCTGAGTTCAAATCCCGCCGAGGTTAACTTTGCCTTTCATCCTTACGGGGTCGATAAAATAAAGTACCAGTAATACACTGGGTAATTGCTGGCCTTGTGCAAAAAGTAGAAACAAATATATCAATAACCACATATCTTCTCTTTCTTTATCCATTTCTACTGCTTGACTTCTATTTTTTTAATCTTACACACGCTTATATATATATATATATATATATATATGAAAAATATGGGGAGAAGAATACTGCATGGTTGCACATGGATTACATGTTATAAAATGAGTCCCTCATCAGTGATTTGCCAACGATCATTGGTATTTCATCGCATTAAAAATCATATACCTCACGTTGGTGCTATAATAACTAAAATAAGTTATTAGGACAATTGAAACGCGTAAAGCGAGTGAGACAAGTAAACAACACAGGGGAAAGCTAACCGAGTATGTATGTATCTATGTATATATGTATGTATATGTTGTGTATATATATATATATATAAAATCATATGCATACATTTATAAAATCATGTATATATATATATATAAAAGCATATGTATATATATATATATTATATAAATATATATGAATACATATATACATACATATATTCATATACATATATTTATATATACATACATTGATATTGTACGTTTGTATATGTGTGTGTTTATATAATTATATATATGTATATACACATAATCGTATATGTATGTGTGACTTTCTGTGTGGGTGTGTGCGTGTAAGTGAGTAGGTGTGTGATAATGGCTGTAGATTTATATACGCTGTGAGCTTCTTTGCCTGTATACGTGGGATTACGTCTACCAAGACTGATATGTTTACACATCCTTACACAGATATAAACATATGTAAATAGTGGCGCTTATATGTGTTTACATAAACATATACCTACACATACACACACACTCACTCACACACACGCACGTATACACACTCATATGTACACTCACACATATACACACGCACAAATAGACACACACACACACACACATATATATATATACTTTTATAAACTTTTATACTCTGCTATGTATTGAGTACCTTACTTACTGTGGTTACCTCCGATTCAACCTGGAATAACGTACCTATATATATATATATATATATATATATATATATATGATATATATATATACTCTTTTACTCTTTTACCTGTTTCAGCCATCCGGCTGAGGCCATGCTGGGGCACCGCCCTATATATATACTATTAGATCATATCACTGTAATAATTACATAACGCGAATACGCGCGTTTCATTAGCGTATTGAAATACGCCAACTCATTGGTTCGCCATATATATTCATACATTATGTGTTTTCATTTGCATTTAGATGTATATATGCAGATGGATGTGTCATCATCATCATTAGCATCATTTAATATCTGTTTTCCATACTAATAAGGGTTGGACAGGTCGTTACAGACCAAGTCACTACTCAATCGGGGCGGGGCCACTGACTTCGGGAGGTGCATCTCACGTTCCTGCATTCTACAGAACGCATAAGGTACATTTTATTGTGACATCATCACTAGAGAGGCTGTCGTATTTAAAAGTAGTTGATAATTTTCCTGAAACTTCACTTATGTGCTTGTATGTGATTCTTAAGCTCTTTTGCATTTAGTATTTGTTTGTTTGTTTTATTTTCGCGTCAAATATGGAAGCATGTAGACCAGGATTTCCTACCTGTTCACTCTCC
>OZ024743.1:318891587-318916587 GCA_964016885.1 Eledone cirrhosa | reverse complement strand
ATATCAACCGATAGACAATTATAGATAGGTAGACAAATAGCTAGGTAGACAATTAGATAGATAGATAGATAGATAGATAGATAGATAGATAGATAGATAGATAGATAGATTTCTTTATTAGCCACAGGGGCACAAAAGAAGGGGACAAATACAAAGGGGGAAATTTACATACAATAAAAACGTGTAAAATGTTATCACAAATGGAATTTAAAAAGTTAGTCGATTTTCCCCAATAGAGGGAGACAGTTTATATGGGTAACACATACCCCCGAAAAAAAATGTGCAACCCTCATCTCCAGGAGTACGAAGAGCTTGTACTCCTTTCCTCTCCTCCTCCTTTTCCTCAACCTACAGGCTGATATAGAGAGAAGGCCCATTCACTCGGGCCATTCTCGCCACTTTCACCCACCTTTCATAAAACTTGCTGGGGTACAGCACCTCTCTCTCCATCCTGATTCTTCTTCCAAAGTGGTATTTGAAAAAAAGAATCAGTTGTTGGCCGGAGAGAAAGGTGTCTGACCTCAGCCCTTTCAACCTTGTCCACCATACAACCTCTTTCGCCATAGCTATCACACAAAGGAAAACCGCCTCTCCTTCGTTTTTGAAGGAGGTTGGCGGTTTGATCATGACAATGGACTCGGTGGTCAACTGGATTGGTCCCACCCGCGACAATAGTCGTTCTACATAGCCCCACAGGTCAGTGACGCCCGGGCAGTGTATGAATACGTGCGCGACGGTTTCTTCGTCTCGCACGCACCTCGGACAGAACTTTTTTGCAGGGTCCCTGCCCGGGCGCCCATGTCTGTAGAGCTTGTCTCGAACTGGTAGAGCTCCTCGGTAGCACTGCCAGGCCAGGGACTTTTGGAAGTTGTTCATCGGTCCCGGGCGGAAGGTCCTACCGAACAGACTGGCCAGTTCATCTTCCTCTACGCCTAGAGTTTCACCGAGCGCGTCGTCGCACTTGCTGCGGACCAACCCTCTATAGAATGACGAAGTGGAGTCTCCACTGATCGCCGGGTCCGCCTGCCAGAGGGCTGTGAGCGCCTGAGCACATTCGATGTGCCAGTCGCCCATTTTCCTCGGTCTTTGCTTGACCCAGGACTGCAGCTCGGTCAGCGAGACAAGTCGTGGGAAGGCTCGCCTCACGAACGGGGCCCACACCGGTTGTCTGGTGAGGAATACGTAGAGATGCTGCAGCCTGAGCGCGTGTTTGCGCATCGTCAACCACGGCATCCCCAGCCCTCCGTTAGAAGGGTGTTGGCAGCAGATGGATCTTCTCACCAAAGGAGCCCGCCTCTTCCAAAGGAATCGGAAGAGCGCGCGCTCCATTTTGGCGAGCGTTTTGGCTGGACAAGGCACGACGGTCAAGCGGTAGTAGATGGCGGACGCTATAAAAGTGTTCGCCACCTCCGCTCGACCTTTCAAGGATAGTTTGCACTCGGCCCACTTCTGGGTGAGTGCAAACACCTTGGCCGTCACTTCGTTCCAGTTCTTCTCCACCTGGAGGTCCGGACCAAACCAGACCCCGAGCAGCTTTACCGGTCCTTCCGTCCAGCGTC
Source organism: Eledone cirrhosa (assembly GCA_964016885.1). Classification (NCBI taxonomy): domain Eukaryota; kingdom Metazoa; phylum Mollusca; class Cephalopoda; order Octopoda; family Eledonidae; genus Eledone; species Eledone cirrhosa. Next base: position 318,915,028 of record OZ024743.1, on the reverse strand, counting down.
CGACGACGCCATCGGAAGGCATCGGTCTGCCTCTCCACGATCCGAGTTGCAAACCGATGAACTTGTCCCGGTTCAGCTTCGCTCCTGTGAGACTTTCGTATTCCTTTAGTAAGGTGCCGACTTCCTCGATTTGCGAGGCGCTCGACACCATTACTGTCACGTCGTCGGCGTAGGCCGACGCCGCTTTCCGCAGTCCCGGTTCCAGAGGGATGCCCTGCAATAGCTCCAGCTTCCGCAGTAGTGGCTCGAGAGTCAGTACGTACAGAAGGGAGGAGAGAGGGCATCCCTGTTGAATGGATCGCGTAATATGGAACGGCTCCGAGAGGTAGCCGTTCACCTTGACCCTTGAGAAGATGTTGCTGTTGTGCATTGCAGCAATCCAGCCCCTGAACACGGGTCCGAAGCCTGCCGCCTCGAGCACCGCATCCAGGTAATGATGGTCAACCCTATCGAAAGCCTTAGACTGATCCAAGTTGATCAGGGCCCCACCGAAGCCGGGTTTACACCCTACCCTCTCTATGATGTATCGCATGAGGTGGAGGTTGTCGTGTATGGACCTGGTCGGGATTGCGCATGTCTGCGCTTCTCCCACCAGGTTCTCGACGACAAGCGCCAGCCTCTTTGCCAACACCTTGGCCAAAATCTGTAACTCTGTGTTTAGCAGAGTTATGGGCCAGAAGTTGCCTATGTCATTCCCCCTTATTCTCGTCCTTCCTGATTAGTGTGACCACGCCCCCGGTTACAGAACTGGGAATTCTCCCGTTCTGTTGCCAGTTGCAGTAGACCGCTTCCAGGAGACCGGAGAATAAGTCCGGCATTGCTACGTAAAATTCGTAGGGTAGACCGTCGAGACCTGGAGATTTGCGTTTGCCGCATTGGCTCAGCGCGTCCCCAATCTCAGTGGCTGAAATCGGCTTTTCGCAGAACTTTGCCTCGCTGTCCGAGAGTCGCGGTAGGCCGTCGAGGTATGGACCGAAATCCATAGCCTCTCCCGGCGCGCCGCTCCCCCCGAACAGCCGAGCAAAGTGCCGCTGAAAAGCCGCACACATCTGCTTCGGCTCACGTATCACGCGTCCGTTTTGGTCCTTCAAAGACCGAATCGTGGACTTGTTGCCACTTTTTGCCTCCGTCACTCGGGCCCAGCTAACAGCTTTGGCTCCCTCGTTTCCCAGAGCACGTATTTTGCTTCTGACAACGCAGCCCTCGTGCTTTGCGTCGAAGAACTGGTCCAAGGCCGTTCTCGTTGCTAGTACGCTGGCTACGTTTCCACTTCTAATTGCCTCTTCTACTTTATCTACCAGTTCCTTCTCGGTTCTATTTCTATCTAACGCTAATTCTTTACTAAAAACTATCGAGTCTAATCTAACTGCCCTCTTGAGAGAGTACCACCATCTGTTGTTGACAATGGCCCCTGTCAAGTGCTGTTTAACTAAAGTGCTAATCCGTCTACTGTAGGCTTTGCTTGTCGGTAACGACAAGTTCAGCTTCCAGTAGCCGGGTCCTTGTCTATGGGTTCTATCAAGGTTGGCCATGCAGGTCACTAGTTCGTGATCTGAATAGGCAACCATGAACATTTGTGGACAGCTTAACATGTCCCTATCCTTATTTCTAACTAGAACCCTATCTAGGTACGATCTAGATGTTCCGCTACGATTACTCCACGTCCACAGTGGCGCAGTCGGAAAATCTAGTCGATATCTATCGGCCAGGTCAAATCGGTCGATTAACTGTTTGAGGCTGTTACACCCCCCTTTATCGGGACATGCTCCCACATAGTCCCAACGTGCATCTAGGATTCCATTCCAGTCCCCCACTAAAAGCAAGGAGCGGGACGTTCCCAGAAAAGTCTCTAGACGTTTGAAGAAGTCTGGCCGCGGTGTCCCGGATGGGGCATATGCGGCCACCAGCCTGAAGGCTCCACCTTCACTACCGTCAACGTCTAGGATCACCAGTCGACCCTCCGGGTCCAGATGTACTGTCTGTGTTACGAGGCCCAGGTGTTTCCGCAGCAAAACGGCAACTCCGCCCCCACCCCCCGGTTGACAGAGAGATGCGTAGATCTCAAAGTCATCGAAGATGGGGGCCAGCTGTCGCTCGCCGTGGATCCTGGACTCGCAAATGGCTACCACATCCATACTGTGCGACCTGAGGTCGTTTAAGAGTTTGCCCTGTTTCCAGGGCATCCCCAGGCCGCGTACGTTCACACATCCAACTCTTATATTGGCCATGTTGGTGCTGAAAAGTTAAAAGAGGAAAAGAGATCACTCACCCTTCGCCTCCTGGGGACCAGGCCGCACGATTTCCATGGGGGTGTTGGAGGGGTTGTCTGGATAGGTGGTGGTTTCCGGCGGGGTGGGGATGCAGATGTTTGGTGGGGTGGGGTCTGGTGGGATGGGGGTGTCTAGGGTGGGGAGGCATTTGAGAAGGACGCGGTTGAGTGGTTTCACGCAGGAATTCCCCACATCCTTCTCAAATGTTTCTTTTAGGGACCTATAAGTTTGTATAGGGACCCTAATCAGTTTTAGGTTCAGTTTTTTGCTATTTTTAATAGAGTGGGCGAAAGTTTTCCCTTCGGTGAAAACCGAAGGGTCGTTCGTGATGGTCTCCATTAGTGTTTTGTTTTCAGTGTTTATGTAAGTGTAAGTGTAATTTTCTTGTGTTGTGTTTGTTTTTGTCTGTAGTCCTTGTGTGTGCTTTCGTTTTGTTGTAGGTATTTTGTTTTCAGGGGGTGGGGGTTTTGTTTGTGATATTTTTGTTGTTTGTGTTGGTGGTTGTATGTTTGTGGTAGTGTTTGCTGGTTTTTTGCTTTTGTGATGTCTTTTCTTTCTTTTCGAGCGATGGGGTTCTCCCTCGTCTTCACTGGGTGATGGCGAGATAGCCTCATCTGTTGTATCGTCTGTGTGATTGGGGAGGGGTATGTCTTGGGGAGCTGTTGTGTCTGTATGTGATTTTGCAGTGGTTTTAGGTGGAGTGGGGTTGGGTGGGACTGTGTTTGTTGTGGTTATTTTTGTGTGTTGGTGTTGTTGTTGTTGTGGTGGTGTTGGTGGTTGTGTTGTTTTGATGGGTGTCGGCAGAAGAGCCTTTTTTTGGTTCATTAGTTTAGGACAGGAAGCCCTCAGGTGACCCCTGCTAAAGCAATGGTAACATGAAGGCCGCCTACCCTCAACCGAAAGGTTTATGTAGGTGAGTCCGTCCAGGAGTACACGCTGTGGGATCATTTGCACCAGAACTTCAATGCTAGTCCCATTGAATACATATCTGGGGGACTTTCCTACTGACAGTATTCTGTCTTCATCAAAATTGATGAAGCCGCACAGTATCCACCATATGTTCACCTTTGGTGTGACACTTGTGATTCTGATCTTTTGTGTCCTTTTTCCCATGTATGTAGGGAAAAAGGTGTACAGGTTGGATACAATTGGCGACACAGAGTAATTTGGGGCCGTCAATTGATCCTTCATGAGTACCGAAATACTCCCAAAAAGTTTGCTTCTTTGAATGAATGCAATATCATTCATTGAATTTTTGAAAACCATTTCAATTTCTTTCTGTGACAATTGGACTGGTTTTCGGGTAGAATTGGAAACTGTCCTAAAAACTATCGTTTTGAGAGCAGTTTCCTTGCGAATTTCTACCGGAGAATTGATGCTGAAAGCACCATTTTTTCGAAAGTGACATATCTCTTAGCGTCCTTTAAAAGTTGTTCAGCATTTGTTATGTCGAGATATATCAATTCTTCTTTCTTTTGAACTTTCTCTGCAAAGGAGATTTTTGGTTTCTTTGTGGAATCCGTATTGGTGGTGTTGTCATTATTGTTGTTAGTGTTGTTGTTATTCTTGTTGTCACCGATGTTGGTATCATCCGTATTTTCCTTGGTGTTGTTGTTGGCGTTGTCTTTATTTTTTTCTTTGTTGTTGTTATCATTGTTGCTTTTATCATCATTATTGGTTTTGCTGTTATTTTTGTTGTCATTGAACTGTTTGGTGTCATTTGTGTTGTTTGGATATGAATTCGTTTTTTTATTTTCATTTTGTCTTTCCATCTCTATAGTATCTAGTGAAGAAGACGTTGTTGACTGCGAGCTTTGTAGTCTTACCGCCTCTCCACCACCATTATCGTTCATAACGTAATCAAAATTTTACAATATTTTTTCCAAGATTCGATGGAGAAAAATGTTTTAAATGGATATTCCGCCCCTGTAGGGGGCGAAAATGAGTTGACCCACCACCTGAAGGTCCAGACGGGTGGTCAAGTTACACAATGATATAAAATTTAACTAAAAACTCACGTTTTTTTCTTACATAAATTAACGGAAACTTCTCCGCGAAGTGACACACGTCTGATAGAGAGAGATAGATAGATAGATAGATAGATAGATAGATAGATAGATAGATAAATAGATAGATAGATAGATAGATAGATAGATAGATAGATAGATAGATAGATAGATAGATAGATAGATAGATAGATAGATAGATAGATAGATAGATAGATAGATAGATAGATAGATAGCCAGTTACGCAGATAGAGAAAGTGAGGGGAAAAGAGATCTATAGGTATGTAGAGGGAGAGAAATATTGGGAGGAAGATGTCAAAGCCCATACATGCTCAAATACATTCTCAACCTTCCAGAGCTGATGAAATAAAGTATCAGGTATTTTCCGTTCATCCAATTTGCTGGCCTTGCGCCAAAATTAGATATCATTATAAGACATTATGCGGGTGGTGGATTGGTAGTATCGGTAGAGCGTCGGACAACATTCTTTGTGGCATAGAGTTACGGCCCTTTGCGTTCTGAGTTCAAATTCCGCCAAGGTTAGCTTTGCCTTTCATCCTTACGGATTCAATAAAGTAAAGTACTAGTAATGTACTTGGGTCGATTTAATCGACTTTCCCCTCCCCCAAATTACTGGCCTTGTGCCTATTCTAGAAATCATTATTAGAGTGCCGCGGTTAACTTTGCCTTTCATCCTTACGGGGTCGATAAAATAAAGTACCAGTAATGCACTGGGTAATTGCTGGTCTTGTGCCAAAAGTAGAAACAATTATTAGATGTTATGAGTGTCGTGATTGAATATTAAAGGAGTTTCGCCGAGCTCACGGCTAAACTAAATAATCTGGATGAATTAGCTGTCGGCTAGACGAAACTCGTGTAAATCAGGTACATATGATATATAATGGCTTCTAACATAGATTATAAGGCCAACAATTTGAAGAGGAGGGGAAAGTTAATTATATATATATATATGTGTGTGTTGTATATCGAATGATATACAGAATGTTTATGAAAAACATTTGACAGCCTTCGGCTATAAACTTTTCAGGTTATGCCCACTGTCACACATCCTTAGTCTCAGCAAAAACAAAAGGGAAGTAACCCACAATGATGATTCTCGCTTGTTGGCGGTTGTCAAGGTTACATATCCACCCAGTTTCCGCTGAGATATTCTGTATATTATTCGATATACAACACATACATATATATGTATAACGTTATGTTGGATTACCAATACTAATTTTTAATTTTAGCCGAGCTGGCTACCGCTCCGTATGCAAATGCGCGTCATCGGCTCATATGCATAAGGGAGAAATCTATAAGATTCTAGCTTATTTTGTCTTAGCGGAAACTGGGTGGACATGTAGCCTTGATAACCGCAAACAAACGAGAAACAACGCTGTCCTCCTTGTTTTTGCTGAGACTAAGGATTGTGACAATGGTCACAACCTTAGAAATTCATAGCGGAAGGCTGTCAAATGTTTTTCATAAACATCCTGCATATCATTCTCGATATACAACACGTAAATATAACGCTATGTTGAAGTACCAATACTAATTTTATATATATATATACATATATATATACATATATATATATATATATATATATATATATATATATATATATATATATATATATATATATATATATATATGCGCCTTCTTATATATACAGTATATATCATCTCATATTTGTATGTCTGTGAGTAGAGGCTGTGTTGTGTCCTTGAGCAAGACACTTTATTTCACGTTGCTCCAGTTTACTCAACTGCAGAAATAAGTTGTGACCTCATCGTGACCTCATTGTGAACAACATCGATGGCGTGCAGAAGAGAGAGTGGTATGCATGGGCGACTGCTGGACTTCTACAAACAACCTTGCCTGGACTTGTGCCTCGAAGGGCAACTTTCTAGGTGTAAATCCCATGGTTATTTGTGATGGTAAATCTCATGGTTATTTAATATATATATTACTAACAGTAAAGCCCGGCGTTTCTCGGGGCTGCTCAGTAGCTGTGTTAAAGTTAACAATGTTAAGTTCCTTTCTTGGCTTAAAAACTGTAGAGTCTACAGTGTAGACTTTCATGTGGTACTTTTGATTAATATTCCCTCAACCAAGAGTATGCCTTATGAAGTTAAGAAAACATAACCATAACCGGAATGTTAAAACAAAAGAGGATGCTGGGGATAAAAACTGCACTGGTAATCTATTAACAAAAATCGAAAATGTAAACACTGCAACACTTGTCTCGGAGAAAAACATCAGCGTAACCAAACTATCAGTTATTTGGAAACAAAGAAATTGAATGGACATGAAAAACAAAAAAAAAATGCGTTATCTGTCTCGTTTAAAATCATTGCTTCTAAATGAAAATCTCATAAGGCTTTATTCGAGATCAATGCTTTTTTTTACAAAATATTTGTTGTTTTACGGTGTATTCAAATAGGCTTGTTTTCAAGTAAAAATATTGTTTTAAAAGACTTATTAAAGGAAATAAAGCAAAATGGAAGCTTAATGTTGAAACTTCGAACTCATGAATTTTGCAGGTTAAAATTGTGCTGGTCCGAAAACTGTTCGCGTATGTTTGTACTTTTGCACGCGTCGTATATTCGTAACGTAAATAGATAGACAGAATGACGCCATAAAAGGGAAATAACTCGTCTCTCATCTCTATTTATACATTTGAACTGAAAAATCAATACATTACAAATTCGATTTTTGCACTTGGCGTGCGTCGATTTGAAACTTTTTTTGACCGATATCTCCGCCGTCTATAAGTGTAGCAATTTCAGCGAAATTTGAACGTACGGTTTAGGAGGAGATGTGTTCCGACCGTTTTAGTAGACAGACAGACAGATAACCTCAGTTTTATATATATAGATTACTAGCAGAGGTACCCGGCGTTGCTCGGGTATTAAATACCAGTTATGTATACCATTTATGTCAATACTTCAGTTCTACTTGGAAAACTATACTTTTACAAAATCATTGGCTTTTTCCAAAAGGGGGTTCCTGCCCCCAGGGGTCCCCTACTCAATTCTGAGAGTTCACATTCATCTGTAGAACAAACGTAGCCCATGTGTCAAGTTTTGTGAAAATCGGTTGCGAACTCCAGAAGTTATGACGTTTTGTTGCATTGCACTGCAATGCTTCAGTCGACTTCAAGGAAGTGGTTAAAGGGGGTTATCTGCCGGGAGGCCCTATAATCAATATCTGGAAAAATGAAAGTGCCCATGACCATCCGGAGTACATAAGTAACCTATGTCTTAAGTTTGGTGAAAATACTGTAGAAATGCATAAGGTTTACACCTGTGTGTGTGTGTGTATTTGCGTGTGCGTATGTATATGTATGTGTATGTCCGTCGGCGCATACGTATGTACTGGCCTAAATCTTCACTATTTACTTTTACTATTTTAAGGCAAAGTTAAAATCCCGTCGAGGTTAACTTTGCCTTTCATCTTTACGGGGTCGAAAAATAAAGTACCAGTAATGTACTGGATATTTGCTGGCCTTGTGCCAAAAGTAGAAACAAATATATCAATAACCACATATCTTCTCTTTCTTTATCCATTTCTACTGCTTGACAACTATTTTAATAACCTCTGTCATTTTCGTTTACAATTTTATTTACATCATTCTTAAACTCCAGGGCTGGAAATCATTCGGTTATTTTAAGTAGAATATTAGTCTAACTACTCCATTTACACCATAAACTTGGTCTTGTCTTTGCATGAAATTGTTCTTCTCGGTCCACATAACGACGTATTATCCTCGCTTTTTTCCGTTCATTACCAGGGAACGTCTTCACGAACCAAAATATCGTCTTCCTGATTTCCTTCGGTTGCAACGTTTCTCGAAATATTTAATTCTGCGTCCACAGATTGAATTTATTAGTTTAAGAAGATCCCGTTAATGTTGAAAGCAGCGATTCTTTGCTTAAACTTTCTTTCTTTCTCAACCCCTCTTCCTTTTTTCTCATACCCTCTCTCTCTCTCTCTCTCTCTCTCTCTCTCTCTCTCTCTCTCTCTCTCTCTCACTCACTCATACCCCCTCTCTCTCTCTCTCTCTTCCTCCTGCAGAATAGAGAACAATAAAGAACGCGCAGATCTCTCTCTCTCGATCTCGATCTCGATTTCTCTCTGTCTTTATATATATATGTGTTTGTGTGTGTGTGAACCAGCGTTCGTCGCCATTCTCTCTCTCTCTCTCTCTCTCTCTCTCTCTCTCTCTCTCTCTCTCTATCTCTCTCTCTCTCTATCTGATTATCTTGTACCTCTCTCTGTATAACGACCTATCACACTCTCTCTCTCTACATCTCCCTTTCTCTCTTTATATGTATATGTGTGTGTGTGATATATATATAGAGAGAGAGTTGCAACATGTATGTAGTTTCATAGATTTTTGAGGGTATAAACAGAGCATATAAATAAATTTACAGTAGAATAACATAACAAATATATGTTAAATATATACATAAACTACAATATTAAAGAAAATGTAAAGGAAGGGGTAAACAACGGAGCCAACACCAGAGCAAAGGTCAGCAACGTCGCGAGTACTGAGCAACCTCTCTAATTTTGAGGCAAGCTATCACACTCGCAGCGTTGCCTCGGGTGATGGCGAGGCTGATGCGCTAAAATATTGTTTTAAAAGACTTTTTAATGGAAATGAAGCAAAATGGAAGCTTAATGTTGAAACTTCGAACTCATGAATTTTGCAGTCCCGAAAACTGTTCGCGTATTTTTGTACGCGTAGTTTATTCGTAACGTAAATAGATAAACAAATAACGCCTTAAAAGGGAAATAACTCGTCTTTCATCTCTATTTATACATTTGAACTGAAAAATCAATACATTACAAATTCGATTTTTGCACTTGGCGTGGGTTGATTTGAAAAATCTTTTGACCGATGTCTCCGTCGGACCATCATCTATAAGGGTAGCAATTTCTCCGAATTTTCAACGTACAGTTTAAGAGGAGATGTGTGTCGGCCGTTTTAGTAGACAGACAGACAGACAGACAGACAGACAGACAGACAGACAGACAGACAACCTCAGTTTTATATATATAGACTAGCAGAGGTACCCGGCGTTGCTCAGGTATTAAATAGCAGTTATGTATACCATTTATGTCAATACTTCAGTGCTGCTTCGAAACTATACTTTTACAAAATCATCGGCCTTTTCCAAAAGGGGGTTCCTGCCCCCAGGGGTCCCCTACTCAATATGTGCCAATTCTGAGAGTTCACATTCATCTGTAGAACAAACGTAGCCCATATGTCAAGTTTTGTGAAAATCGGTTGCAAACTCCAGAAGTTATGACGTTTTTTTTTGCATTGCACTGCAGTGCTTCAGTCGACTCCAAGGAAGTGGTTAAAGGGGGTTATCTGCCGGGAGGCCCTATAATCAATATCTGATAAAATGAAAGTGCCCATGACCATCCGGAGTACATAAGTAACCTATGTCTTAAGTTTGGTGAAAATACTGCAGAAATGCATAAGGTTTACACCTGTGTGTGTGTGTGTGTGTGTGTGTGTGTGTGTGTGTGTGTGTGTGTCTGTGTCTGTGTGTGTGTGCGTGTGTATATGTATGTGTATGTTCGTCAGCGCATACGTATGTACTGGCCTAAATCTTCACTATTTACTTTTACTATTTTAAGGCAAAGTTAAAATCCCGTCGAGGTTAACTTTGCCTTTCATCCTTACGGGGTCGATAAAATAAAGTACCAGTAATGTACTGGATAATTGCTGGCCTTGTGCCAAAAGTAGAAACAACTATTTTAATAACCTGTCACTTTCGTTTACAATTTTATTTACATCATTCTTAAACTCCGGGGCTGGAAATCATTCGGTTATTTTAAATAGAATATTAGTCTAACGACTCCATTTACACCATAAACTTGGTCTTGTCTTTGCATGAAATTGTTCTTCTCGGTCCACCGCGTCGTTTACACGTAACATAAATAGATAAGCAAATGACGCCATAAAAGGGAAATAACTCGTCTCTCATCTCTATTTATACATTTGCACTGAAAAATCAATACATTACAAATTCGATTTTTGCACTTGGCGTGGGTCGATTTGAAAATTTGTTTGACCGATGTCTCCGCCGAATTTTCATCTATGAGTGTAGCAATTTCACCGAAATTTGAACGTACGGTTTAGGAGTAGATGTGTGCCGAAGGTTTTAGTAGACAGACGACCTCAGTTTTATATATATAGATATGTATTTTGTTGACGTGTTGTTTGTTTAACTGCTATTTCATCTTGCCATGCCGATTTAACCTTATTTTCTTAATTTTCCTTGCTTAAAGATCATGATATTGTATCAACATCTGTTGTGTTTGCTGCATTACAGTATTTAATTCTCATTCAAGAGAATGTGATATACTACCGGTAAGTCAAGTTCGTGAGCCAGTATCAAATCTCATTCAAATAGATTCTTTAATTATATCAAAATTCAGGACCGTCGCTATGTTTGGTTGGTTTTCCAATTCTTTTCCTTATTCATGCGGCAAATTATCAGTGTTGTTTCAGCGCCAGATTTCTTCGGACGCTTTGCATTTTGAGTTCAAATCCCGTCATAGGCAACTTTGCCTTTCATCCTTTCATGGTTAATATATAAAATATAAATCCAGTGACTAGGAATTTAGCACAATTTGTTAAAGATTCGGACGCAATATTTTGCGTCATCTGGTACGGCTCTGTGCATTCTGAGTTCAAACCCCAGGTCCGTCTGTCGAGATGTGCAATAGGATCAGCAATTGAAAGACCAATAGAAAAACCATTTCCTTGGTCTGATCTAACGATCGGCTACTTTCCTTTTCATATATACAGTAAATAAGAAATTTATAAGAAATTTAACTTGTCTAACTTAAATTCTTATTCCTCCAATAGTTAATTTAATGGTTAATTTCATTTATATTCTTACCTGTCACATTTTAAAAAATATTTTAACTCTCAATATACCTTTGTAAATTGATTAAATATATTTTACGTGATATTATTTACGTTTGCGAAACCTCTTCACGTTGTAATAGTATATTGTATAAGAAATTAATTCGACTATTTTTGTCGAATTAATTGCTCTTCCGATTGGGAGTGTTTGTATTTAGTATATGTAGCCTGAATATTTTGGATGACTGATATACGTTAACTGACAAAGGAATTTTCTTTTAAATTATATCTTAATAGAGGCGACAAAGGACGTTAAATATAGATTCAAATATATCGACGTTTAAAAATAGATTAACAAAGAACATTATCAGATTACTATATATTATGAAAGTAAAGCATTTTTATCTCATGAAAATATGTCGTGATGAACCTAGGAGGAATGAAATTACGCCAAGCCTAATGATTTTTCCGCCGACATTGTTTTCTAAAAATTGTGGCTAAATTTGTTACATTTTTTTCTTTTTACTTATTTTTACACACTTTTTCCTGTCCTCTGAGCAAAATATACATTTTTTATTACAGTGCCTGTTATATAGAATGTTTCAGAAAAAGAATACAACCACTGTGACAGTTTATTTCCTGTGCGTATTTTGTTTTTCCTCATAGAAATAAAACAAAATATCATAAGCTATGGAATGATTGATTCATGAACAGATTATTTATTAAGAAGTTGGAAAAATATATACCGTATTTGCGGGCCTATTGGATTCTCCTTCCTATAAGACGCCCCCTGGTTTTACAAGGACATTTTGAGAAAAAAAAGAATTTTAGTACATTTCTTCATAAATTTATTTTAAATAATTTCATTGCTTATATAAATTGTATTATTATTACTATTAGTAATACTAATACTAATAGAAATTAAATTTTTTTAACCATGATTGACCTCACTCTCCATTCGACCTCCCATGGGTGATACGGTCAAAGTGGACGCAGGGAAGATTTTTTTATGTTTTTTGTTTTGTTTTTTTTTAAATACGTCCAATAGGCTGGCAAATACGATACTCATGGAAAATAATTGAAAGTTTTTTTTTTTCTTATTAATATCATTATACGTAGAAGAAAAGGGTGATGTATTGGCAGTATCGGTAGAACGTCGTACAAAATAGTTTTGTGGTATTAGTTATGACATTCTGGGTTCAAATCCTATCGAGGTCAACTTTAATATTTCACCTTCCCGGGGTTGATAAAATAAAGTAGATTTAATCAACTTTACCTTTCGCACAAATTTTTTGGTCATGTGTACCTAAAATTAGAAATCAATATTTGTAGAAGAAAGGAAAATAATCGTGGTCGACGCCGTAGAATGGCGATTTCAATTAACTTTGAAAAGCATGCCCTTCACAACATCACGTGTCTTTACTGAAGAATAGGGTACCTGATGTTAATTGCGGATGAAACTGACAGAAATGTGGCGTAGGTAATAATGTGAATAGTCCGAGAAATAAATGCTATGGTAAAATTAGTTTATATGTATGAAGTATTGCGACATACGTGGTTGGGATTTTGGCAGTATCGGTAGATGGTCGGACGCCATGCTTTGAAATCCCGCCGAGGTTAACTTTGCCTTTCATCCTTACGCGGACAATAAAATAAAGTACCAGTCACGCACTGGTGTCGATTTAATCAACTTTCCCCTCCCCCAATATTGCTGACCTTGTGCCTATATAAGAAACCATTAAGAAACCATTATTAAAATATAAGATAAACGTGTAAACTATTTTTTTTTTTTTTTTTTTTTTTTTTGTCACTCTCTTAATATTCACTCTTGTATTCCTAACTTACACTGCACTGGCTTTTCACCCAAACAGTTTTAACTAAAGGTAATTTGCCCAAGAGCATATTTCAATAAAGGTTACCGAGGATCGATTCCGGTTTCAAATGACAATATCTGTGTATAGAAAAGAGTCAGCTCCTGAAAAAGCAAGTCTGCAAACAATTTTCAAATTCTGGTTGGGAATATATGATTTTACTGCCTTTGTGAAAATCATGAACATTCCAAATCTTATTCTTCCTTCTTTCTTCGTATGTCAAGTCCTTAACGCTCTCTCTCTCTCTCTCTCTCTCTCTCTCTCTCTCCCTCTCTCTCTCTCTTTCGCGCTCTCTCTCTCTCTCACACACACACACACGCACACTGTCTGTAAGGTCAACGATCTTTCTCTCTCTAAGGTTTTTAATCCTCTTACTCTCACTGTAAGGTTTCACCGGCCTTACTCTCTGTGTATGGCTTTAACAGGCTTCATGTCTCCTAAGGCTTTAACGATGTTCCTCTCCCAGTATGTACAATTTTGACGACCTTCCTAACTTTGTAAAGTTTTTTACAGTCTTACTTTGTGTCTGTGGTTTTAACGGCCTTACTCATGTGTTTCTGTGTAAGGCTTTAAATGCTTTCCTTTCTCTTTCTATGAAGCATTTAAAGCTTTACATTAAAACAAAGGGCGGTGAGGACTTACGTCATGTAAAAAGAAACAAGTGTTACGTCGCAATAGATGCAGACTATCACCTGGTTTCGATTGGATGAAAATCACGTCATTATCCAAATGAATATTTATCTAGTTATAAGCAGATTCTATAACATGTTGATAAACCAACTCCTAAACCGTAGATAGACATTATGACAAATATTGTTAAACAACTGAGGTGTTTGATACAAAAATAATTATTGTAAAGCAGTTAATTAAAGTGACGTGATTATTCAATGTATACTTAAATAATTGCACTAAACATGTTTTAATGTGCATCGAGCTTTCTTCCTGACCTCGCGGAGATTTGATGGTTCCTACACCAAGATGTTACGTGTGGTGTTCAACATTTCATGACAAAGTCACACAACTAACAAAATTCTTTATGATAATCTGCCACGAATTTCATCGAAAGTTCGATCCTGTCGCTTGGCTCTTACTAGTCATGTTTTCTCGCTATGATGAACTTGCAGGGAAACTGCTTCTCTGGTCACCAGATGCAAAGCGCCAGGTGGGACGTCCAAACATAACCATCGGGATTCTGTTGTCGAGGGACACTGGGCCTCACTCGATGGGATCCTTTCGATGCGGTGAAAGATCGGGAAGTCTGGAAATAAGAACTTTGTGCATGATTCACTGGCGATGGAGGGACGACTCCAGAAAAGAGAGAAGAAGAAGAAGAAGAAGAAGAGCTCTCTTCTATTTAGCAGTTGTCAACAAGTTTAAATCATCATTTCCTCAGGTACATGCCTAGTCAAAGTGTTTTGTGGGCGACTAGCAATCACCTATGCATGTCAGTCTCCCTTCGTCACGCCACCAATGTTGACCAAAGGAAATACAGAAATACAGAAGCCGATACAGCTTGGCGTCATTGTCGTCTCAGTTCATTTTTTTAACCCACCCGAGTGGACTGGAGCGATGTTAAATAAAGAGTCTTGTTCAAGGATACAACGTACCAAGCAGTCCGGGAATTGAAATTACGACCTTACGATCATAAGCCTAACACCATGACCAAACAAGCCAAACGCCTTCACTCGCTTTCACATAAAATGTTTATTTCTAACAGAGGTTGTAATCATTTGATGAGTCTAGGTGGATAACCTTAATTCTTAGAGGTAATATGTAACAAATGGACAGATAAACGATATTTTAAATAATCACAAGTCTGAAAAAATGTTATTTTCTCAATGTTTATCGGTAAAATTATTAGTGTGACTTTTGATGGCGTAATATTATGAAAATATGCCGATCCAAGCGGGATTCATAACATTAAAAAATATGTCGTGGCAATAGTGGAAGAATTGCAGACTAAATTTTTGTTATAGCCTGAGGGCCTTCAGTTAAAAGAGATGCTTTCTAATTATAATGGAAAGCAACAAGTTTAGCGTGATAACTTTTTACCCTAATAGCGTATTTGATCTTAATAGGTGGCATGAAACTGAGATATGGAACGGGAATCAAAGGGAAACTAAAATGTGGAGGGATAACTGAGTAAAATGAGTAGGATAGGGCTTGAGGGAAAAAAACAAACTCTTGTAATTTTTGGAACATGAGCTTTATTGGTGCATAACTTTGCTACAGTTGCTCTAACTTCAAACTCATCAAATATCACATCTGTCAGGCACAACGCTGAATAAGTGTGTGTGTGTGAGCATACGCGCGAGCGAGTGAGAGAGGGGGAGAAAAAGTGAAAGGGAGAAAGAGCAAATGGAAGAAAGAGTGAAATGAAAAAAGACTGAGAGAAAGTGTGTGTGTGTGCGCGTGCGCACATGTGTATCTATGTGTGTGTGTGTGTGTGCATTTTATTTACATTATTTTTATTACAGTTATTTGATATAGAGCCAGATGAGAACGAACAGACCGGCAGAGGTGTTATTTTTGGCAACTGGTGTAAATGAGAGTATTTTACTGTTTTACACGTAGATAATTTCACTTACTCGGAGAACGTCCGATCAACAACAAACACAAATAGTTTCTTTCTCTTTACATTGTGCGTAGTCTGCCAACTTAACTGCAACAAGTCGGAAGTAAAAGATTGAATACAATGACATCCAGTACAGGATATTAGTAAGATTTTATCCGAACATAGCTTTTACTTACAGTACAGTTTATAAAGTCTCTATCTGAATAATGTCGTTACTATATTTCTTATGGGACACGCTATGTGCTGCAAATGAACCACTTATTATCTTATTTTTACTTTTAAAAGTTGTATATGTAGTGTAGTAAATAAATATATACATATGCACCAGTTCCGAGCACAATGGAACCAAACTCCCACTGTCACTGCTTCCGTCTCTCCTGCTCTCTCCAGAGTATTTTAATAATGAAGAATTTGGCTGGATTTAGTAATATAAGTAAATTTTACATTATTAAGCTGGCGTTTGAAACATAACACAAGATTCTTTCATAAACGGTTTTAGATATGAACTCATTAAGATACTTTTATAACATACAACCAGGGATGGCTTCGAGCAGTTTGTTATCAAAAAGGTTAACTCACACTCAAGTTTATATAGACTATATTTGTACATATACAGGCCTGTCAACTCTCCCCGTCCGACGGGGAGATCTCCACTCACTTTGAGATATCTTCTCTTGTAAAAATGGGTATAGCTTTCATTATGTAAAATCTCCCCATTTTTGCCTCATTTCTCCCCGTTTTAGGGCACTTTTTTTCATGGTACTCCCCCATTTGGGTTTTTAGAGGTCGGCCGGTCTGCATACAATTAATTCACCCTAGGCCCATCACCCTCCCCCCTCCCATTCTTCTGTGGCAGAGCTCTTGCTTTTCCCTTCCTTTTCCGTTTTTAAATATTTATGGTGTTTTTCAAATTATTTTATAGTCATTCATGTAGGTACTCGTTTATTAAATTGTGTATATTTCTATGTATTCTATTGAAATAAACTTAGACTCATTTATAAAGACTGTATCTGAACATATCTTTTATCCTTTTGATACCAAACTGCCTGAATTTGACCCAGGTTCTACGATAGAAATCTGGGGGGGGGGGGGGGTTAATATTTATCTAATTTTATGTAAGAACCTTTGTGAAGTTATGTTCCAAATATCAGCTTAATAATGAGAAAATTTATTATTTTACAAAATGTCCCCAAATTCTTGATTATTTCCCAAATAACTTCAATACCATAAACAGTGTATTTCATTCCAAATATGGCAACGAACGGTTTAACATACACTCCTGTTCATAAATATGCAAAATGGATTCTGTATAATTTTGTAACTACGTAATTTAGGCGGAAAAAGTCGATTAAATTGAATACAGTAATTCATTGGTATTCTATTTTATCGATCACGGGAGGATAAAAGGCGAAGTTGACTTCAGCTAAATTCAAAGTCAGAACATAAAGAACTGGAACCAATTTTTGTCCGATGCTCTACCGCTTCTGTCAATTCCCATGCTGTTGTTACTACGTATTATGAATAATATACATTGTTTCATAGGAGTAAATATATCTCCTATTATTCCTTCAAAACTGCCTGAAACCGGCCATGCTTCTACAATGCAAACTATTTCAAAGTGTTTATACTTATCTTATTGAAAGTGCGTGGCTTAGTAGTTAGAAAATTGGATTTGCAATCGTGAGGTTGCGAGTTCGATTCCCAGACCAGGCAATGCGTTGTCGTCTTGAGCAAGACACTTTATTTCACGTTGTTCTTTATGCCAGGGGTTGCGACGGGTAGATAGTATTAGCAGTGGAATGATCAATGGAAATATTGTTTCTTTAGTTTGATCTGACGAATTCTACTCCACTCAATAAGCGAATGAGGCCTGGAATCTTGTCAATCAATTCCTATATACGTATCTAAAAACTTCTATCGTAATTTTAAATAAGAAACTTTGTTAAGTTATGTTCCAACATTAGCTTAATAATTACTAAATCATTACTAAAAAACATTACTAAATGCCTACAAATTCTTGATTATTTAAAAAATGATTTGTCTTCCATTAGAAATATGGTAAGGAAAAGGTTTATTCTTCTTGGATAAATCAATGAAACCAGAACGAAAGTAAAATTCGGATTTGTATGGCTATTCCTTACATCATTAATTCCCATATTTAACTGGTTATTTCTGGAGCTGACATTATCTTTTTGTTTTTTAAATTACACTATAATATTTCATTTTCTAAATCATCTGATTGAAAGAATATTTCTCTACAAAATATCTACGTTAAACTGAGTTTGTTTCTCTATCAAATTACATAGAGTTACATAAGTAATTTCTGTGTTGGACCTCTGTCAGTTTCGACAACGAGTGTTCCAGTTGTTCCATCAACGAAGCAGCCACCTCACTTACTTTTCTAGATTTATCCAAATTAGTGCGTATTATTTTCTAGTGGGTTAGCAGAGTCGGTTGAGCGTCGGACAATATACTTTGTGGCATAGAGTTGTGGGCCCTTTACGCTCTGAGTTCAAATCCTGCCACGGTTAGTTTTGCCTTTTATCATTACGGGGTCGATAAAATAAAGTACCAGTAACGTGCTGGGAGTCGATTTAATCGACTTGACCCTCCCCTTCAAATAACTGGCCTTGTGCCTAAATCAAAAACCGGCAGTATCGGTAGAGGGTCGGCCCTTTCCATTCTGAGTTCAAATCCCGCCGAGGTCAACTTTGCCTTTCATCCTTACGGGGTCGATAAAATAAAGTACCAGTAATGCACTGGATAATTGCTGGCCTTGTGCCAAAAGTAGAAACAATTATTACGCGATCCCGCCGAGGATAACTTTGCCTTTCATCCTTACGAGGTCGACAAAATAAAGTACCAGTCACGCACTGGGGTCGATTTCATCGACTGTTCCCTCCCCCCAAAATTGCTGGCCTTGTGCCTATATAAGAAACCATTATTACGTGATCCATGAAATAAAGTACCAGTAACACACTGGGGTTGCTTTAATTGACTTACCCCTCCCCAAAATTGTTGGCATTGTGCCTAAATCAAAAACCATTATTTTCTTTACGTTCTGAGTTCAAATCTCACCGAAGTTAGTTTTGCCTTTCATTCTTATAGAGTCGACAAAATGCATTACCTGTAACGCACTGAGGTCAATTTAATCGACTTGCCCCTCCCCACCAAATTGTTAGCCTTGTGTCTAAATCAGAAACCATTATTTTCTTTTGATGTCCTTTTAGTATATGGTGTTGCTAGATCTCCGTTGGTTCCGTTGATAAGTGTTCCAGTTGTTTGATCTTCAGAACAGCTTCCTCGTGAAATTAACACGCAAGTGCTCGAGCACTTAACAAGCATGTGTCGGCTTTAACTTAATGGTACGGGAAATTCAATGTACGTGTAACTGATTCCTCAATCGGCCGGTGTGTTTCGTGCTTGAGTAAAATACTTTATTTCATGTTGTTCATTCTGCCAGAAGTTGCAACTGGCAGATAATATCAGCAATGGAAAGACAAATAGAAAATGGAAACATTGTTTCCTTAGTCCGATCTGATGATCTGCGTCTTCCTTTTTTCAAGTTAAAGAACAATATGCTAATAATGCTACTGCATACTATATTAGGTAAACATTATACATATTATATGAATACCACGAGAGGCGACTGAAAAATGTTGAGCCTCACACAGAAAACAAATGAAATTTTGCCGGTGAAATCTACATCATCTTACAGTGCTAGCCTGGTTTCATGGTCTAAACACGTTTTTATTTCTTTTGGCAGATTTTTAAAGTTGATGTACTCAGGTTTTTTAATGAAAAATGGAGAAAGTCGAGTCCCGAGCAGTGATCAAGGATCTGCAGTTGAAATGCATGACCCTAGCTGAGATCCATAAGAACATGCAAGACACATTAGGGCAAGATGCCCCTTCATATGCCACAGTCAACGTTGGGTCAATAAATTCAATCGTAGCAAGAAAGGTGTGGAAGATGACACGAGGTCTAGGAGGCCATCAACAGTGACCACACCAGAGAATATTGTCCTTGGGATGGTGATGGAGGATCAATGACTGTCATCTTGTCAGATAGTAAATATATTAGGCATCTCCCACGAACGAGCTTGGTTTGAAAAAGGTGTCTGAACACTGGGTTCCATGTCTTTTGAGTGAGGAACAGAAGTGCACTCGTCGCATCATGTCCTGCAACTTTTTGAAGGTGATCTGGAAGATTTCCTGGCACAATTTGTAACCATTACTACCAATCTGAAACAAAAGAGCAGTCTAAACAGTGGAAGCACACATCCTCACCCATCCGAAGAAGGCCAAGGTCACACCATCAGCAGGAAAGTTCATGGTTACCATTTTCCGGGATGCACAAGTAGTTTTGTTGGTGGATTATCTTCAAAAGGGCCACACCATCACCCGACAATACTACACCGACCTGCTTAAACGTCTGCGTGAGAACATCAAGAAGAAAGATTTCTGACGAAAGGTGTCTTGTTCCATCATGACAATGCTCCTACCTACATCTCGATGGTGGCAAGGCAGCAATCCATTACTGTGGGTTCCAACTCGTCCCTCATCCACCATACACGCCAGACCTCACACCCTCCGACATCCACCTGTTCCCAAACATGAAAAAGGATATGGCCGAACAACACTATACTACTGATGATGACGTCATAGATGCTGTGGGCACCTAACTGGAGGGCCAAACTAAGGAGTTCTTCTTCAGTGGGATCTAGGCACTTCAGCAACTGTGGAAGAAGTGTGTGGAACAAAGGGAGATTATGTTGAAAAATGAAACAAGAAAATATTTGTATATTCTACCGTTTCTTGGAACCTCAAAACTTTTCAGTCGCCCCTCGTATATTAAATATAGTCTTCAGTCCTCTTGATATAGAAGGACTGAATACTTATGGTTACTCAAGGAAGTCCACAGACCCACAATCACCTTGATCATCAAAGGTGATTGCTCTTTCCCAACTGTCATTGTCCGACTTACAAGCACAGGCTGAGAGAAGATGACTATTTTCTTTACTTCCAACCAATGAAAAGAAAGGAAAAAAATATAAGAAATAGGAAAGGAGACGAAAACAAAGAAGGAAGGAGACTTGAAAGAGATCGATTGTCTCTATGTGTGGTGGAGGTGGTGGAGGTGGGGGCGTGAGGTGGTGCTTGAGTTCATCTTTTGAAAAATGTCGGCTGAATGATGTTCAATCCTAAATTTAACGACCATTTCAAGCGAGCAATTCTCTACCAAACGCTACGTTATATTAAATTCCTTACCAACTCCTAACAAAAATTAGAAGAGGAAGAAAATTAGACTCTATTTATATATTGATGGAGAATTGAAAGATTTTTTAGAACGTTGCTATTTGTTTCCAGTCTCTGCGCTCCAAATACAAATCTTACCGAGATTTTTTTTACCTTTCATTTTTTCGGGGTCGATAAATAAAGTAAGATTTCGGCCGGGGTGGTGCATTTGTTGAATTATTAGAGTCAGTCAGAATGGTTTGCGGTAACTGATCCAGTTCTATGCGTTCTAAGTTCAAATACTTCCTTCTTTCTGCCAGTATTTGTGATTGGAAGTGGAAAGGCCAATGAAATCACAGCGTTCTTGGTCCGATCTAATGAAACACTTCTTTTTAATGATCCAACCACAAGGATGCTGTTGTCCGGTAACTATCATTGCCTGGACTCTAGGCATGGCCAAAGGGTTTAAAAGTTAATTCTCACTCATAAGGTTCCGGGTTTGATCAAACTACGTGACATCTTCCTTTCTTTTAGTCCTCACATATTTAGTGGTGGGGATGGATAGGGGGTGCTGGTGGTATTGAAGGTTATAACGCGTTGTTAGCTCCTCTCTGAAATAGTCCATTGGATGTAGCATAACGGAATGGTTAAAAAGTTTATTTAGCAATCACGAAGTTCCGCATTCGATGCCACCGCGCGACATCTTTGGTAAGTGCCTTTATCCTCGGGTCGACTCAAGCTTCTTGAATGAAATTTGGTAGACAACAATTGTATGGAAACCCGTCGAATGGACTGTACCAGTAATTAAAATGTCAACATTATCTCATAATGTGTCACGCTGAATCTTCCTGAGAATTATGTAAAGTGTACAGGTATCTAATAACACAGGATATGACATTCAATCAGACTACCATCACAATCGCCTCCACTACCGCCACCAACAACACAAGCACCACACCACTACAAACACAACCACCAACACAACTACCAACACCACCACCATCACCACTACCAATCCTGTCGATTACTTCTACGAGAAAGAGTGTGAGGTGTGGGTGAAAAAGATGGTAAACTAGAGAAAGAAAGTGAGATATAGAAGAAGAATCGATCCCAGTAATAGACTGATACTTTATTTATCGACCACCAAAAAGATGAGAGGCGAAGTTAAGCTAGGCGGGATTTGAACGCAAAAGTGCGGAGAAATAGAATGTATACTGCCAAGCATTATATTCTAACCTGTAACGACTCTTAATTCACCGCCATTTTAACCTAAGGACTAAAAGAAATGAATGAATTACATTAAAAACATCGAGTAAGAAACATTATCAATTAGTTTATAGTTGACAAATAATTACAGTTTAATAGAAAAAGAAAATTTAGATTGAGAAGAAAGAACTGAATGTAAAATAAGAAAATATTTTTAAAAAACGGAAAAGGAAGGGAATGGCAAGTGTCACAGAAGAATGGGGAGGGTGATTGGGCTCTGGGCCTAGGGCGTAGACAAGACCACAAAAGCATTCCATTGGACAATGGCCTGCGGCACCCTCTGCAGCAAACACCCCACCTCGCGGGGCTCCTTCCTCAGACGGCCCACTGACGTTCCGATCTTGCGGAGGAACTCGACAGTATGGGGTCCATGTATGCCTGAGGTCTCGACGGGGACCGGTGCGAAGAGAAAGAACTAATGAATTAATTTTGTTTAATTTCAATCCAATCCAGGGCCTTCTCACTCCTGTTGGAGGTACCCCTCCCTGGTTAATCTGCACTGCTTTCTGTTTAGTTTGATCATGTCTTCAGAGATGTAGCCACACTCACCTCACATGGCAAATTGCATGTTGCTGAAGTTATTTAACCCATAGTTGGGGTGGATGGTCGTTGACTTTAAGGAGGTCATTCGCCTTTTTAAAGCGCTTGTTTTGTTTGTTTGTTTTTTTGTGTTGCTGTTGTTCCAATTTCCCCCCTCGCCAGACCTGAGTCGGTTCGGGAGTGAGGGGCTTATTTAGTTGCAGACCATGAAACAGGTTGTACTGGATTACATGGTACCAGTAGCAGGTAGATTATGGACTAGAGAGTAAAGTAGGAAATGAGTAAGCTTAGAAAGAACAAGATATTTAAATCTAAAGTGGAAGCATTAGAAATCAAAGAGAACATTTTAAATACTAATTGCTGTGAGATCACCTTTGACACTGTAAACTACAAATTAACATATTTAAGACATAAGCCAGCGAAATTAGAACGTCTGATAGAATGATTCTCAGTAATCGTTCCTGCTCTCTTTGTTCTCAGTTCGAATTTCGCCGAGGTCACCTGTGCCTTTCATCCTTTCTACATAGATAAATAAAGTACCAGTCCAATATTGGGGTCGATTCTTCCTTTATCTCTCTTTCTCTTTTCGCTTCTCTGACCTTCTCCTCTCTTGAAAAACATTTGCTGTGTTCAGACATGGAAAGGGGTGGGCTACACCAGGTTTAAAAGACCCAAGATACGCGTGAACATGACGGTGTCCTTACTACTACACCAAAAGTTAAGGGCCGTGGATAGATTTAATAAAAGGGGCATTGAAAATGTAACTAGAAGTACTTTT
>OZ024743.1:318886587-318889087 GCA_964016885.1 Eledone cirrhosa | reverse complement strand
TACACAACATCAACTAGGTAGATTATTTATGCATGCCTGCATGCATGCATGCATGTGTAGACATGGATGTTATGTATGTGTGGATGTAGATGTTTGGAGTTGTATGTGTGCATGTGTATATGCTTTGTATCTGTACATGTGTATATGCAGTTATTAGATGCAACATTTTTGGAATGTTTTACATATTTTTACTGTTCCATTAATGGATTGTACTTGTTATTTCCTAACAAGTTGTGTTCTTTCTGTTCCTGTGAAGCCCAGCTTCTCAAGATTTGTATTGAGGCAGTTACTAACATATCCCAGTGCCCCAATAATCACAGGCATAAATCTGAAGGTGTAATCAGGGTGGAGTATCTGCAGAATTCTCATCAGTTCTGCATAAATATTCTCATTTTCGCTAATCTTTGATATTATATTGGCATCTGCTGGGCAGCTAACTTCCACTACTCTGCATGCTTTCTTTTCCCTGTCCCATATCATAATATCTGGTCTGTTATGCCTGCATTTTATTGGGGTTTTTACTGGAACATTCCACCAGTACTCTTTCATATTATGTATATGGATGTCTTCCACATTGCTGTAGCTTTTAATGTGTTTATTATCTTATCTACGGATTGCATTGTAGTGTTTTGGCCACTACATCATGCCTCATAGGTAGATAGTACCACGATGACATCTTTGGACAGCTGCTTATGACATGGGTGACATTTTCGATTTTAATTCTGCAGAGTCTGCACTTGTTATCACATCTAGGTGTTTTGCCTGCATCCCTATCTCTTTTGTGAATCAGGTATTTCGTGTTAATCTCCTGTTCTTGGATTGCAAAAGCGTATCCTTCAAAGTGGGAGCCAATATAACGGTTGTTGGTCCAAGATAGACTACTTTCCTTATCTATATTACTCTCACTCTGGAGCTTCCTGGCAACATATCCATGTATGATTTTTTGCTGATAAGCATGCAGTTTTTCATCCATGGATTCACTGCGATACTGCTGAGCGACTTCCCTGGGTGTGAGTTTTTGATTATCACACAGGAAATATCTCTCGAGGAGTTCCTCGAGTATGTATGTATGTATGTATGTATGTATGTATGTATGTATGTATGTATGTATGAATATATGTCAGGTCACCAGCTGGTGCTACTGGTAACATGTATCCCAGTACAACCTGTCTCATGGTCGGGTCGTTGGCGACTAAACTGGCAACCCCACAAAGGTTTCTTGGTGAGGAGGGTGACTTTGGACATCCTGCAGGACTAAAAACAAAACCTGTCAAAGGGCAAAGGAGCTCTTAAGAGTCAATGGCCATCCAAAATCACCGGGAGAGATGACCCCTTAGCCTTTGTCAAGGCAGAATTCTAGAAGGAAAACTCTGATATAGCACCTGCAACTCTGATGATATCCAATGATGTTGACTTGTTCTTCTTTTTGGTAAATATTATCTTAGTTAAGAGAGTGGGACTGGCTTTGTGCAGTGTCTTTGCTCACTATAAAAGCTTCACGGCACAGGCATTGCTTTATATCTGGAGATCTCTCTGCACTTGTCGTCACATGGTACCATGGGCCCAGCACTATGTGCCAATAATTGTCACAGGTGTAGTGTTTGTACCAGAGTTTTCAAGTCGCTGACTGGACTAAAAAGTCACACTCGTTCAGTGCATCGGTAGGGGTTCTCCTACATGGATATAAAGTAGTGGCCGTACTCGAAAACGAGTTGGCAGCCACCATGTATGTATGTATGTATGTATGTATGTATGTATGTATGTATGTATGTATGTATGTATGTATGACCACCGAAACCCAGCTCTTGAGCTTTTCGTAAGGCTGATGTTTGAGATTAACAAGGAGAAGCGGTAACGGCGGATAGACAGAACTCGTAAGCCTTGGGTGGCAATCTGTCTAGGAGAAGGGTCACTTTAATTTCAAAATGGGACTCTTCTTCTTCTTTTTCTTCTTTTTCTTCTTTTTCTTCTTTTTCTTCTTTTTCTTCTTCTTCTTCTTCTTCTTCTTCTTCTTCTTCTTCTTCTTCTTCTTCTTCTTCTTCTTCTTCTTCGCCCAGTTATTCCTGTGGAGGGTCGTGGCGGCACGTCTTCCAGCAGGTCCTGTCTGAAGCAACTGTTCCCAATAGATCCGGCTGGATCCTCAAGCGAGATAAGCCGAGCTCATGGCTGCTATCCAACCATCTTGCTCTCTGTCTACCCCTGGGTCTCCTACCAGTTGCTTTTGCCAGTAAATTCTGGAACTCCTTAATCATAATTATGACAACCCATCTTCTTCTACTTCTTCGCCCACTTATTCCTGAGAGGGTCATGGGGGCAGAGTCCTCAAACACTCCTTCCAGCGAGTCCTGTCTGAAGCAACCTTCATCAATTGATCCGGTTATATCCACAAATGAGACCAGCCAAGCTCATGGATGTTATCCAACCATTTTGCTCGGGTCTACCCCTGGGTCTCCTACCTGTTGGTTTTGTCCGTAAAACCTGTCCAGCGAGTCTTTCCTCA
>OZ024743.1:318876587-318881587 GCA_964016885.1 Eledone cirrhosa | reverse complement strand
ACTCTTTCCACTAAGTTACTCTTTCTCTCTATTCCTCTCGGTGCAGTCCCTTGCGAATTTCTCGCGTAGGCCTGGTGTAGATTTGCACCCGATCCATCTATGCACATGTCCGATTTGTACGGCTTTTGGAGGAAGGAGTGACCAGCAGTACGTTGTTCGGTATTATTACGAAAAGGTGTAGTAGAGAATCCCGCGTGAACTAACAGCTCGAGAGGAAACTGCTTACCTCGAAGATTCATTCGCCATCATTCTTGTCAATGCTCCGTTTAGTTGGTATTTGTTGGTCTACAGTTAGATGAATGGCGCACAAAGGGTTAATGTTTATTGGCAAGAAGTGCAACTGGGCTGGCTTGCCTCGCTTATATTATATATTAAAATAACAGCTTAAAGTTTAAGCAAAGAATCGCTGCTTTCACCCTTAACGGGATCTTCTGAAACTAAATAAAATCAATCTGTGAACGCAGAAGTAAATATTTCGAAAAACGTTGCAACCGAAGGAAAACAGGAAGACGATACTTTGGTTCGTGAAGACGTTCCCTGGCAATGAACGGAAAATAGCAAAGATGATACGTCATCAATGTTTGTCATAATGTCGTAATGCAGACAGCCAGACATACAGACAGATATTATAAGGGCGCGACGGAGATTGATAACCAGCGCCTAACACCCCCTTAGTAACAGAAAATTGAAAATTAAAGCTGCAGTTAATATCTTTAGACCGCAAGGAATATATATATAAATGCAAGTTTGAAGTCAATCGGAGTAGAAATGTGGATTTGTATAGACTTTGTAAAAATGAGGACACACACACAGACAGACAACTACAGTTTTATATATATATATATATATGTATATATATATATATGTATATATGTATATATATATATATATATATATATATATGTATATATATATATATACACATATATACATATATATATATATATACATATATATATATATATATATATACATATATATATATATACATATATATATATATATACATATATATATATATATACATATATATATATATATATATATAAACATATATATATATATATAAATACATAAACATATATATATAAATACATACATATATATATATATATACACACATATATATATATATATATATATATATAATACCTATATATATATATATATATATATATATATATATATATATATATATATATAAAGATATACTTATATATATATATATATATATATAAAGATATACTTATATATATATATATATATATATAAAGATATACTTATATATATATATATATATATATATATATATATATATAAAGATATACTTATATATATATATATATATATATAAAGATATACTTATATATATATATATATATATATATATATATATATATATATATATATAAAGATATACTTATATATATATATATATATATATATATATATATATATATATATATATATATATATACATATATATATATATATATATATATATAGGAACCAGTAAGACCCCGACGGCTGAGCTCAAGCCGTTTCGACGGCTAATTCTGGACTAGTCCAGTCCAGAATTAGCCGTCGAAACGGGTTTGAGCTCAGCCGTCGGGGTCTTACTGGTTCCTATTACCCACTCTACTACCCTAAGTATTGAGTACTTTGGTGCGTTATGGTCCACCTGGTTCCTTACCACTTTTCCTTCGTTATATATATCTATATATATATATATATATATATATATATATATATATATATATATATATATATCACATAAAACATGTCTATAGAATCACCAGATAAAACATATACCGTTTCCTCTCCCAATTAGCATAATTAACCATATAAAAAATCGATTAGACCAAGCTATAAGAATAAAGGCTTCTACGAAGAAATCTCCGACAAATAACCGACAAATAATATATATATATGCGTGTACGTGCGTCTGTTAGCGAGCGTGTGTTTGGATTAATGTGCTGCGCGCTCATTCACACATAAGCACATGCACTCAAAGACACAGACACATACCCACACGAATGAGTATTGAGGCGGCGGGGAGGAGGAAGGAAGGAAAACAGCATCAACAACAACAATAGCAACAGCAGCAACTACAAGAAAAACGAAGAAATATAGAATAGGGTATAGTGTAGGATGTAGGTCCGGTCGTCAAATTAATATGTGTGTGGCCCCGTTTGTAAATTTGGGTTAGAAGTGCGATGTATTTCATTCATGTAGTTGGTCGCGGCTGAATAACGCCCACTATCGGGCGTGTCAGCTCATTACTCCGCCTTTAGGCGTGGCCTTCACTCACTACTACTATCACCACTATCATCACTATCACCCTACAACAACAACACCATTACCGCTACCACCACCACCACCACCAGTACCACAACCACCACCATCACCAGCATCGCCACCACCAGCACCACTACCACCAAATCTTGCCTGTCTTATTATTTTAACTCTTTTGTGATTTACCGTGAGCACCCCCCTTCTCCCCCTTACACACACACCAGCCCCACCCCACTGATTTTCTCTACCAACCTGACGGCTTCTTCGCTTGCTCTGTCACTAGTGTCTATACACACACACACACTATAAGGTGGTCCCTGCTCCTGAATATATGTGTGTGTGTGTATGTCTGTATGTGTGTGTGTGTGTGTGTGTATAATAAAAATAAAAGAACGCAAAACAAAACAACACATACGATAAGGGAGAAATATCGACAGCAGTATCGCAACTACTATGGCAATGACAATACCAGGGTCGATGGCAACGGCGATACCAGGGTCGATGGCAACGGCGATACCAGGATAGCACTAGGAGTTATTGTAGAATTTGGATTATCTATGGAAGTTTAAATTGACCCCTTTCCCACCCCAACCCGTCTCCTCACTCTTTCTATCTCTCTACCAACCTATCTATCTATCTACCTGTCTATTTATCTACCTATCTATCTATATATATTTTTATATTTTTATATTATGTTATTGCCTCCTCCTTATTGAGGACGCCTTTTTATGTAAACTCCCCCCATTGTACTTGTCCCACTCTTTGATGCCCTGCTGGCAAATAAAAAGAAAATTATCTATCTATATACTTATCTATCTGTTTGTCTATCTATCTAGCTGTCTTTCTATCTTATTTCGGAAGAAGGATCAGGATGGAGAGAGAGGTGCTGCACCCCAGCCGTTTCTATGAAAGATGGGTGAAAGTGGCGAGAATGGCCCGTGTGAATGGGCCTTCACTCTACATCAGACTATAGGTGAGGAAGATGAAAGACCAAGGGAGCACCCCTTCTCTGTGCTCCTGAGGAGAAGGGTTGCACACTTTTTTCGGGGGGGGGGGGGGGTGCGAACCCCCAAGGCGCCTCCTCTCTATTGAGGACTTTGTTATAAATATTATTTTTTGTTATATTTTATTTTATTTTTATATATTGTTATTGCCTCCTCCTTATTGAGGACGCCTTGTTTTGTAAACTCCCCCCATTGTACTTGTCCCACTTTTGATGCCCTGGTGGCAAATAAAAGAAACATATCTTATATATCTATCTATCTATTTATCTGTATATATATATATATATATATATATATATATATATATATATATATATATATATATATATATATATATATATATATATATATATATATATATATATATATATATATATAATATAGATGAGATTCTACAGGACTAGAACTGTTTCATTCTTTAGACATCATTAACTGCTATGTATTGAGTACCTTACTTACTGTAGTTACCGCCGATTCAACCCGGAATAACGTATATATATATATATATATATATATATATATATATATATATACATAGGTTTTTTTTTCTATCTGTTGGTTTCTCAATTGTTTTTGTTTTTATTCCTCGTACTCCTCCTCCTCCTCCCCCACCGCCACACTCTGCCTCACCCACCCATTCTTTCTGAGGGTTTTTTTTCCCTGTCTTTTTGTCTCTCCTTTCTTTCTCCAAGAATCTATAACCCTATGTGTAAGTGTATAAGGAGGCAACTGTAAGATTTTCTTTCTTTCACTTTTATAGCAGACACGTTTCTCTTAAAGTTATCAACAGTTTTCATATCTATCTATCTATCTATCTATCTATCTATCTATATATATATCTATCTATCTACCTATCTACCTATCTATCTGTCTATCTACCTATCTATCTTTCTTTGTCCCCTTCTTTTGTGCCCCTGTGGCTAATAAAGAAACATATCTATCTATCTGCCTGTTTGTCTGTCTGTGTATCTATATATACATTTATCAATCTATCTCTCTGCCTGTTTATCTATATGTGTGTATGTATGTATGTATGTATGTATGTATGTATGTATGTATGTATGTATGTATGTATGTGTGTATGTATGTAGTATGTATGTGTCTGCGTGTCCTAACTCACTCACTCCCCATCTCTCTATACAACTATGTCTCTTATTTATTTACTTATTTATCAGTCTTTTCTTATCCTATAAACTATTCGTCATCCCTTCTCCCATCCCTACCTCCTCCACTTCCTCCTACTTTCATCCCTTTCTCTCTCTCTCTCTTGCTATCTCTATCTCTCTCTCTCACTCCCCGTGTCTCTCTTATAACCGCAATGATCTGCTTTATAAACGCTGTCACACCTTAATTACCACATCCGAAGAATTCAATCTTCAGTAATAACCTTATTCATTGTTATTAGAAAGTAAGCAGCAAAAACCTTATATGGTGTATTCTTATAAAAATAAATAATAATAATAATAATAATCATAATAACAATAATAATAACGATAATAAAAATAAAAATTTAGATAAATTTCCGAATCGCCTTCAATCATGAGGAGTTTGAAGTGAGAGAAGTATGCTGACGTCACAAGCACTACGCCCCATGCTAGCTGTAGCATGTTTTCCGGTAATATTGCAAATATGACAGCGTTTGCCGCACACCGCGGACCATCTCCCGAGGCGATATTTTGAAAAAAAAAAATAATAATAACA
>OZ024743.1:318839087-318856587 GCA_964016885.1 Eledone cirrhosa | reverse complement strand
TTTAAATGTCCACAAACATCGTTCAAACGTAGCCGAGCATCTCCGCGCATGAGCGCAACATTCGGGGTTTGATTCCTTGTAGCGGCCGATGTTGAATTCTTTTTCCGTCTTTAAGCAACTGTCTTCAATTGATCCGGCTGGATCCCCAAGTAAGTGCAACCGAGCTCATGGATGTTATCCAACTATCGTGCTAAAGTTCTACTCCTGGATCTCCTGCTGGTTGGACTTGCCCGTAAAATCTGTCAAATGATTCTTTCCTTAGTCGTCAAATGATTCTTTCCTTAGTCATTATGACCACATGCTCGTAATATCGGAACTATGATCTTTCAATTCGGAGAAGTAGCGGCTCTATCTACAGCGACTGTCTGATATTCAAGCTACGCACATTATCGAGTAACGTTACTCCAAAGACGCTTCGAAGGACCCCATTTCGGCCGCTTGTATTCGTTTGGTCATTACCTAAGATTCGTGACTATAAGTAAGGATTGGCTCGAATACTGAATTGAAGAAAGTGAGTTTGTCTTTTACGCCTACCTCCCTTCTTCTGATGACCGAAAGCTGAAGCTGGCACATTACTACACCAGCTACTACAATGTTTGCACTTAATTCAGCATCCTGCCTTCCATCACTCCTGAACACAGCCCCAAGATATCTGAACATTTTCACCTGCTTCAGTGAAGCTGCACTCACATGTAGAGTGCACCGTTCAGGCTTCCTTGAGAGGATGAGTGTCTCAGTCTTCGCAACACTGATTTTCATTCCTTATTTAACTCTTTGAATACCAAACAATCGGAAAACGCCCTCAGGGTCTATGATACAAAACTTTGTTTTAAAGTGTTTATATTTGTATAAAACCTTCTATCATGATATTACATAAAAACCTTGTTCATTTATGTTCCAAACACGAGTTCTGTAATGCGAAGTTTAGTTATATTACCAAGTTCCGCTAAATTCTTCATTATTTTCAAAATGATTTGAGGATATTTTCCGTCTGACGTGCAATGTATTTTTTATTTTTCATTAATTTCTCAAAAGAAAAAAAAAACAATAATAATAATAATTGTTTCTAGTTTAGGCACAAGGCCAGCAATTTGAAGGGAAGGGGAAAGTCGATTAAATCGACCCTAGTGCATTACTGGTACTTTATTTTATCAACTCCATAAAGATGAAAGGCAAAGCTAACCTCAGCGTGATGGTAGCGTTGGTTTCCCCGGTTTCAGCGGCGCTTGTAGTGGTGGTGGCGGTGGATGTAGATTTTATGATGGTAGTGGTGGCGGTGGCCTTTGTGGTGGCTGGAGATGGTGGTAGCGGTGGTGGCCGTTATGTTAGTGGTGACGATGTTATAGTTTGTGATGGTGGTATTGATGGCGGGTGTGTTAGTGTTAGGGATGGTGGTGTTGGTGGCTGTGTTAGTGCTAGTGGTGTAGGTTGTAGCGGTGGCGGTTGTATTAGTGTTAGTAGTGGTAGTAATGGCGTGTGTGTGTTAGTGTTAGCGGGGTGGCTGTGTTAGTGGTGTAGGTTGTATTAGTGTTAGTAGTGGTGACGGCAGCGGCGGTTGTGTTAGTGGTGGCAGTGGTGGTGGCGGCTATGTTAGTGTTAGTGGTGGGGGTGACTGTGTTAGTGGTGGCGGTGGCGATGTTATAGTTTGTGTTGAAGCTGTCATAAAGACGAAGAGAAGCTGATATGTGAGACAAGATTTTAGCCTTCTGTCAGCAGAGAGGGTACTGTAGCATCGAATTCCCTACCTCACACTAACGTGACCACACATACACATATATACACCACACACATAATATACACATACCACACACATATATATAAACACAGCACACATATACGTATACACTCACCACATACATACATACATACACTACACTCACACATACATATATACACATCTACAAATATATACACATATACACCACACACATACATACCACACACATACACACCTCACACATACACACCACACATACATACATATACACAAGGGCACATATTACATATATGCACACATATACACCACACATACATATACACCACACGCATATAAACACACACACACAATAATAGCAAGCTGGAATCACACAGCAGATGAATTCCATCCCTCTGTAAATCATTATGGAATTGGTAGACTGGAAGGAGGCGTGTTGTCTATAAGTAAGGTTGTCAGACTTACGATCATAATGCCGAGGGTTCGATTCCTGGATTGGGTGCGTGTCGTATTCTTGAGCAAAACACTTCATATCATGGTGCTCCAGTTTACTCAGTTGAAAATAAGTACCACTATTAGGTGGGGCGTTAACCCTGCAATGGTCTGGTGTCCTGTCTGGGGGGGGGGGGGTTCTCGGTCGCTTAACGCCATGGAAACCGGGATAAACAGGGGCCTGGTGAGCCACCGGACTCGAGACAGACTTTAGACTTTTAGAATCTAAGGGCGGTTGGTTGGTAGAATCGTTAGTGCGCCGGCCAAGATATTTTACAACCTTTTACTTCTTGCATTCAGATGTCACCGAGATCAACATTACTTTTCTTCCTTTCGATCTCGATAAAATAAAGTAACAATCAAGTCTGGGTTCGATTTAATCGATTTTCTCCTCTCCACAAATAGCTTCCCTTGTTCCTAAATAAAAACACCCATTATTGGCTGAAGGGCGGTGGATTGGCAGTATCGGTAGAGGGTCAGACACCATGCTTTCCAG
Source organism: Eledone cirrhosa (assembly GCA_964016885.1). Classification (NCBI taxonomy): domain Eukaryota; kingdom Metazoa; phylum Mollusca; class Cephalopoda; order Octopoda; family Eledonidae; genus Eledone; species Eledone cirrhosa. Next base: position 318,853,885 of record OZ024743.1, on the reverse strand, counting down.
CATAGTTACGTCCCTTTACGATCTGAGTTCAAATCCCGCCGAGGTTGACTTTGCCTTTCATCCTTACGGGGTCGATAAAATAAAGTACCAGTAATGCACTGGATAATTGCTGGCCTTGTGCCTAAAGTAGAAACAATTATTGGCTGCATAATAATTAGAAACTCAGACAAAATATCTTGCGGTATTTATTTCGGCTCTTTGCGATAAACTTAACTTTATCTTCCTTCTATCTTTCTCTGGTCGATAAATTATAGTATCAGTAAAGTACAGGGGCCGATTTAATCGACTAAGCCCTATTTCAAAAATGTCTGGCCTTGTTTTTATATAAAAAGAAAAACATGGAAACAGCAGTGAGGACTTGGAGATGGCGGGAGTGAAGCAAAGTGACCGCTGAATACAGTAGTGTGCCACCTGGACTATGTTGAAGACTGTTCAACCTAAATAAGTGTGTGTGGATACCTGAAAGAGCCAGTGACCCTTGGATACAACACTGATCGTGTTTCTAAGGCTTTACAAACAAAAATAAAGAAACAAGCCACCATCCTATTTGCTACTGTCTGGATCTCCCAAAGGCAATATATCCTCAGACGTGTCTGGGTTAATTACTATTTCCATAAGGCAATATCTAATCCACTGTTCCTCGAATGTTTTTTTGTTCACGGCACACTTTAGAACAAGTAAAAGTATGTTGGCACACTTTGTCTCTAAATTCGAAAAATTATTCAAAAGAATTATTTATACATATTAGCATATCATAAAGTAGAAATCTATATAGTTAAAAATACAAAACAATCATTTGTTCTTTCTTTGTTCAATAGATAGAGCAAATTATCAATAAGAAACACGTGATTGGTAATTTTTGGCAATATTTTCATTCTTGGTTTAGTTATTTCTTACTTTGACAGGTAAATATAAACGCACAGTTTGGGAACCATTAGTTTAAACATTTTGGAATCGTATTCGTCTGGCAATCACGTCGTGGAAGAGTAATTTTAACAGTTCAAAAACTTTTAACTTCAATATCTATATATCATTTATTTCTTCGTGCCAATATTTTCATCTCATTGTTTTCAACTTGATAACTGATCAGCGTCGAAAATATTGACACCAGGAAATCTATATATATAAAACTGTGGTTGTCTGTCTGTCTATCGATTTTTGGCACACATCTCCTCTTAGAATCTCTCACGGAATTGCACCGAAATTGCTACACTTGTACATTGAGCCCTAGCGAAGACATCGGAAAAAAAAAATTTCAAATTGACCCACCCTATGTGACGAAATCGAATATAATGTATCGATTTTTGAGCGTAAGTTATCAGTTATTTCCCTTTGTTCTGTTTACATTGAGCGTCTTACGTAAAAAATTACGCTGGCTTTAACAGTTGTCGAGCCAGCAAAATATTGACCTGCAAAATTCATCAGTTCGAACACTAAGCTTCCGTTTTGCTTCATTTCCATTTAAAAGCATTTTAAAACAATATTTTTACTTGAAAACAAGTCTATTTAAAGACTACGTAAAACAAGCAAATATTTCGTCGTTAGGCGTGCAGACAGACAGTCGTGCAGAGAGGTGATATACGCGTGCAGACAGACAGTCGTGCAGAGAGGTGATATAGGCGTGCAGACAGACAGTCGTGCAGAGAGGTGATATAGGCGTGCAGACAGACAGTCGTGCAGAGAGGTGATATAGGCGTGCAGACAGACAGTCGTGCAGAGAGGTGATATAGGCGTACAGACAGACAGTCGTGCAGAGAGGTGATATAGGCGTGCAGACAGACATAACTGATAATTTGGTTACGCTAATGTTTTTCTCTGCGTTGCAGTGTTTACATTTTCGATCTTTGTTAATAAATAACCAGTGCAGTTTCTATCCCCAGCATCCTCTTTTGTTATAACATTTGGGTTATCGTTATGTTTTCTTAACTTCATAAGGCATATTGTTGGTTGAGGGAATATTAATCAAAAACACCACATGCAAGTCTGCACAGTAGACACTACAGTTTTTAAGCCAAGAAAGAAACTTAACATTGTAACTTTAACACAGCTACTGAGCGACCCCGAGCAACGCCGGGCTTTACTGCTAGTAAATGATAAATGTAAAATGGAGTTAGCTTTATGTATGCAGTTATATTTGTTTGTCAAGTGATTTGAGCTGAGAATGTATATTGAAACTAAATCAGTTACATCGTAGAAGACTCATTTTAGCCATTCAAATAACAACAAAAACTGTTAAATTCACTTTACATTTATCATGTCAGTGTTTTCGTTACACTCCTTGTGACCTGGTCACCTACTGCTATTGCGTTTTTCTAATATTTTCCGTTACTTCTAGTTTATCAATTTCATTTATTCCTAAGTGGTTCTGTTCTAATTCTCTTATCTAAGTGTCTATATATTAACTTACTATTTTCAGCTTTTAGTTAAGTTGTTTCTATTGTGAGTCGCTTTGAGAAATTCAGCTAACTCCTCATTTTGATATTACTGGAGATTCCAAGCAGAGTAGATTTTCTAGCTGTATGTTACCTCTTGTAAACAGTCTTAAGTTCTTGGTACAGAACCGCCTGAAACCACCCCTGGTTCTTTGACACCAAGCTGTTTACTTGAACGTTTATATTTATCTAAATATATTCCACCATAATTTTATGCAAGAACGTTTGTTAAGTTATGTTCCAAACATCAGCTTAACAATGAGAAAGTTAGTTATTATTTTCAAAATTATTCGAAAGTTATAAACAATGTTTTTCATTCGAAATATAGTATTTAGAAGGCTTAAACCATCCACGTAGGTGAGATGGAGGTTTGATTCGAAATATATCTGAGTAGAATCATAAACAGACAGAAAAGTAGTGGTATTTCTGAATTACTTTTATGAGAATGAGCGACGAATTGGCAGAACATCGGATAGAATGAGAATGCTTTGTGGTATTCGTTTGGGCTCTCTGCTCTCCGAGTTCAAATCTTGCCAAGGTCAACTTTGCTTTTCATCCTTTCGAGATCGATAAAATAAAAGTACCAGTGTAGTACTGGGGTAGATTGTTCCTCTATGTCTCTTTCTCATTTCCTCTCTCTCACTTTCTATCTTTCTCTTGAAGAAATCTGCTGTACTCAGGAATAGAGAGGGGTGGGCTCTGCCAGGTTTAAAATGCCCAAGAAACTTCGTATGTCAATACGGCGTCCCTACGACTCCATCAGGAGTTACGGGACCATACCATACTCTTATGAGTAATAGGAGGAGGAGGGAACGAAGAGAATTGAGAAGGAGGTCAGAGATTTGAGACACAACAAATATCGTAAAACATATCTACCCGTCGTTCTAACCAAACAACCATTTCACCGGTTAATTCTATTTAATTCTTCATAACTTGTAATGTTATTTCACAATTATTTTATACACTGTGTATGTATGTATATGTATGTGTATGTTTGTGTGTATGTGTCATTATGTGGCTGTATGTATGTGTCTCTATGGTTCTATATGTGCCTTTATGTGCCTATTTGTGTCTATATGTATATGTGTGTCTGTATATCCTTGTATGAGTGTGTATGTATGTGTATGAATGTGTATGTATATATCTGTATGTGTATGTATGTCTGTATGTGTATGGGTGTGCCAGTATGTGTATGTAAGTGTCTGCACGTGTCTGTATGTACCTGCATGTATCTGAATGCGCTTGTATATGCCTGTATGTGTCTATATGTATCCGTATGTATCTGTATGTGTATGTACATGTATGTGTCTGTATGTGTATGTACATGTATGTGCCAGTACATGTACTGTATATATATATATGTGTGCATGTGTTAGCAACAGTGTCTGTGTGCTGTTCTACCTACGAAGCAGCACAGTCGAATCAACTCTATCACCTAAATTTGTACCAGTTACCCATATTTCGTTCGACTAGATTTCAAATTTCATAAGTCGATGTTTTATATGAGATTAAGCAGCGGTGTCAGTTCTATATGGTTGTTGTTTTAATTATTTTACTTTTTTCATAATTTAATATCTAGTCCTAGATTTGCAGAATATTGACTTGACGACGACAACCTATGTAGAAACCTGCTGTCTTGAATTTATCGGTTCTTGTTTATGCAGTGGCTTTTATTCATATAATTTTACTTCACTGCACTAAAGAATCGATCCTGACTACTTTAACATCAGAGGTGGTCTCTGGGTGGGTGGAGATAATTATTTCACTTAGTGAACTTTATTCTTTTTAGATTTATTATTATTGTTATTATTGTTGTTGTTATTATTGTTATTAGAGGAAGACGGTGGATTGACACTATCGCCCCCCCCTCTCTCCTCTCCCCCCCTCTCTCTCTCTCTCTCTCTGCTCCTTGTGTCTGTCTTTTTAGGACTCAACGTCCAAAAAACAGGAAAAGTACTTTTATTAAACCTTTGTATATTCTCTATCTCTTCGACCCTGTTTTAATTCTTATTCTTCTTGGCTAATCAATATGTTGGGCCTCGTCGATATCTCTTCTTTTCGGTTGCAGTACAAGGGATTGTAACATAATTTCTCTTATTTGGAAATAGTCAAAAGACTTTCGTCTTGTCCTTTGTCCACTTTTATCGATCTTCAAACACCGAAGCAACGTATCTTTAGCGATCGACTGATGAGATGGGATTGTCTGTACTTCGTCCGTTTTCCTGTATTCACCCATATATTGTGTGTGTATGTGTGTGTGTGTCTCTGTCTCTGTGTGTCTGTCTGTGTGTGTGTGTGTGATGACAGACTTCTTTGTTTCCATTTTATTTCCATTTGTTTTGTTTCAAGCAAGTCGGTATTAGTTTGACTATCACGTCTTTGATTATTTATAACCACAGTATCCAATATATTCTCCAGTAGCACGTGATTTCATGTATATTTCGTTAGATAAATACCCCCATGCATTCTGTGTACGAAGGAATTGTTGAAAATGATTAAATGTTATCTCTCTCTCTCTCTCTATGTATATATATATATATATATATATATATATATATATATATATATAATATATATATGTGTGTGTGCGTGTATACATATATATATGTGTGTGTGTGTATGTGTATACATACATACATACATACATATATATATATATGGGGGGTATATATATGTGTGAGGAGGGGTATATACATATGTGTGTGTGTGTGGTAAGAAGTGCGCTAGCAGCCGAAGTGCATGAAAAAGTCATATCTGTATAAATACAGAGTGTATAACCGAGACTGCACCAACATGTATAAATATATACAGATCTAATGTGTAGGCATGTAAAATACAAATTTCCCTGTAAATTGAAAAAAAAAAAATGAAATAATTTTATATTAGATATTTGCATATATTTATACACGCCGGTGCAGTCGCAGTTACACACTCTGTATGTATAAAGATATACCTTTGTTATACACTTCAGCTGTTAGCGCACCTCTTACTATATAACTTAATTAATTTCCAACACGAAGTTAATTATATGCAAATTAATATGCCATTTCAGAATAATACTAAGGGTCAATAAGTTTATATACCCTATCAAATATATGTTTCCTTGTGTTTGATTGGATGATACACACGTCTTCTGGTGATTGTCCAATAAGATTCGAAAATCGATTGAAGATGTTTATAATTTTTTTATTTACTGCGAAATTCGTATTTTCTGGCATGTTTACATGTCTACAAATTAGACATGAGCATATATTTATACTGGTTGGTGCAGTCTTGGGGGCGGACACCTTTATATATATATATGTGTGTGTGTGTGTGTGAGTCCCGGATTCAATCGGAGGTAAACACAGTTAGTAAAGTACTCAATACAATAGTAGAGTGTAAACATCAAGTTTAATATAGAAATGTCTTCTACAGACCTAGTCCTGTAGAAGCAATTTCTATATTAAACTTGATGTGTGTATGTATATATATATATATATATATATATATAGGTGCCCCAGTATGGCCTCACCCGGATGGCTGGAACAGGTAAAAGAGTATGTACGACTAGGGCCTCTATCATTATAACACACGAGAAACCTATGAGAAGCAACTTGGTAGGTGGCCAGCTAAACCTACATCAGTGTGAGCTGTGACAACATGGATTACGCTTAGTATTGACGGTCGCGAGAATGAGTACTCAGTACTATACTATGTATGTATGTATATATATATATATGTGTGTGTGTGTGTGTGTGTGTGTGTGTGTGTGTGTGTGTGTGTGTGTGTGCGTGTGTGTGTATGTGTGTGTGTGTGTGTGCGCATATGTGTGTGTGTACTGAGGAGAAGAATATGCCGTTGTAGTCGATTATATATCCACTCCTTTGCAAACGCGAGTGGGGATGTTTGCCATTCCAAGGAGGAATCCTTATTACGTCTTCTACAAGTGGTAGATTCCTGAAAATTGCCACCCGCAGTTATCTGCACTTTGAATCAGTGATCGAAGCGAATCTAGTTTTTCTCATGACACAAAATATTTTACTGTATCAATGGAAAAGAGAGAACGGGAAAGGGTGTGAAGAAAAATGAAATAATGAAAAATAGGGTAGATAACGGGAAATGGCAACTCTATCCCTTTGAAAGGGCGGTATGCGAGTATTTAAGCTGAGCGATGCGGACAAAATGGTGAAAACTTTGCCATGGAGTACAATCAGCGACACTCGTTAAATCAGCCACGCTGCCTCACGGGTTTCTTTCTTCAGTCCGACACTGAGGACACAGGAGTTCTTGACGATAAGCAGCACGAAAAAGATGCCGTCGGTTAATTCCCAGTGTTTGTTTTTCGTCCACTCCTCTGTATTACGAACATAGTTAGCCGGGTTCGTATTCCACCCAACGTTTACTAAACGTTTACTAAACAAGACCAACATTAAAGGCTTAAACGCACATTTATTTAGAAAGTACAATAATGGTTTCTAATTTAGGCAACACGTATCCAGAAAGTCCTTGGCACAAAATAAGAGCAGTCATAATAAGGAATGACATTAATGGGAGAAAGGATATGAATGTTTCTCATTCCAGAACATGGGTCGTAGTTAAATAGAAAGGGTACTTATATCGGCCGCAGCATCAGTACCGTGCAATGATAATAGTTTCTGATTTAGACACAAGGCCAGCAATAGCCAGAAATTAGTTTTAAATAGATTCCCAGTATTTTATAAAATTGCACGGTACTGATGCTGCGGCCGATATAAGTACCCTTTCTATTTAACTACGACCCATGTTCTGGAATGAGAAACATTCATATCCTTTCTCCCATTAATTTTTATTTACGAATTTTTTATAATAGAATTAAATGCTTTCACCGTATATTGACTGCGGAAAATAGTCTAATATTAGGGCATATGAACCCCCATAACCAAAAACGTGGATATTAGCATGCGTGTCAATCGAACCCACACCACTTAATTTCGATTCCCACGCATGCTAATGCCCCTTTTTACCGTTTTGGGGGTTCATATATCCTAATATTAGATTATTTTCTGTGGTCAATATACAGTAAAATTTCAATCGCCACCGTACTCTAATAATTAGAGTGTGGTTTAGAGTCCATTCCACACGTTTTTACATATTTTTATAAATAATTCATGGAACACAAATATAAGACAAAATGAGGTTGGAGCAAACGTTCTAAAATGCTTTCAAGGTCTTCTCTTCATCCGTCTTTATCTATCTATCACCCCCCTCTCTCTCTCTGTATATATATATATATATATATATATATATATATATTTCACTCACTCTTTCTCTAATGATTCTGTGACAATTCTGACAAACGACCGCCCCAATTTAAACTATAATATTAATTTTAGACGAAGTTAATGAAGCATATAATACCTAGGTCCAATGACCTATTTGCTCCTGTTGTGTTGCACGCAAAATTACGCCATAAGTAATTTTCTAAAATATATAAATGGCATCGCTGTATAGTTGAGTTGACTACGTAATCACTTGTTGACTACGTAGTCTCACTGCGTAGCAACTTGGGCAAATGTCTTCATCTGTAGTCCCATGTTGACCAACGCCTTGTCAGTGGAACTTGGCAGGTGGAAACTGCAGGAGCCCGCATATATATATATATATATATATATATATATATATATATATATATAATTAAAAGTTTAACAAGGTTCAATGAATTAATCAATGAATAAAGTTTATACACATTCTCATACGTACCCTCTGTATTATATGTAATTTTTCATGTTTCAACTTAATGTATATTGAGTTTTGTCATAACTAATCACTGCCATGACTGAATTATAACCATCAACATAGTCAAAGTATGTCAGGCATCAACTTATTTTATCTGACGAGAACGTATCTGAAATATGTATAATAAAATATATTTGATCACATGAATGTCTATATTTATTAATAAACCCCACTATCAGGCTAGAAATTTCTTTAGTCTAAAATACGGCGAAAGCTTATAATTTCTAATTTCTAATTTCAAACTCGCGCACCGTTTCAAAAACATACTTACATGTTTACGTTTATAATTTGCTTGTTTATATATATATATATATATATATATATATATATATATATATATATAATAAATGAAGAATTAGAAATAGAAGTTAGGAATATCCGTCATCAGTGGTCTACTAGCCATCATAGGTATTTCTTCGCATTACAGACCATATACCTCAAGCTAGGGCGATACAATAACTAAATTAAGTTATTGGGATAAAAAGAGTTGGGTGGAGAAAGATATATATATATATATATATATATATATATATATATATATATATATATATATATATATATATATATATATATATATATATATATATATATATATAGGAGGATGAGTCGAAATATCCATAGGCTGACTGAAGTGATGCTAAAGCTGTGAAATCCTTGCATGCATTAATTTCAACTCTTCTTATTAATAACTGAATTGTTTCTTTCCGTGGACTATGTTGAAAATTAAACCTCACTTGATCACTCCATAAGAGTATCTTGGTCAGCTATGGACGTTTTAGCCGTCTCTCGTATGTGTGTGTGTGTGTGTGTGTGTGTGTGTGTGTGTGTGTGTGTGTGTGTGTGTGTGTGTGTGTGTGTGTGTGTGAGTGAGTGAGTGAGTGAGTGAGTGAGTGAGTGAGTGAGTGAGTGAGTGAGTGAGTGAGTGAGTGAGTGAGTGAGTGAGTGAGTGAGTGAGTGAGTGAGTGAGTGAGTGAGTGAGTGAGTGAGAGAGAGAGAGAGCGTGTCTTTGTGCTTATGCTTCGTTACTTAGCGGTTCAACGAAAATAAATTGATAAAATAAATACCAGGCTTGAAAAAAACGAGTTGTAGGGCGTCAATATGATCGACTATATTATGGCCGTAGTCTACTTACTGAAATCAGTAAAATAAGAAAAAAGAAAAAAATAGTAATGTCACCATATTCTACTAAAGGTTTTGTGTAGCCCAGTTCTGGTTATATGTAACTCCCAGACTTCGTTGTGCATCTCTGGGTTAAATTACTGATCAATATATTGAAACTTATTACGGAAACATTATCCTACTTTCTGTTTCTCTCTCAAAACACGATTTTCTTTCCCATAATTCCGTATAAAATATCCTCCCAGCATTAATTTTTGTCTTATTCCAATAGCCGATATATATTCATATAGTTCAAGAATAGGCAAGACAAACAGAGTTGCAAAAACAAAAAGTTTTATTAGTTTCAATATATCCTATCGCAAAACATCAAGATGAATATAAATCATTTAAAATAAACAGTTTTGCATCATAGAACCCCAGGCCGGTTTCAGGCAATTTAGTATGAAAACGATTAGTCACACACACACACACACACACACACACACACACACACACACACACACACACACACACACACACACACACACTTATGTGTGTGCAAAAAGGAAACAGAAATAACAGAGCAAACAATAGTACATCAAAAGATAGGATGACAAATATAAGATGAAATAGGTGAGAAGAGGAAACAACGGAATATATATATATATATATATATATATATATATATATATATATATATATATATATATATATAGAAGTGGTTACACAACAGTTATTTCACCATACCGAGAACAATTGTTTCACCTTAGCGGATCTTCAGCTCGAAATGGGCATGGTTATAGGAACAGGAAGGACAACCGTACGAACGCGCATGCGCAGAAACCCGGTCACTTCACACAGGCAATACTAGACTCTCGCACGCTGAAGATCCGCTAAGGTGAAACAATTGTTCTCTGTATGGTGAACTAACTGATATGTAACCACTTCTACCTAACTCGTCCCTTGGACTGAGTGCTCTACCACTTCGGATATTACCTTCCAGTGTTCCACCACTATATATATATATATATATATATATATATATATATATATATATATATATATATATATATATATATCCGTTGGTTATACTGTAGTAAATGATGTCGTAAACCATGTTCAACACTCCATGTGTTGTCGTGATTTGAAGGTGTAGTAGTGTCAGTAGAAAGGATGGCTAACAGCATCTACTTGGTATCAGAGAGTATACGAATAAAAATATGGTGAGTGAAATATCGAATTAACAAACGTATATTTTTATAACACATATTTCACTCGTGTTTCTGTAATATAGGGAGGAAGAGCCGCAATCTCGAAGTCTAACCGCATAATTACATAATAATTTATGTAATTATCAATGTTTTTTGAGCCGATGTTACGAATGTAATAAGCATAAATGTTTGTTAAACTGATATTCTACGTTCCATTTTTGATACACAAACACACATATCAACCATAATAATACGTTACGTACATTTGTATATTTATATACATCTCTGTCTCTAACTCTTTAAAATTTACGCTCAAATAAACACATATATATACACACAATGGATTTACTAACTTAGTCAGAAGTTCCCATTCGAATCATAAGGTCATGGATTGTAACCCTACCTTTGTCTCTGTAAATAGTTATTTTTCCAAAGCTACTCAGAGTTAATCCTGCATGACATTTGTGCGTACATATATGCTGAACATTTATGTAATTTTATCGTAGATACAATTACATTAACTGTACGGTTTCTCATGATGGAAAGTCTTTTTTCCATCGAAACAGCTATTGCCATCATTATTGACAACATGGTTACCTTAGAATATATATATATATATATATATATATATATATATATATATATATATATATATATATATATATATATATATATATATATATATATATATATATAACCAAGATTAAATTAAGAATGTCATGTCTGAGAAACATGCGCCACAACCTCTGTAGAATATGCTCAAAGACTCCAGTGAATAGACCCGAGCATTTATATCAACTAGAAATCGATTGACATATATATATAAAATAAACATATGAAACAATCATATATATATATATGAGATAGGGGTGGCGAGAATGGTATCCTTGCAGTTCTGTGGGAGGATCATCAAGCTTGTTAATGACAGGAATCTGCTCCATGGCCTCAATCATGTAGGGATTAACAAGAGATACGTGGCATAGGGGGTAGTTAAAGTGTTCCCGCCATTTTGTCATGATTTCATTAGGTTTACGCAACACTTCGTTTCCTTTTTTTGACCGCAGTGAGACAAAGACTTTGGTGGGTGGGCCATATACTGTGCGTAGTTCGTGATATAATGATTTAGCATCTCGTCTTTCTGCCAATGCTTCTATGTGGTGCGCTTGATCACACCACCAAGAATATTTTGCTGCTCTTAGGTCGTGTTGCACTCGTACCTTACATTCTTTGAAAGTCTTCTCCAGATGAGGTTTCTTTGCACCTTCCTTTGAGCGTAAGAACTTGTCCAGGCATATTTTATTTTCTCTTAGAAGGCTTTCCACTAGTGGCTCATTTGCAGTAAATTAGTCTTGGTGTTTTTTCTCTGCATAACCCAAAGTCGTGGCCATTGTTCCATAAATCCCTATAAAGCTAAAAGACAGACATGCATCATCACTGTTGGTAACTTCAATTTGTTGAACTGCTTCTTGAAAATACTTTCGTTTTTCTAGGGAGGCCTATTGTGAGAGGATTATATGTCTGCACCCTGACACCACCATGTTTCATCTTCTTCCGCACACGAACACAGAGAGTTGCTCTTACAAGCCGGTGATCCCTCCAACAATCCGATCATTAACGGTTAGATCTGACATCCCGCAAATCGTTACGTATTACAATCGCATAGCGTGTATACGTTCCAGGACGCATTTTCCAAAGATGTCATTGAAGATGTATTCTGTTATCCGTCTGATTATAATGGACGTTACTTGCACAGAACCACGCCCACTTTTCAGACAAAACCAGCAAGAACGTCGATGGCCCAGCATAGGTTGCAACAACCAGCAACTAATTCTTCTTCAAGTTTTCTATCAAAGTTTCCCTCTGTTAGTAAATTTTTGGATAGCCGTTAACTCTTATGAATTCCTCCGCTCTTTGATGGGTTTTGTTTTTCCTCCCACAGGATGTCCAAAACGTCACCCTCCTCACCAAACCAGCTTCATGTCAGATCGCTCTCGAGTGCTACTGGTAACATGTAACCCAGTACAGCATGGCCAAGCCTTCCACGACTAAACTGTCAACCCCATCAAGCTGACTTGGTAATATGTATGTATATATATATATATATATATATATATATATATATATATATATATATATATATATATATATATATATATATATATATATTACACACACACACACACACACACATATATATATATATATATGTGTGTGTGTGTGTGTGTGTGTGTGTGTACATATATCACTAAAATTTCCCTCCGTGTGTAAACTAATTCAAAAACTGTTTCAACGCCGGCTTTTTATTCTGTTAAGGTTTCCCAGTGTCGTCTGCCGGTATCCTATTTTATCTATTTATTTATTTATTTATAGCAAGTCTTTCCCCACTTCTTCACTGTAGCAAAAGAAGAAAAAAAATGTCCGCCTTTACTCCTGTTGTCACCCCACCCTCTCCCCACTACACATTTCTCTCGTCCTTTCCAAGGGCTCGATGTGTGCTCTTGTTGTTGTTTCATGTTAGTTATTTTTCTTACGTTTATTATTTTTATTTTTTTGTTATAAGTATTTTTTGGTGGTGGGGGTTATTTAGTTGTAGAATTCCATAACATCATTTCATGATTCATTACACACGCACACATTTAAACGCATTTACAAACACAACTTCTCTATTTCTCCTTCTTTCTCCCTCCTTCTTCTCACATAGACACACATAAACACGCATACATTTATACACATTTACAAAAACACCGTCTCTCTTATTCCTTCACTCTTTCTGTCTCTTGACACGCACACGCACACACATATAATTTATAAATACAACCGTTCTCTGAATCCTTCCCTTTCTATATACATATACACACACACAAAAGCACATATACATATAATTTATAAATACCCGCCTATCTCTACATAAACACACACACTCATAAAGCCATACCTCCTTCCTCTATGTACTTACATACATACACGCTTGTTTGCACACATACACATACTTTATAAATACCCACCCCTCTCTTTACAAATACAACCTCTCTCTCTACATAGATATACACATACACACCTAACCCTCTTTTCTCAATGTACTTACACACATACACGCTTGTTCGGACACATACACAATTTATAAATACCCCTCTCTCTCTCTCTCTCCAAACACAGCCTCTCTATTTCTCTCTCTATACCCACACTCATACAAACATAACCCCCCTCCTCCTCTATGTACTTACACACATACACGCTTGTTCGGACACATACACAATTTATAAATACCCCTCTCTCTCTCTCTCTCCAAACACAGCCGCTCTATTTCTCTCTCTATACCCACACTCATACAAACATAACCCCCCCTCCTCCTCTATGTACTTACACACATACACGCTTGTTCGGACACATACACAATTTATAAATACCCCTCTCTCTCTCTCTCTCCAAACACAGCCTCTCTATTTCTCTCTCTATACCCACACTCATACAAACATAACCCCCCTCCTCCTCTATGTACTTACACACATACACGCTTGTTCGCACACAAACACACATGTAGATAGTAGATCTTAATATATTTAGATTATATTTCTTATATTATAAACTACTGATTTACAGATTTAAAGCGGACGGTGTATGTGATATATTCACTGCTGGGAGGAGAGTATCTGGAGTGGCTATGACCGAGATGCTGTTGTCACCTTTTCCCACTCCTCACCCATCCAAATAATAATTATTTCTAGTATAGGCACAAGGCCAGTCATTTGGGGGGGAGGGGAAAGTCGATTAAATCGACACCAGTACGTTACTGGTGCTTTATTTTATCGACCCCGTAAGGATGAAAGGCAAAGTTAACCTCGGCGGGATTTGAACTCAGACTGTAAAGGGACGTAACTATGCTAGAAAGCATGGCGTCCAACCCTCTACCGATACTGCCAATTCACCGCTCATCCAAATAATAATGATTTCTACTTAAGGCACAAGGCCACCTATTTGTGGGGAAGAGTAATCAATTGAATTGAACCCCAGTACTTGACTGGTAGTCTATTTTATTGATCTCTGAAATGATAAAAAGTTAAGTTGATTTCGGTGGGATTTAAACTCAGAGCGTTGAGTACCGGGAAAAAATTCCGCAAATCATTTTTGTCCGACACCTACGATCGCGAATACAAGCGGCCGATAGAGTACGTAGCTCGGAGATCAGAAAGCCGCCCCGGAGATCACAGCTTCGATAGAGTGCGTAGCTCGGAGATCAGAAAGCCGCCCCGGAGATCACAGCTTCGATAGAGTGCGTAGCTCGGAGATCAGAAAGCCGCCC
>OZ024743.1:318819087-318829087 GCA_964016885.1 Eledone cirrhosa | reverse complement strand
TTGCTATTCATATTTCGAGGTCAATAAATAAAGTACCACTCGTGTTGTGGTGGATTGGCGAAGTTTATAAAGAGTCTGATGAAATGCTTTCTAGTATTTGTGCGACGAGTTGCGCACAGCAGATAAGATAAGCAATGTAAAGACCAATGGAAACATAATTCCTTTGGTCAGATCTGACGATCCTTCCATTTCGTGTTAAGAAATATATTATTTTCTCGCAGGCCACGAGACGGAACGAGGAAGATGACTAGGAGGCTAGAAAAAAGAAGACCACGGGGAAATTTGTTTTAGGGCACATTGAATCTGATGTAAGCAAATTGGTGAATGTTGTAAGCTCAGCTAACAAAGAATTGCCTGACATACATAATGACTTAAGTGTTCTTTAATTCCCACAAGGAATCAGAATGCATCCTTCAGTTGTGGTGAGTCAATAAGTTAGAGGTCAGGCATATCGCAAAAGCATCACTGAGTGCATATAAATAAACACTTTTGTAGTTGGTGGCGGAGAGCAAATCTCATCCCAAGGGCTACAGGCAGGATCGGATTACAGGCAGGACCGTATCACAGCCATGGGCTAAAAGAAAATATTTAGGGCCCCCAGCATCTAGTTGCCAAAAAAAATATATATATAATAAAACTTAATGAAAATTACAATTAGACGAATATCAGCCTATACGATGTAATGTGGTAGAAGACCAGCTACACCTACGTAGGTGTGGACTGTGTACTATTTCTGCTCTTTTCAAGAGATGCAGTAAAAAAGGGAATGGTTGCTCCTGAGAATCGAAACTGGCACCCTGCGATCGTTAGTTCTCTGCGTGAGCTTTCGCCAGACTGTCTACTATCACATACGCTGTGTGTTTCATACAAAAATATAAATTAAATTTAAAAAAAAATAAGGCAAGCGTAAAATTGCAGTTTCATTTTATTAATATCCAACTGATTCTCTGTGATGTACTTCTTAGACCAATATTATAATTAATTAGTTATGCAATCATTAATGAATATAGTGTTTTAGTTAACAAGCCTACTTAGTAATTTTATATTAGCTCTTTGTCATTAGATAATCTAACTTTTGATTAGATTGCACAAAGTCTTCGAGAGTACCCAGTCTCCTCCTCCTCCCCCACCACCACTTATACCTACTTTAAATACGACGTGTCTTACAATGAACTCAACATTTTAAGTGCAGTGCATATATGATACAATTTCATTTATGTGATACGGTTAAAGTAAATATTGTTTTAATATTTTTGTCCTATTTTGCTAGTAATATCTTCAGTTATCCCCAAATGGCACGCCTGCCGCCTCAAAACTTTACGTCACTGTTGTTGCACTCAATCTTATTATTATTATTGCTTTTTAAATAAAGAGAGAGAAAACATATATTATCTCAATAATATTTTAATGATAAATATTTTTATGGAGGCATCATAACGCTTGATTATTCTAACTGATACAAGAAATGAGGCATAAGAAAATCCTAGTTTTTTTTTGTTTTTTTTTAGGTTTGATGATAATTCGCTTCATGTTCCCTAAAATATTGATATAGGCGTGAAATATTGTGAGTTTGATATGAAAAAAGGGGGTCGTTTTCATTAGATATTTCTGTGGTCTATCTAAATTTTATTTATCTGTATGGCTTGTGAATGTGTAAGCCGTTATAGATGTATTGAATGCTTGTGATGTCCCGTTTCCTATCTCGTTATAAGGTCGAGATATCTTTAGTGCTACAAAAAGTAAAATAACAAAAAATAACTAAAAATAATAAAACACGTGGATTTCTACATCTGTCAGTGAGTCTAAGTAGCTCAAAGTCGCTGTCTGTCCGCAATAGCAACTCCCTTTCTCCTCCCCTCCTCCCTCTATTTACGGTTCTCACCAGTTTCGACCCCCTACCCTCTCCGCCTTCCTTTACACCATTACCTCCAGCCTCCGATTTCATTTTGTTATCGTTTAACCAGCAACCACAGTGTTAGCAGAAACAGATAAAATAGGATAAGCAAAATATTTGTATATATTGTGAGTGGTGAATGGCGGTAAAAGCGAGCGCATCATGTCACATAGTATATTAATATATACACATGGTTAAAAAGTTCACCGGTGCTTCGCGTGAGGGGAGTGAGGGGCTAGGCTTTTTTTCTGAAGGGTAGGTAGAGAGGGGATAGAAGAGAATCTTCGAATTAGGAATGAATCTCCCGGCACTACTTGTCTTCAACAGACCCACTATTTGGGAGAGAAGGGATAGGCTTACACGACACTAAAGCAACGTGCCCCGGCATCGTCGGCGTCGCTAAAGGTCAATGAACACAACTTTTCATGGGTGGCTGGCTGATGTTGAGACTGTAGATAAAATAAAAATAAAAACAGTGTGTTAGAACTGGGGGCGTTTGGTTTGGTATACGTCGGGAAGAGTTAGGGGTTGGGATGGTTTAAGAAAAAAGAAAAGAGAATCTGCTGTGGAAAGACAGACGGGCGAAGAATTGGAGAAAGGAAAGAAATACGAGACGATACCGTTAAAACATTGTAAGAATCCAACAAGACCAGCCTATCAAATATTCTTAATTATTTCACCATACTTTTTTTCACTCTCTTATTTTGTTTGATATCTTGACAGAAAAAAAAGAAATGGACGAAAATCTAGTTGTTTTCAAAACTGAAATAAGTCCATTCATAGTTTGAATTTTTTTTATACTGATAGTTATTGAGAAAATATTTACTAAATGAAATTGTCCGTTAGTAGCTTAAAACTGAATTAGAAGATTTTGTTTGTTTATTGGTTTAACGACAAGCCAAGCACCCCTTCTCGACTTTCATCTTCTCCTTATATACCAGTAGAATAGCCGATCTAAAATAGCTGACAAGGGACCTTACTTTCTACAGATAACTACGTACATATTTCAATGCTCTCGTGTGTATTTCTTTTTATTCTTTTAAGGACGATAGAATATCCATTTCAAATTAAACTCATCTACCGCTTCAGACAGCATCATGCAAAATATATCTGCAACAGAGCCATAGCTCATTTGCTATTAGATATATTTTATGATGTTTATGTTAATTGATATGCTACTTCTTGCGAAGATTTATAGATTTGCAGATCTCAAAGTTCTATTACTCTATTACGTGTTCAAGCCGACATATTGTATTTATTTATTTTTATAATAATTCTTTCTAAAATTGGCACAAGGCCAGAACTTTGGGGAAAGGGAAAAGTCGATTGTACCAAACCCAGTATTTGATTTATCGACCTCGGAAAAGTGAAAGGCAAAGTTGACCTCGGCTAAATTTGAAATCAGAATGTAAGAGCCTTGTTCAACTTCTAACTGCTCTGCCAATCTACCACACTATTTATTTTTATAATAATTGTTTCTACTTTTGGCACAAGGCCAGCAATTATCCAGTGTATTACTGGTACTTTATTTTATCGACCCCGTAAGGATGAAAGGCAAAGTTAACCTCGGCGGGATTTGAACTCAGACCGTAAAGGGACGTAACTATGCTGGAAAGCAGGGCGTGCGACTCTCTATCGATACTGCCAATCCACCGCAAGAAAATAATGGTTTCTTACATAGGCACAAGGCCAACAATTATCCAAGTACATTACTGGTACTTTATTTTATCGACCCCGTAAGGATGAAAGGCAAAGTTAACCTCGGCGGGATTTGAACTCAGAATGGCGTACGACCCTCTACCAATACTGCCAGTCCACCTTCCGATTTAGGCACAAATCCAACAATTTTGAGGAGAAGGGTAAAGTTGATTTTATGATTTGATTTAAAATCCCGCTCAGGTTTATTTTGCCTTTCATTCTCTTGGAATCTATAAACTAAGTACTGAGATCAATGCGACATCATATCACTGAAACTGGTTTCAAATTTAGACACAAAATCAGCAATTTTGAGTGAAGGAGGGCAAGTTGATTATATGAGTATATCGACCCAGGACTTGATTCGTACTTTATTTTATCGAAGTCCGGAAGGATGAATGGCAAATCAGACCTCGGCAGGATTTGAACTCAGAATGTAAAGAGCCAAAACAAAGGCCGCGGTACATTTTTTAGGTATTCCAACAATATATTTTTTTTTTTAATTGAATACATTATTTTCGTCATTTTTCAAATGATTCTTGATTTCACTTCCGTATATCAATATTTACAATATTCTATTTTCTCTTTTTACTGATTTCAGCCACACAGCCATCTCTGCGCCTCCCCCACGTTGCATGTATTTTTTTTTTTTTAAGACAAAAGACCATACTATCTAATGTTATTTTGCCTATTTACTTCTTTCGTTACTATATTTCTACTGAAAGACACTGCCTGTGATTTTCAAATAATTTTGAAAATAACAGAATTTGGAGGGTTTTAAAAATAAACTTTTTGATTATTAAGCGGTTTATAGAAGGCGGTTTCAATCGATTTGGTAGCAAAAAGGTTAAGACAATGAGGCGTGATTGTTATTCTTGCCGTATAACAACTTGGGAGGCAAGTATTTGCAGGGAGGTGGAGTCAGTTACAAAGTCAAATTAGATAAATTTTAGGTCCTTGGTAGTGAAATTTAGCCTTTCCTATTTACGACGGTACGGCATGATATGAAAGAGATTTGGCTGCTATTTCTAGCAGGTCGAGAAACAACATAGAGCAAAGGTTCTTAAGCAGGACTGAAGCGTGTATGTGGTGGGGGTCTATACTTCCTGGGGATATAGGACCTGATCTCGAGTATCGTTTTCTTTAAATAAATATGATAAAAACCTTATGATTTTCTTTCCTGTGGTTATCCTTATGTAAAGTAAAACCAAGCTATTGGCATCCTTTGAAGTTATACCAACACCTAATAAGACAGGTGATGATGGTGGTAGTGATGGTAGGATTGATGGTTTCGACAGTCTGCTGAAGGAGTTATAAGGACATATTGGTTAATCCTTGGTAGGGGGTTGTCTGGAATCGTAATGAGTTTAAAAAAAACTTTTGACGTGTTTCTCGTCTGTTCGTGATAATAGATAGGAATGGACCTCAGTCGGTTTCGACTGTTCCAGTAGTTCGATCAACGGAACAACATGAAATTAACATGTACGTAGCTGAGTTTTCCCCCACAGAACGTATACTCTTTACGTAATTTTCAAGGAGATTCAGCGTCTCGAGGGCTTCCAAACAGTCTCTGTCGACCGAATTTCATTCACAATGAAGGAACAACCTGAGGTTATCGTAAGTGATACTTGACTAAGATGCTATGCAATGAGATTGTACTTGGAACCAAATGATTGAGAAGGAAACTCCTTAACCATTTAGCTATGTTGTGTCTACGTGTGTGGATGTAGTCATACCTAGGTGGTTAAACTCGCTTCACAATCATGGGGGCTCGGGTTTGATCCCACTACAAGAGTCATTTACCATCACCTCAGATCAACCCATACCATGTGAGTAAAATTGGGTAGATGAAAACGGCATGGAAGCCTGTTTGATGCGATCCGTAAAATCGATTTCAGTAGTAAGTAAATGTTTGCTGGTGTGTCTACAGGTTATTTTCGTTTTTATGTGTGTGAAAAGAGTGGATCAAGATTGGCGCAACAATTAAAGTTAACTAGGCAGCTGCCTAAAGCAGAGACCCCAGAGAGTGACATTGTTAAACGTTAATGGTTTACTCTTACGAGGATCGACTGAAAAGTTCATAAGCTAACCAAGATACTCTCATGGAATGACCAAATGAGGTATATTTTTCAACATAGTCCCTGGAAAAAAACAATGCAGTTATTAATAAGAAGAGTTGAAATTAATGCATGCAAGATTTTACAGCTCTAGCATCACTCTTTCATAGTCAGCCGACCCTCGTAAATGTTTGGTGGTGTGTCTACTGACTATTTTCATTTATATGTGAGTGGGAGCAGGGAATCAATGCTGACGCAACAAACAAGGTTAACTAGGCAGCTGCTTATAGCACAGATCTCAGAGAGGCACATTAGTAAACGTTAAAGGGTCTCAGTTTTATACAAACTTTTATAATTAAATTTAATATATCAATTTCCTGTGATCAAAAAATAAATCTTTTCAGCGTCGCAGCATTGTGGAAATATCCGAAGTGGGGGAGAGGAGCCGAATTGTGTTATGATCTAAAAAATGATTTAGCATGGGTGACTGTGAACTTTGGTGGAAATGCAAGCTTAGTCATTTTTTCTTTTTTTCTTATAGTGTGGTCAGAGCATTGTGTATCAAAAACTAGGTATGTCAGCTTACCAAACTATAGGTTAAAATTATTTTATTGAGGGATGGGGTAAGGGGCGCATATTGTAGAGCTAGCTTAGGTCGCTAAATACTCATTCTGTGGTGGATAGTGGGTATAGGACTAAATCAAAAGAAGTATTTCTGAGCTTGGACATAAGCTTTAACATATTTTCCTGGAGGACAAATAAATATTTGCTCGACATTTTGCAGTTATATTCAATATTTTATACTTTAACACTTTGATACGAAACAACCTGAAGCTAGTCCTGGTTCTGCGATACAAAACTGTTTACTTTAAAGTGTTTATATTTATTTCAAAACATTCCATTATAAATTTTTGTAAGAATCTTTAAGTTACGTTCCAAGCAACACCTTAATAGCGAGAAAATCATAGGCAGTGCTTTTCATACACAAACACAAAGTGCCAGGAGTTCCCAGTAGAAAGAAGCTGATAGAGAATAAGCATATTTATTTTATATAGAAATGACTTGTACATTATCCATTCCTTGTTCCACTCGTTGATTCTCTAGCTTTGCTTTTGTCCATAGCAACAAAATAAATGTCTTACCTGGGCCTAATTATCTCCCCTGTTTTTAACCTCTTCCGCCTACATTTCGACATTTCACGCAGAAGCGCCTAATGAGGCTATGTTTTATATCGCTACTGGCTTTTGCTGCCAAAGGGCTCGTTCCTAACAACGTTAATCTTCTCCATTTCAAATATTCTCGCCACTATAATGACCAAATGATTAACTTCCTATAGTCCCGCCCTTTATTTTGCCCGTATGTTTTTCATACTTTGTCTGTCGTCTCTCTAAATATGTGATTCTTACGTCTTCTGTCGTTTACTGTCCAATATCGTTATCTTTGTCCTGTCCTTCCAGGTAATTTTTTTTTAATGCTTTGTCTTATGTCTTATTTTTAAATCCCCAAACAGTACCGAAACTCTCCTGTTTTGTTGCTCTGATGGAGTTTGGGAGTTCATTACTGCCTTTACTGCTACAAATCAATTGTCACCAAACGGGTGGCTGATGACTGGGTGTATCTGTTTATTTTCGTTTTGTTCCGTTTAGACCTACCTACGTACGCTTTTACCACTTGTACTACATCACCCATTCTTTGTTTGTTGTCACTATCTCCGAATGTCTTATCCATGTGCTATTTTGAATATATATGTATATATATATATATATATATATATATATATATATATATATAGTCCCGGCTTTCACAGGCATGGTCGCATTAGCCAACACCATAACAACCGACCTACGTAATTGTGTTAACATCTGATGGCGTTACACCGGTGCAGGTCGCTGTTACAACGAATGCACCACAGCTCCATGCTGGTCTCACAGAAATGCGTATAATTAATAAATACGATTATGTAACTTCTGCCTTAACACTTGTTTGACACACACACATATATAAATATATGTATATATATATATATATATATATATTGTTATACTTGGGGAGGGTCATATTTGTGTAATATTGACAGAATTAATAACAGAACACACTCACTGTTTGGTTGGTTTTCGCTTTTCGCTTCTGTGTCTTTTATATCGGTAATCTAATTTATTCGGTCCTCAATGTTGCCATTGACTGACCAACGGTCAAAAATAATACAGATACAATATAGACACAAACACATATATATAGTTTATCAAAGTTCTTTCGTTGCACATCTGCAACATCGTCAGTGGTGCTATTGTTTCCTCCCGTTACATTGTATGTCTACGCCATCTTTATTTAGTCTGTTTATATATTTATTTATTTGTTTGCTTGTTTGTTTAGTTTATTTTGTCTTCTTTACGCATCCGTTTGCGTGTGTGTATAGTGTTTTGTTTGATGTGTGTTCGTGATTGGGTGACTGTGTATTGGTTAATGTATTCTATCTTTACTAGTGTGTGTTTATATGTGTTTGTTGTTATTGTGCTTGTGTATGTATTTATTTATTTATTTATCTATTTATTTATTTATTTATTTATTTATTTATTTATTTATTTATACTTCTCTTAGGTCAGTGTTGTTTGTTTGGGTGTTGTTGTTATTCCATTCATTCTTTCTGTTTACTCTTGGCCTTCTAAGTTCTATTTCACTGGCCTCTCTGATTTGCCTATCTGCTGGGTCATTTCTATGTTTAGATATTATTCTAATTTCTATGTTGTCTATGTTACCGTCGTGTTGTTGTCTGGCATGTTCGTATAGTACTGATCCGTTTTTTCGTCTTTTTAGTTCCCCCCAGTGTTGGTCTATCCTTTCACCTATGCTACGAGCTGTCTCGCCTATGTATGTTGTTGTCATGTTTCTGCAAGTACCCTCTGTACATCTTATGCTATAGACTACGTTTCTAGTTTTACAGTTTATCCGGGGGTTTACCTTACATATGATACATTTCCTATTAGTACAGTGGGTTTTCTTTTAGGGTAGGTTTTGCTGATCAGGGATTTTATGGTGGTTCCTGGCTTTTCTACCACCTTAATCTTTAAGTGGGTTTCTCAGGGCCTTTCTACACTGGTTAGCTAATTTCCCTCCAGGGGTAGCATCCAGAAACATGACACTCTGGTATCTCTGGTTGTCGTACCATGAAGTGTCTTTCCCTATCTTATGTCTAGCCCTATCTAAGCTATTCCAGGATTTGCTCCTGTATAATGGGAAAATTCCTTTCATGTCCAGTTCTATGAGGGTCTTATACTTCTCCATGGCTCCTTCGTATACTCTGACTCTGTCTCTTTGGTTGTAGCCAGAGAACTGCATGCGGTTGATGAAGTATTGGATGTGTCTTTCCATTTCTGTTGGGTCGCACATGCGGGACACATTCTTCATCAATCGTACCAAATCTGCGATCAGAATATTAAACTTAGCACTACTGGACATTGCTGAGTTTTTGAGTATCAGGTATTTGGAGGTCATGGGTTTAGCATAGTGTGAGTGGAGAATTTGGGCTCTCTCGTCTATAGTGTTAATCCAGAGTTCCGTGTCTAATACAGGTAGTCTATTGTTAGGGTGTTTGGAAGGGTAGTCGATAGTTACAGTTATACTCTGGTGTATGGAATTAGCTATCTGCTGGATGCTTTCCATTGTGCTATGTTCTAAATCAAACTTGTTAGTGCTCTCTAGTGGGGATGTTCTTATAACTATATTGATATCGTAACGAGAGTACATGATGAGGTCTATGGAGCTCTCATTAAAGAGATCTTTAAGTCTCCTTTCCCACCATACCATAAAAAGGTTGGCAACATCACCAGCTATGCTGACGCCAATGGCTGCTCCCTCATTTTGGGTGTAGATCTTCTCGTTGAACTTGAATATGTGGCTCTTTAGGGTAGTTTTGATACTAGCCCCTATTGCATGTGCGACCATTTTTCTTACCTGATCATTGTTTTTTTTGGGGGGGGGGGCGTATAGCTTTGGTCCACCCAATCCACCTTCCCATGGGAGTCTTTTTTGCCATGGAGGTTATGGTGGGGGGTCTACCTCTTATGGGTCTACTAAGCGAGAAACGTCTAAGGTCATGGCTGTCTAGGTAGTCAGTGTCGTAGGTAAGTCTAAGTAGGAGGCCCAGTTCGTCTGTGTCGACGTCGCAGAACTCCACTTCACTCTCAATGATCATCTCCACACATTTTTCAACAGCAAAATCAATGTTAATGGATGGGTACAGTGATACCACATCCATGCTGCCTATTATGCAGTTGGATAGGTTCCTGTTTTTGTTGCACTCACTGATTCTGCTGAGGAGGTCCTCTGTACTGTCACATACATCTGGGAACATCTT
>OZ024743.1:318799087-318816587 GCA_964016885.1 Eledone cirrhosa | reverse complement strand
ATATATATATATTTATATATACATATATTTATATATTTATATATATATATATATTTATATATATATATATATTTATATCTGTAGCTCCAATTAAGTAGTCATTTGGTCTAATATGACACACACAACCCATGCCAACATGGAAGAACTGGCGTTAAATAACGATAACAACACACATATCAGAAAACCTAAATACATTCATGTAGAGTATAAATGTAGGTGCGTGGCTTAGTGGTTAGAGATTTGGATTCACAATTCTGAGTTGTGAGTTCAATTCCCAGGCTAGGTAATGCATTATATCCTTGAGCAAGACACTTTATTTTACATAGTTCCTTCTGCCAGGAGTTGCGACCATGGAAACATTGTTTCCTTGGTCTGATCTTATGAGTTCCACCAAGCTCAGTAAGCCAATTAGGTCTATGATCTTGTTGATTTGTATAAATGTAAAAATAATTATCAAAGTAGCAAATTTTAAACTGTTATATTTAAGAAAATTTCTAAAATAAGGTTCTCTCAATAAACAATAGCTTTTTCTTCGCCTGCTTATTCCTGAGAGTGTCATGGGGGCAGAGCCCTCAAATACTCTTTTCATTGGGTCCTGTAAAAAGCAACTGTCTCCAATTAAGCTGGCTGGATCCCCAAGCAAGACCAGCCGAGCTCATGTATGTTATCCAATTGTCTTGCTGAGGGTCTTCCCCTGGGGCTCTGCCGATTGGTTTTGCCCATAAAATCTGACCAGCGATTCTTTCCTGAGACATTCTAACCCCATACCCGCAATATGGGGGTGGTGTGATCTCTTAATTCAGAGAAGTAGTGGCTCTACCTGGAGCAATTCTCTGAACTATACTCTCAACAAACAATAGTGATTTTTAAATTATTGGATAATTTTTTTAACAATTGGCTTTATTCATAATTTGCTCTCCCCCCCCCCCCCCCTCTCTTTCTCTCTCTCTCTTGATTTGGTTGTGGGACAATATTTCTTAGACGACTGAAGACTAAATCTATTGATTAGTAAATATATTAAGAGTTAGGTTTGGCAAAGCAGATCTTTAGATAACATATAATATCTTACAACCAACCATCTGCCATCAAACGTTGCTAGTATATATTATATATTATTAAGAAACTGGAAATCAATACATTATCCCAAAGATGAGATTTACTGAACAAGTAAGTTATAAAAGTTCTATAGAAATGCACTAAATGAAGTGGAACCTCAAGTAATAAGGTCATTAAAGATGTTAGAATTCCTCTTGATAAGAGAGCAAAGTGGGTGGGTTAGTGGTGATGGTGATGGCTGGTGGAACAACAGCTGGCAAATCAAAAATCTCTTGGAAATCAGCTTTCTTAGGAATAATTCACAAAGAAAGGTCTTTCAAAAATGTTTCCTTTACTCCTTTCTTTTTTTCTTTTGTTAGGGTTTTTTTTTTTTGGAGGGGTGTGGGCTTTCTTTTGTTTTCGTTTCTTATATATCCCAACCTCTCTCCATCTCCCTCTCCCTCTCTCCATCTCTCTCTCTCTCTCTCTCTCTCATAATTTGGATTGCAATCATTCCTTAGTACTGTTTTTCACCACATTGCCTTTTGAAATACCTCTCATGGCAATGTGGGAACTTTTGATGAGAAAAAATCAAGTCTAGAGTTTTTGTAAGTACCAAAGAATATTTCAGAAAAGTGGATAAAAGATATGTGATAATAGAATAAAGAATAATAACAAACAAACGAAATAAACAATAACTGCTTAATATAGCATAATTATTGAACTTAAGCCTTTCTTGACATATATCTAATAAGATATACTGCTTATGATTTTCAAGTCATTTTGAAAATAATCAAGAATTAGGAGAAATTTAATAATATAACTAAAGGTTCTTCTTTTTATTTTCCTTCTTTTTCTTTGGGTCATGGGGGCAGAGTCCTCAATGACTCCTTCCTGTAGGTACTATCAGAAGATAACAAAGGTTCTTGCATAGAAAATTATGATGGAAGGTTTTTAGATGAATATAAAACAAACTGGTTAAAATGAAGCATTGTGAGATTGATAATAACTGATTGATAACTATTTAAGAAAGCTGGTAAAATGTGGTAGAAATATATAAAGAGCAAAGGATCACAAATATAACACAGTAATGTAATTAAAACAAACTGGTTTGTAGAATAAAACTGGGGCCGGTCTCAGATGGTGTGGTGTGAAAATGGTTAATAATATTTCAAAACAAAGGCAATTCAATAAAGTAGTATTTATATTATAGATCATATTGGTCTTAGTCCAAGTTGAAGAATAAAAATCATTAACACTTTCGCTACCATATTTCTAATGAAAGATACTACCTATGTCATTAACACTTTTGTTACCCTATTTCTAATGAAAGATACTACCTATATCATTAACACTTTCGTTACCATATTTCTAATGAAAGATACTACCTATATCATTAACACTTTCAATACAATATTTCTAATGAAAGGTATTGCCTATAATTTTCAAGTATTTTGAAAATAATCAAAGATTCAGAGATATTTAATAAAATAACAAACTTTTCATTTTTCGCTGATGTTTGAAAGATAACTTAAAATTTTCTTACATAAAATTATGTTAGAGTAAAATTTAAATTATTTTAAAACAAATGGTTTTTTTTATCATAGAAACAAGGTCAGCTTCAAGCAGTTTGGTATCAAAAAGGGTTAAATAAATAAAATATAAATAAAACAGTTTTTATTAAATACATAATACACATAATTCAGTGTGATTTCTTTTCTAAAAGCCCAAAACAGCTCATCTGAATTGACTTGTCTCCCAATAGGAAGCACCTGACCCATGCTAGCATGGAAAATGGATGTTAACTGGTTGTAATATATATATGTGTGTGCATACACATCATTGACAATATTTTACATACATTTTTTTCCATGCTTACAAGGGTTGTATAGGGGTTTTGCGCAACTCAGCCAACCTCCACTTGTTCTGTTCCTCTATCATTTCCTTAGTGATGTTCAGCATATATACATATATATTATGCACTAAAGAGAAACCATTTTCTACTATATTGGATCCCCAGTGAAACCAGCCAATCTCATGGATGTTATCCAACCATCTTGCTCGGAGTCTACCCTTGGATCTCCTACAGGTTGGTTTTGTTTTTAAAATCTATCCAATGATTCTTTCTTGAGACATTCTAACCCCATGGATATGTGAAAGAGCTGGAGACTCTATGCTAAGTGGAGTGGATGTTTCAGCATGTCACCCTCACCATCCTCTAGGCCACTGTCTTCTTCATCCGCTCTGCTGGGAACATGAGGCAGATGGACCCTTAAACAGTGATTAGTTAATACATATTTCACACACACACAATAAATATAAAAGAACAACTTTAGCACCAGTATATTAATGGGTTCTGATTTAGGCACAAGGTCAATTATCTGAGTGGGGGCGAGGAAAGTCGATTAAATCAACCCCAGTGGTACTTTATTTTATCGACCTCATAAGGATGAAAGGCAAAGCTAACCCCTACAGGATTTGAACTCAGAACGTATATGGATGTATCTATATGCCATAAAGTATGCTACCCAATACTCTACTGGTACTACCAATCCACCACCCTTAATGTCAGAATAATGGCTTCTGATTTAGGGACATGGCCAACAATTTTGAGGGAGGGTAAGTCAATTAAATTGACTCCAGTGCTGCAAAGCATGTTGTTCAACGCTCTACCAATCCTACTGCCAGCCTACAATCATTGCACCAGTATGTTAATGAAAGGGTTAACTACTATTTTTAGAAATTTTTTGTATCACTGCATGAAGAAGTGTACTATGTCATTCTAGAGCAGACGAGACTGAAAGGGAGCACCACAGGACATATCTTCTGGCTTTACCAGTTCAATAATCCCCCTGAAGTCTTACTCTACTGTCTTAAATAAATAAAGACACATTGAACAATGTAGGCCTTCATATACAAACACACACAGGATGGTAACAGCTGGAATACCTTTCATCGAGGCTCTGCTCCATCAAAGCCGACCTAGTGCTAAACAGCAACAGTAACAACAACACTACTTCTTTGCTATTAATTACAAATTTAAACCAATAATTTAACTCCCACAATGAAGTGTTACTTCAATATATTATTTTTTTAGCACCACACACACACACATACTCTACCTTTTGTGTGTGTGTATATATATATATATATATATATATATATATAAGGTATGTATGTAAAAAAAACTTTTTACATTTCTTCTTTTGTATATTCTCATCTATCCTTCTATTCTATTTCTCATTCTATCTTCCAATGACAGACCAATGACCAAAACGTTAAGACTATTTCCCTATTCAATGAAGCATTAAACTAATATATATCATCATTGTACTGTATTTTTTTCCTGTGTGGTATTGCCTCATTCCCTTTTCACACACACAGACATTATGTATGTCTGTGTGAGTCTCTCTGCAACTTTAGATTGACATCATCTAACAACCCTTTAGCATTTAAACCAGTGGTATCCAGCCAGAATTCTCTCACCTCTTTCTATTCAAACCGACCATAACCGGCCACTCATACTGACATTAAGGCATTGTTCTCAAAATAAATATCATCACCAAAATCTCATAGATTCCATATGTGAGATAATTGTTTCTACTTTAGGCACAAGGCCAGCAATTACCAGTACATTACTGGTACTTTATTTTATCGACCCCGTAAGGATGAAAGGCAAAGTTAACCTCGGCGGGATTTGAACTCAGACTGTAAAGGGACGTAACTATGCGAGAAAGCATGGCGTCCAGCCCTCTACCGAACCTGCCAATTCACCGCCCTCCATATGTGAGATAATACCATGAAAATATAATGGTAATGTAAATGCTAAAGGACTAAGCAGGTATATATCTATACTCGTATATAATTTACACCCTTTTCTTTGATAACGTGACAATTAAAATCAGCCCGCAGCTTAGCTTTCAAAACCTCAATTTAAAATATAAAGTACATTTTAAATGTATGTAAAATGGATGTGTAAGACAGCATGACTTATAAACAAGAATATACAATATGTGTGTGTATATATATATATATATATCTATATATATATATATATATATATTTATATGTGGCCGGTGCTCTGGTGCAATAAGTAGCAGCAAGTGCTTACAGAATACTAACTCATTCCATTGTACAGATGGTTCTATAGAAATAGTGGACAGCTTCCGTTACCTGGGTGATAAAATCAGCAGTGGGGGAGGGTGCTCTGAAAGTACAGTAGCTAGTCAGAACGGGATGGAAAAAGTTCAGAGAGCTTATACCACTATTGGCCGCTAAAGGGTTCTCTCTAAAAATAAAAGGCAGGCTGTATGATGCCTGCATACGAACAGCAATGTTACATAGCAGTGAGACCTGGGCATTGTGTGCAGAGGATATATGCAGACTGGAGAGAAACGAAGCTTGCATGCTCCGCTGGATGTGTAATAGTAATATACGTGAACGGCAAAGCATAAACATACTAAGGGAGAAATTAGAAATAAGAGGGATCAGATGTTGTTTACTTGAGAGAAGACTACGTTGGTATGGTCACGTGATGCGCATGAAAGACGACAGCTGTATAAAAAAGTGCAGGGCAATAAAAATAGACGGTAGCCACGGAGTAAGCAGACCCAGAAAAACCTGGGACGACTTGATAAATTCCGACCTCACACACTTACACCTCTCCAAGACAATGTCACTGGACCGAGAGCTTTGGCGCTACACAGTAATAGAGAAGACCCGCCTTACCTAAGTACAAAGTGAAACCTACTACAGTCAGTAGGCACCTAATAAAATACACCCCCGTCTCACTACGCTCACCTCATCCACACCACCCCTTTCAATGTAAAGTTATGTTGGTACCACAGCATCCAGCCCGAAACAAATGAGGTCGTGTAGGTGTCACGACAAAAAAAAACACACAGTCCACGCTGTAATGTGGCCGTATAGGTAACACGGTAAAAAACCTCCCAGTTCCAAACTGTAAATGTGGTTGGTGTTAGGAAGGGCATCCAGCCATAGAAAACCCGCCAGACAGTCCTATACGAGCAAGACAACCACTCTTGCCTCAAGTGGTAAAACTCCCGTCCAAACCCATGCAAGCGTGGAATATGGACGTTAAACGATGATGATGATGATATATATATATATACATATATGTATGTGTACATATGTGTGTTATATTCTTGTGTGTATGCATGCGTATAATATGTGTATAATATGTAGTATGTGTATTATATACATGTGTATGTATGTATGTGTGTTCGTAATATAGATATATGCATGTATGTGTATGAGTAATAAATGTGTGTGTACCTCTATTATATATATATATGTGTGTGTGTTTTATATAAATATATGTTTATGCATGTGTGTGTATGTGTATGAGTCTATGCAAGGCCCCCCTTGCCACATATTGCTGTAGGTGATAAGTCCAAAGCAACATACATCGAGACAACATATATATATATAGATATATGTATCCAAGTTATTTCAGATGATGTCTGTGCAATGCAACAGTGAAATGAGGAAGTTTGCTAGAAAACCAGTCAGAAAATATGACGTTTACTTTAATTTGATAACATCTAAAACTGTAGAATGATGAAAGTAGAGATGTATGAGATGATGTCTGACGTAGATAACGTGTCCTTTAAATGAACGGACGGTGGTTGATGATGTGAGAAAATGATGTTAAAGCAAAAAATATTATGTGATGATTAGATTATTTTTATTATTGGCAATATCAGTAGAGTGTCAGACAACATGCTTTGTGGCATAGTTACGTCCCTTTATGTTCTGAGTTCAAATCCCACCGAAGTTAGCTTTGCCTTTCATCCTTATGAGATTTACAAAATAAGGTACCACTAATGCACTAGGGTCGATTTAATCGACTTTCCCTTCCCCTCAAAATTATTGGCCTTGTACCTAAATCGGAAACCATTATTATTGGTAGTGTCAGTGGTGTGTCGGATAACATGCTTTGTGGCTGAGTTATGTCCCTTTACGTTCTGAATTCAAATCCTGCTGAGGTTAACTTTGCTTTTCATCCATACAGGGTCGACAAAATAAAGCACCAGTAATGCGATGGGTTCATTTAGTTGACTTTCCCTCCCCTCAAATTGTTGGCCCTGTTCCTAAATCAGTGGTTCCCAACCTTTTATATACCATACCCCACTCTTGATATGAAAACAGCGATGATCAACTGCAAAATGTAAACAAATTGGTACATAGGTGGTGCCAAATGCGCAATAACATTTGTGGAGAAGGTGAGACAGGTATTTCCAACAGTAATGAGTAGCAAAGTTGCCTTTGTGTAAAAGTAATTAGGTAAAACCTGAAGTTTGTTCTCATTAACATTATTTTCGAATTGTCCCTTTTAAATATTCAAATTGTTCCCCTGTGAGACATGTTCTCCATGTTGGGAATCACTGCTTTAACTAAATGAATAAACTTGCTTTAAAGCATTATTATATTTCCCCATTTTACCCAAAATAAATCTGCAAAATTAACCGTGTATCTTGGCAGCTAAAGATTACATTAGCTAATATGTTAAAATTCTTCTTTTTTTTTTTCAATTTCAAAATTTAACAAATTTAAATGGTTTTGTGTCCATGACATTGGCATGTCTTTGATGCTGGGAAAAATGGTAATCCTTTTTATAGAATCAGCTGCCATTAATGTCAGTACTAAATTGTCTAAGAGTGTAGATATTAATATCATAAAGTACCAGTTTTAAGTGGAGGATTGACTGTATTGCTAAACCATTGGACATGATGCCTTGCAGTAGCTCTTTCAGCCCTTTGCTTGTAGCATCACTGACACCAAACTCTATCAGCCCTTGTCTTTCTCTTAAACATTGGTGGCATGGAGTGGGGAGACTTACTTGCATGAGTGACTGCTGATCTTCCATAAAAATATCCAGCCATAAAACACTGCTTCAGAAAACTCATCCAACCCATGCCAGCATAGAAAGCAGATATAAAAGATTATGGCAACAATGTATCTGAAGTTTTTTCATTTCCTTTATGGTTTAAAAAAAAAGCATTCAGTCTATCCTGTAAAGTGATTGTGATGGTGACATGAGAAAAAGTGCCCTGTCCACACTGTAAGGTGGTCATGATGGTGACATGACAAAAAGCACCCAGTACACACTG
Organism: Eledone cirrhosa; assembly: GCA_964016885.1. Classification (NCBI taxonomy): domain Eukaryota; kingdom Metazoa; phylum Mollusca; class Cephalopoda; order Octopoda; family Eledonidae; genus Eledone; species Eledone cirrhosa. Next base: position 318,808,419 of record OZ024743.1, on the reverse strand, counting down.
TAAAGTGGTTAGTGTTAGGAAGGGCATCCATCCATAGAAACCAAGCCAAAATACAGATCTGTATGAGAAAGTTGTGGTCTCTGAACCTGACTTGTCTTATAATGTGACAACCCTTCTAACCCATGCAAGCATGGAAAAAAGGACGTTAAATGGTGATGATGATTATTTATCCTATTACAGTTAAATATTTAAAATCATTCAAGCAACTTTTTGCTATATTGATCTAGGTTATGTCAATCTATATTAAACAAATATACTTTGCTTAATTGGTTTCTGTTGAAATCATAATCTACATGTGTATGCTAGTATATATCTTTGTTTACTGATATTTGAACTACGTGCCATTAATATAAAGATCATTGTATTGTTTGGTTGTTTCTCATTGTCCATTCATACTTTTGTAACCCAACCATTTAAATCCTTTTTATTCAATCTTTTGAGATTGATAAATATTTCCATTAAGTGATCTGATATCAATAACTCTCCCACATTCTTCTTACTATTCTTTAAAGACCAACCTCCCACAAACCACTTTTATTAAAGTGTTCAAATTTCACTTAAATCTCTGGAGTGAAATTACACAATACAAAACTGCTTATTCTAAAAATCTTATCTAAAAACCTTCCATTATAACTTTGTAAGAAACTTTAAGTTATGTTCCAAACACCAACTTAATGAGAAAGTTAGTTACCTTATATACTTGAACATAAGTCGATGTGAATATAAGCTGACACCACTATTTTATATCTGAGAAATGGGCAAAAATCCAAACCTTACTTACATAGAATTTGAAATTGGTGAAAATCATCAAAATACTGAACCCGAATATAAGCCAGCCCCCTTCCACCATCGAATTTTTAGTCACATATTCCTTGGCATATATTTGAATATATGGTATTTTAATATAGTTTATTACAAAATCGTTCTAAATTCTTGATTATTTTCAAATTTATTTTAAAATTATAAGCAGTGTTTTTTTTATTAGAAATATGGTAATGAATGGTAATGAAATGGTTAAGTCATGGTTGTTTTGTAATGCAGTTCATAGTTATCATACTAGCACTATTTGTTATATTAATTTGATACTTTTTGAACAGGAATACAATCACTATACTTGAATAATCAGACAAAATACCTCATGCTATTTGTTTTGGTTCTCTGTACTCAGTTCAAATCCCAACAAGGTCAACTTCATTGTTCATTTTTGTGGGTTGATAAAAGAAAGAACCAGTCAAGCTCTGTGGATTAATGGAATTGTTAGAACATCTTTACAGTCAGTTCTTATGTGTTAGACTTAATCTGTCACCTTATTTGACAATACCACCTGTTCATTAGGTGTTTGTTTCAAACATTCAGGCTAGGTTTCTGGTTTGTAGACACCTACCCTCTTCCTGCACCACGGAGGACCTGAAAAATAAAGGGTCATGAGTGCTACCCTTCTTCCCCTGACTAAGTGGTAAAAAAAAAAACAATTTCAACATTAAAGGTACAAGCATGGCGTGTGGTTATGGGGTCAACTTTACAGCTTTAGAGTTTCAGGTTGAGTACCACTGCATAGTACTGTACCTTAGACAAGTTTCTTCTTCATTAGCCTTGGATTGTCTAATTTGGTAGATGGAAGCCCATTACTTTTATATATATATATATATATACACTCACCTATATGTCTGTATATTAGTGTCCATTTCAGTGTTTACATTTGTGTCTATATTTGAAACCATAAGTTCTGTGGTTAAGATCAACTAAATTCTTTCATAGCAGTGCCCAAATATGGCCACAGTCTGATGATTGAAACCAACAAAAAGTATAATTGCACATGTCATTTATTAGAAGATGAGATTTTGATACCTGAGAAGGTCATGGGTGCAGAGTCCTCAAACACTCTTCTAACATGTCTGTCAGAAGCAACTGACTCCAATTGATCCAGCTGGATCTCCAAGCGAAACCAGCTGAGCTCATGGATGTTATCCAGCCATCCTACTCGGGGTCTACCCCAGAATCTCCTGCCGGTTGGTTTTGCTTGTAAAACCTGTCCAGTGATTCTTTCCCGAGACATTCTAACCCCATGCCTGTAGTATCGGCGCTGTGATCTCTCAATTCAGAGAAGTTGCAGTTCTACTTGGAGCAACTCTCTGATCTCCGAGCTATGCACTCTATAGAGTAACATTACTTCGAAGACACTTTGGAGGAGCCCTTTTCCAGCTGCTTGTATTCGCAACCATACTCTTTCGGTCATTACCCAAGATTCATGACCATAAGTAAGGGCTGGCATGAATACAGAATTGAAGATAGCAAGTTTGATGTCTTGCTTGGAATTATTTTCCTTAAACAACATATATGATGTCATTGAGAAAGGCGTGAACATTTTCAATTTGACATTTTTTTGAGAAAAAAATGTAGGTTTTGTGCCTTCCTAGAAAATACAATGGAAAACTGGTCCCTTCCTCCAAACCTGCCCAAAATATTATGAAGAATAATAAAGCAGGTATGTGTGTAATATATAACATATATATATGTGTGTGTATATTATGTATGTTAATATATATATATATATATATATATATATATATATCATCATCATCATCATCATCATCAACGTTTAACGTCCGTGTTCCACGCTTGCATGGGTTTGGACGGGGGTAGTCCCACTTGAGGCAAGAGTGATTGTCTTGCTCGCATAGGACTGTCTGGCAGGTTTTCTACAGTTGGATGCCCTTCCTAACACCAACCACATTTACAGTGTGGGTCTGGGAGGTTTTTACCGTGTTGCCTACACGGCCACATTACAGCGTGGACTGTGTGTTTTTTTGTCGTGACACCTACACGATCTCATTTGTTTCGGCCTCGATGGCGCGGCACCAACATAACTTTACATAGAACGGGGTGGTGTGGATCGGGTGGGGGTGGTGGTGGTGGGACGGGGTGTATTTTGTTAGAGATGCCTACTGGCTGGAGTAGGTTATATATATATATATATATATATATATATATATATATATATATATATATATATAGGTGTGTGGTATATTATGTATGCTTATATATATATAAAGAAAAAATGTTTTTAAAAAGTTGACTAAACCTGTTTAATGTGATTTTTTTTTTCTCTTGAAAAAATATCTTTTCTTGTCATTTTTTTTTTTTCATTTCTTTTTTTTTTTGTAAATCATAAAAAAAAATCAGGTGCATTTATCATCTAAGTGACTGAAAAATCTTCCTTGCTTTCTTTTGACCAATCAAATTTAGCTTGATTGAACAGTCCTTTGCCCAACAGTCCACTGCCAGTCAGTCAAACCATGAGATGCAATTATAAAGTCAGTTAAGGGTGGTGGATTGTCAAAATTGTTAGTGCACCAAGCAAAATGCTTTGACTATTGGTTCTATCTCTTTATTTTCTGAGTTCAAATCCCACCAAGGTCAGCTTTATCATGCCAGTTAAGTACTGGGGGTGATATAATTTATTTTCCCTTCCCCTCAAATTGCTGACCTTCTACTTAGATTAGAAACCAGGGTACAGGATTAGTTGAAATATTAGAGCACATTTGATCCATCTCTCTATGTTCTGAATTCAAATCAATCCAAGAAAAATTTCAAAACCATTCAATTCTTTTATTCTTTTACTTAGGATATAAACAAACATATACATGTGTGTGCACAAATACACATGTATAAATATGGGTATATACATGTTTGTGTGTATATATATATATGTATATATATACATGTGTGTGTGTGTGTGTGAAGACACAGGCTCAGGCTGCCATGCAGTGAGACCATACCCCAAACCATGTAGTTACAAAGTGACTTCCTTAATCACACAACCATACTCAAGAATAGTTTCCTGTATACATCAGCCCTTACATGATTTTTAAAAGTCAGAGTTCACTTTACAAAATGACATTGGAAGTGATCTCTGAAATATGAAATTGAAATGGTTGTATTCCATTGTAAATAGTTAATTTCATTGTAAATACTAAAACAGATATTTTCATTTAAGTCTATTATAAACATGAAAACCAAAATTTCATCTTGTTTGTTTTCTTCCTATTCTGTAGAAAGTACTTTTTCTTTTTATGAAACCCTTTTGATGGCAATCTACCTCAAACCTACCCCAGTTTTATGAAACAAAAACACTCGTTTTAAAGGGTTCCTTTTGAAATTAAGAGTGAGGTGATCAAATTGGCAAAATTGTTAGAGCATCAGATAGAAAGTTTTGTGGTATTCGTTCTGGATCTCTGCCCTCTGAGTTAAAATCCTGTTATGGTCAACTTTGCCTTTCATCCTTCCAAGGTTAATAAAAGAAAATACCAATCTAGTACTGGGGTGCGTTCTTCCTCTATATCACTTTCTCACTTCCATTTGTTCACTCTAACAACGAAACTATTTCTATTTTTCTTTTCTTATCTAAGTTATTACACATTGTATTCTTATCACTTTGTTTTCATTTAAAGTGCACCAGTGTCTGCCTTTATTTGTGTATTTTGTTGAAAGACACACTTTGTCCTATGTTTCTCTGTTACTGCTCCTTGTGCACTGGAATGAATGGTATCAACTTTAATGCAACAAAACTATAAGAATTTTGAAAAGTGAGAGAAGGGACTGTCAGTATATTTTTTTCATTGTCTTGTGCACTATTTTTTATATATATAAATATATATATATACACACACACACATATATATATATACACTAGTGTTTCCCTGGTTAAAGAAAATAATGAAATTTCATTCAAAACTTTTTCTAGGGTATATTTGAAACTTCTAATATAGCTGTTTCTTTTATGTACCATATAGTTGCAATATGATTTTATACTTTGTTTCTTTATTCCTTTCCTATCTTGCTGTGCTTGGGTTTTCATATAACTGAAGAAATACAGTTGTAAATATTTTGGTTCCTTTTCTGAAAGTGGCTGAATTCTGTGGTACACTTGCCCTTGGATCTTGGGGGTATAAAGCCACCTTCATGGATAACATTTGCACCAAATGATGTTATTTAGAATGCATTATTGTACCTCTGTATATTTTTTACCAATCTGGTGGTTCAGGAAATACTCTAAACTTAATCTTTCTGTTTAAACAGTTGATTCACCATTCCATTTTTTAGCACCACAATTTGAACAAATTTTGTTCATTGAGGAAATTTGAATTAAAGGTTCTGAGGCATAGTCTTAATGTGGATTGTAACTAAAAGCATCAAAGTTCCTCTTGGAGACCTTTTTAAATCATAAATCTTCAGTTCTTGCTCTCTTTTCACATAGCCATTGAGTTGTTTGAACTGCTCTATTTCTCTCCATTTGCTGTCTTACTGATTTTCGTACATGATTCCTTTTGACAAACAGTTGCTTTTGTTGCCCTATCTTCAGCCAGCCTTTTTGATCTTTGTTCTTCTGATTCATCCTGTCTATTCTGTTAACTTCTTATTCTGTTGTTGTTGAAACCTTGAGGATTTTTGTGCATCTGATTCATCCAGTCTGTTTTGTGCTGTAGCTTCATATACATCTAATTCCTCTTGAAAAAAAGTTGCTTTCCTTCTCCTATCATCAGCAAGTCTTTTTGATCTTTGTTCTTCTGATTCATTTTACCTATATTTCACTGTTGCTTTTCTGGGACTCCGCTTCATTGCCCTTACTTTCAAACTTATATCTAGAAGCTTTCTTGAATTTGGAAAAATAAAGTTGGTAGTCATGGTAACAGTGAGACATCAACAGTCTCACCACTGCTACCAACTACAAACATGATTTACTCAGAGTTTCTTCCCTTAGCATGCGTTAAAATACAAACAGAATGCCTTCAAACAGTGTGGAAGTCTTTTTGTTAATAGGCTAAATATTATGTAGATATGACACACTTGGAAGAGATATAAAGAATGTATGACAAAATGTGCTGCAGCCGATAGAAGAGAGAATGTATTTTGATATTAAAGCAAGCGTGTGTTGTTGCTTTATATTTATTGAACGTGTGTTGCACACTTGTTTTAGTGATACTTCCTTTCATGCAAGAGAAAGAGGGGTATGTTTAGTACTGAAGCAAGCGTGTGTTTGCTTTTTAGAATCAGCTACTATGTTGAACACAAATCACTCACTTTCTTCACTTCCTTTATCTTTGTTTGTTTCTCTCTTTGTTCATTCATGCATTGTTAACTTACTTGCACAGTCAGGTTTATAACATTGTCATGGATCCTGAGACATCTATCTGTGAAATGGTCATAACTGCATAATGAATAAAAACCTTAATGTGGGTCCTCATTTTGTTATTATATACACACACACACACACACACACACACACACACACACACACATATGTATATGTAAAATCCTGACCGCTATTTACATTGCCAATTACAGTTCATTCTTTTCAAGGCCACATTGATTGTTCTCCCACTGAAGGATGCCCCAACCCACTCTTTAGAGTGTATGAGCAAAGTGTGGTCACCTGACATGTTTAGTCTTTTAGTGTGACAGTCCATCTAACCCAATGAAAGCACTGGAAATAGACATTAAATGGTGATGATAGTGATTAAAAACACACTGCTATGGTAAAGGCATTTCCACATGATACCAAGCTGTAGGATCAAACACAGGACCTCATGATCATGAAATAAACTATTTGCCCCTCAGTCATGTCTGCATCCACAACACATTAAATATTGTAGTCCTTGATATATAAAATTATAGATTATTCATAACTGGAATAACATTCATCATGACTTGAGCTTAAACAATACTCTGATTTTATGAAACAAAACCACCCATTTTAAAGGGTTTCCTATTTCAATTAAAATCTTCCAACATAATAAAATCTAGAAATTTCAGAAAATAATTTCTGTCATGGTAATGAAATAATCAATAGTTTTAGTAAATTCTTCATTAAGAGAGTTAAGAAAGGAAAAAGCAGCTTGGAGTCATGGACTAGAGAACATTTGGGACCCCCAGCAACTGCTTGCAAGAAGTTTAATGAAGTTTGAAGGGTGTGTGGCATAATAGACTATTAGACACTGTGTATTGATGACATAATATGCAGGACTGGGGAGTAGGAGGGAACCAGTAAAACTAGATGAACAATTTAAGATGACTGAGTTTAATATTTGAATCTTTCAGAAACAACCAATGATAGTTTCATAAAGAAAAAAAAATATTAATGAATAAATAACAAACAAAAAAAGCAAAAATATATAATGGAATAATGAGGAGGAGGAGTACGAAGAACGAACAGCTGACATAGAAGTGAAAAAAAGAATGGGAAGATGAGCACAGGAACAAAGAAGAAAAGAAAGAAGGTTTATAGCATTACAACACTTGTACTAACAAAAACTTCTTCCAAAGTTCAGTGAAAATAGTCATATCAGCTGCATAAACAAAAGCTGCACTATTTGTTCTTGTATTGTGCACATGCTTGCTGTGGTGATGAATGTCAGACGCAGCTAGATGTCAAACAGCCTAAACACATCATTCTTTTGGGTGTCTTAAGCAGAACTGCAAACATGCATAGCAAATACATGAACTTCTAAGTCAAAGTTAAGTATCAGAATGTCAGCATTTGTAGTTGTAAGGAAACAAGCAGAGAGATATGATGGTGTTTATATATGAGTTAATATATAAAATTCTTGCTTTGAAAATGGCAAAAGAATTACAGAATTACGCAATTTCTTGCAAAGAATTAGAGAATAGAGAAGAAGTGCTTAATAGAGAGATGGCAACGTATTGTTTTGGTAACTAATTGGCAGGAAGTGGTATATGTATTCTTGCTACAAGGAAGATTTATTTAATGTTGCTAGATATTTTAATGACTACCAAAAGTAAGTTATTGTGGTAGGTAGAGCATGTGAACTAGAATTGGAAAAAGAAATAAAAGCAAATTTGAATTGCATTGCAGGGTGCTAATAATTTGATTACATTTAAAATAAAATAAGATGCAAGACACACAAAATATGTTATACATATGTTGAAAATGGTCTCATTGTTTATGTTGGATCATGTAAAGACTTATTGGGTGAGGAGCTGTTATCGTTGTGAAGTCGTAGGTCATATTTGATCAAGGAGAGTCATATGGTAGGCATGCAGGTAGTCAAAAGAAAAGTTGTTGTTGTATAGCCCTAGGTCGAGGAAAGATTTGATCAAGAGGAAATCCTATGACAGGCATCATATTATCTCAGTTGATCTTCCAAGCTGCAAACCAGGGAAATATACTCATACCAGATGTCTAAAAGACATTTTAAGTAAGAGGTTATTGTTGTATAACCTCAGCTGATCTTCCAAGCTGCAAACAAGGGAAGTATTCTTATACCAGATGTCTAAAAGACATTTTAAGTGAGAGGTTATTGTTGTATAACCCCAGGCTAGCCTTGATCAAAATGTCATACAATAGACATGTAAATAGTCAGACTTATTAGCAATGTTAGAGATAAAATGAAACAAACCCTGATTGGTGTGAAACTTACTCAGCATTTTGCTTATAAACGATGACACTTGGCAACCAGAAGATTAGCTGCTCATGTTTTGGGCACTGCAATATCATAGTTGATAATTTGGTTGCTTGTGTTCAAAGGGTTAATACTGAGTTGGTGTCACATCACATTTGAGATCAGTCTTTTGAGTAAGCTAAATTTGCATATCTTGTAAATCACAGTCAACTTATTCCCCTCTCTTTTCACTCACATTTTCTGCATTCACTTCCTTCCCATATTTCACTGTTACAGATCATCATCATTATTTAATCTCTGTTCTTTCATGCCAGCATGGGCTGGATAGATCATCATAGACTAAATCAATATTTAATCAGAGCTGCTATGTTCTCAGATGAGCCAAAGACTATATCTCACTTACATACGTCCTAGTTTTGTCATGGTTTCTACAGCTAGATGCCTTTCTTAACACCAACTATTTTACAGAGTGTACTGTATGCATTTAATAGTAGCATCAGAACACATGCTGAAATACTTCTAGTCAGCTGTTTGAATTTAGAAGTTTATTGTTAAAACTATAAACTAGTTATAGTGAAATGTATCAGAGTTATAAGGTGAAAAGATAAGTGTTATGGATGGTGTGTCTTACAGAAAGAAATGTGAAAGCAATTGATATTATTTATCTGAATAAAATAGTCCAATTTAAAGTGTCCACTTATACCAATGAAAGTTATAAGTATTAATTTTACATAGGTGTAGGCATGTGCTTCACTGTCACATTGTTTGGGGTTTACTTCCACTATGTGACACCTCAAACAAGTGTCTTCTGCTTTGGGTTAACCAATGCATGGTGAGTGAAATTTGATAGATGGCCAGCATATGTATGTTTGGTGTGTCCATGCCTGTGTTTAAATTTGTTTGTGTGGGTGT
>OZ024743.1:318746587-318794087 GCA_964016885.1 Eledone cirrhosa | reverse complement strand
ATTAGACATATTACAATCGTTTCTCTGGCAACCAGCTCACGGCACAATCAATGCGATGATCGAACCTGACTCTGAAATCGCAAGTTCTTCAGATACGTCTAAATCTCTCCAAATGGAAACTCTGCTTCAAGAGATTGAGACGTATCTGAAGCACTTGCGATTTCAGAGTGAGGTTCGATCATCGCATTGATCGTGCCTCGAGCTGGTCGCCAGAGAAATTATTGTAATATGTCTAATAAATTCTAATTCGTCGCACCACTAATTCCCCGTTTCTGTTCTGTAAGAGCATCGAGTGCTCAAATGGCCTACCACACCAAATATATACATATATATATATAATATACACATATATATATACATATATCATCATCATCATCATCATTTTACGCCCGCTTTTCCCTGTTTGCAAGGGTGGGACGGGAACTGATTCTGGCTTGATTTCTACAGCTGGATGCCCTTCCTAACACCAACCTCATTTACAGTGAGTGCTAGGTGCTTTTGTTTTCCGTGGCACCTACACGTCCACTCTACAGTGTGGACTGGGTGCTTTTTGGCCGTGGCACCTCCACGACCACTTTGCAGTGGAATGATAGGAACCCCAGTCCCTATCATCTCATTTCTACAGCTGAGTAAACTGGAGCAATGTGAAATAAAGTGTCTTGCTCAAGGAAACAGCACATCACTCAGTCTGAGAATTGAACTCACAACCTATATATATAATATACACAAATATATACAAATATATATATATTGTTATACTTAGAGAGGGTCATATTGTTGTAATAATATTGCCAGAAATAACAGAACACACTCACTGTTTGGTTGGTTTTCGCTTCTGCATCTTTTATATCTCCATAGTTAATTTATTTGGCAATCAATGTTTATCATTGACTGACCAACGGTTAAAAATACAGATATAAATCAGAGTACCCGACCTCCCATGGGTACATGCTGAAGCATATAAACAATATGCCCCCCCCCCTCCCCCACCGCTAGGTGGTCGTGGAGGCGCCACGGCAAAAAAGCACCCAGCCCACACTGTAAAGTGGACGTGTAGGCGCCACGAAAAAGCACCCAGCACTCACTGTAAATGAGGTTGGTGTTAGGAAGGGCATCCAGCTGTAGAAATCAAGCCAGATCAGTTCCTGTATGAGCAAGGCATGGTCAGCCGACCAGACACTGCACACAACAGGACAACCCGTCCAACCCATGCTAGCGTGGAAGAACGGACGTAAAACGGTGATGATGATGATGATGATGATAAATATATATATATATATATAGTCTAACAAAGTTCTTTCGGTGCACATCTGCAACATCATCAGTAGTACTATTATCATGTTTCCTCCTATTGTGTTGTATTGTAATGTTCACACCATTTTTATTTTATTTATTTATTTATCTTTGTCTCCATCTCTGCGCATGCGTTTGCGTGTGTGTAAAATCTTTGGTGTGTGTGGTCGCGTTTGGGTGTATTTGTTTTGGTTTTGTATTATGTGTGTTTATATGTGTTTGTTGTTATTGTACTTGTGTATATATTTATTTATTTATTTATATTTCTCTTAAGTCAGTATTGTTTGTTTGGGTATGGTTGTTGTTATTCCATTCATTTTTTCTGTTTAACTTTGGTTTTCTAAGCTCTATTTCGCTCGCTTCTCTGATTTGCCTACCTTTTGGGTCATTTCTATGTTTAGATATTATTTTAATTTCTATGTTGTCTATGTTACCGTCATGTTTTTGTCTGGCGTGTTCGCATAGTACTGAACCGTTTTTTTGTCCTTTTAATTCCCCGAGTGTTGGACTATTCTTTCTCTTATACTTCGGGCTGTCTCACCTATGTATGTCGTTGTCATGTTTCTGCAAGTACCCTCTGTACATCTTATGCTATAGACTACATTTCTAGTTTTACAGTTTATCTGAGGGTTCACTTTACATATAACACATTTCTTATTAGTACAGTGGGTTTTCTTAAAGGGGTATGTTTTGCTCATACCCCTTAAAGGGGTATCAGTAACCCTGTCTTAACAACATTTAATAACTGGAAACTCGTCACACCTAAGCACCAACATATTAGCTATGGATACACTAATGATATGAAGTGCTTTTGAATTGCTTAAACCAGTTAACCCTTGCAGCATTACAGCATATATGTATGTATACATATGTTTATGTATTTATATATACACCTTTGAAAAAGCTTGCTGAACACACAAGCCAAAATTGCTTGGTGCCGTGTTTAGGACTTTACATATCTCTAGTTATATATATATATATACACCCACCCACGCACATGTATGTGTCTGTGTATATATATATATACACATACAAAAGTATTTAATTGTATGTGTCAGCATTCTTAGAGAAGGAAAAAAATCTAACATTGTTATACAATGTCATTCATTGTATAGCAGATGATCTAGTATTATGCTTTGTCAGAAGATATAAAATATATCGGTATATAATAAAAACCTTTGCGTTATTCTACTTAAGAAATATTTTATTGACTCTTATTTAACTTGCCATTTCATGCAAGATAAATTTTGTATTCAAGCAACCAAGCAAAACTATGTTTCTACCCACCTTAAATACAACTCACAACTTACAAATATATTGTGAAAAAGAAACATTAACCTAAGTTTTGATGCATGTTTTTTAGTCATTTGATCATATTTTCATGTGTTTGATTCATGGTTTGGACAGCGCACAGTGTCCTCAAGCAAGACAATTTCTTTTATGTCGCCCACATGGGCAATAGCTAGTCTTCCCTGTCTAAGCTTGTGTGTCAGAGAAGCAGACCCATGGCCAATCATGACCAAAGAAAGCTCTTTCCTAAGACAGCCAAAAGCAACCTTGTTTCTATGCACTTTAAATATAACTCAGGAGATGCTAATAACTGTGGATAAGATGTATTAACTCAATTTATTTAAACAATCCTGCATTTCAAATTGATGCTTCAACCTTTCTTATGCTGTTTTAAACTGTTTATATTTATCTAAAAATCCTCCATCGTATTTTTATGAAAACTTTTAAGTGATGCTCTAAACATCAGGTACAAAATTCATTATATTACTATATCCCCTCATAAATTCTTGATTATTTTCAAAATTAATTGAAAATCATAGGCAATTCCTTTCATTAGAAACATTGTTGTTGTTTAACCTGAAGTTAGATCTAATTGAACAGAGCTATGAGGAAAGTCACTCCAGCTAGGACCATCTCATCTCTTTTAGTTTATATATAGGATTATATTATATATGTTCTTTCCTCTTCTAAAATAGGTGTTGTTTGAGTGAGATGTGGATGCTATTTATAGCAGGTCAAACAGAAATGTTAGAGGCTTCCTCATTGGTTCATAATGTTGTGTTTTAAAAATGGGTGCTTTGATGTGGAAAGAACTTCTTAATATAAATATCTAGACTTTAGTATGGATGGTCTCAGGCTGACTGGCTTTTATATAAAAGGTTAACAGTAAATGTTAATATACTCTTTTAAACATTAGGTCTTACATATAGTTATGAGATATACAGTCTGTTTACCCAGTTCTGTTTACACACAGACAAATCCCCACTCATCCACACGAGAGAGAGAGAAGATATCCTGTCCTTTCATTCATCAGTGTTGGAAACTAATATGTATATCTTTAACAAGTTATACTACTTATTTTGCTTTCTGTTTCTTTCAGAGAGCATAAAGTACCAGTGAATTAATAGTGTTTTGTTTATCAGAGACAATTCACTTGCCCATATAACATGAAAGAGGGTGGGTGATTGGCTGGATTGGCCTTTTTACATTCTGAGTTCAAATCCCATTGAGGGTAGTTTTGCCTTTCATCCTTAAAGTACCAGTAATGCACTGGGGTTGATTTTATCGACTTTCCCCTTCTCCAAAAATTGTTTGTCTTGTGTCTAAATCAGAAACCATTACAACATGAAAAAGGATGATTGTTAGAGCGTTCGACAACCTCTTTATGGCATATAGTTACGGCCCTTTCCATTTTGAGTTCAAATTCTGCCGAGGTTAGCTTTGTCTTTCATATTTACAGAGTCAATAAAATAAAGTACCAGTAATGTGTTGGAGTCGATTTAATTGACTTTGCCTTCCTCCAAAATTGTCAACCTTGTGCTTAAATTATAAACCATTATAAGATGAAAGAGGGTGGAGTATTTCGTCTTGTTCTATACATTCTGCATTGAAATTCTGCCAACTTCAACATTGCCTTTCAACTTTCCAAGTTTGATAAAATAAAGTACCAGTAAAGTACTGGGATTGATTTAATTGGCTTCCCCTCCCTCTAAATTCCCTGGCATTGTGCCACCTAAAATAGAAACCATTATAGCAGAGAATTGACTAGGTGAGTGTCATATTCTCATCATCAGTGCACCAGACAAAATGCTTTACAGTATTAGTTCCAGTTTTCATGTTCTGTGTTTGAATCCTGATGAGGTCAACTTTGCCGTTGGTTCTTCAAGGATCAACAAAATATTGTACCAGTCAAATACTAGGGTCAATATAAGTGATCCCCTCCCACTAAAAAGATATTGGTTTTCCCAGTCCACACTGCAAATGTCAGCAAAATTGTCAGATGACACAGGACTTTCTAATTGTAATACACACTTCTTAAAACATTAGGTTTTCTATTTCCATTGCATGGAAAAGAAGGTCTAACTAGCAAAACTTTCTGGATGACCAAAGCCTTTTCTGGTCAATGACAATTGCCTAAGATTCCATGCAGTGAGATCCATCCTAGGACCTTATGAATGGGAAGGAAACTTCATACCCACTTGACTATATTGCATGGAAATGTAATATGTTGAGTAGCTAACATTTCTGGGTACCTAACATAACTAACATGAAAGAAGGAGTCTAGCAAGCATTTCTACTTATTTTGTTTAGGAGAGATTGAGTTGTTCCTTCATAATATCAAAGACATATCTTATTAAGTCTGAAGTGGCATATCAATCATATATCAAAGGTAAATTACTTTAATCATGCAATGCTATCCAACATACAAAACTGCATACCAATTCTTTTAGTCTTTTATTCTAATGACAGGTTCTGTCATTAGACTCTAGTCATAGTGGAGCCACATGGCTTAGTGGGAAGTGTGTTGGACTTAGGATTATAATGTTGTGGGTTCGATTCCTGGATTGGGTAGTGTGTTCTTGAACAAAACATTTCATTTCACATTTCTCCAGTACACTCAGCTGAAAATGAGTAGCAATAGCAGGGGGTTTAATCCTATGATGGACTGGCATCCTATCTAGCGGGGAAGCCTTGTGCTCTCAGTTGCTTAAGCCACGGAAACCATAAGCACCAGCCTGATGAGTATCCAGGCTTGAGACAAGACTCTGGCCATAGTATGGTCCCACTTAAATTGCTCATATTGACCCCAATACTTACATTTTCAAGTCTTGTAATTATTTTATTAATGTATATCCCTACTGAAGTAGATTATCTCAGTCATATGAATTTTTAGCAGTTCCTTTCATTCTCCCAACAGAAATACATTCCTCCTGATTTTTGATTTTTGTAAGTGATACTCTATTACTAAAGCTCCATTCAACACATGCAAGCATGGTAGAACAGACATAAAAAAACGATAACTCTCATAAACTAGAATTGGTTCAGACAACAATCCCCCCCCCCCTTTTTTTTCCTTTTTTTTCAAAGTTCCTGCCATGTAAATTACTACTATCATTGAGTGTTAGGAATCACTATTGTTGTTGTTGTTGTTATTATTATTATTATTATGCTTTGCAGTATTTAGTTATGGCCCTTTACGTTCTGAGTTCCAATACCACCATGGTTAGCTTTGCTTTCATCTTTACAGGGTTGATAAAATAAAGTGCCTGTAATGCACTGGGGTTGATTTTATTGACTTTTCCCGCCCTTCAAATTGCTGGCCTTGTGCTAAATGTAGAAACTATTACTATTATTATTATTATTATTATTGACTGAAGACAGACACTTTTCTCTTCGGCCAATCCCTCATCAACTTCTTCAAATTTCACCTGGAAAGGAAGGTGAGGGTGGAGAGAGAAGTGCTGCTCCCCAGTGCATTTTCTAAAAGGTGGGTGAATGTGGCGAGAATGGCTCGTGTGAATGGGCCTACTCTGACCATGCGCCTATAGGCTAGCTAACTTGAGGAGAGGGGTGCTATCCCTGGGTGTGCTAGAAGCGCAGGGTGGTTCAGGATTGGTGGGGTACCCGAGTCACCCCAGGGTCGTCCACCCCCTATCGGGGAATTTATTTTGTTATATTTATGCATAGTTTATTTTATATTTTTATATCTTCATTGTTAAATTAGTCTTGCCATTATGCACTTTTACTCGACCTTATTGTAAACCCACACTGTCCCTGTCTTTGTATTGTCCCCTACATGTCGGCCCTTGTGACTAATAAATGAAATCATTATTATTATTATTATTACAGATGATAAATAAATAAAGAAACCATTATTACAAATGATAGGGTACTGGATTGGAAGTATTGGTAGAGAGTCAGATGCCATGCTTTACTGCAAAGAGTTATGGCCCTTGCCATTCTGAGTTCAAATCCCGCCGAGGTTAACTTAGACTTTCATCCTTACAGGGTCGATAAAATAAAGTACCAGTAATACACTGGGATAATTGCTGGCCTTGTGCCAAAAGTAGAAACAATTATTACAGATGATATTGGCAGTATCAGTAGAGCGTCGGTCAACATGCTTTGCAGCATATAGTACTGGTTCTTTACGTTCTGAGTTCAAATCCCGCCAAGGTTAGCTTTGCCTTTCATCCTTATGGGGTTGATAAAATAAAGCACTAGTAATGCACTGGGATCAATTTAATCGACTTTCTCCACCCCAAAATTGTTTGACTTGTGCCTAAATCAGAAACCATTATTATTACAGGTGATATTAGCAGTATCGGTAGAGCATTGGTCAAAATGTTTTGTGGCAGATAGTAACAACTTTCTACATTCTGAGTTCAAATCCTACTGTGGTCAGTTTTGCCTGTTATCTTTCTGAGGTCAATAATATAAAGTACCAGTCATTGCTGGCCTTGTACCAATTTCAGAAAGAATTATTAGAGATGATATGACTATTAACAGAGGGTGGTAAATTGAAAGATTTGTTACAGCATGAGACAAAATATTTCAGAGTATTTAGTTAGTTTTCTTTATGTTATGAGTGGGATCAATGCTGGGATCAATTCATTTGTTTCTTTCTCGGCCATATTGTGCTGTGAGAAGAGTCAGGGGAGACTACTACTCACAGCATCTCTTTCTCCAGAAATGGTTAAGGGTTGAGTGTGGGGCTAGAAACCTCTGATATGCTACTAGAACTCTTCAAGGATCAGTTGGTGTGCAGTACAATACAGAACAGAAATCAAGAAGAATTATAAGAACCTCTATGTTAAGTTATACTTCAAATTCTAACTTATAAAATTTTCTTATCTAGGCATATGGCCACCAATAGGATGGGAACAAACAATTAGATCAACTCCATTTCATAACTGGTATTTTATTTTATTGACTTGGGTAGGATTTGAACTCAGAACATAAAGAGCTGGCAAAATGTGCCACAAAGCAATTTGTCCAATACTCTACCAATTCTGCCAATTCAATAATGAAAAAACTAGTTATTTTACTATTCCCTTTCTTGATTATTTTCAAAATTATTTGAAATATATATATGCTGTCTATTTCATTTAAAAAATGTTCACATAGATATTAAAAACATAAATTTACTAAAGGCTGTGCTCCTACATCGGCCATGGTCAAATGAGAGAAACAAGTAAAAGTGTAAAAGAATAAACTAAAGTATTTTTGTTAAATCAGAACAAGATAATTGATCATAGTCTTCTTCTTCTTCTTCTTGTTTTCTTTTTCTTCTTCGTTTTTCTTCGTTTTTCTTGTTGTTGTTCTTCTTGTTCTTCTTTGGCCACCTATTCCTGAGAGGGTCATGGGGTCAGTCCTGAAGCATGTCTTCCAGCAAGTCTTGTCAGAAGCAACTTGTCTCTAATTGATCTGGCTGTATCCCCAAGTGTGACTAGCCAAGCTTAAGGATATTATCCAACCATTTTGCTCAGGGTCTACAGCTGGCTGGTTTTGCCTGTAAAATCTGTCCAGCGACTTTTTTCTGAGACATTCCGACCACATACCCGTAATATCAGAGCTGTGACCTCTCAATTCAGAGTAGTAGTGGCTTTACCTGGAGCAATTCTGATCTCTGAACTATGCTCTCTATTGAGTAAATATCTATTTTTTATGCAAGAATATATTAATGGTCAAATTAAGGTAGATCATTTTTGTTCACTTAGGAATTTTTATGATTTTAAGCTAAAAGGTCTTTCTTATTGCCAATCACTCAGCTTTGAAGTGTGAATAATGTTTTGAACATTTCATTGAGTATATTTTCACTTGCCTAAGTCTATTTAGAAGAAATGTAGAGAAACACTTGTTTTGATTTTATGGTTAAGTAATCCTGTAAAAAAATGAATCTGATTATGAACTTATGTTTTGTTTTGTTTTGTTTTGTTTTTTTAGGTTTGTAAGTTTTATTGAAAATACATTTATATCATAATGACAAAAGGAAAACAGAAAGAAGGAAAAAATTAATCTTTTCATTATTAGAATACTATTTAAGGTTGGGTGATTGGTAATAGGATCGGTTGAGCATTGGATAACATACTTTGTAACATATAGTTACTTCCCTTAATGTTCTGAGTTCAAATTTCACTAAGGTTAGTTTTGCTTTTCATTTTTACAGGGTCAATAAAATAAAGTACCAGTAATGAACTGAAGTTGATTTAATTGACTCTCCCCTCCTCCAAAATAGTTAGCCTTTTGCCTAAATCAGAAACCATTATTAAAATAACATTTGTAACATAAACAGAAAATAGCCCTTATACAAAATTATGTTGGATGGTTTAAATTTAAATAGGAATCTTTTAAAATGAATGCTTTTGTTTCATAGAAACAGAATTGGTTTTGGTTATATAGGTATCAAATGGGTTTATGCTCCAAACTCCAGCTTAAAACTGAATAAGTTTGTTATATTACTAAATCATTCTCAATTCTTGAATATTTTCAAAATCATTTGAAAATCATGTGCAGTGTTTTACAATATAAATATGGCAATGAACTTCCTCATCGTTTTTACGTCCATTTTTCCATGCTTGTATGGGTTGGATGTGTCTTTTACAGCATAGCATCTCTACACTTGCCACATTCTGTCATCTCCTCTGTGAGTCTCAGCAATTTGAGATCAACTCTCGCCACCTCTATCCAGATCTTCCTTGGTCTACCTCTACTGTGGCTCCCTTCTACTGGGATTTCCTGGCACTTCTTCACCCTGGGATCATCCATGTGCATCATATGGCAATGAAATGAATAACTACAAAATTAAAGTGAGCTAGCTACACATTACAACAAAGGATCAAAACTGCCCAATAAAATCGGTAGTTCACTCTGGGATGGTTCTTATTACATAAAATATCAGCGCATAATTGATCTGAATATATTTGTGGATTATTTCAACTCTACACATTATTTTGCTGTATTAAAATGTTAATCTCTTTTCTGTTTTCCATAGTAAGAAACACTTAAGTCCAATTAATACATGCACTTGATGTCTTGCAGATTATAGTATTTTGGGGAGGAAAATATTTCAAATTGGAACTTGTATTAAGTACAAATATTATAATCTGTTTTTAGGAGTGAATTGAAAGCCAGACAATACATACATTGAAAAAGCATGTAAAAACTTTTATAAGAATGTTTTAATGTTGCTTCATGCTAATTTATTATCTCTCTCTCTCTCTATATATATATATATATATATATATCATCATCATCATCATCATCATCAACGTTTAACGTCCGTGTTCCACGCTTGCATGGGTTTGGACGGGGGTAGTCCCACTTGAGGCAAGAGTGATTGTCTTGCTCGCATAGGACTGTCTGGCAGGTTTTCTACAGTTGGATGCCCTTCCTAACACCAACCACATTTACAGTGTGGGTCTGGGAGGTTTTTACCGTGTTGCCTACACGGCCACATTACAGCGTGGACTGTGTGTTTTTTTGTCGTGACACCTACACGATCTCATTTGTTTCGGCCTGGATGGCGCGGCACCAACATAACTTTACATAGGACGGGGTGGTGTGGATGGGTGGGGGTGGTGGCGGGACGGGGTGTATTTTGTTAGAGATGCCTACTGGCAAGGCGGGTCTTCTCTGTTACTGAGTACCGCCAAAGGTCTCGGTCCAGTGACATTGTCTTGGAGAGGTGTAAGTGTGTGAGGTCGGAGTTTATCAGCTCGTCCCAGGTTTTTCTAGATCTGCCTATTCCGTGGCTACCGTCTATCTTTATTGCCCTGCACTTTGTTATACAGCTATCGACTTTCATGCGCATCACGTGTCCATACCAACGTAGCCTTCTCTCGAGTAAACAACATCTGATCCCTCTTATCTCTAATTTTTTCCTTAGTTCGTTTATGCTTTGCCGTTCACGTATATTACTGTTACACATCCAGCGGAGCATGCAAGCTTCGTTCCTCTCTAGTCTGCGTATATCCTCTGCACACAATGCCCAGGTCTCACTGCCATGCAACATTGCTGTTCGTATGCAGGCATCGTACAACCTGCCTTTCATTTTTAGGGAGAACCCTTTAGTAGCTAATAGTGGTATAAGCTCATATATATATACACACACACACACACACACACACACACACACACACACACACACACACACGCACACACACACGTGTGTGTGTGTGTGTGTCATTTGCTTTGTTATTTATTTACTTTTTAAACACACACACATATCATCATCATCCAGCATAATCAAAAACTGGATGATGATGATGTCTGTGTGGTTGTGTGTAAAAAGTAAACAGAAATAACAAAGCAAATGACACAGTACAATGAAGAAATATATTAGTTTAACACTTGAAATAATAGAAAAAGAGTCTTAACATTTCAGACACTAATCTTTCACCAGAAGATAGAATGAGAAATGAAAGATAAAGAGTGGGAAGAGGAAAGAATGGAAAAAAAAAGAGAAAAATAAGATTCATGTTTACATATATATTTATACATGTAACATCTATTTTCCATGCTTGCATAGTTTAGACAAATTGTTACATATTGAGGTTAGATCGATCAGGTGACTACATCCTGCTTGTACACTCCATGTTTAGCTTGATATCTTTGGTTGGCTGCACTCCTAACACCACCCACTTTACAGTTTAAAATAGGTGCTTTTTATTGTGGCACTCTCTCTCTCTCTCTCTCTCTCTCTCTCTCTCTCTCTCTCTCTCTCTCTTATATATATATATATATATATCAAGGGTTGGATGTATCTATATAGACCAAGTCCATACTGAAGCAAGGCTACTGACCTCCCAGACAGGTTGGGGAGGTCTGCATCTTGATTATGTATGGTCTCATGTTCTACAGAGTACACAGGAGAAGTTGTCATGTCTTTAACATTCTGTTTGGCAAGCTTTCTATGGCAAGATGCTCTTCCTATTACCATCATTATTATCAATCTTACATCAGCTTTTTACTCCTCACTTGTGGTGCTAACTTTAATGAGTTTGCTTTGAAATGTGTAAGAATGAAGAAGATATCCACTACCCAATGTTGTTTCTGCTTATTCAAGGCTGTTGAAAATATTTGTTTACAAATTGCAATCATAAAACATGGCTGTTAGATGAAGATCAATTATATCTGTTGTATTCCTCTCGGTACTCGCAGAGAAAACACGAGTTATATCAAATAATTTGTGTATTGTATGAAACAACCAAAACGCCCCTCCTCGCAGTAGCAGAATAACATAAAGTAAGTGACAGCAGCAGTCTGTGACCGAGTTTTTAATACCAACGCTGACTGACTGCCCAGGTCACGTGATTCATATGCAAATGTGTGAGCACGTGTAAATTGAATAAAACGAATTTAACAATCCATACAACAATGAGGTTGTGAGTTCAATTCCCAGTCCATACAACAATATCTTCTGCAAAAGCTGGAGATAAACGTTTAGATTTATAATCTGATTCTGATTGATTACTTGAAGTCAGATCTCTATGATGTAATTTTTAAATAAAAAGCAAACAAATCATACAACCATCAAAAATAGTGTGTAACCATTTTGATAACAAACCACCTGAAACTGTCCCTATATCTATGGGGGAAATCTATTTATTCCAAAGTACTTATATTTATTAAATAGACCTTTTATCATAATTTTATATCCAAATACCAGCTTAATAATTAGAAAGTCAGTTATATTACTAAATCCCTCTTCAAAATGATTTGAAAATGATAAGCATTATCTTTCATTAAAAAGATTGTAATGAAAGGGTAAGCGTTGTATTTGCTGATATTAAGTTTATAGTAAAATAAAGTACCAGTGAGGCACTGGGTAGTTGCTGGCCTTGTGCCTAAAGTAGAAACAATTAAGTTTATAGTAAAAGGGTAATAGTTAAAGCCCCCCTTTAGTCATGAATAATCATGGCATTTGCACCTAGAAAGTTCCCCCACCGAGGCAAAAGTCCGAGTTAGGGGTATTTTGTAGAAGACCATCAATTGCCCATACATACAGGTCTCCTCTCTCCCTGCCACCAATGTCTAAAAGAAAGATAAAGGCTGATGCAGCTTGGCATCAGTGATGTCACAACTAATTTCTACAACTGAGTGAAATAAAATGTCTTGCTCAAGGACACAACACACTGCCTGGTCTGGGAATCAAACTTATACCCTCACAATTGTAAGCTCAACATTATAACCACTGAGTTATGCGCCTTCACATAATTTATAGTATTGTGTATAAAAGAGATTTCTGATTTGATGGTTAACCATGTTAACATATGTAATAGCTTAAAGCAAGTAAGCAATGCTTCCTGCAGAAACTTAACTTACATGGACAGCCATATGAGAAGCATCAAGCATGAGACAAGCCCAACAATATTTGACGTGACACTAAGTGAGTATGTGTTTGTATATACATGTGTAGATTTGTGTGTGTGAGTATTTCCGTGTAGTGCAGGGATGGTGCATGTGTTTTGGTGTTCATGTAGATGGGACTTAGGCCTGGTTTGTGGTGGGGAGACCAGATTAAGGAAGACGGGTGGAGCATCCAGGCCATGAGGGTCAGAAGTATATAGAAAAAAATAATTATATACTTATATTTATATACACACACACATATACATATATATATATATAGGAATTGTAACATCCAGTTGCTGTATTATTATTTATATATATAGATGTGTGTGTGTATATGTTATATGTTTGTATGTGTATATATATATATGTATATATATATATATATATATATATATATATATATATATATATATATATATATATATACATATATATATATGTTTCTATGTATATATATATATATATGATTTATGTGTATATATATATGATTTATGTGTATATATATACATATGATTTATGTATATATATATATATATATATGATTTATCTATGTATATAAATATGATTTATGTATATAAATATAATTTATGTGTATATATATATATATATATATATATATATGATTTATGTATGTATATAAATATGATTTATGTATATATATATATGTATATATATATATATGATTTATATATATATGTATATATATATATATATATATATATGATTTACATATATATATATATATATGATTTATATATATATATATATATATATATATATGATTTATATATATATATATATATATATATATGATTTATATATATATATATGATTTATATATATATATATATATATATATATATATATATATATATATATATATATATATATGATTTATATATATATATGATTTATATATATATATATATATATATATATATATATATATATAGGATTTATATATATATATATATATATATGATTTATATATATATATATATATAAATGAGACGTATAGAGATTGTTTTAGCAAGAAGCTAACGGCATTCTATAACATATATTCGACTATAACGTCAAGATGGGAAAAGTAGTTAACGAAAGATTTAGGAAAAATAACTCAAACTCATCTCAAAAGAGAATCAGGATACAAATTCATCCACAGAATTTAGTAAAATCCATGGAAAAATCTATAGACCTTTAACTCATGATAAAACAAAGTTTGAAACACTTATCCTTCAATTTGGAATAACATCAAATGCTCTGTATAGTCTTAAAAGACTATTTCATGAAAACTTTCAGTGGAGATGGTCACGGTTGGAATATCATATATATATATATATATATATATATATGATTTATATATATATTTATATATATATGATTTATATATATATATATATATGATTTATATATATATATATATATATATATGATTTATATATATATATGATTTATATATATATATATATATATGATTTATATATATATATATATATATGATTTATATATATATAAATATATATGATTTATATATATATATATATATATGATTTATATATATATATATATATATGATTTATATATATATATATATATATATATATGATTTATATATATATATATATATATATGATTTATATATATATATATATATGATTTATATATATATATATATATGATTTATATATATATATATATGATTTATATATATATATATATATATGAAAAAGTGAGTCCTTCATCAGTGACCCTCCAACCGTCCTCGGCATTTCATCGCTTTAAGGGCCATATGCCTCAGGTTGGTGCGAACAACGGCTAAAAAAAGTCGTTGGGACACGTAAATAAAGGGGGGCGCTAGAGTAACAACAAAAGGGTTTAAGCAACGGAAAGTGAGTAGAAATAGACAAGTCCCAGATCTCTATGAATATAAACTCTGTGAAATCGTGAACAAGAGACGAAAGACCATCGAACCTGGTAGAAATGTGAGCAAGGAAAGAATTTCGCCCAAGTTTGACGGGGGGGAAAAAAGAGAGAGAGAGAGAAAGAAAAAGGAGAGAAGAGGAAGAAGAAGAAGAAGAAGAAGAAGAAGAAGAAGAAGAAGGAGATAAGGTGGTCTGGTCTACGAATTCGGTAAACGCAAGTTTTGTGAAGTCGCAGACGAAAGAGAGAGAGAAAAAAATTCCATACCAGCTCGGTCAAGACTGCGCGAGAAAAGAATTACACACAGGTCAAACTTGAAGGAGGAGGAGGAAAGAGGAGGAGGAGAAGTAGTGACAGAGAATGAGTGAGTGAAAGTTGAGGAGAGAGTAACAGAGAGGGAGACTGCTAGAAGTGGTAAAGATACAAGGAACGAAACAGACAGGCAGCATGGAAAAGTAATATGTGTAAATATGATGATAATAATGGAGCTGCGGCGTTGCAAATGGGATACATATGAAAAAGTGAGTCCTTCATCAGTGACCCTCCAACCGTCCTCGGCATTTCATCGCTTTAAGGGCCATATGCCTCAGGTTGGTGCGAACAACGGCTAAAAAAAGTCGTTGGGACACGTAAATAAAGGGGGACGCTAGAGTAACAACAAAAGGGTTTAAGCAACGGAAAGTGAGTAGAAATAAATATATATGATTTATATATATATATATATATATATATGATTTATATATATATATATATATATATATATGATTTATATATATATGATATATAAATATACATGTATGATGGTATACTTGCCATCACTGACGCCGATAAGAAGGTAGCTTGGAAGTGTCACTACGAAAGGCTACTAAATGAGGAGAATAATTGGGAGAAAGACAGTCTCCCCCACATCGACCCAATAGAGGGACCAGCAGTGCAAGTTGAAGGAAGTATAATAAGTAAGGTGATCAAAGACATGAAGATGGGCAAGGCAGCCGGGCCTTCGGAAATAGTTGCCGAAATGCTGAAAGCATCTGGCACGGTGGGACACACTATGGTCACCCGGATAGTAAACCAAGTCATACAGAATGGGGTCGTTCCGAAGGACTGGCGCAGCAGCATCATCATTAACTGCTACAAGGGTAAAGGTGATGCCCTAGATAGGGGAAACTATAGAGGCATTAAATTAATTGACCAGGTCATGAAGGTCACAGAAAAAGTAATAGCGCAACTAATCAGAGAGCGAATTGATCTAGACGAAATGTAGTTCGGGTTTGTGTCAGGTAAAAGTACAACAGACGCTCTTTTCATTGTACAACAACTACAGGAGAAGTACCTAGCTAAAAGTAAACCCCTATACTTAGCTTTTGTTGACTTGGAGAAAGCCTTTGACAGAGTACCCCGCTCGATTATCTGGTGGGCCCTTAGAAAACTAGGTGTTGATGAATGGCTTGTGAGAGCTATACAAGCCATGTATAAAGAAACAGCCAGCAAGGTTAGAATTAACAACGAATATAGTGAAGAGTTTAGCGTAAAAGTTGGTGCTCATCAGGGCTCCGTCCTTAGCCCCCTACTATTTATTATTGCCCTTCAGTCTATAACAGAGGAGTTCAAGATTGGCTGCCCATGGGAACTCCTATATGCAGATGATCTAACGCTCATAGCTGAATCAATGGCTGAACTAGAGAAAAAATTCCAAACATGGAAGCATAGCCTAGAATCAAAAGGCCTTAAAGTTAACTTGTCTAAGACTAAAGTTCTAGTTTGTAAGAAGGAAAATAGGGCACCGGTCCCATCTGGGAAATTGCCATGCTCAGTGTGTAGGAAAGGAGTAGGTAGAAACTCCATTTTATGTCCCAAATGCAAAGTATGGGTGCATCAAAGATGTAGTGGGATCACAGGTAAACTATCTAAGAATATAGATTTTATATGTGGCAGGTGCTCTGGTGCAATAAGTAGCAGCAAGTGCCCACAAAATACTAACTCATTCCATTGCACAGATGGTTCTATAGAAATAGTGGACAGCTTCCATTACCTGGGTGATAAAATCAGCAGTGGGGGAGGGTGCTCTGAAAGTACAGTAGCTAGGGTCAGAACGGGATGGAAAAAGTTCAGAGAGCTTATACCACTATTGGCCGCTAAAGGGTTCTCTCTAAAAATGAAAGGCAGGCTGTATGATGCCTGCATACGAACAGCAATGTTACATGGCAGTGAGACCTGGGCATTGTGTGCAGAGGATATACGCAGACTGGAGTGAAACGAAGCTTGCATGCTCCGCTGGATGTGTAATAGTAACATACGTGAACGGCAAAGCATAAACGTACTAAGGGAGAAATTAAAAATAAGAGGGATCAGATGTTGTTTACTCGAGAGAAGACTAAGTTGGTATGGTCACAAGATGCGCATGAAAGACGACAGCTGTATAAAAAAGTGCAGGGCAATAAAAATAGATGGTAGCCACGGAGTAGGCAGACCCAGAAAAACCTGGGATGACTTGATAAATTCCGACCTCACACACTTACACCTCTCCAAGACAATGTCACTGGACCGAGAGGTTTGGTGCTACACAGTAATAGAGAAGACCCGCCTTACCTAAGTACAAAGTGAAACCTACTACAGTCAGTAGGCACCTCTAACAAAATACACCCCGTCCCACTACCCCGACCCTATCCACTTCAATGTAAAGTTATGTTGGTGTCACAACATCCAGCCCGAAACAAATGAGGTCGTGTAGGTGTCATGACAAAAAAACACACAGTCCACGCTGTAATGTGGCCGTGTAGGCAACATGGTAAAAACCTCCAGTGGAAGCCACTGTTTTGACTGCTGTTTGGATTCAGGATCATACTAGTAGATCCAGGTTTCATCTCCGGTGATGATTCTGGTCAGGAAATGCTCTTCATCAACTTCAATTTTGTTTAATATCGCCAAAGACAGATCACTTCGAAAAAATCAGCTGATCAGGGCGCAACACTTTTGGGACCCAGCGCGCTGAAAGCTTGCTTAGTCCCAAACTATCGTGCAGAATTGAATTTGCCGAACCATATGAAATGTCTAGGGACTTAACTAACTGATTAACTGTTATTCTTCGATCTTCTTCAATTAAAGTCTGAACAACCTCAATGTTTTGTTCATTTTTTCCTGGTCTTCCACTGCGATGGTCGTCTTCAAGGTCGTCTCTCCCTTGTTTGAATCGCTGAATCCACTTGTAGACAGCAGTTTTCTTTGGACCAGTAGTACCGTAAACTTTAACCAAAGCCTCCATAATCTGTGTCCCTTTCCATTTCAGTTTCACCAGAAACTTCATATTCAATCTTATCTCAAAATAACTATTTTCCATTGTTCCAAAAAGAGGTGTTTTAAAGAGTACTGTACAATAGTCCACGCATAACTGACTGCAAGTGACTAATAGCAAGGTAAATACCCAGTGACAATGTTCTGACATGTTTCATATTGTTTTAACCTGATTTTTTTCTTGCTACCAAAAAATTCCGTGAACTTTTTGACTATACCCTCGTACATGTGTGTATATATATATATATATATATATATATATATATATATATATATATATGATATATGTTTATATATATATATATATGATATATGTCTATATATATATATATATATATATGATATATGTCTATATATATATATATATATATATACATGTGTATATATACATGTATATATATGTGATTTATGTCTCTCTATATATATATGATATATGTCTCTATATATATATGATATATGTCTATATATATATATATATATATATATATATATATATACACATGTATGTGTATATCTATATATATATATGATATATGTATATATATATATTTCGTTTCTGAATTTGGAACATGACCCTCCCGAAGAATAACAATATATATATATACATGTATACACATATATATATATATATATGTATATATATATATATGTATATATATATATATATATATATATATATATATATATATATATATATATATATATATATATATATATGTATATATATATATATATATATATATATATATGTATATATATATATATATATATATATATATATATATATATATATATATATATGATATATGTATATATATACATGTACATATATGGTATATGTATGTATATATATATATGTATATGATATATGGATGTATATATATGATATATATATATATAGGATATATCTATGTCTAAATATATATATATATATATATATATAGGATATATCTATATCTATATATATATCTATCTATCTAAGGCGGGTAAAATTCCCGAGATCCATGGACGAGTTCTCTCCAGTGGTCTCTGTCCCTCATTATCGCTGCCATGTCCTGCATCTCCAACAGACCAGTGTCTGTCCTTAGGGCATCAACATACGTTAACCTTGGTCTTCCTCTTCTAGTGTGTCCATGTAGGGGCTCCCAAAGGAGTACTGAGTGCAATGTCAACTCTGGATGTCGGTGAGCATGTCCAGCTAACCTCAGTCTCCTCTGTGTCACTTTTGAGCTGACTCTTGGGATGCTCCCATACAGCTCTGAGTTTTTCATCCTCAGTGTATACTGATTAATGTTCAGAGCCATATAGATATGATATATCTATATATATATATATAGATAGATATATATATGTTATATCTATATCTATATATATATATATATATATATATATAGATATATAAATATAGATATGATATATATATATATATGATATATCTATATAAATATATGATATATATATATATGATATATCTATATATATATATATGATATATCTATATATATATATATGATATATCTATCTATCTATATATATATATATATATATATATATATATATATATGATATATCTATCTATCTATCTATCTATATATATATATATATATATATATATATATATATATATATATATATATATATATATATATATATATATGATATATCTATATATATATATATATATATATGATATATGATATATCGATATATATATATATATGATATATCTATATATATATATATATATATATATATATATAAATATATGATATATCGATATATATATATATATGATATATCTATATATATATATATATATATATGATATATCTATATATATATATATATATATATGATATATATCTCTCTCTCTATATATATATATATATATCATCATCATCATCATCATCATCAACGTTTAACGTCCGTGTTCTACGCTTGCATGGGTTTGGACGGGGGTTTTCCCACTTGAGGCAAGAGTGATTGTCTTGCTCGCATAGGACTGTCTGGCAGGTTTTCTACAGTTGGATGCCCTTCCTAACACCAACCACATTTACAGTGTGGGTCTGGGAGGTTTTTATCGTGTTGCCTACACGGCCACATTACAGCGTGGACTGTGTGTTTTTTTTGTCTTGACACCTACACGATCTCGTTTGTTTCGGCCTGGATGGCGCGGCACCAACATAACTTTACATAGAAGGGGGCGGTGTGGATGGGGTGGGGGTGGTGGGACGGGGGTGTATTTTGTTAGAGATGCCTACTGACTGTAGTAGGTTTTACTATGTATTTAGGTAAGGCGAGTCTTCTCTATTACTGAGTACCGCCAAAGGTCTCGGTCCAGTGACATTGTCTTGGAGAGGTGTAAGTGTGTGAGGTCGGAGTTTATCAGCTCGTCCCAGGTTTTTCTAGGTCTGCCTATTCCGTGGCTACCGTCTATCTTTATTGCCCTGCACTTTGTTATACAGCTATCGACTTTCATGCGCATCACGTGTCCATACCAACGTAGCCTTCTCTCGAGTAAACAACATCTGATCCCTCTTATTTCTAATTTTTTCTTTAGTTCGTTTATGCTTTGCCGTTCACGTATATTACTATTACACATCCAGCGGAGCATGCAAGCTTTGTTCCTCTCTAGTCTGCGTATATCCTCTGCACACAATGCCCAGGTCTCACTGCCATGCAACATTGCTGTTCGTATGCAGGCATCATACAACCTGCCTTTCATTTTTAGGGAGAACCCTTTAGCGGCCAATAGGGGTATAAGCTCTCTGAACTTTTTCCATCCAGTACTGACTCTAGCTACTGTACTTTCAGAGCACCCTCCCCCACTGCTGATTTTGTCACCCAGGTAACGGAAGTTGTCCACTATTTCTATAGAGCCCTCTGCGCAGTTGAAAGAGCTAGTATTTGTGGGCACTTGCTGCTACTTATTGCACCAGAGCACCGGCCACATGTGAAATCTATGTTCTATATATATATATATATATATATATATATATATATATATCATATATCTATATATATATATATATATATGATATATCTATATATATATATGATATATCATATATATATATATATAGATATATCTCTCTCTCTCTATATATATATATATGATATATCTATATATATATATATGATATATCTATATATATATGATATATCTATATATATATATATATATGATATATCTATCTATATATATATATATATATATGATATATCTATCTATATATGATATATATATATATATATATATATATATATATATATATATATATATATATATATATATATATATATATATATATATCATATCTATCTATCTATCTATATATATATATATCATATCTCTCTCTCTCTCTCTCTCTATATATATATATATATATATATATGATATATATATCTATATATGATATATCTATATATTTATATATATATATTTATATATGATATATCTATATATATGATATATCTATATATATATATATATATATATGATATATATATATATATATTTATATATATATATATATTTATATATGATATATCTATATATATACATATATTTATATATGGTATATCTATATATATATATATATTTATTGTTATACTTTGGGAGGGTCATGTTGCCAATAAGAAACACACGCACAATTTTCTTTCACTTCAATTTATTATAATAAATTTATAAATTTAGGAATTTATAAATTTCCAGTTGGTTGGTTCCACAACCAGATGATTGTTTATATATTGTCAAAGTTCTTTCGTCACACATTCTGTGACCTCTTCAGTGACTGGGGATTCTTTTCTTTGTTTTTGTGCCTCTCCTTTGTTCTGTCCTACGCCATTTTGTTTTTGTGTGTGTTGTGTGCTTAGTTTGTGCATGTGTTACATCCGGGTGTCTGCGTGTGTTTATATTTGTTTATTTATTTGTTTATTTACATGTTACTGGTTGGTTGTTTGTTCTATGTGTGTGTGTGTTTTCATTTTGTCCTTAATTGTAAGTTGTGATGTTGCTATTCCATTCATGTTTTCTATTTAATTTTGGTTGGAGTTCATTTATGTTTATTGCCTCTGTGATTTGTCTAAACATTGCGTCTTTTCTGTGTGTAGATTCTATTTTTATTTCTATGTTCTCGAATTTACCCTTATGTTATATTTTAGCATGTTGGTAGAGTACAGATGATTCTTTACTATCTTGAAGGTCTCGCCAGTGTTCATTTATCCGTTCTCCTATACTACGAGCTGTCTCACCTATGTACACTATATTCTTATCTCAACATTGTCCTTCAGTACATCTTATGCTATATACTATATTTCTAGTTTTACAGTTAATATGGGGGCTTAATTTACAGATTATACATATCTTATCTATACAGGGAGGTCTTTGAAAATGGTATGTATTGCTGATAAGTGTTTTTATGGAGGTACCTGGTCTTTCTACTATCTTAATATTGAGTTTATGATTATCTAGGTCCCTTCTAAATTTGTAAGCTAATTCACCTCTAGGGGTTGTATCGATGAACATTACACTCTGGTATTTATTGCTATCATACAATGAGTTTATTCTATTAACCTTATTCCTAGTTCTTTCTATTCTATTCCAAAATTTGCTCCTATAAAGGGGCAGGTCCCATTTGTGTCATTATTTACCAATTTTTCCCATTTGGTTCTGGCTCCTCTATATAGTCTGATTTTATCCCTCTGATTGTAACCAGAGAACTGCACATGGTGGATGAAGTGTTGTATGTGTCTCTCTAGTTCTTTGGGGTTGCACATGCGGGACACGTTTCTCATCACCCGTACAAATCGTCAATCAGTATGTTGATTTTGTGTGGTCCGAAACAGCTGCGTTTCGGTGGATCAGATATTTGGAAGTCATGGGTTTGGCATAATGAGAATGGAGGATTTGTTTTTTGTTATTAATGGTATCTAACCAGATATATCTATATCTATCTATCTATCTATCTATATATATATATATATATATATATATATATATATATATGATATATCTATACATATAAAATATATTTATATATGATATCTCTCTCTCTCTCTCTCTCTATATATATATATATATATATATATATATATATATATATATATATGAGTATGTATACGTACATACATATATGTATACAGACGTACAGTAGTATGTATATATATATATACATACATGCACACATATATATATATATACGTATGGATTCACCGAACATTTATTATAATGTTCGGTGTGTTTGTAACTCACTCGATATGCAAATTAGGCTGCTCAGCTGTTAATATGCATAAGGAAAGTATACAAAAAAGGACCGAGCCCACACTGTAAAGTGGACGTGTGGGTGCCACGGAAAAAAAGCACCCAGCACTCACTGTAAATGAGGTTGGTGTTAGAAAGGGCATCCAGCTGTAGAAATCAAGCCAGAATCAGTTCCTGTCCCACCCTTGCAAGCAGGGAAAAGTGGACGTAAAATGATGATGATGATGATGATGTATATATATATATATATATGTCATCATCATCATCATCATCATCATCATCATTTTACGTCCGCTTTTCCCTGCTTGCAAGGGTGGGACGGGTCTTATTCAGCACAGCATCTCTCCACTCGTCACGGTCCCTCGTCATCTCCGCCGTGAGCTTCAATGATCTGAGGTCTGTTCTCACCACCTCCGCCCATGTTTTTCGTGGTCTACCTCTACCACGTCTTCCTTCAACTGGCATTTCCTGGCACTTCTTCACCCATCGGTCATCCTCCATGCACATCACATGTCCATACCACCTCAGTCTCCTCTCCCGTACACTACATTCTATCCCTCTCAGACACAGTTTCTCTCTCAACACATTTATGCTGGGTCGTTCACGCACATTTACACTGCACATCCAACGGAGCATGCTTGCCTCATTTCTCTCCAGCCGTCGCATATCCTCTGCGGTTGCTGCCCATGTCTCACTACCATGCAGCATCGCGCTCCTCACACAGGCATCATACAACCGGCCTTTCGTACGCGGGGAGAAACCCTTCTTCGTCAACAGAGGAAGCAGCTCCCTAAACTTCTTCCAACCCGTCCTTATTCTAGATACTATGGCCTCGGAACACCCTCCTCCCATGCTAATCTGATCTCCTAGGTACCGGAAGCTATCCACCACTTCTATAGCGCCCTCTCGCATTTGAAAAATGTGTCTATCAGTGCGACTTCTACTGTCTAATTTCCCTGTACATCTACTGCATACATATTTCTCCCTACCTGTTAGTTTGCCTGCTATCCCGCTACATCTCTTGTGTACCCAGGACCTGCATTGTGTGCATTTTATAGAATTTATGCCAGTTCCTTTTCTGCATATCGAACATGGCCATTTCCCTGACGGAATCAGGGTTTTGTCCTCTTTTCTACTCATCAACACTTTTGTCTTAGCTAGATTTACTCTCAGTCCTCTTGCTTCCAACTGCTGTTTCCATAGCCGGAATTTATTCTCTAGCTCCTCTACTGATTCTGCTATAAGAGCCAGATCGTCAGCATAGAGAAGTTCCCATGGACAGCCAGTCTTAAACTCCTCTGTTATGGCTTGGAGAACTATAATGAACAAGAGCGGGCTGAGGACCGAACACTGATGTACTCCTACTTGTATCTGAAATTCCTCACTAAACTCCATTCCTACCCTGACTTTACTGAGAGTACCTCTGTACAAAGTTTGCACTGTCCTCACAAGCCATTCCTCAACACCTAGCTTCCTTAGGGACCACCAGATGACAGATCGGGGTACCCTATCAAAGGCCTTCTCTAGGTTAACAAAGGCTAAGTATAGTGGCTTATTCTTCTCTAAGAATCTCTCTTGCATTTGTCTCACCAAGAAGAGGGCATCTGTTGTACTCTTCCCAGGCACAAAACCAAACTGCAACTCATCTAGTTTGACCCTTTCTCTAATTAGTTGTGCTAAAATCGTTTCTGCCACTTTCATAACCTGATCTATCAGTTATGTATATATATATATATATATATATATATGTATATATATATGTATATCATCATCATCATCATTTTACATCCACTTTTCCCTGCTTGCAAGGGTGAGACAGGTCTTATTCAGCACAGCATCTCTCCACTTGTCACGGTCCTTCGTCAGCTCCACCGTAAGCTTCAGTGATCTGAGGTCTGTTCTCACCACCTCCGCCCATGTTTTTCGTGGTCTACCTCTACCACATCTTCCTTCAACTGGCATTTCCTGTCACTTCTTCACCCATCGGTCATCCTCCATGTGCACCACATGTCCATACCATCGCAGTCTCCTCACTCGCACACTACAATTTATCCCTCTCAGACACAGGTTCTCTCTCAACACATCCATGCTCGGTTGTTCACGCACATTGACATTGCACGTCCAACGGCGCATACTTGCCTCATTTCTCTCCAGCCGTCACATATCCTCTGCAGTTGGCTATCATCGAAATATATATAGCAGTAAATAAAGGATTATGAGTTCTTGCAATTGACTTATGTTTCGTCACTATATATATATGTATATATATGATATATATATAATATATATATATATACAAGGGGGTGGACGATATTTGTTCACAATTTTCAACTGCTAATTTTATGCAAATTTCTTTTACTTCCGTTGTCACTCTTGTCTTCATAAAAACAGTGACTATATTTCCATTATTTATTTTCAGAATTGATTATGAATAATTTTGAACCTC
This sequence comes from Eledone cirrhosa, assembly GCA_964016885.1. Classification (NCBI taxonomy): domain Eukaryota; kingdom Metazoa; phylum Mollusca; class Cephalopoda; order Octopoda; family Eledonidae; genus Eledone; species Eledone cirrhosa. Next base: position 318,768,228 of record OZ024743.1, on the reverse strand, counting down.
CTAATTTGTGGAAGAGACACGGAGTTATTCTTGGAATCCGTGCCGGGAGGACAAATAAGGAAATTTCAGACTTTCTCAGTGTCAGCAGGAGAATGGTGGAAAAAGTCAGAAAGGAATTAGAAGATTTGGGATTCGACAACGAAGCAACATCAGAGAGGAAAACACATGATCGACGATCTGACGTCTTCAGAATGCCCGAGTTCATCGCTGAAGTTCAGGATATCATCAACAATGAACCTAGCAAGTCGATGCGTGCCATTGCAAGGGAGAAAGGCATGGATGAAAAGCTCATTAAGCTGGTGGTACATGAAGATATTCGCTACGTTTCATACAAGAGGAGGAAAGGACAATTTCTGTCAAAGGCGATGCAAGAAAAGCGACTGAAACACGCAAAGAAGCTGATCAACAAGTTGAAACACCCACTGGAGCCAGACATGCTGTGGTTTTTCTACAATGAGAAAAACTTCTGCCAAGACCAGAAGATCAACTCCCAGAACAACAGGTGGCTCGCTGTATCATCCAAAGACATGCCCAGAGTCATGCAGACAAAGTTTCCAGCAACAACATTGGTCTTAGGTGTTGTCAGCAGTCAAGGTGACGTCATGCCACCTCACTTCTTCCCTGAGGGCCTCAAGCTGAACATCGATGGCTACATCCGCGTTCTGAGTGAGGTAGTAAAGCCCTGGATCGACCAGGTAGCTGCAGGTAGGCCGTACGTGTGGCAGCAAGACTCAGCACCCTGCCATACCAGCCGAAAGACCCAAGCCTGGCTGTCAGAGAACTTCGTCGACCACACTTCACCTGACATCTGGCCTCCCAGCTTTCCTGACTGCAACCCCCTTGACTTCTTTGTGTGGGGTACAGTGGAACGAGACACCAACAGATCTAGCTGCAATATAAAGACGATCTGAAGGCCAGGATCACAAGTGCCTTTAGGGGCCTAAGTCGGGGGACAGTGACGAAGGCCTGTAGCCGGTTCTGAGGCCGTCATCAAAGCTAATTGCGGGTTTATCGAGTGAGATCGAAAAAACAAGTCATGAAGACAAACTGACCCAAGTTTGATAAATATATCTTAAAAAATAAAACTACTGTGTTATTTTTTCCTAGACAGTAATCTTGCGAACAAATATCGTCCACACCCTGTATATATGATATATATATATATGTATATCATCATCATCATCATCATCATCGTTTAACGTCCGTGTTCCACGCTTGCATGGGTTTGGACGGGGGTAGTCCCACTTGAGGCAAGAGTGATTGTCTTGCTCGCATAGGACTGTCTGGCAGGTTTTCTACAGTTGGATGCCCTTCCTAACACCAACCACATTTACAGTGTGGGTCTGGGAGGTTTTTACCGTGTTGCCTACACGGCCACATTACAGCGTGGACTGTGTGTTTTTTTGTCGTGACACCTACACGATCTCATTTGTTTCGGCCTGGATGGCGCGGCACCAACATAACTTTACATAGAACGGGGTGGTGTGGATGGGGTGGGGGTGGTGGCGGGACGGGGTGTATTTTGTTAGAGATGCCTACTGGCAAGGCGGGTCTTCTCTGTTACTGAGTACCGCCAAAGGTCTCGGTCCAGTGACATTGTCTTGGAGAGGTGTAAGTGTGTGAGGTCGGAGTTTATCAGCTCGTCCCAGGTTTTTCTAGGTCTGCCTATTCCGTGGCTACCGTCTATCTTTATTGCCCTGCACTTTATTATACAGCTATCGACTTTCATGCGCATCACGTGTCCATACCAACGTAGCCTTCTCTCGAGTAAACAACATCTGATCCCTCTTATCTCTAATTTTTTCCTTAGTTCGTTTATGCTTTGCCGTTCACGTATATTACTGTTACACATCCAGCGGAGCATGCAAGCTTCGTTCCTCTCTAGTCTGCGTATATCCTCTGCACACAATGCCCAGGTCTCACTGCCATGCAACATTGCTGTTCGTATATATATATATATATGTATATATATATATATATGTATATATATATGTATATATATATATGTATATATATATATATGATATATATATATATGTATATATATATATGTATATATATATATATGATATATATATATATATATATGTATATATATGATATATATATGTATATATATATATGTGTGTATATATATGGTATGAATATGTATATATATGGTATGAATATGTATATATATATGTATATGTATATATATGGTATATATATATGTATATATATGGAATATATATATATGTATATATATGGTATATATATGATATATATATCATCATCATCATCATTTTATGTCCGCCTTTCCCTGCTTGCAAGGGTGGGATGGGTCCTATTCAGCACAGGATCTCTCCACTTGTCGGGGTCCTTCGTCATCGCCACCGTGAGCTTCAGCGATCTGAGGTCTGTTCTCACCACCTCCGCCCATGTTTTTTGTGGTCTTCCTCTACCACATCTTCCTTCAACTGGCATTTCTTGGCACTTCTTCACCCATCGGTCATCCTCCATGTGCACCACATGTCCATACCATCGCAGTCTCCTCACTCGCACACTACAATTTATCCCTCTCAGACACAGGTTCTCTCTCAACACATCCATGCTCTGTTGTTCACGCACATTGACATTGCACATCCAACGGCACATACTTGCCTCATTTCTCTCCAGCCGTCGCATATCCTCTGCAGTTGCTGCACATATCTCACTACCATGCAGCATCGCGCACCTCACACAGGCATCATATAACCGACCTTTCGTACGCAGGGAGTAACCCTTCTTCGTCAGCAGAGGAAGCTGCTCCCTAAATTTCTTCTAACCCATCCTTATTCTAGATACCCCCATCCTATGCTAATCTGATCACCTAGGTACCGGAAGCTATCAACCACTTCTATAGCACATATCATGTATATATATGATATATATATGATATATAAATATATCATGTATATATATAAAGTAAGTAGTGTAAGATATAAAAATGTAGTGAATCAGGTTGATTTACTTGACTCCTGAAAAACTTGACAGTTCTTTTTGTCTTCTATTCATATACAATAGTCATCATCATCATCATCATCATCATGACAGTTGTGAGTTATTTTTGTTGTTCTCACCCTATCAGTTTATTATTGTCTATACTACAGCCTAAATTAAGAACAGAAACCTCTGCTTCTCTACACCTTTTTTTATGAATAATAATAATAATTGTTTCTACTTTAGGCACAAGGCCAGCAATTACCCAGTGCATTACTGATAACAATAATTATAATTGCTGTTTGTCCTGTACTGTCCTTAATGTCTACTTTGTGTCAACCCTTGTGGTTAATAAAGAAAGCATTATTATTATTATTATTATTATTTCAAATCCCGCCAAGGTTAACTTTGCCTTTCATCCTTACGGGGTCGATAAAATAAAGTACCAGTAATGTACTGGGTAATTGCTGGCCTTGTGCCAATAGTAGAAACAATTATTATTATTATTATTATTATTATTGAAATTATCATCATTGTTGTTACACAATCAATTTCTCTTTAATTGTTGAACAGTATAATTACTTTCATAAGTTTGATGATATATATATATATCTGTATACATAGATATATGTGTGTGGGTGTGTAATATATGAGCAAGATATTATTGCTCTCACCTTTTTTATCTAAGACTTTGGCAATCTGCCCAACCCACTCCAGCCTGAAAAGTGGACATGGAATGGTGATGATTGATGATGGTTCTGTACATTACATAGGGCATTTTTTTCCTTGATCTCTCTTTCTCTCTCTTTCTCTCTCTCTCTCTATTTCTCTCTTTCTCTCTTTCTCTCTCTCTCTCTCTCTCTATTTCTCTCTCTATATATATATGTGTGTGTGTGTGTGTAAAACATGTTTTAGCCATGGTTTTATTTTCCAGTTGTGGTTTACTGATTACATAAACATAAAAGGATCTGACGTGGCATTTTATCATTCACTAAGTCTGTTTTACTTTAAATATCTTAAATACTTTTTTCAGACGTTAAATTACATATAATTGCTTTGTGTTCACTAAATATCTTCCTTCATGTTCTGTAAAAAAACAACAAAAACAACTACAGAAACACATTTAAAACACTGCTAGGTCTGAACAACTCATTAAGAAGATTATACCTACCTGTGGATTTTATTTAGGCTGTTTGTGTGTATTTATTTATTCATATAGATTAGGTATAGCTAGATAATTAATATTTGATGTGGAAAAATAATTATTCTGTTACTATTTCACCTTAATATATGTTTACAACAAGGATATTACTTTTGGAGCTGACAGCAACTATAAATTATATATATATATATATATATATATATATATATATAATTATGATTGTTACCTGAAGCAGATGGACTGTACCTGTTATTCAAAGAGAGTCACACTGAATATCCCTGAGAATTACATTAAGGGTTGATGTTTCTGTGGAAGGTTCAAACACTTGCATCTTTATTTCATGAGTAGTTTGTGCTGTTGAGAAAACAACTGGAACGCTCATTGTTAAAACTGACAGAGGTCCATTCCATTACATTTAAATATGTAAGCTAATTGTTATCTGATGTGAAAAATATTTATTTTCTCTGATTTATTTCACCTCAATATATGTTTACTACAAGGATATCATCTTCTTGAGCTGACAGTGACCATAAAATAATATTTGTTATTTTATGGTATAATATATATGTTTCAATAATCATGGTAGTATCTGAAAATCCTATCAATTTTGTTGCTAAAAAAAGTAAGTATCTATACCACTTATCCCGATAGCAATATATAATTTGTTTACGTAGCTGATCTTTCAGATCTTTATGAAGCTCTGAGGGGATAAAATTAATTTAAAAGTGATATGCTCATGTGTGGAGATGTTATAAAATAGCAGCCGGTGGCTACTTGTTTTTCCATCTTTAAGGGTTTTCACCCTCTTTTCTAGGCTATTTTATAACATCTCCACGCATGAGCACACCACCATATATACTATTTTTTTTATCCCTCTTATTACCATATTTCTAATGAAAGAAACTGCCTATGTCATTAACCCTTTCATTACCATATTTCTAATGAAAGACACTACCTATGTCATTAACACTTCCATTACCATATTTCTGATGAAAGACACTACCTATGTCATTAACCCTTTCATTACTATATTTCTAATGAAAGACACTACCTATGTCATTAACCCTTTCATTACCATATTTCTGATGAAAGACACTACCTATGTCATTAATCCTTTCATTACAATATTTCTAATGAAAGACACTACCTGTGATTTTAAGATCAAAACATTGAATGAATTTAGCAACTACTATCTTTTTCATAAATTAATTGATATTTGAAGTATGCTGCAAGATTTTTAGATAAAACATAGCCACTTTAAAACAATTGTGTATAATAGAACTAGGGATGGTTTTAAGCTTTGGTATCAAAAGGAAGTCCATTGTTGATATATTTCTGCTTTTTTTTTTTTTGCTTTTTCTTTAAATCCTTTCATCATCATTTTACATTTGTTTTCTATAATGGCATTCTTTAGTGGTCTGTCACATTCCATATTTGGCATGTATGCCCTTCCTAACACCAATCACTTTGCAAGGTGTACTAAGTACATTTTTTCAAGGCACCACTAGTATCACTTTATAGAGTGTAGTGAATGAATGGTTTGTTTTGTTTTTTTGCACTAGAACTGCACTTTACAGAGTTTACTGGGTACATTTTATCATGGCGCTAGCACTAAAGAATTTGTCATATTCTCAACTCGACTGAAGAACCTTCTCAAACCCTATATTGTCTCTGTTTGCATCACCAACACTGTAGCTTCTGGTCTTGTATCATATCTATTTCACCAGTCAACTGAGTCCTGTGTCATCTCCTCCATGAAGTTTGGTTTCTTTTTTTATACAACTTTTGCTCTTCTTAAGCCTCACATGAACATACAAGCGCAATTGTCTCCCTTCCACACTAGATTCAATTTCTCTAATACTCAGTTTTTCTCTCAATTCACTTGTTCTCTGCCAATTTACATAACAATAGCAAACACATCCAGCAAAGCATGCATACTTCATTTCTTTTTAGCTGCAGCAAATCTTCTTCTACATTCATGGTCCACGTCACACTGTCATGTATCACAGCAGTTCAAACACTTTGAAAGAGAAGTGTTTTGTTGCCAGCAGAGGTAACAACTCCCTGAGCTTCTTCCACCCTGTCCTTACTCTGGTTACTCAGTACATTCACCTCCATTGATGATGAGGTCACCAGATGTTGGACTTATCAACTACTGGACTGGCTTGTATGTTGTGTTCTTGAGCAAAACACGTCATTTAACATTGCTCCAGTATACTCAACTAAAAATGAGTACCAGCAATAGGTGTGTTTGTGCACTATATGGAGTTTCTACTTACTCTTTTTCAACATTTTGAACATGACCATTTATCTGATAGCATAAGAATCTTATTCTCTTTCCTACTTATTAAAACTTAAAACTTTTCTAGGTTTACTTTGAAACCCTTTGATTCCAGATTTTGTTTCCATGCCTGGAACTTCTCCAATTCTTTTGTAGTTGGCACTTTGAGCCCCTGATTATATATATATATATATACGTGTGTGTGTGTGTGTTGGAATTCCAGATTTCTAAAGAAATACAGTATGTTTATAAATAAACATTTAGAAAGCCATAGCTATGCAAAAAACACTAGCAGCTCTTGCCACCTGGCATTGTCCAGCAGAAGCAATTGTCGATGCATAAACTGAACTGGTTCTCATCAAGATGATCCCTCCCGCTCTTGCAACTGCTGGACTTTGAAAACAAGTGAGAATATATAGTTTTCTCATCTGCGTAAATGAGGTGATTAATCTCATTTGCATATGAAGCTGTATTTATAAACATATCGTATTTCTTTAGAAATACGAAATTCCAATACGTATCTGTTTACAGCTAAATTCTAATTCTATTATGAGTTGAGCCAACTTATACAGCTTCATATGCAAATGAGATTAATCACCTCATTTACACAGACGATAAAACTATATATTCTTGCCTGTTTTCAAAGTCCAGCAGTTGCAAGAGTGGGAGGAATCGTCCTGATGAGAACCAGTTCAGTTCGAAATACATTGACAATTGTCCCCCCTTTGCTTCTGCTGGACACCACCAGGTGGTGATAGCTACCGGTGTTTTTGCATAGCTATGGCTTTCTCAATGTTTATTTTTAAACATACCGTATTTCTTTAGAAATACGAAATTCCAATACATATCTGTATACAGCTATGCTCGCATACCAACATACACCAACACATACCAATACCAACACACCAACACATACCAATACACCAACACATACCAATATACCAACACATACCGATACACCAACACAAATCATGCCAACATACCAACACATACCAATACACCAACACATACCAACATGTACCAACATACCAACATGTACCAACATACCAACACATACCAACATACCAATACACCAACACATACCAACATGTACCAACATACCAATACACCAACACATACCAATACACCAACACTTACCAACATGTACCAACATACCAACACATACCAACATACCAATACACCAACAGATACCAACATGTACCAACATACCAACACATACCAACATACCAATACACCAACACTTACCAACATGTACCAACATACCAACACATACCAATACACCAACACATACCAACCCATAACAATTCATACCAATACATACCAACACATATCAATACATACTAATATATAACAATTCATACCAATACATACCAACACATATTAACACATACCAATATACCAACACATACCAATACACACCAGGCATTACTTTTAACAATGCTCTAAAATAAAATAAATTTTCAACATTCTTATGAACATCAAAGATAGTTAAGGTCATCATCATCATCATTATCATTTTTTTTTAAATTATTTGTGAAGTCCTTCATTAGAAATACACACTATTTCAATTAATTAATGGTGAATTTCAAGGGATTTGTTAAAATTGTAAATTATTTCATTACTAAAATAGTAATTTAACATATGGTTATTATATTATGCTGGCAGATTTTAATTTAAATAGGAATTCTTTAAAATGGGTGGTTTTGTTAATAGAACCAGAGCTGGGTTTGATTGTGTTTATATCAAAAAGTGTTTGAATATTTTATAGAACCAACATTAGAAAACATTTGATGATAAAGTTGATTATCTGTAAGCCCATTCAGGAAGATATTTTTAAGAAAACACACCATAGTTCACTGGAAAATAATGTGTTATTTCAAGAAACTATCTCATTTATAAATATATTGAATTAGTGAAAGTGCATGACTTAGTGGTTAGGGAATTAGATTAGCAATTATGAGGTTGTGAGTTTAATTCCTGGACAATGCGTTATGTCCTTGAGCAAGACACAGATTAGTGTCCAAAACCTTGAGACCCTCTTCCTACTATTTCAAGCGGTAAACTAATATGTTCCTTCCATATACTGTACCGATTGTGTTGTTATTTATGTTTACCTTATATATATATGTGTGTGTGTGTATATAAAAGTTTAATTAGTAGAGAGATCTACTTTGTTATGAAATAACATGATGATCCAATGCTCAAAGTGTTATTACAATCAACAATCATTTAGAGCAAAAATATCCAAAATAGGGTAAGTTCCAATAATTGCACTTTGAATACATTTGAAAATTGAATAATGAACCCTTGGTTCATTATATGGACATTAAACAATGATGATATATATTAGAGAGTCTGGCTCCAACTCTCAAATATATTTACACTCTACAATCCCTAGTAATGAAAACTGCTGAATGTTGCTAGCTTAAAACTGGTAAAATCCTGATATATATATATATGTTTAATTAAATATGTATATGATGCAATACTGATTCTTTGTTCCCTTTAATTATTTTATATATATATATATATATGAGAGAGAGAGAGAGAGAGAGAGAGAGAGAGAGAGAGAGAGAGAGAGAGAGAGAGAGAGAGTCTAATCCCTGCCAGCGTGGAAAACAAATGTAAAAAGATGATACACATTTAAACTATATTTTAGTTGATGTAACTTTCAATCAATATCAGATATGATTTTCCTGGAAGTGTATATAGTAACTGACTGGATATGTCTTGAAACAATTAAGGCAGCCGAAGTGTTCCAATGACAATGGTCAGTTGCATCTATCAATACATAATTCCAACTTTTGTTGATGGGTTTCAGGTTCCTGTCAGTTGTTTGCCACCAGTTCATCTTGGAACATCCTCTTTCCAGGGGGAGGGGGGGCGGGGGTACCAATACTGGACCTAATTAGTATGTCTGTCACTTGGGAATCATGTGAGATGTCCCAACCAGCCAAGTTGATGCTTGTACATGATGTTAGACACATGTAGTTGATGGATTTGTTGACAGACTTCTTTGTTGGTAATGAAGTCATTCCACTTAATGCCAAGAATTTTGTGTAGGAATTTGGTGTCAAAAGCACCTAACTGGTTGTCTTGATTAATCTTCAGATTCCATGTTTCACACCCATACAAAAGCACATTTTAAAATCTCATCTTGGTACCAAGCGAAAGATTTTTTTTGCTTCTCCAGATCTTGTTTAGCTTTTGTTTGTAAAAATAGTTAATGACACACTCATCTACTATGTGACAAAAGCATAAACATTCATGATTGACCTAGTTGATAAGAGCATTAGCTTACTTTGTATAAAAATATAGATTTCTCTTCTGTTACTATATATATTCATACATATGACACCTGATGAAAATCAGAGATCAAACCAAATGAAACAATGCAATCGCTAAAAAGAAAAAGGTTAATCTGAACAATGGTAAGAAACAAAGCAAGCATGCCCCACAAAGCATGACAGCTCTCAGATCATTTGAACACTGTCATTCATGCATACTTATATGTGCATGAATATCACTACACAATGACAATACACAAATGAACTGAAAGAAAAAAACTGTGTTTAACTCTTTCATTGCATTTATAATGAAAAACATAGCCGATTATTTTCAAATCTCTTGAGAGAATTTGAAGGGATTAGTAATATAGCTAATTTTCTCAATATTAAGCTCATGTTTGGAATATAATTTGACAAAGTTTCTTACATAAAACTATGATAGAAAGTTTTGACATTTTAAAATAAAATATTATATATCATAGAACCAAGAACAGTTTCAGATGGTTTGGTATCAATGGGTTGAATGACAAAAATTATTTTAAAACCTAAATCATAGGGGATATGTTTGTGTATGTGTGTGTGTATATCATCATCATCATCATCATCATCACCATTTAATATCCATTTTTCCATGCTGGCATGGGTTAGATGAGTTATCTTGTTATGAGCAATGCCAGGTCAGGTGACCATATCTTGCTCATACAGAACTGATTTTGGCTTGGTTTCTACAGCTGAATGCCCTTCCTAACACCAACCTCATTTACAGTGATTACTGGGTGCATTTTTGTCGTGATGTCTGCACAACCTCTTTACAGTGTGGACTGGGTGCATTTTGTCATGACACTGACACGACCACTTTACAGTGTTGTTATATATATATATATATATATATATATATATATATGAGAGAGGGAGAGATGAATTAGAGATATACTACTGCTATATGCTGACCGAATTTTAGACAATCAACATTTCATGTCTCAGAAACAGATTGTGTGTTAATCTACATTTGTAAATGTGTAGATGTTTGTGTGTGATTTTCAATAAATACACATAGTCTTAATTATAGGGGATTGATAATTATTTTATTGAATTGCTGAATAGCTGCCTACTTTGACAGGATTTAAACTAAAACATTGTAAATTGCCAAAAAAGTTTATAAATAAGTGTTTCTAGTTTTGGCTCAAGACCAGTAATTTGAAAGGAAGGGGAAAGTCAATTAAATTGACCCCGGTGCATTACTAGTACTTTATTTTATCAACCCCATAAAGATGAAAGGCAAAGCTAACCTCAGCGGGATTTAAACTCAAAATGTAAAGGGTTGTAACTATATGCTGCACTGCATATTGTCCGATGCTCTACCAATACTGCCAATCCACCTTAAAAAGCTTATAAATAATATAATCTATGCATGTATCTTACCAGCAAAAAAGAAAAAAATATGAAGGTGCCGATAATCAGGTTGGATTAAGAAACCATGTTTCCATTTACCTTTCCATTACTGATACTTTCTGCTCGTCATAAGTTCTGTCTGAATGCAGGATTTGAACACACAACTGGATCAATACTTTACAATATTTGTTCTTTCTGCAGTCAAAGTTCAAAACCCAGTACAGTCAACTTTACCTTTCATCCTTCCCTGGTCAATAAATAAAATACCAGTCCAGCAGAGACAGGGGATTGGAAGAATTATTAATGCACCAGATGGAATGCCTTGTTGTATCTGTTCCAGCTCAGTGTCTGATTTCTGTCACTGGAAAAGTTGTGATGTTTCTATCGAGAGTTACAATTCACTTTAGAGAGCTTCTATTGTTGACAATAAAAGGTTTCTCCCCATGTACAAAAGGATGGCTATAAGATGCATATGTGTGAAGTGCGATGCTGCATAGTAGTGAAACATGGGCAGTTATTATAGAGGACATGCATAGACTGGAGAGAAATGAAGCACCCATGCTACATTGGATGTGCAATGCAAATGTGAGAGAAAGGCAGAGCTTGGATGAACTGAGGGAGAAACTGGGTTTAAGAGGAAGCTGAAGTGGTGTGCAAGAGAGAAGACGGCATTGGTATGGACATGTGATGCACATGGATGATGGTTGCTGGATGAAGAAATGCTAAGAAATCCCAGTAGAAGGAAGCCACAGTAGACATAGACCAAGGAAGACCTGGGCGGAGCTGGTGAGAGCTGATCTCAAATTGCTGGGACTTTTTTTTGCACAGAGAAGATGACAAATGAATGCGATGAGGGGAGAGATGCTGAGCGGACCCAGCCAACCCATGCAACCATGGAAAAATAGGCATAAAAATGATGATGATATATATATATATATACTATTATAGAAAGGACTTCTACAGGACTAACGGATGAAAAAGTTCTAGTCCTGTCGAAGTCATTTCTATAAAATATATATGCCTATACTCTACTAACATAATGCGTACCTTTTTTAACTATGGTCACCTCCCGATATACATCAGGAATCTACCTTTATATATATTTTATTATCATGTTTCTAATGAAAGACAATGTTTATGTCATTTACCCTTTTGTTACCATATTTCTAATGAAAAACACTGTTTATGTCATTAACACTTTCATTACTACATTTCTAATGAAAGATACTGCCTTTGTCATTAATCCTTTCATTACCATATTTCTAATGAAAGACACAGACACAGTCACCTGACCCATCTAATCAATTCTAGTGTGGAAAATGGACATTAAACAATGATGATTAACACTTTCATTAACATATTTTTAATGAAAGAAAATACGTATCTAATTAACACTTCCGTTACCATATTTCTAATGAAAGGCACTGCCAATGATTTTCAACAAATTGTGAAAATAATAAAGAATTTTGAGAGACTTTGTAATATAACCAACTTTCTCATTATTAAACTGATACATGGAACATAGCTTAGTGGTTAGAGAATTAGATTTGTGATTATGACGTTATGAATTTGATTCCCAGATGGGGTGATGTGTTATGTCCTTGAGCAAGACACTTATTTCACGCTGCTCTCTTTTCCATAAGTTGCAACAAGTAGATAGTGTCAGCAATGGAAATATTATTTCCTTGGTCCGATTTGATGAGTTCCACCTCACTTGGTAAACGAATAGGGTCTGGGATTTTGCCAATCAATTCAGTGAAACATACCTTATCAAAGGTTCTTACAAAAGTTATTATTGGAAGGTTTTAACTAAATATAAACACTTTAAAACAAACAGTTTGTATCATATCACCAGTTTGTATCATATCAAAGGTTCAATATACACACATACTTCACAAACATATGCATGCACACATGATGATGGCTGCCGCCTCGTTATTGAGTATGGCCATTGCACGATATACCATTATTAATAATTATTAATTAATTCTATCGTGCAATGCCTGTGCATGAACATATTTTTTAAAGTGAGGAAAGACTGTGCACTGAGCCAATCCCACTCTCTGAGCGACAGTAGCTATAACCCGAAAAGAAGAAAAGATCAACATCATTGGTAACTACTGAGCCGCAGGTTTTATATCGGAGTTATCCCAGTTTCCTGAGTTGCCTTCTCCTAGAAGAATGCCCTGACAAAGGCTAGGGGTCCTTAACTCCCAGTGGTTTAATCACACGATCACATACATATATGTGAAATGCACTTCCATTGCTTTTGATGGTGAGTGTTCAAGTTGTTTGATCAACAGAGCAGCCTACTCATGAATTTTACATTCCACAGACACGTGTGCCCATAATACAATTCTCAGGGAGATTCAGCATGATGTACATGACATGGATAACCCTTTGAATTACATGTACATTCCACACAATGAGCTTCCAAACAGTTACCATCTACCCAATTCCACTCCCAAGTCATGGATCAACTCAAGGCTTGGTATATGTCACCTAAAATGTCACGTAATGGGTTGAACCCAGGACATATTGATTGAAAAGAAAATTACTTAAACATCTAGCACTGTTCTGTTCACATATATATATGCACTTCCACACACACATACATACATGTATTCATGTAAAAGATTGAGATAAGAAAGGAAATCACACCCAGTTTTGTAATGTATTACATGAAAAGTGTTTTGTTTGATTCTCACAAGGCAAGTTTCAGTTGAATATACAAATTACATTATGAAAAAAGAACAAATACACACCTAAAATGTGTGTATGTGTGTGCGTACACATGTGTGTATATATATATATATATATATATATATATATATATATATATATATATGTATAATACTTTACCTGTATATACATCTATGTATATATATATGGAGGCACATATATATGTATGCAGTAGATGTACAGGGAAATTAGACAGTAGAAGTCGCATTGATAGACACATTTTTCAAATGCAGGAGGGCGCTATAGAAGTGGTGGATAGCTTCCGGTACCTAGAAGATCAGATTAGCATGGAAGAAGGGTTTTCCAAGGCCATAGTATCTAGAATAAGGACGGGTTAGAAGAAGTTTAGGGAGCTGCTTCCTCTGTTGACGAAGAAGGGTTTCTCCCTGCGTACGAAAGGCCGGTTGTATGATGCCTGTGTGAGGAGCGCGATGTTGCATGGTAGTGAGACATGGGCAGCAACTGCAGAGGATACGCGACGGCTGGAGAGAAATGAGGCAAGCGTGCTCCGTTGGATGTGCAGTGTAAATGTGCATGAACGACCCAGCATAAATGTGTTGAGAGAGAAACTGTGTCTGAGAGGGATAGAATGTAGTGATGTAATGTACGGGAGAGCAGACTGCGATGGTATGGACATGTGATGCACATGGAGGATGACCGATGGGTGAAGAAGTGACAGGAAATGCCAGTTGAAGGAAGATGTGGTAGAGGAAGACCACGAAAAACATGGGCGGAGGTGGTGAGAACAGACCTCAGATCACTGAAGCTGACGGTGGAGATGACGAAGGACCGTGACGAGTGGAGAGATGCTGTGCTGAATAAGACCCATCCCACCCTTGCAAGCAGGGAAAAGCGGATGTAAAATGATGATGATGATGATGATGATGATTATATATATATATTTGTTTTTTATAATTTTCACGTGTGTGTTTGTGCAAACCCATCCAAGTATGGAAAATAGACATTATACAGTGATGGTGGTATATGTATAAGCATATAGAAATATTTCTCTATATCATCATCATCATCATCGTTTAACGTCCATCTTCCACGTTTGCATGGATTTGGACGGGAGTTTTCCCACTTGAGGCAAGATTTGTTGTCCTGCTCGTATAGGACTGTCTGGCGGGTTTTCTATGGCTGGATGCCCTTCATAACACCAACCACGTTTACAGTGTGGACTGGGAGGTTTTTACCGTGTTAAATATATATATGTGTGTGTGTATGTACTTTCTATATTTTATACAAAATGTTGTCTCCTGATCAGTTTTAATATGATTTTATCAAAACAAACGATTGTCTAACACTTAAGTATACTGAAGTTTTTATATACAGTTCTTGTGTGTGTGAATGGGAATGATATTTTGGAATTCCTCAATATTAAATAAGTAATATTTGGGATATCTCTGCTCCTGCTAACAATTCTCAACTTGCAAATGTTTTCAACATTGACTTTTCGGCAGAAAACGAAGTTTATTCACAATCTGGGATAATAGACTTAAAATCTTATTTTCCTGGCGAGAAACTTTATCTATATTTCTTATATTCATATATATATATATATATATATATATATATATATATATATATATTTATATATATATATATGAATATATATGAATATAAGAAATATCGATATATAGATCTATATGATATATACATATATATATATATGTGTGTGTGTGTATCCCAGGTTCAATCAGGGGTAACCACAGTAAGTAAGGTACTCAATACATAGCAGAGTATAAATATTCCTTCGAATGAAACAGTTCTAGTCCTGTAGAAAGTACATACACACACGTCTAACCCATGCTAGCATGGAAGAACGGACGTAAAACGGTGATGATGATGATGATATATATATATCATGTAGATCACCCACATTAGGGAAGCTGTCCTATATACATATATAGGTGTGTGGTTATATTTAGTTTATATATTCTATAAGCTACTTACATGTGTTGAGTGCTCATTCAGACAATGTTTTAACATTTTACATTTTATGTTCAATGGCACATAAACATCTCCTTTAGTATATAAATATATATCCCCCCCCCCTACACACATATATATATATATATATATATTAATCTAACTAAAATTGCCTCCTGTGTTTTGTTTGTTTCTTTTATTAACTATATATATATAAACTAAATTAATATTTATAGGTGTTAGTTGAAGTGTTTCTGAGTGGAACACAATGCTTTTGATGCACTCTTAACTCCCCAGAATATTCCAGTGTGTTTCAGTTGTGATGTATCAAATTCCACTCTCAGAATCACTGTGTTTCTTTAGTTGAATCATGTGTCTCAACGGAACTCTTCATATTGTGAGTTGAAATTGTAGAATTGGCCTTCTAGTGCTGTCTCAACTTATATATACACAGACACACATACAAACACATGTGCACACACGCATAGTTACATTTACACACACACACACACACACACACACACATATATATATATATATAGACACACGCACACACACACACGCACACACACACACACACACACACACTTTTGGCAATCTGTTTGGCTTAAATCCTTACTGAATTTGTATGAGTTCACAAAAGACATTTACAAATAACAACTCTAGGAAGCCTTAGAAAAGTTAGGAGCCACTGAATCTGTGGTATGTGCTTGATTCTTAGAGACAAATGCCAAAATTTGTCTGAGAATATACTGTCTTGGCATGAGTTCTGATAATGAGTATCAACTCTGAAATACCTCAATACCCTGCTCTAACACTGATACCAATGTTGCTGTGATATGATCCCAGCTTGAAAAGATGTAACAACTCTGAAATACCTCTATACATTGCTCTAACACTGATACCAATGTTGCTGTGATATGATCCCAGCTTGAAAAGATGTAACAACTCTGAAATACCTCTATACATTGCTCTAACACTGATACCAATGTTGTTGTGATATGATCCCAGCTTGAAAAGATGTAACAACTCTGAAATACCTCTATACATTTCTCTAACACTGATACCAATGTTGCTGTGATATGATCCCAGCTTGAAAAGATGTAACAACTCTGAAATACCTCTATACATTGCTCTAACACTGATACCAATGTTGCTGTGATATGATCCCAGCTTGAAAAGATGTAACAACTCTGAAATACCTCTATACATTGCTCTAACACTGATACCAATGTTGCTGTGATATGATCCCAGCTTGAAAAGATGTAACAACTCTGAAATACCTCTATACATTGCTCTAACACTGATACCAATGTTGCTGTGATATGATCCCAGCTTGAAAAGATGTAACAACTCTGAAATACCTTTATACATTGCTCTAACACTGATACCAATGTTGCTGTGATATGGACCCTGTTTGAAATACTCACAGCAAAACTCAATATATTTGATCATTCCGTTTTTTATTTATGTTATTCTGTTCTTTTACTGTGTTAGTTACTCAATAATCTCTTCTT
The DNA here is from genome assembly GCA_964016885.1 of Eledone cirrhosa. Classification (NCBI taxonomy): domain Eukaryota; kingdom Metazoa; phylum Mollusca; class Cephalopoda; order Octopoda; family Eledonidae; genus Eledone; species Eledone cirrhosa. Next base: position 318,750,957 of record OZ024743.1, on the reverse strand, counting down.
TTTTTTTATTGGTTTGCCATTAGACTGTGACCATGCTGGAACACTGCAATTACTGGTTTCAGTCATTAGGCTGTGGAAATGCTAGGGCACTGCTATTACTGATTTCAGTCATTAGGCTGTGGCCATGCTGGGGCAATGCCATTACTGGTTTCAAGTCATTAGACTGTGGCTATGCTAGGGCACTGCTACTACTGGTTTTAGTCATTAGACTGTGGCTATGCTGGGGCAGTACCATGACTGGTGTTGGTCATTAGACTGTGGCCATGCTGGAACACTGCCATTACTGGTTTCAGTCATTAGACTGTGGCCATGCTAGGGCACTGCTTCTACCAGTTTCAGTCGTTAGACTGTGACCATGCTGGGGCAATGCAATTAGTGGTTTCAGTCATTAGACTTGTGGCCATGCTGGGGCAATGCAATTACTGGTTTCAGTCATTAGACTTGTGGCCATGCTGGGGCACTGCCATTACTGGTTTCAATCATTAGACTGTGGCCATGCTGGGGCACTGCCATTACTGGTTTCAATTATTAGACTGTGGCCATGCTGGAGCACTGCCATTACTGGTTTCAATCATTTGACTGGCCATGCTGGGGCATTGCCATTACTGGTTTCAGTTATTTGACTGTGGCCATGCTGGTGCACTGCTTTAAAGGAATTTAGTCAATCACATTAATCCTAGTATTCATTTTTTCAAGTCTGGTAATTATTTTATGAATCTCATTTTGATAAACAGCTATTGGATGCATACACAAATTCCACTTGTGCAGCATTCAGCTACCTGAGGCTATAGAAAGAGAAATTTATCCAAGAGTGGCATGCAACATGGACCAAAACCGAAGTGATGTGGTTGCATAGCAAACTCCTTAACCACACAGCTATGACTGTGCCTATGTCTATATTTACAAGAAATTTTGTCTGTCAAGTCAACATTTTTGTATTTTTTCTTAAACACATATTGTTCTTTACCAAGAGCCTATTATATAAATGATACTATTCCAGAACAGTTGTGCAAGTTAAGCTTGTTTTCTTATATGATTCATCTTGTTTTTTGTCTTTCTGTAATTTTCTGTAATCAAATTATTTAATCACTGAATGTTTGTTTAGGAAAAAATATTTAATTATCCATGCAGTCATCAAGATAATAAAAATCAAAGAGAAATTTCTTTTCTGCTATTACTTAAAGCTAAAACTTCCTTTTAGCCTGCTGTGAGCCTGCTGAGATACTTTATCATAAATACATCTCTGATGAAAGGACACTTAAAAAGCAGATGACATTATATATAAACAACAAAATAACTGACAATGTCAGGCATAGCATGACATTGTTGGCTGGATGGTTGGCTGGATGGCAGGTTGATTGGATGGTGGGTTGGTTGGCTGGATGGTAGGCTGGTTGGTTGGTTGGATGGTGGGTTGGTTGGCTGGATGGCAGGCTGGTTGGTTAGTTAGATGGTGGGTTGGTTGGCTGGTTGGTTGGTTGGATGGTGGGTTGGTTGGCTGGATGGTAGGCTGGTTGGTTGGTTGGATGGTGGGTTGGTTGGCTGGTTGGATGGTGGGTTGGTTGGTTGGATGGTGGGTTGGTTGGCTGGATGGCAGGCTGGTTGGTTAGTTAGATGGTGGGTTGGTTGGCTGGATGGCTGGCTGGTTGGTTGGGTGGATGGTGGGTTGGTTGGCTGGATGGCTGGCTGGTTGGTTGGTTGGATGGTGGGTTGGTTGGCTGGATGGCAGGCTGGTTGGTTGGTTGGATGGTGGGTTGGTTGGCTGGATGGCAGGCTGGTTGGTTGGTTGGATGGTGGGTTGGTTGGCTGGATGGCAGGCTGGTTGGTTGGTTGGATGGTGGGTTGGTTGGCTGGATAGCAGGCTGGTTGGTTGGGTGGATGGTGGGTTGGTTGGCTGGATAGCAGGCTGGTTGGTTGGGTGGATGGTGGGTTGGTTGGCTGGATAGCAGGCTGGTTGGTTGGGTGGATGGTGGGTTGGTTGGCTGGATGGCAGGCTGGTTGGTTGGGTGGATGGTGGGTTGGTTGGCTGGATGGCTGGCTGGTTGGTTGGATGGTGGGTTGTTGGCTGGATGGATGGCTGGTTGGTTGCCTGGATGGATGGCTGGCTGGTTGGTTGGATGGTGGGTTGGTTGGCTGGATGGCTGGCTGGTTGGTTGTTTCACTCACTAACAAACTTAACTTTTCTTCAAAATATATTGCACACAACTATATTTCTAATTAAATACACTGCATTTCAATTAATTAAGCAAGAGCTCGGAGGAATTTACAAAAATTACTGTTTCAGTATTCCAATGGTAATTGTAACATAACTAAACAAAAGGTCCTTATATGAAATTTTGTTAGATTTTAATTTTAAGAAAGAACCCTTAGATATAAGTCACAGCATATGTGTGTGTGTATATATAAGTGTAGGAAGAACTCAAACTTGTTTATAATGAGTTTTTAATATAGATTGCTTACAAATACACAAGCACAATAAATTATATATGTGTATGCATATATGTGTGTCTGTGTGTGCTCTGAGAAAATAAATTTACACCCTACCTACAAGTATCAAGTAGTCATTCATTTAAAGATTGCATGTTTTAAGTACATTCATTCTTATGTGTGTATGTATGTGTATATATATATATGTCAGGTCACCAGTTGGTGCTACTGGTAACATGTATCCCAGTACAACCTGACTCATGGTCGGGTCGTTGGCGACTAAACTGGCAACCCCACCAAGGTTTCTTGGTGAGGAGGGTGACTTTGGACATCCTGCAGGAATAAAAACAAAACCTGTCAAAGGGCAAAGGAGCTCTTAAGAGTCAATGGCCATCCAAAATCACCGGGAGAGGTGAGCCCTTAGCCATTGTCAAGGCAGAATTCTAGGAGAAGGAAAACTCCGATATAACACCTGCAACTCTGATGGTATCCAATGATGTTGACTTGTTCTTCTTTTTGGTAAATATCATCTTTGTTAAGAGAGTGGGACTGGCTTTGTGCAGTGCGTTTGCTCACTATAAAAGCTTCACGGCACAGGCATTGCTTTATATCTGGAGATCTCTCTGCACTTGTCATCACATGGTACCATGGGCCCAGCACTATGTGTCAATAATTGTCACAAGTGCAGTGTTTGTACCAGAGTTTTCAAGTCGTTGGCTGGACTAAGAACTCACACTCATTCAGCGCATCGGTAGGGGTTCTCCTACATGGATATAAAGTAGTGGCCGTACTCGAAAACGAGTTGGCAGCCACCATATATATATATATATATATATATAATGTGTATATATATATATATATATATATATATATATATATATATATATATATATAATGTGTATATATATATATATAATGTGTATATATATATCATCATCATCATCATCAACGTTTAACGCCCGTGTTCCACGCTTGCATGGGTTTGGACGGGGGTATTCCCACTTGAGGCAAGAGTGATTGTCTTGCTCGCATAGGACTGTCTGGCAGGTTTTCTACAGTTGGATGCCCTTCCTAACACCAACCACATTTACAGTGTGGGTCTGGGAGGTTTTTACCGTGTTGCCTACACGGCCACATTAGAGCGTGGACTGTGTGTTTTTTGTCGTGACACCTACACGATCTAATTTGTTTCGGCCTGGATGGCGTGGCACCGACATAACTTTACATAGAAGGGGGTGGTGTGGATGGGGTGGGGTGGGGGGGGGGGGGGGGGTGTATTTTGTTAGAGATGCCTACTGGCTGTAGCAGGTTTTACTATGTATTTAGGTAAGGCGGGTCTTCTCTGTTACTGAGTACCGCCAAAGGTCTCGGTCCAGTGACATTGTCTTGGAGAGGTGTAAGTGTGTGAGGTCGGAGTTTATCAGCTCGTCCCAGGTTTTTCTAGGTCTGCCTATTCCGTGGCTACCGTCTATCTTTATTGCCCTGCACTTTGTTATACAGCTATCGACTTTCATGCGCATCACGTGTCCATACCAACGTAGCCTTCTCTCGAGTAAACAACATCTGATCCCTCTTATTTCTAATTTTTTCCTTAGTTCGTTTATGCTTTGCTGTTCACGTATATTACTGTTACACATCCAGCGGAGCATGCAAGCTTCATTCCTCTCTAGTCTGCGTATATCCTCTGCACACAATGCCCAGGTCTCACTGCCATGCAACATTGCTGTTCGTATGCAGGCATCATACAACCTGCCTTTCATTTTTAGGGAGAACCCTTTAGCAGCAAATAGTGGTATAAGCTCTCTGAACTCTTTCTATCCAGTTCTGACTCTAGCTACTGTACTTTCTGAGCACCATCCCCCACTGCTGATTTTGTCACCCAGGTAACGGAAGCTGTCCACCATTTCTATAGAGCCCTCTGCGCAGTTGTAAGAGCTAGTATT
>OZ024743.1:318722967-318746387 GCA_964016885.1 Eledone cirrhosa | reverse complement strand
ATATATTATATATATTATATATATATATATATTATATAATATATAATATATATTATATAATATATATATTATATATATATATATATATATTATATAATATATATATATATATTATATAAATATATATATATATATATATATATATATATATATATATATATATTATATATTATATAATATATATATATATATATATATATATTATATAAATATATATATATATTATATATATTATATAATATATATATATATTATATATATTATATATATATATATTATATATATTATATAATATATAATATATATTATATATATTATATATATATATATGTAGGAGGTGAGTTTTATTGTAGTACAATAAAGCAATGCAGATATCGGATAAGAAGCACTCAGTTTGTAGGACTGGAGTATACATAATATATAAGATCAAAAGATGGTTAAAAGAGTTCCATGTATTTTATTATGCGCATAATAAAATACATGGAACTGTTTTAACCATCTTTTGATCTTATATATTATATATATATATATATATATATATTAGAGAGTGAGGTTTTTTTACAAAATGAAAAATAACCGAGGTGTCCTACACAAGTGAAAGTATAAAGGAAAATGCTTCTCTGATGAGCTTTGGTTTTCCATCAGAAATCCATCGGATTTATGAGGTTTTACAAAGCGAAACTGATCAGTAAGGGCCACTAGGAGAGGTAAATATTTATATTATATTTTTTAATGTATTTTAAAGAATTGATTGAATTTTACTTGTTCTGCTTATCTTAATATTTAAGTTCTGGTGTATCAAATTAATACCATTGAACAACCTTGAATCATAGACAACCTATGTATTTCTAGGGGTACCTAGTATCCTTGGACATATTAACTTCATTCTTTATATATATATATATATAAAACAGAATGTCTGTCCGTCTGTCCTCCTAAAGCTCGAGAACCACCCAACCAATTTTTTTCAAACTTTACACATGTAATACTTATGGTTGTGTGAGTGTTTTGAGGAAAATATATTTCAAATGTTCAATGCGCTAGCGGTCGCATTAGGCGCTGGTTAGCGATCTCTCTCTCTCTTTCTTATTCTGTCTTTTTAGATAGATACATAGCTATAACATCACGCTCTTATAATATATGTCTGTATGTCTGGCTGCCTGCATTACGACATTATGAAAACGTCTTCATGAACCAAAGTATCGTCTTCCTGTTTTCCTTCGGTTGCAATGATTTTTTAAATATTTACTTCTGCGTTCACAGATTGATTTTTTTTAGTTTCAAAAGATCCCATTAAGAGTGAAAGCAGTGATTCTTTGCTTAAACTTTAATCTGTTATTTTAATATATATATATATTAATATATATATATATATATATATATATATATATATATATATATATATAACAAAGGAACCAGATGGACCATAACGCACCAAAGTACTCAATACTTAGGGTAGTAGAGTGGGTAATAGGAACGAGTAGGACCCCGGCAGCTGAGCTCAAGCCGTTTCGATGGCTAATTCTGGACGCGTCCAGAATTAGCCATCGAAACGGCTTGAGCTCAGCCGTTGGGGTCCTACTCGTTGCTATATATCATCATCATCATCATCATCACCGTTTTACGTCCGTTCTTCCACGCTAGCATGGGTTAGACGGGTTGTCCTGTTGTGGGCAGTGTCTGGTCGGCTGACCATGCCTTGCTCATACAGGAACTGATCTGGCTTGATTTCTACAGCTGGATGCCCTTCCTAACACCAACCTCATTTACAGTGAGTGCTGGGTGCTTTTTCGTGGCGCCTACACGTCCACTTTACAGTGTGGGCTGGGTGCTTTTTTGCCGTGGCACCTCCACGACCACCTTGCGGTGGGGGGGGGGGGGGGCATATTGTTTATATGCTTCAGCATGTACCCATGGGAGGTCGGGTACCCTGTATTACTGCGTGACGCCAGAAGTCACGGTCGTGTGTCATTGACTTTGAGAGGTGTAGTTGGGTAAGGTCGGCTTTTATCACCTCATCCCAAGTCATCTTGGGTCTCCCCACTCCGCGGTTTCCATCAACTTCTAGTGCTCTGCACCTTTTTATGCAGCTGTCATCCTTCATACGCATCACATGTCCATACCAGCGTAACCGCCTCTCCTGCACGCAGCATTTGATTCCTCTTATGCTCAGTCTCTCTCTCAATTCATTTATGCTTTGTCGTTCACGTATATTACTGTTACACATCCATCGGAGCATGCTGGCTTCGTTTCTCTCTAATCTACGTAAGTCTTCCACCTTCAGCGCCCAGGTCTCACTACCATGCAACATCGCTGTTCGGATACACGCATCATACAGTCTGCCTTTCATTCTGAGGGAGAAGCCTTTTGCAGCTAGCAGTGGTAGTAGTTCCCTAAACTTCTTCCATCCCGTTCTTACCCTAGTTATTGTACTTTCTGAGCACCCACCTCCGTTGCTAATTCGGTCACCTAGGTAGCAGAAGCTGTCTACTGTTTCTACAGGGCCCTCCCAGAGATTGGTGGTACTTGTTTCCTGTGGCTGTTTGCTTGCTGTTTCAGCACAGCTGCTGCATGTGAATCCTACATTCTTAATTAAGCTTCCTGAGATCCCGCTACATCTCTTGTGTACCCATTGTTTGCATTTGGGGCAAAGAATGGAGTTCCTACCTACACCTTTCCTACATACTGAGCAAGGCCATTTCCCTGAGGGGATCTGGGTTCTGTTTTCTCGTCTACTTATAAGGACCTTAGTCTTTGTCATGTTGACTTTGAGGCCCTTTCTCTCTAGTCCCTGCTTCCAGGTTTGGAATTTATTCTCTAGTTCTACCATAGATTCAGCTATGAGTGCGAGGTCATCAGCATATCGTATATATATATACGATATTAAATAAATGGAAACTATATTTATAAAACCATATTTATTTCATTATATATATTTCAGGGATATCATATTAACAATATGTTATGCCTTCTTCAGACAAAATACAATATAGACAGTTTTATAGATAAATAGATTTGACATACCGTTCAACTTTTGACTGCCAAATCAACTTTTTCAAATACAAGTCGATGTTGAACGGTATGTCAAATCTATTTATCTATAAAACTGTCTATATTGTATTTTGTCTGAAGAAGGCATAACATATTGTTAATATGATATCCCTGAAATATATATAATGAAATAAATATGGTTTTATAAATATAGTTTCCATTTATTTAATATCGTAAATATACTCCAAATACTTGTTGAGTGCTTTTATATCAGTTATAAATATTTACTAGTTGTAACCCAACAATTTAAATATAACTTTCCATATATATATATATATATATATATTCGTGTACAGATATTTTTGCATACACAAAAACAAAATATAAACAAACGTATTTATTTCACGAAAGCACAGACAGCTTATCGTCATTGTTACTGCCGATATGCCACCCAAAAAGTCACACTACTTTTGACACAAGGCCAGCAATTACATAGTCAATGGTTCGGAAATCACATCCATTACTGACGAGTTTACTCCTTACTCTACCAGTTAGTCTTAGTGTACTTCTTCCTGCTTTTAGGTCATGCCTCGAAGGAAGAGATACTCCATTGGCCGAAATACTGCAAAAGCGGCAAGAAAAAGAACAAGGCGGGCAAACGAATCGTCAGTGGAATCTGCTATTCGACGGTCACAAGGCTGAGGTATTCCATACTTCTCTGTACTGTTTCAGAAAGGAGGGATAAACATGCCAATCTATGTTTAGAATCCTGAGCAATGCCGGGCCATTCTGCTAGTATCATCATCATCATCATCATCATCAGGTTTAGCGTCCGTGTTCCACGCTTGCATGGGTTTGGACGGGGGTTTTCCCACTTGAGGCAAGAGTGGTTGTCTTGCTCGCATAGGACTGTCTGGCGGGTTTTCTACAGTTGGATGCCCTTCCTGTATATATATATATATATATCATCCTCATCATCATATATATATAATATTTAATATAGAAATGGCTTCTACTGGAATAGAACTGTTTCATTCAATGGAAATCATCAGGAAAGCTTTCTTGATGATTTCTATCAAATGAAACAGTTCTAGTCCTGTAAAAGCCATTTCTCTAATAAATCTATAAATCTTGTATATACTCTATGTATTGAGTACCTAACTTACTATGGTTACCCCCGATTGAACCTGGGATACACACACACACATATATATATTTCCCTTTGTTATAATATGTTTTCATAAAGAAGCATTTAACACGCTATATTTTTAACATTATCTGCAAACTCGTTCAAATGCCCGATGACTAGGTCACAAATTTGATGCCTCTTACAGTCAACATTGGACATTGAAACCTCGGTAGCAATTTTGTACCATGTATGAACATAAATATATGATATATATATACTAGCAGAATGGCTCGGTGTTGCTCGGGATTTGCTCTAGGTTTCTTATATATTTTATATATATTTATCCTTATCGAGCCTCATGAAATAAATACGTTTGTTTATATTTTGTTATTGTATATGCAAAAATATCTGTACACGAATTTATATATTAAAATAACAGATTAAAGTTTAAGTCTTAACGGGATCTTCTGAAACTAAAAAAATCAATCTGTGAACGCAGAAGTAAATATTTCGAAAAACGTTACACACTATATATATATACACACACACACACACAGCTACATCATAATGTCGTAATGCAGACAACCAGGCATACAGACAGATATTATAAGGGTGCAACGTTATATCCATGTATCTATCTAAAAAGAGAAAGACTAAGAATTATAGAGCGATATCGCTAAATCGCCTAATGCGGTCCCTAGGGCATTGAAAATTTGAAATTTCTTTTGCTCAAAACATTCACAGGACCATAAGTATTACATGTGTAAAGTTTGAAAACAATCGGTTGGGTGGTTCTTGAGTTTTAGTGATCGGACAGACATACAGACAGACATTCTCTGTTTTAGATATATAGATAAACACCTTCATATTACTAATGACTTAATCCTTACACAATACACCTTCATATTTTTTATGTCCTAGTCCTACACTACATTATTGATCTACTACTTCTAATTGTACAAAATGTTAGACTTCTATTCTGTTGTGAAAGTAAAATAATTTATTCCTGTCTCTGGAATTTTCAGATGTAATCTATCACAAGATTTCTGGAATTTTCAGATATAATCCATCAGTAATTTTCAGGAATTCAGCCGTTCCACTTTTACTGTTTACCTTGAGTTTTAATGATGCCACTGATATGTTTATATATTTGTATGTGTCTGTCTCTGAGTGTGTCTGGTTCTGTCTGTGTTTGTGAGTATGTGTATGTGTGTGTGTGTGTGTATGTATGTGTGTGTATGTGTGTGTATGTGTCTGTGTGTGTGTGTATATATATATATATGTGATTGTGTATGAATATGATATTGTGTATACATGTATATGTGTGTATGTCAGTAATAATAAAGATAGTAAATGTGGTTGGTGTTAGGAAGGGCATCCAACTGTAGAAAACCTGCCAGACAGTCCTATGCGAGCAAGACAATCACTCTTGCCTCAAGTGGGAAAACCCCCGTCCAAACCCATGCAAGCGTGGAACACGGACGTTAAACGTTGATGATGATGATGATGATGAGTACTTGGATAACCTGGTTTGTTTTAAAGTTTATGATAGCAGAATTTATCAAATACTCTTGGCTAAAATGTACAAATGTTTTGATAATCATATAATTAAATTTTATTTGAAGTAAATAAAGGGGAACATTATTAATTGATCAAATGAAATTAAATATGTTTAAAATCTCTATTATTTTATAATTTATGGAAGACAAATCCTCAGAACATTTTATGTTATTTGAAGATTATTAATTTGTTTCATGTAAACTCATATCACTGTAGTTTTAATTTGAATTAGAGAAAACCTGCCTCCATCCTCCATTGTGTGGCATAGTATCAGTACTGGTTTTACTTACATATGGGCTATATTAGCTGCAGCCCTGAGCCTCATCGCCCAATGAGGGGGGGGGGTCTCCATCCTGTTATATATATATTATATTATATATAGAAATGACTTCTACAGGACTAGAACTGTTTCATTTGTATGAAATCATCAGGAAGTTCCTGATGATTTAATAGAAATGAAACAGCTGAATTCCTGGATTGGGTGCTGTGTTGTGTCCTTGAACAAGACACTTTATTTCACGTTGCTCCAGTTCACTCAGCTGTAGAAATAAGTTGTAATCTCACTGGTGCCAAGCTGTATTGGTCTTTGATTTTTTCCCTTGGACAACATCAGTGGTGGTGAGAGGGGTGACTGCTGGTTTTCCACAAAGAACCTTGCCCAGGCTTGTGCCACTGAGGGGGAACTTTCTAGGAGCATATCCCATGGTCATTTGTGACTGAAAGGGGTCTTTACCATATTACCTTATATATATATATACCTGCTCTTGCAAGCAGGGAAAAATGGACATAAAATGATGATGATATATATATGAATGTATGTATAGTATATTTGGCAATATACCGTATGTTTAATTTAAAACATTTAGAAGACCATACACTATCAGTTTTAAAGTAGTGACTACGTCACTTACTTCTTTTCAGCGAAAGAAGGGAGAGAAGCTGACAGTCTGTTTCACGCTGGTTGGCGTTCATCAGAGCCACGTATATATATATATAACCATTTGACAGGAAGGGCATCCAGTCATAGAAAACTTGCAAAACAAAGGGTTGAAAGAACCCTCTAGTTGTATCAAAGATGCAGATACACAGACACTCACACACAGATACATGCAGTCATGTACAAACACACACACATATATATATAAAAGGCCCAGGCCACACTGTACAATGGTCATATAAGTGTCATGACAAAAAGCACTCAGCCCACCCTGTAAAGTAGGCGTGTAGGTGTGTGTCACAACAAAAACCACCCACTACAAACTGTAAATGAAGTTGGCATCCAGCTGTTGAAACCAGGCTAAAATCAGTTCTGTATGAGCAAGACATGGTCATCTGGCTTATCGCACAACAGGACAACTTGTCTAACCCATGCTAGCATGGAAAAATTGACATTAAATGGTGATGATAATGATAAATATACACACCATGCACACATGTATCCACACACAAACATCATCATCATCATATTCATCATTTAACATCTACTTTCCCTACTAGCAAGGACTGGATTAAGTCAGTACAGAAGCTGAGCTCATTTATTCTATTTTACAAATTAACAGATTCAATGCTAACCTTCTCAAACATCTGACATGACCTCACACTCCCAAAACAACCACAACATCCACCCACTGCTTTATACTTTACTTTTTTACTTTATTTTTTGTGTGTTTCTTTGTTGCTTCCCAGCCAGATATGGACTAATATTTAATTAGTAACTATTACAGATGTTAATACAAATGTTTGCTGATGTACTTTTCTCTTCTGAACAAGAAAGTCACATTTACTTTAGTCCTATTACAACTGTTATTACATAGACAACTACAACACAGCATACTCCCTGTGTGTGTGGGGGGAGGGGGGTGCATGTGTGTGTGGTTGTGTATATATATATATATATGTGTGTGTGTGTGTATATGCTTATATATTAATATATATATATATATATGCATATATACATAAGTATGTGTGTGTATATACATATATGTATATACATATATATGTATATACGTATATATGTATATATATATATGTGTATATATGTATATACATATATATATATGTGTATATATGTATATACATATATATGTATATACATATATATGTATATATGTATATATGTATATACATGTATATGTATATATGTATATACATATATATGTAAAAATGTATATATGTGTATATATATGTATATTCATATATATGTATATACATATATATACATATATATGTATATACATATATATACATATATATGTATATACATATATATACATATATATGTATACATGTATATACATATATATGTATATGCGTATATACATATATATGTGTATATGTATATACATATATATGTGTATATGTATATATACATATATATGTGTATATGTATATACATATATATGTATATATGTATATATATATGTGTGTATATATATATATACATATATATGTATATATGTGTATATATATGTATATATGTATATATGTGTATATATATGTATATATGTATATATGTGTATATATATATGTATATGTATATATGTGTATATATATGTATTTATATATATATGTATATACATATATATACATATATATGTATATACATATCATCATCATCATCATTTCATTTTACGTCCGCTTTTCCCTGCTTGCAAGGGTGGGACATATATATACATATATATGTATACATGTATATACATATATATGTATATACGTATATACATATATATGTATATACATATATATGTGTATATGTATATACATATATATATGTGTATATGTATATATACATATATATGTGTATATGTATATATGTATATGTATATATATATGTATATATGTATACCTATACATATATATACACACACATGCACTCTGTTCTTCCCAGTCAATCTCACTGCCTTACCATAGTGCTTTGATACATAGAATAAATATCTGCTGGAGTCAATTATTTCTTGGTTCAGATATTTTGAGAAAAATGGTGGTCATAAATGTTTAGAATGAAAATATTATAAGTTCAATGTTCTTACGAACCCTGCTAAAATATTTACCATAATTCTTAAATGGTAAAGATATTAGAATCATCATCATTATCATCATTGTCGATTGTCATCATCATCATCGTAATCATCAATATCATCACCATTATTATCCTCTTCATTATCATTTACCATAATTTTTGGATGATAAAGATATCATCATCATCAAGTACAAGTCATTGTCTGTCAGAAACTATCATGATTATGTTGATGGCCTCAGTCGGATGGCTGGAACAGGTAAAATAGTAAAAGAGTAAAATCATCATGGAAAAAATATGTATGTATACATGTAAGTATGCATAAAATCTCTTTATAAAATGGTGTGCATATAAGTCTGTGTATGTATATATATATATATATATATATATATATATTTGTATGACTTTGTGCCAAAAGTAGAAACAATTATTTACATCTGCTTTTCTCACTGGCATGAGTTTAATGGATTGTCATCTCTGTCACAATGCTGGTACTGGTCGACAGGTCTTTTGTATTATAACATATTATCAGTCAGTTCAGTCCTGTCATATCGTTCGTGAGGTTCAGTTTCTTGAGATTGTTCTTCTAAACTTCATCCCATGTCTTCTATAAGTTCAATCCACCTCAAGTTCTCAGTACTTTGTTATACAACTCTCACTCTCCTTACATATCACATGGCCTAACCAGCACAGTCATAGCTCTTATATTCTACACTCATGTCCTCTTATACTCAACTCTTCTCTCAGTTCACTTCTGTTCTATCATTCATGTACACTAACTTTACATCAAGTGGGACATGTGTGCATACACCATTTCTTTTTAGCCACTGCAAATCTGTATCCAAGGCTCATGTCTCACTGCCATGCAGCATTGCAGTTCAAACCCATACATCATATAATCTGTCCTTAACTCTAAGAGAAAAGCTTTTTGTTACCAACAGAGGTAGCAGCTTCCTGAACATCAACATTACTAATGGGATCATCTAGATAGCAAAGACTTTCTACCGCATCCAGTGAATCCCTGAACATTTGGCAGAGTTTATTTCTTGAGTTGCTGTTGATTACTCCTGTTCATCTGTCACTCTCTCCCCCTCTCTCTCTCTCTCTCTCTCTCTATATATATATATATATATAGAGAGAGAGAGAGAGAGAGATTGTGGCCTTATTAGTCTGTGTATATATGTATGTATGGGTGTATCTATATATCAGTATACATGTGGTGAGTGTGTGTCTGTTGGTTCTATAAACACTGATTCCGTACAGATCAGTGAAGTCTAAAAGCCTTAGTGTGTCAATAAGTGAAGCCGATTACTGAAGCAGCTAACCACAAATAATGTATGTAGGTGTGTCTATATATGTGTATATATGTATATGTATTTGTGTATATGTTTGTGTATTTGTATGAGTATGTGAGAGGATGTATTTGTATGTATGTGTATATGTGAGTTTGTGTATGTATGTGTGTGTATGTGTATATTCTGATATCTCTATCGTAACCAGGTGAGGATTGAACTTACAAATAGCTCCTAAATAAATAAACAGTATCATATATATATGTGTGTGTGTATGTGTGTACATATAAGCTGTAAGTATGCAAGTATGTATAAATATATGTTTGTGTGTATATATATACACACACACACACACCATTATGTGTATGTTTATACGTATATAATTTTTTGTGTATATATCTGTCTATGTGTATTTATTTATAACTATTTACTAATATATACAAATGAGAGTCAGCTGAAAAGTTCATAGGCTGACCAAGGTATTCAGTGCAGTTATTGATAAGAAGAGTTTAAATTAATGTGCAAGATTTCACAGCTCTAACATCAATCCTTCATAGTCAGCCTATGAACTTTTCGGCCGACCCTCATGTTGGTGTTTGAATCATGTCAGTAAAGATTCGTCCAATTCCACTTGGCCTGTTTTAAAGTCTTCTACACTGACAGAATCTTTCTTTTTGCTTATTTCTAAGATGAAATATTTGGGAGTTCTGCTGGGCCACCAATTTAACAGAAAAGTTATTGGTGTGTTGGTGGTTAACATTATGTGATTGGTTGCTGTGTTTGTTGGTCAAGGTGTTGTACTCGATGTGGGGTGAGGTGTTCACAAAAGATCAGGAGCAAGATGAATTGAGACATACCATTGTCCCACGGGCAGTACTGTACAATTTATTTCCATCTCCAGGGTTTATATATCCAATTTATTGACCTATTTTTCATAGTCAAACAACATTGATGCTTCTTTTGATACTTCCTATTGCTCAACAGTTCTAAAAATAGATTGTTTACAAAACTACTAATTTTGATATTTTTATTTATAGCACAGTATACAACAAGACCATATAGTAATATAACACAAACAGAATATGTAAAAGGTTTAATATAACGCAGTGTTTTGTTAACAGGTTGCTAATTGTAGTGTAAGATGCGGAATTTGAGAGTGAATGTGGAAACATTGGTTGAAATAAGATGTTGACTTGTACATGGAAGATTTACTGGCCTAGCTACAGCAGTGCTTTAATGACCAGTGACTGCTTCAATGAAGGATTGGTTGTTAACTGTCTTAGAGATCAGCAGGGTGAGAAGAGACAGAGAAGCCAGCTTATTTGGCTTAAATACCCATGGTTTTCATGATAGTTATTTCCAGTTATGGTGTTATTGCTATTGGGGGAGGGGGTCTGTATTTCATATCTGCAGATTTCCCTGTCATAACTTTACTACACACACAAAGCCAACTACAAACTCCTATAAACTAGATCTCAGACAACCTGATCCTTAAATTTCCTGACTCTTAAATTCCATAAACCAACCATTGAGCAGTACCAACTACTAGTATGGGGAAGACAGACTTTATCGAGCTATAGATGTCATATTATATAGTTTCTGTATAATAATAAACAATACTTACTATCTACAGTGACTACAACTGTTTCATAATCTACACCATCCACATCCAAATTATGTGAGTGTGTTTGTTCATCTGTGTCTGTGGGTGAGCACAGCAAAGCAGTCAAGGTGATTACATTCTGGTTAATCATGTCTATGAAGCCAGAATTCAATGTACTCTTCCAATACCCTTGGATATATTTATATGAATGTCAAACCTCTTCCATTTCACCATCCTCTGTACTCAATAAAACTGAGAGAGAACCATGGAGGGATGCCCTTAGATCAAAGGAGTCATGTAGTTCACTATAATCTGATTATTATCAAGGTTAAATAAATATTTAAACTTATATTTTATGTATAAATGCTTGTGTGTGTGTTTGCATATGTGTATACTTTGGTGGTGAAAGCCATATGCTTATCCCTTTCTTTAACATATTTCTTATGAAAGACATTCCCTATTATTTTCAAATATATTTTTTAGATAATCAAGATAATCTAATAAAACTGAAGTTTTCAGTATTGATAGTGTTTGGAACATAATTTAACAAAGGCTGTTACATTCAATTATATTAGATTTTTCAATAAATACACTTTGAAACAAACAGTATTTTACCACAAAACCGGAAGTAATTTTATGTGGTTTGGATCCAAAGGGTAACTGTATTTCCCGGCGTCGTAGACGCTACTTTTTTCCTAAAATAAGTCTAAAAAATCTACCATACGTCCTGGTACCATGAGTCCAAAGGTTGTTTATTATTTTTTTTCAAATTTTTGGTTGTCAAAATTAGGGTGCGCCCTCGAGGACGAAGCGTCTTCGGCACCAGAAAATACGGTAATTAGCCTTGTTTTTCAAACATCTTCTTGTTGCATATGGGATTGTTGCTGTCTCAGGCTATTGTTCACCTGATCGAGATCAGAGATCAGTTTCCAGGGCCCACCACGAGGAGGTCAATAACTTAGGCCCCTTGGTTAGATCTTCTTGCATTTGAGACTGTTGCTGTTTCAGGCTGTTGTTATTTGCCTGATCAAGATCAGATCAATTTCCAGAGCCCACCATGAGGAGGTCAATAACTTAGGCCCTTTTTTCAAGCAAAAGGTTAAAGTTTCAATCCCAACACATCATGTCAACCTAAGCCTTGTGAATGAAACTCGGTAGACAGAGATTCTAAGAGATCCAGTTGGACGGACTGTATGTGTATTTCCAAGGTCCATGTTTATTGCACACAATGGTAAACTGATTCCATCCAAGATTTATGTTTATAACCATTTTAACTATGATTAAATTGAATAGGTGGTCCAGTAGATAGGATGACTGGAATATATACACACACACATGTATACCCATGCCAGCATGGAAAAATTGACATTAAACAGTGATGATGATGATGATGATGATGATGTGTGTGTGTGTGCATTTGTATGTGTAAATTCCAACCTTACACACTTGCACCTCTCTAAGACAATGTCACTGGACCAAGATCTTTGGCGCCACGCAGTAATACAGAAGACCTGCCTTGCCTATGTACAAAGTCAGTAGGCACCTCTTAACCAAATATACACCCCAATCCACTACCCCTACCCTCTCCTCCCACTCCCACCAGCACCACCCTCTCTCTGTAAAGTTGGTACCACAACATCCAGTCCAAATAAATGAGATAATGAGATCGAGATCGTGTAGGTGTCACAACAAAAAAACACACAGTCCACGCTGTAATGTGGCCGTGTAGGTAACACGGTAAAAAGTTCCCAGTCCACACTGTAAATGTGGTTGGTGTTAGGAAGGGCATCCAGCTGTAGAAAACCTGCCAGATAGTCCTATATGAGCGAGACACAGTCACCCGACCAACCTTGCCTCAAATTGGGACAACTCCCGTCTAACCCATGCTAGCATGGAAGATGGACGTTAACTGATGATGATAATGATATAAACACACACACACATATGTGTATATACATACCCATGCATGCATGCCCATATATGAGCACACAATACAGAGTATAGATTTTTTTTTTTAAAGGCAAAGGTGGCATGTACATACACACACATATACACATGTGTGTGTGTTAACAATTTATCATCCTATTTTATCAGTTAAATCAATGTCTTTTTCTTGCCAGGAAAAGACTTGTTCAAACCACACCAACATGGAAAAACATGGACATAAAACTGATGATAATGATTATATATGTGTTTATGTGCCTGTGTGTGTATATATATGTGTGTGTGTGTTTGTGCATGTGTATATGTACATGTATATATATGATGATGATGATAATGATATATATATATTATATACAATGATGCAAGAAAAAGTGCAGTCGATGTTATTTAAAATCATGAAATTATCATCAAAGATAGATAACCATATGTTATCAATATAAACATTTTTAAAATTGTAAAAGTCATATTTATATTAATAATGGTCTTAAGGAGAATGACTTTCCTTGATTTTACTGATATCATTTAACGATGATTTTTTTTTTTGCGAATTTCTAATTGAGTGTTATATGTCGTGTGTTAGAATATACAAGCTTAGATAAAGGAATGCATATACAAAGAGATTATTTCAGCCTTGTTGAGAGGTCTCCTTTTAGTCTTGCTGAAGAGATAATCTTTTTGATGCCAGTGCCATGATAAAATGCACCCAGTATACTCTGTTTAGTGGTACTGCTTATGTCACGTTAAAATGTACTCAATACACTCTATAAAGTGGTAGTGCTGGTGTCATGATAAAATACACCTGGTGCACTCTGTAAAGTGGTGTGCTGGTGTCATGATAAAATGCACTCGGTGCACTCTGTAAAGTGGTAGGGCTGATGTAATGATAAAATACACCTAGTGTACTCTGTAAAGTGGTGTGCTGGTGTCATGATAAATGCACCCAGTACACTCTGTAAAGTGGTAGTGCTAATTTTACTATAAAATGCATTCAGTCCTCTCTGTAAAATAGTTGTCCTGGTGTCATGATAAAAAGAATCCAGTTAATACTTTTTTAATAAGAAAACTAGAGTATGGAAAACAGAAGGCAAAATTTATATAGCTTTTACATTTGAAACACCTACTACCCTCAGGGCCAGAATTACAGCTTGGGGCACTTCAGGTTTTCATACACAAAAACTTAGAATATATAAACAAACCCCCAACTTTACATTTCATAGTTAGTTTGGTACATGTAATTTGAATTGTCAAATAATACATACAGTTGTTGAATGAAAAAAATCTGACCACCTTCATTTTAAGTGCACTTTCCCCACTTATCTTACTCGGCTCCAGTAAGATAAGTGGGGAATATTCATATATATATATATATATGAATAAAAATAACCAGGATTAAATTATATTAAATGATCTAATTGATTGATGAACGTTTCAATCAATACAACAGGAATATTCTTTCTGCTGTATTGAACTCTTCAGAATCTATTAAATAGCATAAATATTTACCAAACAAATATCCGAACATCTCAAGTCCGAAAACATAACCAAATTTAAAATACAGCTGGGGAAATGTTAAAACTATATGAATAAAGTTTTAACCTTTTCCCAACTGTATTTAAAATTTGTTTATGTTTTAAATTCTTTCATTATCATATTTCTAATGAAAAAAACTGCTTATAATTTGCAAATGATTTTGAAAATAATCAAGAATTTGGAGAAGTAATATATTAAAATTTCTCATTATAAAGCTGGTGTTTGGAACATAACTTAAATTATGATGAAAGAAATAACTTAACATAGAAACAGGAATGGTTTCAGATGGTTTGACATCAAAATGGTTAAGTTTATTTTTACAAAAAGTGTAGCATAGAAGTGTTTTGGTAGTCTTATTCTCACCAGTCACCAACCTGGGACTTTTCTCAGACCCACGAAATCTAGGCTTTTTTAGAGGCAGCCTTTACTCCCTCGTACTAGCTACATCGCTGGGTTGTAAGAGTTTTCTTGGGTGTCATCCATTGCTCCTTCTCCTTAAGTAGTTTACCACTGTTGGTCCAGGGTTGCTTATTTGACTGACAGGTTCCTGTTTATATCACAACTAACTATTATATCTGCTGGCCACAGTGTTTCCTATGACAATCAGCTTCTTTCCTTTGTTTTTATGATTTAGAAAGATTATTAATAATGGAAGTTTCTAGATAAATGTAAATAAATACATAACTGTAAAGAGCTAGAGTAACTTGATATTTTAGCTTTAAAATATTATATTTTTTAAAAAGATATAGTCAATTAATATTCGTATAAAATCTTAGGAAATTAGTGTATCATTAATGAGGCATCTTGTAAGGATTCCATTATTTAACGAATATATTTATAATTAATCCCCTAAACATAAAAAAATCACCAAACTATTTATATAGTTAATAGGCTAGATTAAACTTCCATAAATTGAATTATCAGTAAAAATGCAATATATACATTTTTTTCCTGTTAGGAATGGTAGATGATGGAACTAGTAGAGAGGGGAAAATATCTTGTATCTGGTTTCATGCTTTTCTGTATTCAGTGTTCAAATCCCACCCAAGTAGGCTTTGCTTTTCTTCCTTCTGAAGTTAATAAAATATGTATTGGTGCATTGACAATGATATAATTGGCTTTTCTTTTGAAGGTGGTGCTCCAATGATGGAGACCACTAAATATATATAGGGGAGGCACATGGCCTAGTGATAAGGGTGTTGGATTTATTATCATAATGTCATGGGTTCAATTCCTGGACTGGGTTGTGTGTTGTGTTCTTGAACAAAACACTTTGTTTCCTGTTCAGGGGGAGTTTTGTATTCTCAGTCACTTTACACCACAGGAACTGGGATAAGCACTGGCCTAATGAGCCTCCGGACTTGAGACTGACTTCAGACTTTAGACTAAATATAAACAGGAATAATGCCATAACCCTTTCATTACTATATTTCTAGTGAACAGGATTGACATGCACAGTTGGGTTGGAAGTAGTATCACAACTGGCAAATATAAAATCAGTCGGATGGAATTTGCAGACAACATGGTGTTACTTAACTCAACAGAAGGTGATCTCCGACTTGAACTTGATAGGTTTGATGCCGAGTGCTGCATGGCTGGAATGAAAATCAGTGCTGCGAAAACTTAGATACTTATCCTCTCAAGGGAGCCTGCACAGTACGCTCTACATGTGAATGGAGTTCCACTGAAGCAGGTGGAGAAATCCATTAGAATGACTCAGCCAATTTGCCGCCATGATAAAGGGTTTAAATTTACATATAAACAATTTAAAAGGGAGGAGTTTGTTTCATAGAACCAGAAGCTATCTCAAGTAAGTTGGTATGAAAAGGGTTAAATTTAAGCTGTTTTGATTTCTGTATTATGCACCCACATATGTAATGTTGCTCTAAAAGCATTATTCTTGCATATTTCTTGTCCAGTCATGTGGAGTTGAACCAGCCTTGGGTCAACCCTTACACATCTTCTTTTGTTTTTTTATTCATATTTATATGCACTTTATAAAGTCTTTATATCATGCAAAAAAGAAAGACATTGGTCACTCAGAAGTAACAGTTTCCTAAAAGTCTTTCAGCCATTTTAATGCCCTGATCAAACTTCTGTATGGTATTTGTTCTGGCTCTCTGCACTCTGAGTTCAAATCCCATTAAGAGCATCTTTGCTTTTCACCCTTTCAGAGTCAATCAGTAAAGTAGCATTCCAGTACTGGAGCAATTCTTACCCAATCTTTCTTTATCAAATTTTCTCTCATTCTTGCCCTCTCTTTCTCTCTGGAGAGGGATGGATTTCACCAGGTTTAAATTTCTCAAAGCTACAACTCTTAACCCTTTAGTATTTACATTACTCTGTATTTACTATTGTATTTGCGTAGTAATGGCTTGTCTCACATAATTATCTCATGTAATATTGAATCTACGAAATTTTGCTATTATTTTGAAAACAATACCTTGAACAGAGAGGGGAGAGAATTCTGGCCAGGTATGGCCGGCTTAAATGCTCAAGGGTTAAAGATCCATCATTATTGGTTCTATATTTGTTGTTTAATGCAGCCTTGAGCTGATATTGTTTTCAATACCTTCACTTTCCACACAAATCAGTCCTCTCTATCTTCTCCTCTATAAAGTCCAGTGTTCTCAACTTTTCTCCAATGCTCTGCCTCTTCCTATGTCTCCATTACTCTGCTCAGCTATGTATAACTTCACATTGTTGTATCTTTTCAAAGTTGTATCTTTTACATAACTCTTAAAGATATCTCTATCAAAGAATGCCCATTTTCTGCCACCCAAGATATCACCTCTCTTTAATTCTTTGGGTGCTATACATACTTTGGTATGAACATTTCCTTGTCTTATTTATCTCTTTTAATACAACAGTTCTTATATATACACTACACTGTTTAACATTTAGCTCAATTTGTATACACTGATCAATGTCTGTTAATTCTCTTCATCCTTGTATATAAACATATATATTCAAATAACATCATTTTTGGTTTTTAACACTTTTGTAAACATATTTTAATGAAATACACTCTATTTCAATAAATTAATTAGAAATTTAAAGGAAATTACTAATCTATATTATTTCATCTTTATGGTGATATTTGTAACATAACTTATCAAATTATGTTGGAAGATTCTAATTTAAATAAGAATCCTTTAAAATGGGTGGTTTTGTTCTATAGAACTTGAGACAGTTTGGAATGGATTAGTATCAAAAGGGTTAGTGCTTATTCTGTATGTGTGTGTATATATATATAGTAATAATTATTTCTACTTTTGGCACAAGGCCAGCAATTACCCAGTACATTACTGAGTAATAATAAATACAAAGACCAACATATATGTAGAAATGACTTCTACAGGACTAGAACTGTTTCAGTTGTATGAATTTATATGAATGAAACAGTTCTAGTCCTGTAGAAGTCATTTCTATATATAATAAAGATGCCTATACTCTACCAAGGTATTGAGTACTTTTTTTAATTATTGTTACCCCTTGACTCCACTCAAAAACCTACACACACACATATATCATCATCATTTAACGTCTATCTTCCACACTAGCACAATAGCTAGAATAAGGATAGGATGGAAGAAGGATAGAGAGCTCCCCCCACTGTTGACAACAAAAGGTTTCTCCCTATCTACAAAAGGATGACTATATGACACCTCAGTGTGAAGTGTGATGCTACATGGTAGTGAAACATGGGCTGTGTCTCTGGAGAGCATGCATAGACTGGAGAGAAGTGAAGCAGCCATACTTCATTGGATGTGCAATGTAAATATGAGAGAAAGGCAGAGCTTGGATGATTTGAGGGAGAGGCTGGGTTGAAGAGGAATCCAAAGCTGTGTACAGGAGAGAAGACCACATTGGTATTGACACGTGATGTACATGGATGATGATTGCTGTGTGAAGAAGTGCCAGGAAATACTAGTGGAAGGAAGCCACAGTAGAGGTAGACCAAGAAAGACCTGGGAAGAGGTGGTGAGAGCTGATCTTAAATCACTGAGACTCACAGAGGAGACGATGAAGGAATGCAAAGAGTGGAGAGATGCTGTCCTGGAAAGGACCCATCCAACTCATGCAAGCGTAGAAAAGCAGATGTAAAAAACGATGTAAAAATGTTAGAATCACTAGTCACAATAAGTATTCAGAAAATATATCAAGTTTTAAATGAAATTTCATTATTTTCTTTAAACCAAGCAACACTGGGTACTTCTACTAGTTTAATATAAAATACACTATCACCATCTACTTTATGTATAGATGGTGTCTGTATCAGATGATGTTTGTAACTTGAAAAACATTAACCAGAACAAGTCTTAACAACTACATTGTGATAAATATATCTGCCTGTGTACACACACACAAATACATATGTAGTCATACATATGCACACATATTCATTCAACTATGACTTTTACCATACTCTAGAGTATACACATACTCAGTTAAATAACTAAATATACTAAATCCATAGAAGATACATGTACGAGGGTCGGCTGAAAAGTTCATAGGCTGACCAAACACTCTCAGAGAATGAACAAATGAAGTTTATTTTTCAGCATAGTCCCTGAAAGGAAGCAATGCAATTATTAATACGAATGGTTTAAAACATTGGTTCCCAACCAGGGGGCCATGGCCCACCAGTGGGCCATAGCTAATTATTGGGGGAACCACGGGAATTAACTAAAAATCACAAAATTTCATACATAAAAAAGAAGAGTAGTTTCCTAACATAATTTGTTCTTTTTCTTGCTTCAAATTTTTATATTAAACTTTTTATCAACTTTCTACCTTTTCTAATTATGATTTCACTTCACTTGATAATTATTTAAATCTGGATATAACAATTTATGTTTTAGTAAATAAACTTAGTAAAGAAACTTATTTTTATAACAGGATATATATTATTTATTTTAGTAAATTTTAGTAAAGTTTATAATAAATTTAAAATGATTTGATTGAAATAAAAAGACACACCGAAATTATTTTTACATAAAAAAATTATATCAAAAATTTAAATTTTTTTTTTTGGGGGGGGGGGGGGGGGGATACTGTTTTGCTATATCATTAAGGTGGAATTTATTATAAAAGGTTGGGAACCACTGGTTTAAATTAATGCATGAAAGATTTCAAAGCAAAAGTATCACTCCTTCATAGTCAGCCTATGAACATTTTAGTCTACCCTCATAAATATGACCACATACATGTACCAACATATTTTTTTGGACGTTAAACGATGATGATGATGATATGCATGTATGTATGAATACATATATATATATCATCATCATCTTCCTCATCACTGTTTAGTGTCCATTTTTCTACACTAGCATGGGTTAGACGAGTTGTCCCATTGTAAGACAAGTCAGATCAGATGATCATGTCTTGCTCATACAGAACTGTTTCTGGCTTGGTTTCTACTGCTGGATGCCCAATATAAATACATGCACACATATATACACACACACACTAATATATATATATATCATCATCATCATTGTCATTCAACGTCTATCTTCCACGCTAGCATGTATATATAATATATATATATATATATATATATATATATATATAAATCAGGCTATATATGGTGGTGTCATACCCAAAGACTGGTGCAGCAGTATTCTTATAAATTGCTGCAAAGGTAAAGGGGATGCTCTGGAGAGGAGCAATTATAGGGGTATAAAACTGATGGATCTGCTGACGAAGAAGGGTTTCTCCCTGTGTACGAAAGGCCGGTTATATGATGCCTGTGTCAGGAGCGCGATGCTGCATGGTAGTGAGACATGGGCAGCAACTGCAGAGGATATGCAATGGCTGGAGAGAAATGAGGCAAGCATGCTCCGTTGGATGTGCAGGGTCAATGTGCGTGAACGACCCAGCATGAATGTGTTGAGAGAGAAACTGTCTGAGAGGGATAGAATGAAGTGTGTGAGAGAGGAGACGGTGGTGGTATGGACATGTGATGCGCATGGAGGATGACCGATGCATGAGGGAGTGCCAGGAAATGCCAGTTGAAGGAAGACGTGGTAGAGGTAGACCACGAAAAACATGGGTGGAGGTGGTGAGAACAGACCTCAGATCACTGAAGCTCACGGTGGAGATGACGAAGGACCGTGAGAAGTGGAGAGATGCTGTGCTCAATAGCAGCGGAGGTGGGTGTTCAGAAAATACAATAACTAGGGTAAGAACGGGATGGAAGAAGTTCAGGGAACTACTAACACTGCTAGCTGCAAAAGGCTTCTCCCTCAAAATGAAATGCAGACTGTATGATGCGTGTATCCGAACAGCAATGTTACATGGTAGTGAGACCTGGGCGCTGAAGGTGGAAGACTTACATAGATTAGAAAGAAACGAAGCCAGCATGCTCCGATGGATGTGTAATAGTAATATATGCGAATGACAAAGCATAAATGAATTGAGAGAGAGACTGAGCATAAGAGGAATTAAATGCTGTGTGCAGGAGAGGCGGTTGCGTTGGTATGGACATGTGATGCGTGTGAAGGATGACAGCTGCATAAAAAGGTGCAGAGCACTAGAAGTCGATGGAAACCGCGGAGTGGGGAGACCCAAGATGACCTGGGATGAGGTGATAAAAGCCGACCTTACCCAATTACACCTCTCAAAGGTGATGACACACGACCGTGACCTCTGGCGTCACGCAGTAATACAGAGTACCCGACCTCCCATGGGTACAAGCTGAAGCATATAGACAATATGCCCCCACACCCTCCCTCTGCAAGGTGGTCGTGGAGGTGCCACGGCAAAAAAGCACCCAGCCCACACTGTAAAGTGGACGTGTAGCGGCCACGAAAAAGCACCCAGCACTCACTGTAAATGAGGTTGGTGTTAGGAAGGTCATCCAGCTGTAGAAATCAAGCCAAATCAGTTCTTATATGAGCAAGGCATGGTCAGCCGACCAGACACTGCCCACAACAGGACAACCCGTCTAACCCATGCTAGTGTGGAAGAACGGACGTAAAACGGTGATGATGATGATGATGATGATATATATAACCCCTAACACACATATATATATACATAATACATTTAAATATAATTAATGCTAATATTTTATGTATTTGTATGTAACAAAGTAGTGACCTCAATACATGAAGTAGAGAATACTCAATTCTTTATAACATAAAATAGATCAAAATAGTGAAGGTGCATTTCTTAGGGGTTAGGATGTTCTACACACAATCCTAAGGTTGTCAGTTTCATTCCTGACCATGTGTTGTATCCATGAACAAGAGATATTATTTCACATTGCTCCAGTTCATTCAGCTGGCAAGAATGAGTTGTGTCACACACTGTGTTGTGTTGCACTGAAAACACCTGAGGATGATGTTATGGATACATGTGTCTATGTAATGCTCAGCCACTTAATTTCACTAGGAGGTTCTCCATTGATTGAATTGAACTCCTCATCAGAAGCAATAGAGGTTCAACAATATCAAAGTATGCCAGGTCAAACTAAAACTGTTGGTTTAAGTTTATATTTGCGAAGGCACATGGCTTAGTGGTTAGAGCATTGGGCTTGCAATCGAAAGGTTGTGAGTTCAATCCTCGGACCGGGTGATGTGTTTTTTCCTTGAGCAAGACACTTTATTTCACATTGCTCCAGTTTACTCAGCTGTAGAAATGATATTATAGGACTGGGGTCCCTATCATTCCACTGCAAAGTGGTCGTGGAGGTGCCATGGCAAAAAAGCACCCAGCCCACACTGTAAAGTGGACGTGTAGGCGCCACAGGAAAAAAAACAACCCAGCACTCACTGTAAATGAGGTTGGTGTTAGGAAGGGCATCCAGCTGTAGAAATCAAGCCAGAATCAGTTCCCGTATGAGCAAGACAAGGTCAGCCGACCGGACACTGCCCATAACAGGACAACCTGTCTAACCCATGCTAGCGTGGAAGAACGGACATAAAACGGTGATGATGATTTATAATTAAACATTTGATGATTCAGTGTAAAAGGCATCTGAAAGATTACACACATAAAATATGTGTGTGAGAACCTTTCATCATCATTTTTATGTCTGTTTTTCCATTTTTGTAGTTGTTGGACAGGTCTTTTCTCACATAGTAAAATGAAATTAAGAAAAAAATTAAGTTTACTGCTAAACCTATACTGCCCACATGACGCTGCATCTCATAACAAAATTTCTCAAGTGTTTTATTCATTAAGGTCCCAATTTATGTCATGAAAAGCAACCTGAAATGAAGTATTTTGCTCAAGACCAAAATGTGCCACCCAGTGTTAGAATTGAACCTGCAACCTTATGATTATGAGTCCAACCTTGAGACAGTGACTCGCCATTTGTTGTGGTCTTTTTTGTTTTCATCA
>OZ024743.1:318682967-318715467 GCA_964016885.1 Eledone cirrhosa | reverse complement strand
TAGTCCTTCATCAGAAGATAGAATGAGAAATAAAAGAAGAAATAGAAAAATGCAGGGGAGAGAAGAGGAAGAAACAGAAAAAATTCTTTTTAGAAATAGCACATGTGTGTTGAGTTAGACATTTAGTAGAAAATGCTGTATGTATGAACATAAATAAATAATTGTTTCTACTTTTGGCATAAGGCCAGCATTCACCCAGTGTATTACTGGTACTTTATTTTATCGACCCCGTAAGGATGAAAGGCAAAGTTAAACCTCGGCTATAATATACATGTCTATATATAAATAATTGTTTCTACTTTTGGCACAAGACCAGCAATTACTCCAGTGTATTACTGGTACTTTATTTTATCGACCCCGTAAGAATGAAAAGCAAAGTTAACCTTTATATATATATAAATAATTGTTTCTACTTTTGGCACAAGGCCAGCAATTACCCAGTGTATTACTGATATTTTATTTTATCGACCCCGTAAGGATGAAAGGCAAAGTCAACCTCGGCGGGATTTGAACTCAAAATGGAAAGGGCCGTAACTCTTTGCGTCAAAGCATGGCGTCCGACCCTCTACCGATACTGCCAATCCACCACTCTATATATATATAAATAATGTAGGTGATTCAGGGAATTACTGGTAACAGGTTGATACTCAATAAAAACATAAATACGAGTTAACAAAACTTCAATGTTTTTTCATATTATATATGTGTGAGGAAGACCACGGAAAACATGGGTAGAGGCAGTAAGAACTGACCACAGGTTGCTGAAGCTCACAGTGGAGATGACGAAGGATTGTGACAAATAGAGAGATGCTGTACTGAAGAGGACCCATCCCACTCTTGCAAGCAGGGAAAAGTGGACATCATAAAATGATGATGATGATATATAGGGGCGGGGGGGGGGTACCTTGAATGTACAAACATATATATACATGTGTGGGTATGCTGTATGTACAAACACATATATACTCGTACATGTGTTGATAAGTTCTGTGTCAATATGTAGTAAATACTATAAGCCATGAGTTCAATTTCTGGGTTAGGTGTATCCTTAAGTAAAAGGTCAGATTTTATCACTTCATCCCAAGCTTTCCTGGATCTTGCTCTTCCATAATTTCCATTGACTTTGAGCACTCTGCATCTTATTTATACAGCTGTCACCTTCCATACACATTACAGTCTCTCCTTCTGCACACTGCATCTGATCTCTCTTGTGCCTAGTTTCTCACTCAGTTCATTGACACTTTGCCATTTATGAATACTACTATTACACATCCATCAGAGCATGCAAGCTTCATTTTTTTCCAATCTTCATAGGTCCTCTGCAGCCAGTGCCCAGGTCTCACTTTCATGCAGCATAGGGGTTAGTAAACAAGTGTCATACAAGCTACCTTTCATTTTGATGGAAAAAGCTTTTTGTTGCTAGCAATGGTAGCAGATCCTTAAACTTTTTCCACTGCTAATTTGGACAGCCAGGTAACAAAAACTATCAACTACTTCTACAGAGTCCTCTAAGTATTTAAATGAGCTAGTATATTGTGCACTATTGCTAATTACTGCACCTGTGCATCGACCACATATAAAACCTACTTTCTTTGCTCACTAACCTGAGATTCCATATCTCATGTACCCATAGTTTGCATTTGGGATACATGATGGAATTTCTACCCACTCTTTTCTGTATATGTATATATATATATATATATACCGAGACCTTTGGCTGTACTCAGTAATAGAGAAGACCCGCCTTACCTAAATACAAAGTAAAAACCTACTACAGTCAGTAGGCATCTCTATCAAAACACACCCCCGTCCCACCACCTCCACCCCATCCACACCGCCCCTTTCAATGTAAAGTTATGTTGGTCCCACAACATCCAGGCCGAAACAAATGAGATCGTGTAGGTTTCACGACAAAAAAAACACACAGTCCACGCTGTAAATGTGGCCGTGTAGGCAACACGGTAAAAACCTCCCAGCCCCACACTGTAAATGTGGTTGGTGTTAGGAAGGGCATCCAGCTGTAGAAAACCCGCCAGACAGTCCACGCTGTAATGTGGCCGTGTAGGCAACACGGTAAAAACCTCCCAGCCCCACACTGTAAATGTGGTTGGTGTTAGGAAGGGCATCCAACTGTAGAAAACCCGCCAGACAGTCCTATGCGAGCAAGACAACCACTCTTGCCTCAAGTGGGAAAACCCCCGTCCAAACCCATGCAAGCGTGGAACACGGACGCTAAACCTGATGATGATGATGATGATATATATATATATATATACACACATACATGTGTGTATAAATGTGTACACATTTATACCCAGCATAGAAGCATTCAAACAATTTATACACACAAGAAAAAGAGAAATATAAACAAATATATACAGTCGCACGCACACACATACACACACACACACACACACACACACACACACACACACACACACATTGTGACTAATAAATAGTTAATGTATTAGATTTTCAGTTCCTTGGGGTATTATACATTAATTATATGTGTGTGTGTGTAATGAAAAAATAGATGTATGTAACCTATTTATATGCTATCAACTCTCTTATATATATTCAGCTGTAGATATGTTTCTTATGACATTTAAATCCAATTCTCTAAGCAGTATTGATGTCTAAAGTTGCATTACAAGGCTGAATTTTACAGGAGAAAAGGATTACCATCAATTTAATTTGCCCCAGTGTATAATTGGTGTGTATTCTAATGACCGACTGCCCTAAATTTAACCCTAACTCTAACATTGTTCATTTTTACATCCATTTCCATGCTGATTTATGTTAAACAGGTTGTCATGATCTGAGACAGGACAAGGTCAAATAACTATGTCTAGCTCATACAATCCAATTTTTTGGCATAATGTATACGGCTGAATGCCCTTCTTAATGCCAACTTATATGCAGAGTATACTGGGTGCATTTTATCTTGGCACCAGCACTACTATTTTACAGAGTGTACTAGATGCATTTTACTGTGGCACCAGCATTACTTTACAGAGTGTACTGGGTTTATTTTATTGTAGCATCAGTACTACCACTTTACAAAATGTATTGGGTTTATTTCATTGTGGCACCAGCACTATCAATTTTCAGAGTGTACTGGGTACGTTTTATCATGGCACCAATGCTACCACTTTACAGAGTGTACTGGCTGTAATATTGTACATTACTAATTATATTAAGGCAGTGCTCCAACATGGCCACAGTACAATGACTGACCCAACCCCACCCTGGTAAATCCAGCCCTAACTTTATACCATACACACAATGCTTCAGGCAAACTACAACACCTTGGTTATAGCACTAAATTGTTCTAAAATCTTGATAATGTTTTTAGTTAATTTAAACACATAGGGAGTGTGTGTTCCATTAGAAATATGGTTATGAAGTAGTTAAAGTACTGTATTAATGACCAAAGGGCCTCATTATCAACCTCCAGTAACTGGCTTTGTGGTGTAACCCCCAAGGTAAGGTGACACAGTATTTTAAAAGTGGTTGATTTGATACATTCCACTCAATGTAAAAACAGATTAGAAGGAAAGGAAAACATCTGTTTTGGAGATTTCTGCAATTGTTCTCAATCTATTGAACTATTATGGAAAAGCAAATATTAAGTGAAAATATTTAAAATGAAAATCAAATCAGAGAGAATTTATTTATGTCTATTGTTTCTATATTATAATATGGGGAATGTGTGAATTTCAATATATATATACATACACACATATATAAATAATGTAGAAAATGATTTGTTTTAACCCTTTAGCATTTAAACCGGCCATATCTGGCCAATTCTCTTGCGACTTTCTGTTTAAACTGGCCGTAACCAGCCACTTATACTGATGTTAAGGTATTGTTTTCAAAATAAATGATAACACTATCAAAATCTCATAGATTCGATGTGAATAATTATGTGAGGTAACGCCTTTACTGTGAAAATACAATAGTATATATAGAGTAGTGTGAATGCTAAAGGGTTAGAAGACTTTTTGTCCTAATATTTCAGGATTTAAAAATCTCATCCTTAGAGTGTGGGTAACTCTGAGTAAAACGTTCCTCCAGTCTTGTAGTTTTGATATTTGTTTTAAATTTTAAAATTACTTTCGAGTATTGTGTTTTGATGTTTGATGTAGTATTCATGAAAAGCAGGAAGATGCCATCAATTGCCATATATAATGAAATTGAAGCAAATTGCTTGTGTTAATTGTTGTGATTAGGCTGTGTTTGACAGGGTATAACCTTTTATGACAAATATTGGGTGCTGACCTGTCATTGATCAATGGGTTGCACCTATGTATAAGCAGTGCTTCCTTTATTGTCAAGTTGCCTACATTTCCCTCTCTGGTTTCAATACTAACTGTTATGTATTTTTTGGTGTTTTTTTAATTTGTCAATGTGTTTTTTTTAATGAAGATTATGGAGGCCGGGGTGGAGAGTCTAGGTGTATCATTGGTATTGTTATGTGTGTGCAGATGGTGTGTATTTCATGGGTGTGCATGTCATTGGTTTATTTCTCCTTTGTGTGTGTGCATGCATGTTTAGTGTACTATCAATGTAATTGTGTGTGTGTGTGTGTGTGTGTGTCTGGTTTTTTGTGTATTTATATGTGCATGTATATGCATGTATGTGAATGTGTGTGTGCTGTTTATGTGGTTATTAGTGTGTAAATGTGAGTGTGCTTATGTGTGTGCATAAGCTTTTAAGACTGCCTATATCTGTGTGTGTGTGTATAGCAAATGAGAAGATATATATATATCCAGAGGTTGTATTCAAATTTTATATATATATAGAGAGAGAGAGAGAGATATAGATATACATACACACACACACAAGCTAGTTAAGGAAGAACACATTGACCGTTTGATTTTGTTTTGAACTATTTCTGTTTCACATTTGAAAAGAGGGTAATAGCCATATTGAAATAAACTGGGTAAAACATTACTTTGTTTTGGTTTATATGACATCCTTTCCCTTTATATATTTCTACCTCATTGTACCAGCTTTTTGAAACTTATCAGTCTTTTATTAAATATCTCACAATGCTTAGTATTAACTATATTAATTTTTAATATTTTCTTTTCTTACTCTATCTACTTTGAGAAATGGTTTCACCCAAAACGTCAGATCCCTTCTTGACTGTCTATTCAGTAAAAATATTTCTACTCTACACATGCTGTCCTTTATTTGGTGGAAATATTTTGTCAATCACGTGTCTTGTATTTTCAAAATTGTTTCATTTATCTGTTACATTTTAACTTTGCTGCACCACTTTTTTGTGTTGCCCCTTATCTATCCATTATATATATATATATATATGGAAGATGTCCATAATTGGACCTTGAAGCCTTAGGGAGAACTTTTGTTCCATGTATGAACATAAATAAATAATATGATATATCAGCTCTCACACCAAACTGAGCACTGTTTCCCTTCTTCACATCCACCAATATTTTACTACATTCACATGCATATATATATATATATATAACAAAGGAAGTGTGGTAAGGAACCAGGTGGACCACAATGCACCAGTACTCGATACTTTGGGCAGTAGAGTGGGTAATGGGAAAAGAGTCAGAACCCCGACGGCAGAGCTCAAGCCATTTCAACAGCTATTTCTGAGTCCAGAAATAGCTGTTGTAACGGCTTGAGCTCTGCCGTCGGGGTTCTGACTCATTTCCTATATATATATATATATATATATATACTGGTATCCACTTGTTTATAGTGCCTCCACCCTGATCACATTGTTAGAACTCAATGCAGTCTTGAAGACATCATATGTGTGTGTGTATATACATGAAATATATGTGTGCCTCCATGAGTATGCATGTTTGTGTGTGTGTGTGTATACATATGTTGAGTGAGTTGTTACTGATGACACATCCAATTTTCAGTGAAACCAGATGTTAATATTTATTGTGACAGTTTTTCATACTAAGAAAAACTAAATGATGATATATAACACTGTGTGGCTATCTTCTTCAGTATATATTTATTTACAAACAACTTTTGGTGAAACTTTGCCAATCACATCAGGTGGGATATTGTATAAAAATGCTGGAAATATTCTCTCTATTGCATAACTCTCATTATGTTACATCTGAATAACTTTCTTTGAACTTTCAATTCATCGACTCACTGCTGGAACAAAATACTATTTTCCTACTTTGTAGAAATTCTTTGATGGTTGGATTGTTTTCCTCTGGTAGGGCTTTGACCCATATACACACATGCACATACACTTATACTTCAAAAAGAAAAGAACAACCAGGTGCGTGCATGGCTGTATGGTTAAGGTGTTTGCTTCACAACCAAGCAGTTTAGGGTTCAATTTTAATACATTGCATCTTTAGTAAATGTTGTATACTATAGCCACTGTTTGACCAATGCCGTGTAAATGATATTTGGTAGTCAAAAACTGTGTAGAAGCCCTAAGTGTAAATATGTATATACCATCTTCTTGGTATGAACCGATCTGGGTGACACCATGCAAACCTTTATTTCAGGTATGGTAAATCAGTATCAATCCTACTCCCCTACTCAAGCATACAACCCCATTTTCCAGTAAACTCCAAAACTTCTGAACTTCAAGCATCAATATTGGTATTATGAGAGGAAGATCAGGAAGATTGTAGAGATGTTAGAGCAAAAGAGAGTGCACATGTGTTGCCTGCTAGACTCCCTATAGTCAAAGAGCAATGTTACAAATGTTTCTGGGTTGGTAAGGACAATGGGCTAGGTGGGGCAGGTATTCTGTTAACAGTGTATATAGTATAATTATAGTAGAGTGAACAATAGAATCATTAAACTCAGAATTAGAGAAGAAATTCCAAACCGGGAAGCATAGCTTGGAATCAGATCTTAAATTCAACTTGACAGTCTTAAGTCCACATAAGTAGAAAAGAAGACTGGGCTCTGATCCCTTTATGCTCAGAGTCCAGGAAAGGAGTAGGTAGAAATTCCACCCTATGTCCCAAATGCAAACTATGGATAGACAAGAGATGTAGTGAGATGTCAGTCAGACTAGCAAAAAAACGTGGGTTTTATAGTTTTGAAATCAGAGTGATCTTTCTCCTAGACAGATTGCCAACCAAGGTTAAGGAGTTCTATCGACCAGTTTTTTTTTTTTAAACACTATTGCATGGTTGTTGACTCTCCTGAGTTCTGCCATCTGATGGGTTTGTTTTTCATCAAGCAGGTGTCCAAAAATCAGTCACCTCTCCAAGCAAGCTTGGTGGGTTGCAGATTTAGTTACCAATGATTTCACCATGTTACGGATTGTACTGGGTTATCTGTTGCCAGTAGCACTCAGGAGTGACTGACTACAATGATAGTGTAAACAAAAACTATCTTACATTGAATCTATCTAGAATAATAATTGCAAAAAAAGTATCATTTCTGTACTATTTCTAAATATTTCAGATTCTATATAGCAATGTAACTGATGTATATACTATTTAGCTATATGTATATATATATATAACAATATGTATATATTATATAGCCATGTAATTGATGTAAATACAATTTATATAGCTATGTAACTTTTGAGCTGACTTTTGAGAGGCTCCCATACAGCTCTGAGTTTTTCATCCTCAGTGTATACTGATTAATGTTCAGAGCCATCCACAGCATTCTTGTGTAGTACCCATCCACCATCTGAGTGAGTTTCTTGGTCAGTGTCCAAGTCTCAGACCCGTACAGCAGCACAGACTGCACTACAGCAATGAAGAGGCAGATTTTCAGGTCTTTACGAAGGTCCGACTTCCACACTGAGGTTAGCTGGACATGCTCACCGACATCCAGAGTTGACATTGCACTCAGTGGGAGCCCCTACATGGACACACTGGAAGAGGAAGACCAAGGTTAACGTATGTTGATGCCCTAAGTTCAGACACTGGTCTGTTGGAGACGCAAGACATGGCAGCAATAATGAGGGACAGAGACCGCTGGATCTCGGGAATTTTACCCGCCCTAGAATAGCTATGTAAATTATGTATATTCTATGTAGCTGTGTAACCAACTTCACCTTATGATACTATTATTATATATATATATGTATATATATATCATCATCATCATTTCATTTTACGTCCGCTTTTCCCTGCTTGCAAGAGTGGGCTGGGAACTGATTCTGGCTTGATTTCTACAGCTGGATGCCCTTCCTAACACCAACCTCATTTACAGTGAGTGCTGGGTGCTTTTTTTGCCGTGGCACCTCCACGACCACTTTGCAGTCCATGATATGGACCCCAGTGCCTAGCATCTCATTTCTACAGCTGATTAAACTGGAGCAATGTGAAATAAAGTGGCTTGCTCAAGGAAACAACACATCACCCGGTCTGAGAATTGAACTCACAACCTTTCGATTGCAAGGCTAATGCTCTAACCACTAAACCATGTGCCTCCATATATATAGACACACACACACACACACACACACACAAAACACAAACCTGTTACAGTGGCTACTACAACTAGTACTGTAACTGATGTATATACTATATGCTATTACTATCAAAAGGGCTGATGAACTCCTCAGAGTCAACGGTCACCCACCCCAACTATGGGTTAACCCTTTAGCATTTAAACTGGCTGTATCCAACCAGATTTCTCTCACCTCTTTCTGTTCAAACCGGCCGTAACTGGCCACTCATACTAATGTTAAGGTATTGTTCTTGAAATAAATGACATCAAAATTTCGTAGATTCGATATTATGCGCTATAATTATGTGAGATAATTGTGTAAGATAAAGACATTACCACGACAATACAATAGTATATATATAATGTAAATCCGAAAGAGTTAAATAGCCAATAACCTCACCACAGTTGGCTAAGTATGGTGAGTATGGCTATATCCCCTGACATCACCAAAACCAAATAGTAAGTGTTGAAGGTCAACCAGGGAGAGCTTCATCCAGCAGGCGTGAGAAGACCCTGGATGGATTTGACTGTTGATACAAACCAGTTATATGTAGTACTGTAGTTGAAGTATATACTATATATATTATATAGCAGTGTAATTGATGTATATATTATACATACTATATAGTTATGTAATTGATCTATACACTATATATATACTATATATCTGGGTAATTGATGTATGTTTTATATATATACAAACCATTTATAGTGACTATAGCAACTAGTAGTAACACAATATTTATTTGATAAGAATTTTAATGCTCAGCTAATTACATACAAGTAACTCTAACGGCAGAGTGATATGCCTGCTACATGTGTGTGTGTGTGTGTAAGTGTGTGAGTGAGTGTGAATGTGTGTATGTAAAAAGTATCACAAAAATAAATATAAACAAGACAGAAAAACAAAGAAACTACAAAGACACAACTAATACTGGTGACCTCATCAGCTGCTTATTATGGATTATGTAATAAACCAGTTTTGATATATGTACAGGGATTGAACCTATAGTTATATATATATATTGTGTGTGTGAATGTGGGTGTGCATTCATATGTGTGTGCATGTATTTATATATATATGTGTGTGTGTGCATATGTGTATGTATGGGTATATGTCTGCATGCATGTATATGTGTGTGTGTGTATATATATATATATATATATATATATATATATATATATATAATATTTTTGGGTTTTTCAATTCTATATTGAAAATAATTGTTTCTACTTTTGGCACAAGACCAGCTATTACCCCAGTGCATTACTGGTACTTTATTTTATCGACCACAAAAGGATGAAAGGCAATAATGTAGATTTATATGACATAGATCATTTTATAAGAATAAATTATGTCATATATATATGACATAATTTATTCTTATAACTGGATCCAGTTTAATAAGTGAAACTAGTAAAAGAATAAGAGAATTAGAAAACATAAAATAGATAACTATAACTCGGAATCCCAACTGCATTGCAAACTCAGCATATCATGATGTTACTTGTTATTCTATAACACTTGGTATAATTACAGGTATTTATTTAGTCTTCTGTCACAGTAAATATGTTGCTATAGAAACCTCTGTGAGGGAAGCTTTTATACTCACTTGGGCTGCTAGAAATATCAACTATGTCTCTCATAAACTATATCTTATATTAAAAAAAGGAAGGACGGACACATTGGATAATGTAGTCTCAAATAACCTTAACTCTTTCATTACCATATTTATGACATGGTCACCTGACCTGGCATTGCTCAAAACAGGACAACCCTTGCTAGCATGGAAGAATGGATGTAAAATGATGATGATCATGAAATATATTTCATATGACTCTCAAATAATTTTTTAGGTAATCAAGAATTTTGAGGGATTTAGTAATTATATTCCAACCCAATCCAGGGCCTTCTCCTGTTGGAGAAACCCTTCCCTGGTTGACCTCCACTGCTCTATGTTTGGTTTTGGTCAAGTCTTCAGAGGTGTAGCTGTATTCACCACACTTGGCCAATTGCATGTCGGTACAGTTATTTTACCCATATTTAGGTTGGATGGCTGTTGACTCCGAGGAATTCATCCGCCTTTTTAACATCTCTTGTTTTCTTGGGCTGCTGGAGTTCCCCTTATCCTCATCACCAGATCAGGGTCTTGTGGGGGAGCCAGTTTAGTCACTTACCATTCAACCACGAAGCAGGTTGTGCTGGGTTATATGGTAGCAAAGATGGTACTTGGAACATAACAAATACTTTTTTTTAGATAATCATACATTTTTAGGGATTTAGTAATATAACTAACTTTCTCATTATTAAGATGGTATTTGGAACATAACTTAACAAAGGTTTTTACATAAAATTATGATGGAATGTTTTTCACTTTTTATGATAGAACTTTTAATTTTCATTAATTTCTTGTGAGCAGGTGTTGGGGATCCCATACGGTTACTTGCCCTGATACCCTAGTTGCTTTAATTCAGAGTTCCTCTTGGGGTCACATCTTGTGAAAGATCCATTATCATGAGGTTCAATAATTACATAACATGCAATATATATTTTTCATCATAGGGGTGTATATGAAAGTATATATGATATGTTTATGTATTATGAACATACAAGAGTCTCACTATGAATTTTTTTTTAAACTGTGATCATGTCCCAACTTTCTCAATAGCGGTGAGAATACCAGATAGCTATTTTTGAATTTTCCCCCTTCGTCAGTGATATACACTCACTCACTACTGAGACAGAATAAGCTAAAACCTATATGGTTTTTGCATATGAAACATCAGCTGGTGATGCTCATTTGCATATAGTGTGAATTTTACTGGTGAAAGGTAGGTCTGTTCATTATAGGTCTGTATATGAAAGTATATACAATATATTTATGCATAACAAACATACGAGAGTGTGAAGTTGTATTTTTTCTTTACCTTCTCACTAAATGCAGTCAAGACATTTAAAAATATAAAACCACACCTTTTCATTTATATTTTTAAATACACACATTGTAGTATTTGTTGTGAAAAGACTGAGAAATTAAAATCATTCAGTTTACAAGAAAATATCTAGATTCCCAGAGGTGGTCTGAAATGTGAGAACAATTTACCATCTAGTTGTGTGTGGTTATACAACAGACACCATTTGTAGAGATTCAGGCGAACTAACTTCCACATACTGATCAGTGATAGTATCATGTACACAATAGATATTTTCAACTAGAACATATGTTTGTTGCTCTAACAACAGCTACAAATATGAAGCAGTTCAGATCTGTTTATTTCTCTCGTTTGACCAACTGCTTCATCAGCTTCTTTGATGGAAATTATGTGATTCTTATTCTGTTATTCTTTTACTGGTTTCAGTCATTAGACTGTGGTCATGCTGGGGCACCAAGTTAATGGAATTTTAGTTGATCATATTGACACTAATAAGGTGGCAAATTAGCAAAGCCATTAGAACATCAGATAGAGTGCTTTGGGGTATTCATTCCGGCTCTATGCTCTCTAAGTTCAAACTAGGTTAACTTTGCCTTTCATTCTTTCGTGGTCAATAAAAATGTACCAGTTTAATACTGGTGTAAATTCTTCCTCTATATTTCTTTCTCACTTCCTTTCTCTCACTCTCTCTCTACTTCTTTGGAAGAAATTTGCTATGTTCAGGCATGGAGAGAAGATGGGCTCTGCCAGGCTTAAAAAACCCAAGAAACACTGTATGTCACTTTGACGCCCCTACGACTCCATCAGGAGTTACGGGACC
Source organism: Eledone cirrhosa (assembly GCA_964016885.1). Taxonomy (NCBI): domain Eukaryota; kingdom Metazoa; phylum Mollusca; class Cephalopoda; order Octopoda; family Eledonidae; genus Eledone; species Eledone cirrhosa. The sequence continues at coordinate 318,703,265 of OZ024743.1, read as the reverse complement.
ATACCACCATACCACACTATTTTGAAGCCAGTACTTATTTTTTTAAAGGCAGGTACTTATTTTATCAATGCTGTTTTTTTTTCTTCTCTTTTTTTTTATCAAACCGCTGTTCTGGGACTTAAACAATAAAATTTTTTTTAAGTGAACTTGAAAATACGTAAAGCGAAGTGACTTCCTTAATCACACAACCATACCTGTACCTTACAAGAAGATATATTAAATACATTAAGTTATATACTTTCTTTGCACATTTTAATACTATCTAATTCAGAATATTCTCACAAATTGTTGATTTGTCATTCAATATATTCTGAATTGGTTTAAGTAGACTTTTCACAAAAACCTACAAGTATTTTAGGTCTCATTCAGAAACTTAAAATGTATGTATGCATATATATATATATATACATACACATATGTGCATGTGCTCCAAATGAATTTGTTGAGCAAATTGTAAACAAGATCAAAATAACTGGATGGCAATCTAAGCCCTTATTATATATAAATATATATATATATCATAGGTAAACACCATGACGGCTTCTATAGAGTCCATGAAGGCCACGGGTTTGGCACAATAAATGAAAAAGGCTTCAGGCTTCTAGAATTCTGTGACTCCAATGACATGTCGATATGTAACACAAACTTTAAAAAACCCGACAACCATCTGATCACCTATAGATCAGGGGAGCATTCTAGTCAGATAGATTTTATCCTTATCAGAGATAGATGGATGGTCGTAAACACAAAAGCCTTCCTTAGTGAGGAATGTACCTCCCAACATAACTTAGTTGTCAATGACCTCATTGTCAGAACTAGAGTTACTTGGAAACAGAAGGCAACCTGGAGAAGAAAGATCTGGAAGACCCCTCAGCCAGTAACAGGTTTAAAGATATCTTACTTGACGTCTATGACAGTAAAGAAGAACAGATAGAGACATTCAATGTAGAAAAGCACAGGGAGTTCCTAAAAAATAACTTACTAAAAGCAACGAACGAGATTTGTGGTTGGAGCAAGACCACAGACAGGAGGAGAGTGACTTGGTAGTGGAACAATAAGGTAGATGAGGCAGTGTGTCAGAGAGAATTGTGATGTCATTGGAGAGAAGTGTATCCGGAATGATAAAGGTGAGCTTGCCCTCACAAGTGCTGAGAAGAAAGATGCGTGGAAGAGCCATTATGATAGATTACTAAATGAGGAGAATGCATAAGAAAAAGAGCCCCTACCCCAAATAAACCCTTTAGAGGGGTCAGCAGCAGCGTAGTAAGTAAGGTAATGAAAGATATGAAGACGGGAAAGGCAACCGGTCCATCGAGTATAGCTGCCGAGATGCTGAAGGTATCTGAGTCGGTAGGTCACGCCATAACCACATGCATTGTTAACCAGGTAATACTAGAAGGTCTCATACCAAAGGATTGGTGCAGCAGCATCATTGTCAACTGCTACAAGGGTAAAGGTGATGCACTAGATAGAAGAAACTATAGAGTTATAAAGCTGATGGACCAGGTCATGAAAGTAACAGAAAGAGTTATAGCACAGTTGATTAGGGACCAGGTGAAACTAGATGAGATGCAATTTGGGTTTGTGCTAGGAAAAGGCACCACTGATGCCCTCTTCCTTGTGAGGCAGTTACAGAAAAAGTACTGAGCTAAAAGTAAGCCGCTCTACCTGGCTTCGTCAATCTGGAGAAAGCCTTTGACAGAGTCCCCCGTGCTATAATCTGGTGGGCTCTTAGAAGGTAGATGAATGTAGATGAATGGCTTGTGAAAGCTGTACAAGCCATGTATAGAGGAGCAGTCAGCAAAGTTAGGATTAACAATGACTATAGCAAGGAATTAAACATACAGGTCGGTGTCCACCAGGGATCTGTTCTTAGCCCTCTCCTGTTCATCATAGTTTTGCAGGCAATAACGGAGGAGTTTAAGACCGGATGCCCATGGAAACTCCTGCATGCGGATGACCTTGCACTTATAGCTGAATCTATGGTAGAACTAGAGAAGAAATTCCAAACATGGAAGCAGGGACTAGAAAGAAAGGGTCTCAAAGTCAACCTGACAAAGACTAAGGTCCTTGTAAGTAGACGAGAAAACAGAACCTAGATCCCCTCAGGGAAATGGCCTTGCTCTATTTAGGAAAGGTGTAGGTAGGAACTCCATCCTCTGCCCCAAATGCAAACAATGTGTACACAAGAGATAGCTGAACTAAGAATGTAGGCTTCACATGTAGCAGCTGCGCTGAGACAGCAAGCAGCAAACGGCCACAGGAAACAAGCACCACCAAACTCTGGGAGGGCTCTGTAGAAACAGTAGACAGCTTCTGCTACCTAGGTGACCGAATTTGCAGCAGAGGTGGGTGTTCAGAAAGTACAATAACTAGGGTAATAACGGGATGGAAGAAGTTCAGGGAGCTACTGCCACTGCTAGTTGCAAAAGACTTTTCCCTCAAAATGAAAGGCAGACTGTATGATGCGTGCATACGAACAGCAATGTTACATGGTAGTGAGACCTGGGCGCTGTCTGTAGAAGACTTGCGTAGATTAGAAAGAAATGAAGCCTGCATGCTCCGATGGGTGTGTAATAGTAATATACGTGAACAGAAAGCATAAATGAATTGAGAGAGAGACTGAGCATAAGAGGAATCAATTGCTGTGTGTAGAAGAGAAGGTTGCGTTGGTATGGACATGTGATGCATATGAAGGATGACAGATGCATAAAAAGGTGCAGAGTACTATAAGTCGATGGAAGCCGTGGAGTGGGGAGACCCAAGAAGATCTGGGATGAGGTGATAAAAGCCGACCTTACCCAATTGCACCTCTCAAAGGGGATGACACATGACCGTGACTTCACACACTAATACAGAAGACCCGACTTCCCACAGGTACAAGCTGAAGCTGAAGCATATAGACAATATGCCCCCACCCCCTCCCACTGCAAAGTGGTCGTGTAGGTGCCACGGCAAAAAGCCCGAAGCCCACAATGTAATGTGGATGTATAGGCACCACGGGAAAAAAGCACCCAGCACTCACTGTAAATGAGGTTGGTGTTAGGAAGGGCATCCAGCTGTAGAAATCAAGCCAGAATCAGTTCCCATATGAGCAAGACAAGGTTAGCCGACCGGACACTGCCCACAACAGGACAACCCGTCTAACCCATGCTAGCATGGAAGAACGGACGTAAAACGGTGATGATGATGATGATGATGATGATATATATACACACACACACACACACATATATATATATATTCGTATGTAGTTGACAGACAAGAGAAAAGAGTTCTCAATACAGATGTAGAGTGTAAATATTCATTTAACATGGCCAAGTTGTGAATCTTGTTATTCTGGAGTTTCACCTGTGTAATCACAGGATCATCATACTGTTACCATGAATGTCTCTCTATCTCTTTCTTTCTCTCTCTCTCTCTCTATCTATCTATCTATCTATATATATCATCATCACCGTTTTACGTTCATTCTTCCATGCTAGCATGGGTTAGACGGGTTGTCCTGTTGTGGGCAGAGTCTGGTCGGCTGACCATGTCTTGCTCATACAGGAACTGATATATATATATATATATATAGAGAGAGAGAGAGAGAGAGAGAGGCATTCTTAGTCATTCTAACTACATGTCCATAATATTGGAGCTGTGATCTCTCAATTTGGAGAAGTAGCTGCTCTACCTGGAGTGACCCAGATATAGTAAATTTCATGGGTGTTAAATTCAAAACTGATACTAAAACCAGTACAGATACTAAAACCAGTACATCCCCAAAATGTTATTAAGCCATGTTATTTTTTTATGTAATAGATGGAACAGCAGGTAATAAAGTTTGGAGCTTAATATATAATTTGTCCTATGCTAGAACATTTAGATTAATTACTATAAAAGATATTTTTGGACCTACAGCATTCCTATAGCATTCCTTCTCAAATTACAACCCAGTTTTTTTGTTAAATTATTTCTATCAACTTCTATTACTTCTTCAATGACTTATAGCCAGTGCATTTATTCAACTTAGATTAAACCATATATTGGATTTATAAGTCTTTAAATATTTATTTATACAATTTAAATAATCTGAATAAAATCATTTAAATATAGTGAAGTGTTTCTTAAAATACTAAAAGGTTCTTTTAATTTTATATGGATATATTAATAGCATTTAATGAAAATGTAAGTAGTTTTCTAAATACTAAGTGTCAACTTTAATATTTAAGTATAATAAAAAAAAAAAATTTTTTTAAGTACAATGTTTCTTAGCTCTTGATACCAAACTGCCTGAAACTGTTTATTCTAAAGTTTATTCTTATATTTATCTAAAAACCTTCCATTATAATTTTATGTAAGAGCCTTTGTTAAGTCATGTTCCAAACACCAGCTTAATAAGGAGAAAGTTGTATTACAAAACCCATCCAATTTCTTGATTATTTTCAAAATTATTTGAAAATCATGGGCAGTGTATTTTATTAGAAATATGGTAAAGTGTTTATATATATTAAAAAACCTTCTATTATAATTTTATCTAAGAACATTTGTTATGTTCCAAACACCAGATGAACTATGAGAAAGTTATATTTCTAAATCCCTCAAAATTGTTTCAAAATTATAGGTAGTGTCTTTCATTAGAAATTTGGTTAATGTGTACCATATACAACTTTTGCTATGATATGAGTGAGATTAGCAGTTAGTTTACTGAATACTTTATCACTAGGTAGCTGTTTTGGGTTACATTAAATCCTGTTGTTTGATTAGCTTTCTAGATAAGTGAAAACCTGCTCATAGAAGGATTATTTTCAAAGTTTTTTTAACATTTTTATTGCTGCATATATTTTACACAGATACAATTGCTGTGCCGGGGTTTTTTTCAGTAAAATGACCATCTTTTTATAAAAACATTTATTAACAACACCTATCTCAATGATTAACAAACGTCACCTCAATAAACTAGTAACCCCATCTAGCTTTGAAGTTATGAATTGTTGGAAACGAGTTCATAACTTTGAAGTTATGATGTTGGAAAAGTTCAAATATGTTAGGATGAATTATCTCATCTGTGGCACTGGAATGCATACATGTTAGGGCGAATTATATCAGCTATGACACTGAAGAGGTTATATTTGATAATGAAAGGGTCAATCGCCATGGAGCTTTATGACCTGATGGTTAGGATGCTTGATGTACGATCATAATGTCGTCAGCTCTTTAGCAAAACCCTTTATTTCATGTTGCACCAGTATACTCAGCTCAGAGTGAGTACCAACAGTAGTTGGGAAGTTAATCCTGCAATAAACTGGCATCCTGTCCAGGGAAAGTCTTGTACTCTCAATCACATAGCACCAATAAACTGAGGATAAGCACCAGCCTGATGAGCCTTCAGCTTAGGACAGATTTTAACTTAATCACCTTCATTATTATGATCATCGGTGAATTGGCAGTATCGGTAGAGGGTCGGACGCCATGCTTTCTAGCATAGTTATGTCCCTTTACAGTCTGAGTTCAAATCCCGCCGAGGTTAACTTTGCCTTTCATCTTTACGGGGTCGATAAAATAAAGTACCAGTAATGTACTGGGTAAATGCTGGCCTTGTGCCTAAAGTAGAAACAATTATTATGATCATGCTGATGATATCATCATAACTTAATGTTCGTTTTTCTTAACTGAATGATAATTTTATTTAAGATGCTTGCTTTAGCAGAAAATAAGCAGTTTTGTTAATTCAAATATTTCTAGTATCTATACTAGTGGGCAGTTTGTTGTGAACATTTGCTGTATTAGACTAAAGATGAATTTTTAATGAGATGCAGTTGTAGCATTGTTTTGAACCTTCCAAAACATGCTTTGATACGTTAAGAATTAAGTTATGTTCCATATTACTTAATCCCTCCAAATGCTTGGTTATTTTTTTAATTATTTAAAAATCATAAGCAATGTCATTTATTATAGCTGGATTTATAATAGCTGGATGCTCAGTACCAACTCTAATGGAATGGTTGCCTGTCGGTTTTGATAAGTACTGCAGTTGTATAATCAATGGAACAACCTGTTCATGAAATTAACATGTAGGTGAATGAGAATTCCATAGACAAGTGTTCCCTAACATAATTCTCAGGGAGGTTCAGCATGATACAGTGTGTGACAAATCTAGCCTTTGAATTAGAGGTGCAGTCAACCTGATGGGGCTTCCAAACAGTTTCCATCTACACAATTTCACTCATGATGTATGAGTCGACCCAAGGTAAATGACACTTGTCCAAGATGTCACACAGTGGAATTAATGATTAGGAAGAAAACTCCTTAAACATTCAGCCATGCTACTTACATCAATTGCCAACTATAATAGTGTAAGTTTAATAAATATAGTGCTATGCTTCTTTAAACTGCAAACAGGGTAGATTATCTTCAAGTTGGGAAGAAAACTAGCAGAGAGGGAAACTCCATAGATACATTATATTTATTGTAGTCTATAAATCTTGGATGACTTCAAATATCAACACTGGCAATAATATTCTTCAATAGCCCTTTCTCCTCATCCCATAGCCAACCTTACTTCTAGCACTGTTTTCTCATCCTTTCAGTAGTTCCAAACAAAGTTTGCCCACATCTGCTGTTTGTGTTGAAGTGAGTTCTAGTCTTAAGTAAAAACTTCAAAACCTTTCTTTACCTCCCTTAATTTCAGAAACCCACTCCAAGAACCTGTTGAAATAAATAAAGATAATTCTTCTCATTCTGTCAAAAAATTCTCATTAAATTCCTTTCTTTGAGAAACTTTCCCCACCCTTACCATTTTACCATTTCAACCATCTAATTTGTCTTGTGAGCAACCATGGTGGTGATGATGATGATTGCAGTAAGGGTGATAGTTGGGCTGATAGTGATGATGATTATGATGGTGGTGATGGTAATAGTTGGGTTGATAGTGATGATAGTGATGATGCTGATGCTGATTATGGTGATGGTTGTGATGACAATGGTTGGGCTGATAGTGATGATAATGGTCAGACTAATAGTGATAGCAGTGATGATGATGATGGTAATGGTTCGGCTGATAATGATGATGGTAGTGATGATGATGATGGTGGTGGTGGTGATAATGACACAGGATGATAATGGTGATGGTAATGGTTGGGTTGATGATGGTAATAACAGTGATGGTAATAGTACTGATGGTGGTATTGATGATGGCAATAGCTGTGGTGGTAGTGTTGTAGTGTTGATGAAAAGGGAGAATCACAAGTTTCTTTAACTGACAATTATTTCTATGAGTAACGACACTACACAACAGTACATTTTTGTACATAGAGGTATTTTTACCCAACTTACATACTGTCATAAACAGCATTTGGCTGTTTTAACAGTTATTCTTGCATTTGAGTTTCCAAATTAATATCATTTCTATGAATTGGTTAATTGGCAGTTTCGCTGGAGCACTGGACAACATGCTTTGCAGCATAGTTACACCTCTTACGATCTGAGTTCAAATCCCGTCGAGGTTAGCTTTGCCTTTCATCCTTATGGGGGTCGATGAAATAAAGCCCTAGTTATGCACTGGGGTCGATTTAATCGACTTTCCCCTTCCCCAAAATTGCCTATAGTAGAAATTATTATTTCTATGAATTTCAAGTACATTTTTGATATTATATCAAGACATTTAAAATTTGAAAGACAACATTAATTTTCTTTATTTTTTACTCATTATATAACTGGTAATTTTTTATAGTATTTTATCACTGTTGGTTACAATCATCACTTTATGTCCCTTTTCCCATGCTGGCATGAGTTGGGTGGGTCTTCTCCTGCACAGCTTCCCACCACTTGTATTCCTTTATCATCACTGTGTAGTTTAGTATTTTTAGTTCAACTCTCACCAGTTCTGCCCAGGTTTACTTGGTCTTCCTCAATTGCATCTTCCCTTCTACTGGGAATTCCTGACACTTCTTCACCCAATAATCATCCTTCAAAGACATCATGTATTTATACCAGCGCAATACTTGCTCACTACATTTGATTCCTCTTATAGCCAGTTTTTCTTCAGCTTCTCCATGTTTTGTCATTCATACACATTAATACACATTAATATTTCAAATCCATCAAAGTAGGCATGCTTCATTTCTCTCCAGCTTTTGCATATCCACTGTGTCCACTGTCCATGTTTCACTTCCATGCAACCTTGCACACACACTAGCATCACACTGCTGGACTTTTGTTCAAAGAGAAAATCCCTATGTTGTCAACTAAGACATGTAATTATATAAGAATATATGAATAACATCTCCATCATCATCACCGTTTCATATCCATTTTTCCACATTAACATGGATTAGATGAGTTGTCCCATTGTCAGACAAGTCAACTCGGATGACTGTGTCTTGCTCATACAGAACTGTTTCTGGCTTGTTTTTTAGGACTGAATGCCTTTCCGAATGCTCACCATACTTACAGTGTGGACTGGGTGAAACCAAAAGGACCAGCTGATGAGTTGGACTAGGCACTCTATCAACATATCACCAGCACAACCACCTTACAGGGTGGACCAGGTTCTTTGTTTTTGGGTCATCAACACAATCACTTTACTTTGGGTCATCAACACAATCACTGGACTGGGTGCTTTTTGTTGTGTCATCCACATGAACACTTTATAGGGTGAACCAGGTGCTTTTGTTGGTGTTCTTGTCAACATCCTTCAGCACATGAATGAACCAATTATAGGTCAGAGTTTCCAGGTTTGGTTTTAGGGAAAAACAAACAGGACTTATGATTTTCCTGACTTTTCCCAAAGCATTAGCATTATAAGTTAATACAATATCAGATTTATAAGTTAAGTGAAGTGCTTACATTAGCTAAACCAAGATCCAGCAAATAGATTTATTTTGTAAATAACTTAAGCTGCCCTACAACTCTCATCTCATCCTACTTACATTGATTAAATATGCACTTTTAAGATTCTTAGTTTACTAAGAAGTATTGATCAGAGCAGACAAGCATTGTCAGACCTTCCCAAAAGGTGGAGAATTTGATTCAATTCTTCTTTAACCCTTTCCTTACCACATTTCTAATGAAAGGCGCTGTCTGTCATTAACCCTTTCATTACCATATTTCTAATGAAAGATATTGCCTATGCTATTAAGCCTTTCATTACCATATTTCTAATGAGAGACACTGCCAATATCATTAACCTTTTCATTAACATATTTCTAATGAAAGACGCTGTCTATAATTTTCAAATGTTAAAAAAATTAATCAAGAATTTGTGGGGATTTAACTTTCTCATTATGCACCTGGTGTTTTAGGGTGGCAGATTGGTAGTATCAGACAGCACCATGCTTCATGGCATATAGTTATGTCCCTTTACGTTCTGAGCTCAAATCCTACCAAGGTTAGCTTTGCCTTTTATCCTTACAGGGTCAATAAAATAAAGTATCAGTTATGCACAGGAGTCAATTTAATTGACTTTCCTCTCCCCCAAAATTGTTGGCCTTGTGCCTAAATCAGAAACCCTTATCAAGCTGATGGATTGTTAGTATCAGAAGAGCGTCAGACACCATTGCAGCATGGAGTTACGGCCCTTTACATTCTGAGTTCAAATCCCGCCGAGGTTAATTTAGCCTTTCATCCTTACGGGGTTGATAAAAGAAATGCTTATTGTTATTATGTGTGTGTTTATATATATGTGTGTGTGTGTGTGTGTGTGTGTGTGTATTTATGTGTATCATCATCATCATCATCATCGTTTAACGTCCGTGTTCCACGCTTGCATGGGTTTGGACGGGGGTTTTCCCACTTGAGGCAAGAGTGATTGTCTTGCTCGCATAGGACTGTCTGGCAGGTTTTCTACAGCTGGATGCCCTTCCTAACACCAACCACATTTACAGTGTGGGGCTGGGAGGTTTTTACCGTGTTGCCTATATATATATATGTATGGTCACGTGATGCGCATGAAAGACGACAGCTGTATAAAAAAGTGCAGGGCAATAAAAATAGATGGTAGCCACGGAGTAAGCAGACCCAGAAAAACCTGGAACGAGTTGATAAATTCCGACCTCACACACTTACACCTCTCCAAGACAATGTCACTGGACCGAGAGCTTTGGCGCTACACAGTAATACAGAAGACCCGCCTTACCTAAGTACAAAGTGAAACCTACTACAGTCAGTAGGCACCTCTAACAAAATACACCCCCGTCCCACTACCCCGTCCCACTAGCCCCACCCCATCCACACCACCCCTTTCAATGTAAAGTTATGTTGGTGTCACAACATCCAGCCCGAAACAAATGAGGTCGTGTAGGTGTCACGACAAAAAAACACACAGTCCACGCTGTAATGTGGCCGTGTAGGTAACACAGTAAAAACCTCCCAGTTCTACACTGTAAATGTGATTGGTGTTAGGAAGGGCATCCAGCCGTAGAAAACCCGCCAGACAGTCCTATGCGAGCAAGACAACCACCCTTGCCTCAAGTGGGAAAACTCCCGTCCAAACCCATGCAAGCGTGGAATATGGACGTTAAACGATGATGATGATGATGATGATATATATATCCCTTGTACCCCTCCCATGGGTACAAGCTGAAGCATATAGACAATATGCCCCCACACCCTCCAACTGCAAAGTGGTCGTGGAGGTGCCACGGCAAAAAAGCACCCAGCCCACACTATAAAGTGGACGTGTAGGCGCCACAGAAAAAAAGCACCCAGCACTCACTGTAAATGAGGGTGGTGTTAGGAAGGGCATCCAGCTGTAGAAATCAAGCCAGAATCAGTTCCTGTATGAGCAAGGCATGGTCAGCCGACCAGACACTGCCCACAACAGGACAACCTGACTAACCCATGCTAGCATGGAAGAACGGACGTAAAACGGTGATGATGATGATGATGATGATTTTAAAAAAGGGTAATGGATTGGCAGTATCGGTAGAGCGTCAGGTGCCATGCTTTGTAGCATAGAGTTATAGCTCTTTACATTCTGAGATCAAATCCTGCTGAGGTTAGCTTTGCCTTTCATCCTCACGGGGTCGATAACATAAAAGCAGCAGTAATGCTCTGTAGTAATTGCTGGCCTTGTGCCTAAAGTAGAAACAGTTATTATGTGTGTTTTTCTTTTTGTTTTGTTTTGTTTTAATAATGAAGAATGTGGAGGGATGTAGTAATATAACTAACTTTCACAATATTAAGCCAGTGTTTGGAATATAACTAAACAAAGCTTCTTACATAAAATTATGATGGAAGGTTTTTAGATAAATATAAAAGACCTGGTTAGAAGTGGTGAGAGCTGATCTCATATCACTAAAGCTTACGGAGGGGATGACAAAGGAACGTGACAAGTGAAAAGATGGGATACTGAGAAGGACCCGTCAAACCCATGCACTCATGGAACAACAAATGTAAAATGATGATGATGATGATGATAAACACTTTCAAACAAACAGCATTGTATTGTAGAACCAGGGGTGATTTGAGGTAGTTTGATATCAAAAGAATTAGTAGTAATAGGTCTGATGATAATAGATCTTATGTTATTTCTATGAAGATAACTGTGTTAAAACTCCTTTGTGACCATATTTCTAATGACACACTCTGCTTCAGTTAATTAATGAAGAATTCTGAGGAATTTACTAAAATTATTAATTATTTTATTGCTTAGAATATGGTTCTTCAATAAAATTATGATAGAAGGGCTTTTGAAAAATATAAACACTTTAAAACAAACAATTTTGTATTGTAGAAACAAGGGCAGTTTCAGGTAGTTTGATATAAAAAGGATTCATCTAGAGCAGGGGTTCCCAACCATTTTTGTGTCATTGCTCACTTTCATATGAAAACATTTTCCACCACCCACCTGCATAGTAAATATTCACAAGTATACCAAAAATGTTTGGTAAAAGTTTCTTACTGAATCGTTATTCCATTTACCCTCCTGTGTTTTTGTTGTTTTTTTCTACAGGTTCTTTGCATATCTCCTTTGAATATTTGTTTTCAGGTAGCATATGTTGAAATACTTTCTTAATACTCAAAATCCTATATCATCCACCAATTAATCACCCACCTAGCAGTTGAAATTGCCACAGGTGGGTGATGACACCCGGACCGGGAAACCCTGATCTAGAGGATCAAATGGGGTTTGTTTGTTTTTTAATGTCTTTTTCTCAGAACTATAACTGTTATTTCTCAGAATAACTGTTATTTCTCAGAACTATAATAACTGTTATTTCTCAGAACTATAAGAACTGTTATTTCTCAGAACTATAAGAACTGTTATATAACTGAATTGTATAATAGACAATCATCATAGATAGTCTTTATCTCTTTGATGTATTATTTCTCAATGTCCTCTTCATTGAGATGGTGATGATGAGTGTATTAATATTTCCAGTAGTAGTGAGTAGGGATTTGGTCTGGGGTCCAAGAACAATGGAAGTCTCCACTGCTACAGGTTCAAACACAAACCTATCAGAAAGCAACCGATAGTTAGACTTTTTATTTGCAATTCATTTATAGAAAGCTATATTGTATGTTTTTATTTTCTTCAGCTCCTTCAGAAAAACAGTGTGACGACCAACATTATTGCCTAAACCAAGGTGAATGCTGGTACCGGTTACCTCCCTTAGATGAGAAATATTGCAAGTAAGTATGAAAAGTATTTCCCCTCTAAAATCAATATAAAGTGTATATTATAATTCTTATCAATATATATATATATATATATATATAATAGTTCTTACAATTATTCTTTAAAACATTAGAAGTTATTTTTAAATCTTGTAATAAATATTGCAAGTATTATTTATGTATGTGTGTACATACATACATACATACATACATACATACATACATACATACATACATACATACATACATGTGTGTATGTGCATGTGTATGTATTATGAAAATGTATGTTTATGATCAAAGGAAATTCATGAGGCTATAGCAATGAATAAGTTCATTGCTAACAGGTATATCTTGTTAACCAAGAAATACCTGTTTCATTTTATTCTGAACTAAAATAGAAATTCACTTTTTGTATTTACAATTTTAATAGTTGCATATAGCTATCATTACCATCATCATCATCAATATCATCATTATTTATTTCTACAGCAGTATGCCTGCTTAAATTCTTGTGTAATCCTCCTCTATAGAGGAATATTTCATAAATATATTCAGAAATTATATACACTCGCACACATACACGTATATACATACATATTCATTTTATTAAGGCTAATTAGTGCATGTTGTTACTCTAGAGGTTTGCCTGTTTGTCACAGGGTCATCTCTTTTTTCTCAATCATCAATCATATACATATGTGTGTGTGTGTGTGTGTGTGTGTGTGTGTAATAGAAAAAAATGAAGTTTCATTTACACCTAAAAGATATTTATTGTGTATCGACTACAAACTAATGAAAAACTTAATAATAATGCAGAGATGTTATTGCTTGCACCATTGACATTATCTCTATTCTCATATATCTAAATAAAGCGATCTAGATAGGGCTATTTGTTTGTGGAAGACCAGGAGTTACCCATGCATACCGGTCTCCCCACTCCATGCTAATCGATGTCATCCAAGGCTGATACAGTTTGGCACCAGTGATGTCACAACTGATATTTTACTTATTCTATTATATTAGTTGCTATTATCTTCAAACATTAAGGTTTTACAGACAGAGTAGAAGTATTATTTCTAAATAGCTTTCTCCTTAGTACTTTTATAATTTTTTTCTTAGCATTGTTGATATTAGGAAGGGCATGCAGCCATAGACACTAGGCCAAAATACAGATCCATATGAGCATGACAGGGTCTACAGACCTGACTTGTCACATAACATGACAACTGTCTAACACATGCAAGCATATAAAAATAGAGGTTATTTGATGATGATGATGATTTGAAGGCGGTGAAATAACTAGGCACCCTCACAGGCATCACCTGACACCTCAGTAAGGTGAATCGCCAGTGAAACAAGAACTTTGCTGTCAGTGGCCCAACTCCACCGAACATCTCGCACGCCACAGGCTGGAAAAAATAATTGTTTGATAAGTCCTGGTATTTCCGAATTTTATTCAGTTCAGCAGCGGAACTTATTCATAACAATATAGATCCTGAAAAGTCTTAAAAGTAAAAAAATAAACATTGTTTTTATACAAATATGACATGATGATGATGTGGATTATATATATCAAGTTCTTCACAGAAAAAATATTGTTTTTATATATGACTATAGTATATATGATTATAGTAACTTTTTAGTGTATTCATAATTATAGTAATTTTAGTATATATAAAATTTAGTAATTTTTAACAATATTGGTGTCCATAATTCTGATAAAACCAGAAATATAGACAGGAGACATTTATAGTAGATTTGGTGGCCATGTAACTTCAGCTTTAATCATTATATTGTGTATATAGAAGCAATGAAAGTTTAATGAAAAAGTAATATTTTTATAACAATTTTCATTACAAACCCAACCAAAACTACATCTGGTTCTATGGAATAAAACCAGCCATTTTCAAGAGCTATTTAAATTTAAAATTTTCGACACAGTTATAACCCTTTCATTAATATATTTCTAAGATGTCTATGATTTTCAAGTAATCTTGAACTTAGAGGTATTTAATAATATAATCAATAAATTGGAGGGATTTAATAATATAAGTAACCTTCTCAATATTAAGCTGGTATTTAGAACATAACTTAAAAGTTCTTACATAAAATTATGGTGGCTGTTGTTTAGATAAATATAAACACTTAAAAATAAACAGTTTTGTATCATAGAACCATGGATAGTTTCAGGCAGTTTAGTGTCAAAAAGGTTAATGAAAAAGTAATATTTCAATAACCCTTTTGCTATCAACCTGCTCAAAAATACCTCTAGCTCTATGAAATGAAACCATCTGTTTTAAAGCCTCCTTATTTAAATTAAGATTTTCCAATATAATTTGAGATAAGAATCTTTTGTTAACGTACCTTAATAATGAAATAATCAATAATTAGATCAGCTGGGATGAAGGATACCTTTTGTTTACATACATTCCAATTTTAGTATGATTTCTAAAACTTGATGCCAACCACTTTACAGAATATACTGAGTTCACCTAATCATGGTACTAGCACAAGAAATATTGCCATGTCCTTAACACAACTAAAAGGTTCTTTCAATCCTTTGTTTGGCATAAGTTGTATGGCTAGACACCCTTCATAACACCAACCACTTTAGAGAAATGTACGGGATGCAATTTATGGTGGTACCAGTACTAAGAAGATTGCTATGTCCTTGACAACTGAAGAGTCCTCTCAACCCTTTTTTGGCACAGTTTCTATAGCTAGATGCTCTTCCTAGCCCCAACCACTTTACAGAGGGTACTGAGTACATTTTATAGTTACGTATTTTTATAATTGTATATATGCATAATGGGGTACAGCCAACTATAATGAACTGTCTCACAAATAAAACTGCTAACATGAAATGAGATGGTATTCATCATCGGTTAATCATCCATTTCCTGGGCAGGGGTTGGACAGGTTGTTGCACTTTGAGATTAGTTGGGTTAATAAAACAAATCTTCTTCATACTTTGGCATGGTTTCTACAGCTGGACTACCTTCCCAACACCAACCACTTTACAAAGTGTATTGGGTGCATTTTATCATGGCACCAACACTACCAATTTACAGAGTGTACTGGATGCATTTTATTGTGGCACCTGCACGACCACTTTACATAGTGTACTGAGTACATTTTATCATGGCACCAACACTGTCACTTTACAGAGTGTACTGGATACACTTTATCATAGCTCCTGCACTACCACTTTACAGGGTATATTAGGAGCATTTTACACTGGTACTAGCACTATCACTTAATTGAGTGTACTGGGTGGATACTATCGTGTTACCAGCACTAGAAAGGTTGTTATGTCCTCAGCAAGGTGAGGAGAGGCAGTAATTGCTTAATCTATAAATTAGGGGAAAATTCTGTAGTCAGTAACCATTAAAGATTGCAGGAATAGAATAGTTTGTGTATCTGGAAGATTAACAAACAGATAACTCAACTGAAACTTCAAGTACAACCAATGTACTGCTAAAGTTGATAAGATAAAATCTCCAGACAAGACCCCAGACTTCATTCACTTACCGAGTTAACAGGTTGAACTGAGGAAACAATGTTTCCATTAGTCTTTCCAATTGCTGATACTATCTATCTGTTGCAACTCCTAGCAGAAAGAGCAATAGAAAATAAACTGTCTTACTCAAGGACATAATGCATCACCCAGCCCAGGAATCGAATTCACAACCACATGATTGCAAATCCAATTCCCTAACTACTGAGCCATGCACCTTTGAAGTAGAAGTAGTACATCTCATTTTTGCCAGCTGAATGAACTGGAGCAATATGAAATAAAGTGTCTTGCTCAAGGACATAACACAACCTCATGATTGTGAATTCAATTCCCTAATTACTAAGCCATAAAATATAAATAAATTCTATCCCACAAAGAATTTGAATAGCAAGATTGGATCATTAAAAGAAACAAATTAATTGTGTTATCTTAGAGACAGAATCAGCAGAGGGTTTTCCAGTCACAAACTACACTTTGAGAACATCCGTTCACACTAGCTCTCAAATTTCAACTAATTTTAATAAAATCCTCAGTTAATTAATTGATGAAACAAACCCACTAGTTTATTAGGTAAACTTGCTGACTGATAGAACTAAAACCTGTTAGACATTCCTATCTCTGTTATTTTGGGAGATGTCTTATAAAGAAATCTTAGAACGAAGGATCCTTCATATATTGTTAAGTATCAGAACCTCGAATGAGTAAACCACCCTTAAAATGATGCCAAATGACCCCCTATCCCCCACCACCACCACTCGTCTGGTTGGGTCTGCATATGGCACTAAACGAGGGCTCAAAACAAAGGATTGGCTATATATATCATATGGATCATCTGACTTTGTATTTACACTTGATTTCATGAAGGTATGAGGCTTAGTGGTTAAGGTATTTGTCTCATGATCTCTTGGTTGTGAGTTTGCTTCTTGATTGGGCATTGTGTCCTTCAACAAGACACTTTATTTCATGTTGCTCTAGTATAATCAGCTGAAAAAAATGAGTTGTACTTGTAAAAAAATGAGCTGTACTGTGCCATGCTGAATACTCCAAGTGCACTAACAGCACATGTGTCTGTGGAATACTCAACCACATGCGCAATAATTTCATGAGCCAGTTGTTCCATTGTTAAAACAACTGGAACATTTATTATCGGAGCTAACAGAGGGTCAACACATTAACCCCAACACTTAATTTTAAAATACAATCAGAATTTAAAATTGAAAGATATTATATTTCTATATTTGTACTAGTTGCCATCAAACCCTCTGGTGTCCTTGATCCCTGCACTGCCGAATTCCTCCACAAAATTGGAAAACAGCATCCTGCCTGAGGAAGAAGCTCTGTGAGGTGGGGTGGCTGTTGCAGCGGGTATTGCTGATCATTCTCTGTGGCAATGCCTTCATCATTCTGTCTGAAGGGCACAGCCGAATCACCACTCAGACTGGGGTTTAGAATCTCTCCCTCCCTCTCTCACTTTCTTTCATTGCGTAATTCTCTTTTTTTTTTTTCTTGTTCTTTCTCTTTCCATTTTAGACTAATACTCAAAAAGTTACTTTAATCAGCTTGTAATGTTTTCTGAACAATACAGGAATAGTTTGTCCCACAAATTAATACTTAGATACTTTGGATGATAGGTGTGATCTGTTACCTGATTTACCAATTTTGATACCATATTTCTAATGAGAAACACTGCTTGTGGTTTTCAAACGTGTTTAACCCATTTGTTACCATAATTGCATTGATAGTCACCGCAAATAATTTTCAAATCATTTTCAAAATAATCCAGAATTTGGAGACATTTAGTAATGTAAATAACATTCTCATTATTGAGTTGTTGTTTGGAATGTCACTTAAAAAAGGTACT
This sequence comes from Eledone cirrhosa, assembly GCA_964016885.1. Taxonomy (NCBI): domain Eukaryota; kingdom Metazoa; phylum Mollusca; class Cephalopoda; order Octopoda; family Eledonidae; genus Eledone; species Eledone cirrhosa. Next base: position 318,685,284 of record OZ024743.1, on the reverse strand, counting down.
AACATAAAATTATGATACAAAGTTGTTTTAGATAAATATAAATTCTTTAAAATAAACAACTTTGTATCATAGAATAAGAAGCAGTTTTAGGCAGTTTGATTTATCAACTGATATATGATAGCATTAGTCCTTTGGATACCAACTTGCCTGAAACTGATCCTAGATCCAAGATACAAAACTATTTATTTCAATGTGCTTATATTCATCTAAAAACTTCCCACAATAATTTTATGTAAGACTTTGTTATATTCAAACACTAGATAAATAATAAGTAAATTAATTATATTTCTAATTCTCTCCAAATTATTTTCAAAATGATTTGAAAATTAGGAGCAGTGTATTTCATTAAGAATATGCAAACAAAGAGGTTAATGTTGCAGGGAAATTTAAGATAATTCCTAGCTTTGCTATTGGGCAGACATAGCCACAAAAAAAAGTAGTATAGTTTATATGAAGCATTGTGAAATATGTGGTTATGATTGTTTTGGGAAAGTCGATACAATGCAAATGAGAAATAAAGAAGTGAAAACGAGTATAAATTAAGACAAACAAAACAAAACAAAAGTTTAAATCTCTACCTTATATTTCAAGATATTTCAGATTTAGGACACCTTTTAAAAAAAAAAGTAAATGATGTGTGATTGCGATGAAATTAAGGTCATGAAAATGTTAGCTTGTTACCACCTACAAAATAAATAAATTCTAATTATTAGTACGTCTAAGCATATCTATGTTATACATTAAAAATTGTCTGCATTCATCATATAAAATAAAAAATTCCTTGTTTGTGATATGCTGCTATAATAGCCAATCACTGTATAAATGTAGTTAAATATCAAAGAAACTATAGGTTTGAATAGAAATGGAATGAAAGAACTGTTGTTCTGTAAATGGTTACAGTGCTAAGAAATAGGATACTTATGATTTGGTACTTCACCCAATATTGCAGATGTCCCTATCAACCAGTGGATGATGTATCTCGTTGTGCTTACATGGAACAGTTTCCCAATGGTACTACTTATACATCTTTAGTTTTGCATTCTGACTTCTGTATTGAGATTTAAGCATGGCATGCCTTACCATAGACAATCATTTCCGATATAAATAAAATATAATTTTCATTGCATGTATTAAAGCTAAAATATATTTTTAAATATTTTTTTAAATATTTAAATATGAAAGGATTGTCATAACAAGTTTGCATGCGGTTCTGTTTAAGAAAGAAAAACAATAGTATGCTTTCTATAATACTGAAAATAATACATTAATCCCATTGCAGAGATTTATCTAATTATATATAATTATATAAATTAATAATATTGTTCCTATTTGCATGGGACAAATTGAAACATGACAATGATTACATGGTTTTTGTCCAGCCTATCTTAGTCTGTGGAGCTGTTACTTATAAGATATGCAGATTTGAAGATAATCAATAATAATTCATTATTTATTGTTATTAATAACCAATGACTGAGAACAGCTGCTATCAGTCTGTGTGTGTGTTTTTTTTATTAATTTTTGCTCTTGTTTTTTGTTCTTTTGAGTGTGGTTTTACTATAAAATCATCACAGAATTGATTATTCTAAAAAAGGTAAAGTTCTGTGATAGTATCTCTATAAAAGCCATTTTTTCAGATTTCTTTAAATTAGATAAACTAAACTGTGCGCTTATGTAGCTGAGGTATGTGGTAAATACACATCTGTTTAATAAATACACATCTGTAGGATATGTGTAAATACATATCTGTATGATAAATACACATCTGTTTGATAAATACACATCTGTGGGATAAATACACATCTGTATGATATATGTAAATAAATACACATCCGTACAATAACTATACATATGTACCGTAAATACACATGTGTACTGTAAATACACATCTCTTCTGAAATCGTACAAGATTTCATAAAAGCTATATATATATGTGTAAAAAGATATACTGGAAATTTTTTACATGTCTTTTTTTTTTTTTTTTGTAATTCTTCCTGGAGTGAAAAAGTACCCAGCCGAATCTATCTTTTTGGTGACACGATAAAAAGCACATGGTCCACACTGTTTGGTTGTTTTGGTGTCACGATAAAAAACACCCAGTCCATGCTGTAAATGTGGTTGGCATTACGAATGTCATCCAACCGTAGAAACCAAGCCAGAAACAGTTCTGTATTGGCAAGGAATAGTCACCTAATCTGACTTGTCTCAGAATGGGACAACTCATCTAACCCATGCTAGCGTAGACAAATGGGCATTAAATGATGATGATTCAAATGTAACTGGATTTTCCCCCAAAGATTGGATAGTATACATCTAC
>OZ024743.1:318650467-318677967 GCA_964016885.1 Eledone cirrhosa | reverse complement strand
CTTTTAGTCACCTTGTACAACATGCAGGGATACAGTGTACCTATTCCAAACTAGATACACAGCTGAAACTCCCAGTCTAATTTGTACAGCGAGCATTTGTTGGCATATATTGGAAAATCTACCCTATGTAGAATTCCATATAAAGAAAAAGAGATTAGCTATATAAGCTATATTAATGGCAAAATATAAATAAAAAATGAACACACATCTACAGTACATCATCACCATTTTACATCCATTCTTCCATGCTAGCATGGGTTAGACGGGTTGTCCTGTTGTGGACAGTGCCCAGTCAGCTGACCTAGTCTTGCTTATTACATGCGATATAAACTGTGGAATCATCAGACACTAATCATTGAATAATCTTAAATCTGGCAATCAATACAACAGTATTTCTATGGTCCTTTGCAACTCACTGCAAAGTATGCAAACAATATGCCAATATAACCATTTCATTCAAATAAAGTGACTGAGAAGCTTTTGAAACATTAGGAACACTATTGTCCCAAGAAAAATATAATGGCCTAATAAGGAAATATTAAAGAACAATCATTAATAAAAAAAATAATTAATTGGAGACAGTCATGTCTTCAATATAATTTCATCAAACCAGCACCAGTATTTTTCAAATAACTATTCCTCCTTTTTAATATCTTTATAATTATTACTACTACTAAGTAATAAATATGTTGAGTAACTGAAATTTATAATTTAAAGTTCACAGAAAAGTACATTTTAAAATAATTCCAAATTTCACAGAAAATCTTCCAGTATTGATTATAAATTAACTGTTTATAATATCAAATGGGTGTTTGATCTTCAAATGTACTCCCGTTATTTAATGGTATTCATGGAACAAATGTCATCAAAACCTCCAGTGTTCTCGGTTCCCAAATTGTTAATCTTCTACACCAACTCAGAATGATGATATCACACTTCACAAAGGAGCCCGGTTTGGTGGAATGGTTGATGCAGCCAGTATTCTAGGCAGAGAGTACAGGATAAGGATATCACACTTGAGAGAGGAGCCCTGTTTGATGGAATTGTTTATGTAGCTGGTATTCCAGGCTGTTTTTCACGGCAGAGTTTGCCAAACCTTTTTTTTTCCTTATATATCTTACTTTTGTTTCATGAATTCTAAATAAAAATTTATTTTTTCATATCATTGTTTTATATTTTCACCAACGGTGCTGTGTTGGATTCTTGATCACAACACTTTATTTCACATTGGTTCAGTACACTCAGCTGAGAGGGAGTACCAGTAGTAACTGGGGAGCTGGGGAGGTAATCCTGCAATAGACTGGCATCTTGACCAGGAAAAGTCTTGTACTCTCAGTTGCTTAAAGCTAAAGAAATTTGGGATAAATACTAGCCTGGTAAGCCTTTGACTTAGAACAGACTTTAAGTGTATTGTTAAAAAAGGAGTACAAATTTTTAAAATCCGTTGTTAAAAATTGTTTGGCATCAACAGCTCAAAATGTCTTGCCTTCAATGAGGCATGCAGTAAGGATTCACAATCATTTTCAAATTACCTTTGAACCATTTTTTAAAAATAACATCAAAGACTGAAAGGTTTTGTGGATTTTCATTTTCCATTCTAGCAATTATTTCTACAGTTAGTATGGTAAGGTTCTGTAACTCCTGGTGGAGTCATAGGGGTGCCTAATGGAATACAGTATTTCTTGGGCATTTTAAGCCTGATGGAGCCCATCTCCTCTCCAGGTTTGAACAAACCACATTTCTTTCAGAGAAAGCTAGAACATGAGAGAAAGAGGAAGAGATATATAGGAAGAATCGACGCTAGTCCTATACTTGTACTTTGTTATCAACCTTGACAAGAAGAAGGGCAAAGTGGACCTCGATGGAATTTAAACTCAGAGAACAGAGAGCCAGAACAAATACTGCAAAGCATTCTATCCAACATTCTAATGACTGCCAATTCACTGCCTTTCTGCAGTTATGCAGTCATAATTCTCTTTGAGTGCACCTCTTAACATGTTTGATACCAGCCCACCTGAAACCACCTTAGTTTTATAATACAAAACGTATAATTGTTGATACTTAAATTAAAACTTTGCATCATAATTTTAAATAAGATTGTTTTAAGATATATTCTTAACACCACCTTAACAATGAAATGGTTAAATACTTTAGTAAATCCTTTGACAGTCTTGTTTATTTTCAAAATTTGTTGTAATGCATGCATAATGTATTTAATTCAAATGTTTGGATGCCCCACCTATCACTTTCAGAGTGTACTGGGTGCACTTTATCATGGTAATAGTGCTAGAGAGATTGCCATTTACTTGGCACAACCAAAGAGTCTGCTCAACAACCTTGTTTGGCTAGTTTGTTATGGCTGGATGCCCCTCCTAACACCAACCATTTTACAGAGTATACTGAGTACACTTTATTGTGGCACTAGCACAAGAAATGTTTTTTGTGTTGCTGGCCCAAATGAAGAGTCCTCTCAACCCTTTATTTGGCATGGTTTCTATGACTGTATGCCCCTCCTATCACCAACCACTTCAAAGAATGTATTGGGTGCCCTTTATCATGGCATCAGCACTGGGGATCGTGTCATTGATCAACCAATCAAAGCTCTGACATCAAAGACTATTGTGAAAATGCAATACCAACATTTGTTGAATGATTTCATTTCTTAAACAGATATTTTCTTCATCCATCCTGGCTGTTTGCATGTTTCTAATTTGTATTTACATTATGTGTTAATCACCTGCCGTCTGCTAATTACCAATTCTTAGATGCGTGTCAATTTACACTGGAAGGCGCTGTGAGAGTATGAATGTTAACCTAATTCAAGGTATAAAAGGTATGTACCTTTTACTTATTAAGCATGAGACATATTTCTTTCTCTACTTCTTTCTCTGCTCCCCCACCCCCCACCTGTGCACATCTATCTAGAATATTCTATGATCTTTGTATTATACTTTGTTGCCAAAAGTATTATCATTTAACCAAATTTAGATCTTTTCTGTCTTAGATGTGTTAAATGTTTAGTTGTATATTTGGCAATGGATTGGCCGAATTGTTAGTGCATCAAACAAAATACAGTTTATATTCAGTTATGGCTCTTTATATTCTGAGTTCAAATCCTGCCGAGTTAAACTTTACCTTTCATCCTTCTGGGGTTAATAAAATGAAGTCAAGTACTGGAGTTGATATAATTGACTGGCCCCTCCCCTCCAAAGAATTGCTGGTTTTGCACCTAAATTAGAAACTATTATTATTCTTTTTGCCAGAACTGTTGAGCTATTAAAAATGTGTTAGCAAATGATAAATAAAAAGTTTCAGAGAATTTTATCTAACATACCAATTGAAGCCATCTGGCAATGTCTTTTGTACAGTCATAAATAGTTTTCTTAACTTACATAACATTTTAAACTTTGTCAATTCAGACAACAAATTTTGGTATAATATTCTCAGACTTTTATTTTAAACTTTGAAAACTAAGACAATAAATTTTGGTGTAATGTTCTGATTCCTAGAAGAAAGTGTAAACTAAATCTTTAGACGAATCAATATGAGTATAAGAATTTATGGTAAAATTTCTTAAATTCTCACTATTTTTTCTCCAAAGTTCATAAATTGTCTAGTTTAGATTAGAAAGTATATTATTTTACCATGATTTTATAGCTAATTCTAGTAGCAATATGTTTGTTGGTGTCAAATTAGCAGTCGTTACAGCATAGAACAAAATGCCTTGTGATATTTCTTCCAACTCTCTCTGTATAGTACTAAGATCAACTTTACCTATCAGAATGAATGCCGAGAGCTGAAAAAAATGTCACAAAATATTTTATCCAATACTCTTTGCCACATCAAATGAATTTTATCCATTTCAAAGAGTCTTTTAGATATATATAGGAAGAATTTTTTAATTCACAGAGAAATTCGTATTTTCTGGCATGCATATTAGATATATGTATAAATTTATACACGTTGGTGCAGTATCAGTTATACACTTTGTATTTATACAGATTATATATATGTATACACATATATATATATGTATATGTAGCAATATCCGTAGGTGTGAAAATAGAAAAAGGAAAACAGTGCTCAATCGGGAAGAGAGCTGAAATATTATATTATATATTTGTATATAGAGCAAAAGCACTACTTAAGGTTTCAAGGTCCAATATTGACTATATCTTCAGAATGTAAGAGGGATCAAAATTGTGACCTAATTTTCAGGCGCTTATACAAGTTTATAAGCTACCATTAAAAAACACTAGTTTACGAAAAATGTATTATAACAAAGGGAAATAATTCCAAGATGTAAATTTGAAAAGTAAGATCATACACATGTTAGTGTTCATAGGCTCTAACTGAAGTATGTGGTGGAATCTAGTATAGAGATGGTAACATTTATCATCATATGGAATAGAGTAGTATAGAAGGTGTATTTTATTATGTTAAAGAGAAAGAAAAGATATTACAGAAGTATATAAATCAAATTAAGGGGGTTGAAAATCAATCAAATTTGTTGAGTATTTAATTTCCAATTGGCAAGCAGTTGGCTTTTGAGATGGAGGCATCCTCTAAAAATTTCACTCTTTGTGTTCAAATGTTAGCAGGGAAAGCGGACACATAATAGAATAGAATATATATAGGAACAAATGATTACACAATAGCTGTCTGATGAGGTTGTATCTATTACATAATAGATACCATTGAAATATGTATAACAGTTACAAAGTATTCAATAAAATGATGTAAATTTCAAATACATTAACTTCTTCATATATATATATATATATTGCAAGGTTTTGATATGAAATCATGTGTTGAAACAAATATTTTTATATTTGGGGAGGGTCATATTATAATATTGCCAGAAATAATAATAAAATACACACACTGCTTGGTTTGGATTGGTGAGTGTGTTTTATTATTTCTGGTAATATTATAACAATATGACCCTTCCTAAATATAACAATATATATATATATAAACACAAATGTATTCAGAGAATTATAATGAAAGCAAGTTGGTTAAATCTAACAATCCTGAAATAGCCTAAATAGCCATATATATAAAGTCTTGTATGTCAGTGTAATCTGTTAGCAACAATATCATATAGACTTCTATTTCTTCATATTTCACTGCTGTTCACTTGAAATATTTCTATAAAAAGTCTTCTTATCGCAATGTTATGCTTGTTTGCTTTGTTAAAAACAAGTTTCAGAAAAGTGATCCCAATATTTTTTTGGTGAAGGGTTCCTATTATGAAATAGCATAGCATCATGTATACATTATTGTAGAGCTGTATAGTTTATTGATAACTGTAGTAACTAGCTGACATGGCCTTCTTTTTCTTCTTTCATCTTCTTCTGCCTTCTTTTGTCTTCTCCTCCTCCCCCTTCACAGCTGTTGACATGCCACTCTCTTCTTCTTCTGCAATTTCCTAGCAACTGGTATTATATAGCATTGTCACAGTATTTCTTAGCCCTTTCTTCTTCACCAGTAGTAAATTAGTCCTTTCTACACCACTTTTACTCCATCCACCACTGATTCTATCTTTGCTCTCCACCGATCTCAACTTGCCATAATACTAATAATGCTGGCATCTTTTTCTTCTTATTCTTCAAGCTTTCTCTATATTTTATTCATTTATAAATTCTATAAGTTCTATCTTTCTTATATTAAAATGGCTCTGATTTTCTTCAAAATTATTTAGTAACTCTCTCTCTCTCTCTCTCTTGCTCGCTCTCTATATATACCGATATCTATGTATTTTGTATCTCTCTCTCTCTCTCTCTCTCTCTCTCTCTCTCTCTCTCTCTCTCTCTCTCTCTCTCTCTGTATATATATATATATATATATATATATATATATCATCATATATATACAGAGAGTGTATGTATATATATATATATATATAAATATACACACTCACACTCACACTAACTCACACTCACATACTTTTTGTTGAATCACCAGTCTGATAAACAGATTGATACTGGAGTCAGCTCAATAACTTCCAATGGTGACCTTAGGCCAATCATCTGTGAAACACACATAACATTGTACACTGACCTGTTACATACATTTCACAGATGAGGTAACTATCCAAAACCACTAATCTTGCGGTCAATCCTCTACTTTCAATAATATATATAAATCTTACTCATATCAGACAATTAGAAAGATTTAAACAATATTCTAAAGTATCTATATTAATAATGTATTTACTATTTTCCCTCCAGTTTCATTTCAAAGCTATGTCATTGATTGGTCAACAAATTGATATAAGATCATATTCATATCAAAAATTGTATATTGCTTAACCAATTGTTACTATTGTTTCCTATCTCTTACCATATCTTTAGATCAATCAAATATTAGATATCTATATACAATGTGCCACAATTCCTATCTTGATTGTACCTTTATTTTCCATTTCACTATGTTGCCTTCCCATTGTCTTGAAGGACATCCAAGTCGATTTTTTTCTGATATCTTGGATAACATTTCACAACTACACAGGTTCACCTGTTGTCTGTGAACCTTGCAGCATGTCAACTCAGTGGAAATTGTGTTTATATAAATATGTACATATGTAAAACTTATGTTTATGTAAATATGTAAAACAAAATTTAAAAAAGAAACAACAACTGCAATATATTAACATTGTTTTATATATTTTTACATGTTATATTTAATGTCATGAAATTCCCTTATGTATTATTTGTATATGTTATTTCTAAGTTTTATCTTTAAAAAAGATATATCATAAGAGATTATATCATTTTTAACTGTATAAATGTAGAGCTTATGTATATCATGTATCAACCGAAACTATTAAAATGAAATATCAGGAGAGGAGATACATTATGCTTAAATGCTAATGGAGGCATATAATATATCAACAGTCCATTATAATTAGATATTGTAGACAGATATATCAAGCTTAACTGATATATGTTGGATGTATTGGTGGGGCTGTTTAATAGATCACACATATATATATATATATATAAGCAAAAATAAATGGAGGAGAAGGCAATACATTTAAAAACACACACATACATATATATATATATGTGTGTGTGTGTATATATATATATATATATATATATATATATACATATATAGGAGATCATCATCATCATATCTTGTCTCGCCAGTGCTGTATCCATTGAAGTGCAGCGTCGTTTGCTTCCATCAGGTCTTGGTCGGATCATGTGGGTCCCAGTGAGCACGCATGGAGGATGTGGGCTATGGTCTGGGAGGTCCCGCCGCAAGGGCACTCAGCGCAGGTGGGCAATCCCCACTTGTGGAGGTTGTCTCCAGTTTTGCCCGTTTTGGCTCTGGCCCTGTTTAGGGTTACCCAGTCCTTTCCGCTAAGAGATGTTCCATTGGGAGGCTTTCATTTGGGTTTGGTAAGGCCGCAATGGGTGGGCGGCGGTCACTCTCCCTCCACTTTTCCAACCTGTAAGCCACCGATTATGCATACTCCAGGCTATCCACGGTCTGTGCTGGCCCCTATGCTGTTCAACATTTACGCAAATGACCAGCCACAGTTCCACAATATTCGTAGATTCATATATGCGGATGATCTCTGCATTGCAACACAGTCAGGCTCCTTTGACACAATCGAGGAAAGACTATCAACTCTCTCTGCATACTACAAAAAATGGTACCTTAACGCTAATGCCAGCAAAACGCAGGTGTATGCCTTCCATCTTAACAACCACCAAGCAAACATATAGGAGATGAATAGGAGTGAGTATATCACTCATTTGTTACCAAATGTAAGAAAGCTCAGTGTATTAATTGCTTATAGAAAAAATACAATCCCACCACCACACCCAACATATATCAGTTATATGTATATATAAATGTAATCTGAGTTTTTCAAATATTAATAATAGTATTTGATTCATTTGCAGTTATGCAAACAGCCTCTTAAAGCCATATCAGTAGAATGACTCTGTCATTCTTGCTCTTGTGTTGGCATATCAACTGACTGGCTTATCTGATAATATGTAAATCTGGCTGATCAGTGGGTCTGCTAATATGCAGATCTGACTGATCAGCCAGTCTGCTAATATGCAAATCAGGCCAATCAGTCACTGTATATTTTAGAAAATATATATTTTCACTAGCTCTGACAGTTCGCAGGCAAGCAGTATTTTGTACTGGTGAAGGGTAATCACCCAGAAACATTAGTGTCTGCAGTTCTGTTTACATGCCAACACAAAAGCAAGAATGTCGAGGTCATTCTACTGACATGGCTTAAGGAGGCTGTTTGCATAATTGAAAACTATTATTAATATTCGAAAAACTCGGATTGCATTTATTGTATTCAGCCATGTAGAGAGATAAACTATTTGTTAGTTATTATATATATATATAAGAGGGAGAGGGAGAGAGATTGAGATGTATTTGTCTACATGCATGTATGTACATACACACACACACCACACTTCATACTTGTACTTGTTTGGCATGTGACTTCACCAGAGACAGTGAACTGAAACTATTACATCATAGTAAAACCATTTTAGTTAAAAACATATATAATGTTATGTTCCCTTTCTTCTTTATTTCTTGGGGTGTTCAATTTGTGTTGTCTCCTCTGTGACCTGGACACTAACAAAATTCCACTGCAAATGATGGTCAGATTATTTTACTCTGGTGGTCAAACGATCTCCCTGGTGTTCAAGCAGCCTCCTCAATATTCAAATTTTCTTCAATGATCAAACTGATTGTCAGTCAGATTTTGATACAGTAGGTCAGATTCTTCTTTCATGTTAGATTATCTCCCTTGAGGTTAAACTGTCCTCATTGGGTTAGATTATCATCATTGAGCTCAGATTGTCTTCCCTGACATAAAACTGTCACTCTCGAAATCAGACTGTCTCTCTCTTGGAGATCAGATATAAAAATAACCTGAATGTTGATGATAAACCAGAGATAATTGTTTCTACTATTGGCACAAGGCCAGCAATTATCCCAGTACATTACTGGTACCTTATTTTATCGACCCCGTAAGGATGAAAGGCTAAGTTAACCTCGGCGGGATTTGAACTCAGAATGGCAAGGGCCGTAACTCTATGCACCAAAGCATGGCGTCCGACCCTCTACCGATACTGCCAATTCACATAATCTCTATAATAAGTACTCAGAGAATGACAAAAAAACATGCAGACAGATACATAACCAAAACCCCAGGATGTACAAATATTTACAACATATAGAAAATAGCACTACTAGGCACTGCAGATATATAATGAAAAGTACTCTCAAAACAATTAAAACACCACCACCAAAGACCACACTGCACATACAGAAAATGCAGAGAGCTGTGCTTGGTAATGCAGTATCTACGTGAGTATATGAAAATTATGTACAGTGCTCAGGTGCACTACAACTTATCAAAGGTGCATGTATAGTACATAGAATGTACAGAAGTTTGGAAAGTGAACAGTGTATGAGTAATGATACACACATACATACACACATGCATGCATGTGTATGGAGGGGGAATATCAGGTGTAATATTGGCGAATTTCAGAAAGCATGGAAGTTTTGAAGGATGCAGTGTCCTGACAACAAACAACCAATACAGGTAGTTTGTTCCATGCTTCAGCAACGAAAGTCATGGGAGCTGTACTGTTTTCTGATTTTGTAAGCATATCCATGGGTGTTAGACATATGAAATTTAAAAAGGTGCTCAGGGTTGTTGTTGGAAAGATGTGGGTGTCTACCAAGTCAGTTGCACGACATTGGAGCTTTAATGTATCCATGCCCAGGGAGCAAGGCGTTCAGAGTATGGTTGATGCCTGATGGAGGGTATTTGTTTGGTTGCACGTCTCTGAACAGTTTCCAGGAGATCAATATTCTGACCAAGATAGGGGTTCCAGACTGGTGGTGCAAAATGTGGACGCACAATAGCTGCATATAGCTTTAAATAGATAGCTGGAGAGCGGCTAACAAAGGTCTTATTGAGTGATGCGAAGACACCCTCAGCCTTCTTGACAATTTTAGAGATATGTTTTGTCCAACGCAAATCGTTGTTGACAATAATGCTCAGGTCACGTTCACAAAAAGACTTCTTGATATTAGTGTTGTGGAGGGAGTATGTGAAAGCTGGGTTTTTTCCTCCCAAAATGCATGATGGTACACATGTCCACAGCCAGCTTGAGTTGCCACTCCATAATCCATTGTTGCATTGTGTCCAGGTCTGATTGCAGGAAAGATCTATAGTGTACAGGATCAGTCCTTTTTATCTCAAGGTACATCTTGATGTCATCTGCATATTTCAGCACTGTGACATTCATCAAGTTGGCATCTATGTCAGTGATGACACACTATAAAAACAAGACTAATAATAATAATAATAATAATAATAATAATAATAATAATAATAATAATAATAAATATATAAATAAAATTAAAATAAATCAGGCCAGAAAACATACAAGAATTGTTGCTGATAGAAAAAATAAATGTGGGTTAAGGAAATAGACATTCAAAAGCAACAAATACTACTACTACTACTACTGCTACTGCTACTACTACTACTACTGCTACTGCTACTACTACTACTACTACAGTGAGTCATACTACATGTTAGAATGGGATTTATAGAGTTCACTCGTTAGTTACAATGAAGGTAAGCATCAATATTTAGAGATTGTTCTTGATGGTTGGGAGAATAACATCCTTGGAATGAATAGACATCTTAACTAAACACACCTGGTTGGATTTCACATGAGTGTTTGTCGGTTGGATGGTTGACTGCTTATAGTTAGCTTGGCGCTGGAAAGTGTCTCAAAGTCTAACTAAATATATATAATTGGTTAGATTTCACACTGGCATTGGTCGGTTGGTCGATCGGTTGGCTGGTTAGTTTAGCGCTGGAAAAACATATCAAAGTGTTCTGAAGCTCCGACATAACAAGATACGCCTGATGGATAAGTAATTAATAGATGTCAAATCTTTGTTTTCAAAAGCAATGATATTGGCGACAAATGGTTTTAGAATATTTGCTCTCTCTTGAAAGCAGGACGATTTTTTTTTTTCTAGGAGGTGGTGGGGATTTGTTTATATTATTTACTAGACGATCAAGAAGCTATAGTACCTTGTGTTTGGTACAGCAAAACAGCTTTTTTAAAATGGTGTTTTGCTATCATAGCAACATACCTGAAGCTTAGAGCAACAACAGTGAGAATAAAGTAGTAGGAATGATATAGGAATAATATAGGAAGAATATAGATAATATAGAAATAATCTATACTATAATAAGAGTCATCCATCAGTCCATCTTTCATGCTGTTTATATAGAGGGAGGGAAATATTATTCCACCTCTCACTCACTCCACCTCCCCTTCTCTCTAACTAAAATGTAACTTGTCTGAAGGAACAAAAATACAGGGGTTTTTTGTTGTTGTTCGAGTGTGTGTGTGTTTCTCTCTTTCAACATATAGACAATGTAACACAGACTTATAATGACAGGTTGTTGTTGTTATGGGAGAGAGAGAGTGTGTGTGTGTGTGTGTGTGTGTGTGTGTGTATCTGAAAGCTAGATAGAATTAAAATTTGTTTCAAGATAAAAATAACAGGTTGTTGCTGTTGAGACAGAAATACAGTGAGAGAGAGAGAGTATGTGTGTGAAAGATAAATAGATAGGTAGAGAGTGTTACCTGGAAATGTGGGAAATAGATAGGTAGAGAGTGTTACCTGGAAATGTGGGAAATAGATAGGTAGAGAGTGTTACCTGGAAATGTGGGAAATAGATAGGTAGAGAGTGTTACCTGGAAATGTGGGAAATAGATAGGTAGAGAGTGTTACTTGGAAATGTGGGAAATAGATAGGTAGAGAGTGTTACCTGGAAATGTGGGAAATAGATAGGTAGAGAGTGTTACCTGGAAATGTGGGAAATAGATAGGTAGAGAGTGTTACTTGGAAATGTGGGAAATAGATAGGTAGAGAGTGTTACCTGGAAATGTGGGAAATAGATAGGTAGAGAGTGTTACTTGGAAATGTGGGAAATAGATAGGTAGAGAGTGTTACCTGGAAATGTGGGAAATAGATAGGTAGAGAGTGTTACCTGGAAATGTGGGAAATAGATAGGTAGAGAGTGTTACTTGGAAATGTGGGAAATAGATAGGTAGAGAGTGTTACTTGGAAATGTGGGAAATAGATAGGTAGAGAGTGTTACCTGGAAATGTGGGAAATAGATAGGTAGAGAGTGTTACCTGGAAATGTGGGAAATAGATAGGTAGAGAGTGTTACCTGGAAATGTGGGAAATAGATAGGTAGAGAGTGTTACCTGGAAATGTGGGAAATAGATAGGTAGAGAGTGTTACTTGGAAATGTGGGAAATAGATAGGTAGAGAGTGTTACCTGGAAATGTGGGAAATAGATAGGTAGAGAGTGTTACCTGGAAATGTGGGAAATAGATAGGTAGAGAGTGTTACCTGGAAATGTGGGAATTTTAAGTGTGAGTCTGTCAAAACATGCGAAAAAAGTGTGTGTGTGTGTGTGTTTCTGAATGTTCCAAGGAAAACTGGGCTACAACTAGTATAGCCAATATAGGAATGATATAGATAATATAGGAATGATATAGATAATATAGGAATGATATAGATAATATAGGAATACTATAGGAATGATATAGTTAATATAGGAATATTTTTGTGAATATTGCACAAAAGACAATGCAGAAACTAAATAAAGGTTCAGAATGTATGTTGTTAGTTGTTGTTGTTATTTTGATGGGGTGGGGGTTACATTCATTTGAATCATGCTTCTAGTGAAGGTGCATGGCTTAGTGGTTAGAGAATTGGATTTGCAATCATGAGGTTATGAGTTCAATTCCCAGACTGTGCAATGTTTTATGTCCTTGAATGGGAAACTTTATTTCACATTGCTCCTTTTGTCAGGAGTTGTGACTGGTAGGTAGTATCAGCAAGGGAAAGACCAATGGAAACATTGTTTCCTTGTTCCAATTTGGCAAGTTCCATCCCACTTGTGGCTAACCTGTCAATTATGAGTAGGTAGAAGTGAAATAACAACTAGAGTATTTTGCCTCTTTGATTTAGTCTCCAAGACAACAGCTATAACTAATTCTGGACTCTTGTTAGTGTTATCGAGCTGTCAAAGGTACTCTGATAATATAACAAATAGAAGGATATTAAGGTAAAGGATAAAATAAAGTACCAGTAATGCACTGGGGTTGATTTAATCAATTCTCCCCTCCTCAAAAATTGTTGGCCTAAATCAAAAACCATTATTTTTTTCATTACAACATTTCTTTCCTGTTTTCTTCTCTCAATCTGCAGTGCTTCCTTTTTCAATCTGTATTGCCTCTCAATCTGTAGTGCCTCACAATCTTGAGATATTGACTACAGATTTCCTCTCTATTTAAACAAAAACATTCAAAGGCTTCTTGATGTGATTCTATAATGCATTAAGAAAAAGTTATACAATGTAATGTTATAAACCACTGTTTAATGGCTCATTTGACTCTGCAGGACAATGGCACAACCTTACAAGTGCTGTCATAGCCCTAGGATCCTTGCTGGCATTGTTTACTTTAATACTGGTTATTGTGTTGGGGTGTTATTTCTGCAAACGCATCAAGTAAGTATTCAACTCAACTGTTTTCTTAATTTAAATTTACTTTTATTAATTATAAACTTTTTTGGGATATCAAAATACTTTCTAATCTTTATTGAACATCAAGTTTATATTTATTTAACCCTTTTGATACCAAACTGCTTCAAACCATTTCTGATTCTATGACACAAAACTATTTATTTTTAAGTTTTTATATTTATTTAAAAACCTATCATAATTTTATGTAAACATTTTTGTTAAGTTATGGTCCAAGCACCAGCTTGATAATGAGAAAACTAGTTATATTACTAAATCCTTCCAAATTCTTGATTATTTTCCAAATGATCTGAAGATTTTCAATGCAAATATCATAACAAAAGGGTTAAACACTTTTACATAAACATTCTGGAAACAATATTTCAATATTTCACTACATAAAATCTAACCACATTTTTATTCAATAATAGCAGGCAAGATCTAAATTGAAGACTGGTAATTAAAGGTATACGATAAATTAAGAATAGATAATTTAACCTTTTTGATCCAAACCTATCTGAAACTACTTTGGTTTTATGGTACAAAAAATCTTGTTTTAAAGTGTTCATATTCAAAATTAATCCCCACACTCACCCCCATCAGAATTTCATCTCAGAAATTGTTAAGTTATGCTCCAAACATCATCTTTAGAAAAAAAAAAATTATTATTTTATTAAACCCCTCAAAAGCCTTGATTATTTTAAGTATTAAGTAAAATACAAATCAGTGTATTTCAGTCACAAAAATGGTTAATTGGTAATATAGAGAAAGGATACAAAATCAATGATGTATTGAAATTCTAGAAACATCTTGAAAATAGTCAGCCAGTGTGAAAACCAGGCAAATATATTTGGAGTTGATGGTTGAGTGCACAATGTAATGGGTACAAAATCTATGCATATATTGCTTTCTCATCATAAAGTATCATTTTAACTTTTTTGTTTCCATTTTTCTATGATTTTAAAATAATTTTGAAAAATAAAATTGTGGGGATTTAGTACTATAAGTAATTCTCTCATTATTAATCTGATGTTAACAAAGGTCCTTGCATTAAATCATGTTGAAAGGTTGTTAGATAATTTTATACAACTTTCTAATGTAAACCCAAGGCAGTTTCAGGCAGTTTGGAATCAAAAGGATTAATTAATATTTGAAAATATATTAATTATAAACTAATATGAATTTTAGTAATGTATATTATCTGCAAGATACTTGAAACTCAGCAAATCTGGTTTCTGGTAATGAAACAAAACTTAACAAAGAATTAAATTTCAAATGTTAAACTATTGATATCAACTACTACACCAAGATTGCAATAAAAGCTGTGAAAAATCTCCTGCTCCTGTCTGGCATTCACAAAGAATAATAAGCTCCTTCCTCTCATGAATCACATTTCATTAAAAAACAAAAAAAGGAATTTATTGAATAAATGAAATTTTTGAAATGTTTCATATTTAACTTTTTTTCTAAACATAAATTAAAGCAACATTAAATTAAATGGGAAAACAGTATGCTTGCTATCATATTGAATCAAAGTATTTAATTTCAGAATATTCATTTACATTTACAGTCAAATTAATTCATTTTACAGAAATAATCACTCCTTCGAAATAATATAATCAAAACTATAAAATGATTTTCAGATTTTGAAATTAAAGTTAAAACTTTTGCTATGTCACTTAATATCTTGACCTATATTTCTCCTTGAATCTCTACATCCCATGAAGAGCCAGACTGCTAACAACACAGTTGAGACACAACTAATTGAATCTGTGCATCTTGTTTAGATCTAGTGTGCTACCATCACAGTTGAAATACAACTAATTCCTTGAATTTCTACACCTTATGTAGATCTATTGTGCTAACAACACAGTTGAGACACAAGTAATTGAATCTATACATTTTGTGTAGATCTAGTGCGCTACCATCACAGTTGAGATAAAATTAATTTTTTGAATTGTTACATCTTGTAATTAGTTGTACCTCAACACAATTGAGGTACAACTAATTCCTTGAATCTGTACATCTTGTGTAGAGCTAAACTGCTGCCAACACAGGTGAGATACAACTAAAACCTTGAATCTGTACATCTTGTGTAAAACTAGACTGCTACCAACATAGTTGAAACACAGATCATAAAGCATGTCTTGGATGCTGCAGGCTTCCCCTCCCAGCTCGAGCCGGGGGGGCTAGACCGAAGGGATGGCAAAAGGCTAGATGGCATGGCCATCTTCCCATTCCGCGGTGGTAAACCCCATATCTGGGATGCCACTTGCAACGACATATTCTCCAACGGCAACCTGGTGCAGTCTGCGACTAACCCAGGTTCTGCTGCACTTCAGACTAAGGAGGGTAAACTCTCCAAGTATCGGTCACTCTCCGACAGGTTTGCAGTTGAGCCCCTAGCAGTGGAAACTTCTGGTATCCTTGGCCCTAGGGCTACCTCCCCACCTACCACCATAGGCACTGAGCTGGCGAACCACAGGTGTGAGCCCCATGAGATGGAATGGCTCTTCCAGCGCATCTCCTTTATCATCCTCTGGGGAAACACCTCCATTCTGTTCGCTTGGGCCGTGGGGTGGCCAGCATGTGGGACCCCATTTGCTCATAATAGAGAGAGATGGGGAGGGTGAGAGAGATGGAGGCGATGACGGTAGGAGTTTGGCTCCTCTGTGTTCGGACCTGTGTACATGTATGTGCATGCTTACTGTCTTATCATATAGACATATTTATGAATATATACTTATTCATTATGAAAGTGCTTAGTAGCTCGGTGATGTGTGTTGATTTATCCTCACAACGTTGTATATTGACTGTTGTCTAAATTTCTGGACTTCTAATTCCTTATTATTAGATTTATCAGTTGGTTTCTCTTACAACTTACCACACAGGGAAATTATATCTCTACAGCTATATTTCTGTCAAACCTATTTCTTATATAACTTGTATAAGAATCAAATTAGAATAATATGATGGACAACAGCCACATTTTAGCTTCTGAAGGCAGTAAATATGTCATAGATTCTGATACCAAAACGATCAACAATCTGGAGAAATTTGGTTATATAACTTTATCAACCCAGAAAGAGTGATAGGTAAAGTTAACATCAGCAACATTTGAACTCAAAACAAAGTGAGCCAGAACAAACGGTGTGACACTTAATACCACACTCTAACAACTTTGTCAATTTACCACCATATACAACTGTCAAGCATGTTTAATATGTTTGGATCTTTATTTACTTATGCACTAATCATTAGTGTTGTGAAAGTTTGATTTGCAGTCTATAAATTAATAAGTTTGTCGGTGGGAGTGGTGGGACAGTGTCTATGACTTTTAAATGCCTTCCCTGATTGCTGAGATTAATGTAGTTCATTTTCAGTTTCAACCTGTGTGTAACAGCAAGCATTCAAAGGCCATTTTTCCTGCTTAAGCAGGAGTTAGCTTTGAAAACCCCCCATGAAAGGTTTCATATTCATCATGATGCCCATTTTTTGAAGCAATGTTTTATAGCCAGATGCCCTTCTTGGCACTAATGCTTTAGTTGCCTCTTACAACACAAGGATATTGTGTATTTATTCTAAACTGAATATACACAACTCATTCAATTTGAAAATGTCTACAAGGGGAACAGGGTTAGAAAAAGAATTTCAGAATGTTAAAATTCAAGGGAAAAATGACTGAAAATACAGGGTAAGGTAAGGAAGAGAGAGTCGTGGGTCAGGTGTATCTAGGAAAGAAGCTATGAGAAAAAAATTACAAATTAGGACATGACTGCTTTGGGGCTCCAGTCTGTGCAAGCTCCTCTGAAAATTACCCATTTTTATACCAAACTGCCTCTGATTCTATGATATAAAACTGTTTGTTTTAAAGTGTTTATATTTATCTAAAAACCCTCCATTTTATGTAGGTTTTGTTCCAAACACAAGCTTGATCAGATTAATAAAGACCAACTTTATACATTTTCTTAATTAAATTATTTCAAAAAACCTGAAATTCTTTACCAAATTTCACATTCTTGTTAAGCTATTTATAAAAGTCTTCTGCAATGAATTTTTATAGACATTTTCTGTGATCTTATTTCAATCAAAGTATGCCTAAAGATAATTGCTTCTACTTTAGGCACAAGGCCAGCAATTACCCAGTGCATTACTGGTACTTTATTTTATCGACCCCGTAAGGATGAAAGGCAAAGTCAACCTCGGCAGGATTTGAACTCAGATCGTAAAGGGACGTAACTATGCTGGAAAGCATGGCGACCGACCCTCTACCGATACTGCCAATCCAAAGATAATGATAATTCAATGTATATTTTTCAGTGCCAACAGCACATTACAGACCCAGTATGATAAGAATTATTCCCACTATCTTTAAGACAACAGGAAATCTCACCTGCTTCACATTCTTTGTTAATATGTAAACTTGATCCAGCCTCTTGTTGTTATGTTTTCCTCTATTCTTTTAGATTTTTACTAGTTGCATTCCTTTAGTCTCATTATTCTTTTTTTAATGTTTCTCTATCTGGGTGCCACCCATCATGCTAATTAAAGATTAATTATGAATATATAAATGTGGAATCTTTATACAGGTGTACAAACAAACCAGTTAATGAAATAAAGTTAGTATAAAAGAATTTACCTCTTCTTTGTCAAATGATTATACTACTGACATTATTCAATGTTGGTTTATCATACCACTACCACTAACAATATTATTGTTATCTTGAACCCCCACAGAGATGATGACAAAGGAAAGCAACAAGTGGGAGAAATCTGTGATAAAGAAGATCTGTCCAACCCATGCCAGCATCAAAACATATATGTAAAAATGATGATGATAATTCATAACATTCCTATATTTCATTTTTTTCTCAAAAGTTGCTTAGCCCTCTTGGTTCCAAACTGGCTGAAATCACCCATGTGTTGATAGAAAACTGTTTTTAAGAGTTTATATTTTAAATGTATACCTTCCATCATAATTTTATGTAAAAACAATAACATTGTAGAATTATTTCCCTTATTATCTCCGATCCTTACAAACCTCATAATTTCACCTCTAAACTTTTAGGGTCCATTTTCATTTTAATTTAAAAAAATATATATAAATGGTTACTTTACTCATTGAATCTCTAATAACTTAATAATAATTGTTTCTACTTTTGGCACAAGGCCAGCAATTACCCAGTGCATTACTGGTACTTTATTTTATCGACCCCGTAAGGATGAAAGGCAAAGTTAACCTCGGCAGGATTTGAACTCAGATCAGAAAGGGGCGTAACTCTGTGCTACAAAGCATGTTGCCCGACCCTCTACCGATACTGCCAAACCACAATAATAATTGTTTCTACTTTTGGCACAAGGCCATCAATTACCCAGTACATTACTGGTACTTTATTTTATCGACCCTGTAAGGATGAAAGGCAAAGTTAACCTCGGCGGGATTTGAACTCAGACCGCCACAATAATAATGATAGATAAATCGATATTTTATTTGTCTATTTGCATTATCTAATACTCATGCCTTTGTCAAGGATTATAGTGACTAGATCCTTAAAACGTATTCAACTAGGAAAGGAATCTAAAGCACAGTCATCTCACTCGCAAACAATCTCAAGGTGACTTATAAATGTTTTATGTTATATCTATCTATGTTTGTTTTTTTTATTTAAATTTAATTAAGAGAGCATTCACATTCAAAATGAGAGTGTGAGGATGTACGAAATTGAAACTTTATTCCAACTAAATCATAAAATGTTTCTGATAAACTAAACAAATTAAAACAAAAATATCACGTTTTTTTTATTCATTTTTGTTGTATTCAAGATGTATATATATATATATATATATATTTTAGTCTTCAAATTTATTATTATTACTATTATTATTACTATATATATATATATATATATATATATTAGTAAAAGTAGAGGATCTGAGCAAGCTCAGTGGTTTCGGCTAGTTAACTCTCTCTCTATATATATATATTATCATATTACAAATATATAAGATTAAATAGAAATACATATAATCAATTAATTATTGCTAGGAACCTTATAAATATAATACACAAAATTATACAATCAAAGCAAAAAAAAAAGACCACAATTCAACATCAAGTGCATCATTCCATCACATGCCACAAGGGTCATCAAAAATTTTTGAGGCAATCTGACACACTCACAGCAGCATTTCTGTTGATTTGTTTCTTTTATATATCATATTCCTTATATAAATTGTGTTTACAACATAAATGGATGCATTTTATTCCGGGCTTAACTGATTCTGACATACCTAAAGTTTGTATTGCCTATGGTGTTCCTTCAGTTAGCCCTGCCTCCAAAAATAATGTAGCTGGTTATATGTTGTACCCTTGATATAACTGAAGAGTCCTTGCAACACTTTTTGTTTTTGGTATGGTTTCTACAACATGATGCCCTTTCTATCACCAGCCATCCTAAAGGGTGTACCGGGTGCATTTTTCATATATACACATGATATACATATTATATATACACATATGATATATTTATTGCTTTTAGTTTTTGTTGTGGTTTTTTTAATTCATTGCAAATGGTTGAAATGGTTAGCATCTTTTCCTTGCAATGTCTTAATATTCAGAAACAAAATAGCCACATTTTTACACTAAAGGTATATTTAAGGCACTAAAAGGAGGAGGGAATCTGGAAGATAGAAATGCTATTACCCAGAATCTAGTACACACATACATAAGTAAGGACCTAGTCTTGAAAACCCACTTTTGAAAACTGCCTGTAGTAAATAAAGAGAATTTCTTTTATCTCTCTTAAATTAAAACAAACTAGGACATATTTTATAGTATGTCTATTTATCCCTGCCAATCAAAAACCCTTAAATCTTTTTAACATAATCAATTTAATTTCAAGCTGACAAGAATCAGATTATATGCATTATTAATCAAAGGTTTTGCTAATATGTTGTTTCTCCCCACACACCCAACTCTGCTAGCAAATTTTTTGCTCGATGTTGCGATGAATTTTAGTGAAATATGGTATGTATAATTAAAAAATAACAAAAAAATCAAGCTTTAATCAGTAATTAGGTTTTAATTGATTAATTGTAAGCATTTTAGTTCATTTAACCTTTTCATTACCATATTTCCATATTTCAAATGGAAGATGTTGCCTATGATTTTCAAATAATTTTGAGAATAATCAAGCTTTTGGAGGGATTTAATAATATAACTAATTTTCTCATTATTATGCTGATATCTGGAACGTAACTTAACAAAGGTTCTTACATAAAATTATGATGGCAAGTTTTTTTAGATAATTACAAACATGTTAACACTTTTGTGACTGTAACCATATTTCAAATAAAAGACATTGCCTATGATTTTCAAATAATTTTGAAAACATGTATCTGAAAGTATTGAGTAATTTAACATAACTTTCTTATTATTAAGACGGTGTTTGGAACATAACTTAACAAAGGTTCTTGCATAAAATTATGATGGAAGGCTTTTAGATAAATATAAACGCTTTAACCATTTTGTGGCCATATTTCTAATGAAAGACACTGCCTATAATTTTCAAACGAATCGAGAATTTGGAGGAATTTAGCAATATAACTTTCTCATTATTAAGTTGGTGTTTGGAACATAACTTAACAAAGTTTCTTACATAAAATGATGATGGACAGTTTTTAAATAATATAAACAATTTATTTATATATTTATATATATATATATATATATTTCATGAAGAGACTTGATATGTGCATATCTATGGAAGGCAGTCATTTTGAACATTTTTCTTAACACAGTTAAAAACTTTATTGCATGTTATTTTAAAAAATAAAGACAATAAATTGCTTGGAAGATGAAAACTAGAGGACTTTACACTCACCCTATATATACATATATATATATAGTCCAGACCCATACTTAGCGTGGAAGATGGACGTTAAATGAGGATGATGATATATATATATATATATATATATATAGAGAGAGAGAGAGAGAGAGTGAGTGTAAAGTCCTCTAGTTTTCATCTTCCAAGCAATTTATTGTCTTTATTTTTTTAAATAACATGCAATAAAGTTTTTAACTGTGTTAAGAAAAATGTTCAAAATGACTGCCTTCCATAGATATGCACATATCAAGTCTCTTCATGAAATTGTCGAATGCAGCTTCAAGATGTTCTTTTGTTATTTTGGTGAATGCAGCTGATATAGCCTGTTTCAGTTCTTCAACAGTTTTCAGAGAGGAAGCTTGCGCAATAAATTTAATATGTCCCCAAAGGAAGCTTGCACAATAAACTTAATATGTCCCCAGCCTTATCAGATGGAAACAGTTGTTGCACATTTGATAGCTTATATGGCTTCGTGGCAACATGGAATGTTAAATTCTCACAAATAGTTGAATAAGGAATACCAAGTTGACTTGATGCCTGTCTGAGAGTTGTTGATGGTGCTTTTGTAAAGATTTTTTCAATCTACTTCACATTGTCTTCATCCATACTAGGACTTCCACTCCTGTCAAGGTCATGTACTGATCCTGTTTCTTTGAATTTTACAAAGCAAACTCATATTATTTTGTGTGAAGGGCTGGTGATTTGTGCTGAGTTGACCATTTTCGCTGAACAACTGTTACAGACTTGTATTCTGCCATTAACAAAACAATTGAAATTCCTTCTTCAGTTGACATTTTTTTCTTCAGTTCACTACACGTATAATAATGAAAATACAATCATTATTTGTTTACACATAAAAATTTATATAATTGGTGAATATTTTTGACCAATCAAATTTCAATATAGATGAGGTATGTCATATTTGCATCAAAATTAAGTTAGTACTTACTCAAAGCTACTGTCATATTGAACAGGCCAGAGGCTACATTTCATTTACATAAATTCCAGTTTTGACATGATTTCTATAACTGGATACCAACCACTTTACAGAATGTACTGTGTGCATTTTATCATACACCAGCACCAGCACCAGGTTTTTATGTCTCTAACACAACTGAAGAGTTCTTACCAACACTTTGTTTGACATGGTTTCTACAGCTGGATGCCCTTCCTAACACCAACCACTTTACATTTAAATATTTCAGTAGTTCTTATACATTTATTTTCATTATTACACTTTCTATATCAATAGTTGTTTTTTTATAAAAACATTATTAATAATACTTTTTAATTTCAGATTTACATACCTCATCTTTTTTTTCTGTTTTTATTATTTTTTAGTTTTTATAGATGTAAATTAATATCTATTAGATGTCTTTCATAAACTCCAGAAAGGAGAACTGTTAATATATTTCTATTTTATATAGATAAAGGTGGTAAATTGGCAGAGATGTTAGGGTACCAGATTAAATATCTTTGTATTTATTCTGGCTCGCTGCTCCTTGAGTTCAAATCCTGCTGAAGTTAATTTTGACATTCATTCTTTTTATGGTTAAGGAATAAAATACCAGTCAAGAGGGGGGGGGGTAAAAAGTCAGAGAAGGTGTTTTGATATTTGTTCTGGCTTTTTGTTTTGAGTTCAAATCTCACGGAGTTGCAACCAACAGAGAGTATCAGCAGTGGAAAGACCAATGAAATCGTTGTTTGCTTGGTCCAATCTGATGATTAGCTACTTTCCCTTTATCCTTTTTTTTTATACTGCTATTGTAAACACTATATTCACTAATCCTTTTTAATACACTGTATTTTTCAGGAATGGTAAAAGAAAAAGAAGCCTATCATCAGAGTGTCAGTATGGTGGTTTTAACCGGCCCAGTTCCAAAGGGGATACTTACTGTCATATTCCTTCTGATGATCTTATCCAATCAGACAATTTATATTTATCATCATTGGTACGGATAAATTTGATATTGTTTGCGTCACATGTTGTCGGTATTAAACCTTTCCCACAGAGAGGAGTAAGTAATATAAAATGGTACCATCACTAAAATTTGTTATCAGTTTTTACATATTTCAAACAGTTATTTAACATTATAAATATATTAGCAGTCCTCCTTTCTGGAGTTTATGGAAGAATAATATTAAATAGAAAAGACATCGAATAGATATTAATTTATATTATCAAGATGATAATATAAATTAAGAGGAATCAGATGTTATATACAGGAGAGAAGTTACGCTGATAGAGACAGACATATAATGTGTATGGATGATGATTGTTGGGTGAAGAAGTGCCAGAAGCCTTGGAAGAGGAAAACCAAGAAAGATGATGAAAGCCTGATCCAAAGAAACTACACCTCACAAAGGAGATGTTGAAAGAAAGAGACAATTGGAGACACCTTGTACTTGGAAGAATATAATAATATAACTAACTTTCTCATTATGAAGCTGGTCTTAGCAAAGGTTCTTACATAAAATTATAAAGGAAGGTTTTTAGATAAATATAAGGCACATGGCTTAGTTGTTAGAGCAATGGCCTTGCAATCGAAAGGTTGTGAGTTCAATTCTCAGACCAGGTGATGTGTTGTTTCCTTGAGCAAGACACTTTATTTCACTCCAGTTTACTCAGCTGTAGAAATGAGATGATAGGGACTGGGATCCCTATCATTCCACTGCAAAGTGGTCGTGTAGGTGAAAAAAAAGCACCCAGCACTCATTGTAAATGAGGTTGATATTATGAAGGGCATCCAGCTGTAGAAACCAAGCCATAATCAGTTCCCGTCTCACCCTTGCAAGCAGGGAAAAGCGGACGTAAAATGGTGATGATGATGATGATAAACAATTTGACTGGATTTGAAAAATAATAATAATTTCTCAAGAACGCTCCGATATTTCCTGAATATATGAGACTGCAGGTAGCAGCTTGATGTTCATTTGAACAAACTTTCCAGTTAAATAACATCAATGACGGAGATTCCAAGAAAATAATAATTTTAAGTATACATTTACAACCTCTCTTATGCTATGAGAAGATTTGAAGCCAGAACTCCAAACTTATAAAACACTTGTGAATTATACGAAATAACTGCTGCTGATGAAATATACTGCAAATATCAAGTCAGCAATAGTTGTCTTTACCAGGGACAGGAGACAGCATTACTCACAAGATTTATACCATCAATACTTTAGCCCATACCTTGCTATAGAATATCTTTTCCATCTATAAGCATATGATCCTCATAAAATATTGCTTAAACTATGTACTTTATATATCTATATTTAAATTCCCATACCCAGGGCTGGATTAAAGCAACTAGGGTACATCTACATTTAGATTCCTGTACCCAAGGTTGGATTAAAACAACTAGAGGCCTTCGACTGGAGAATATTTCAAGTCCCTATTACTAGTTACCAAGAAACTTGATGAAATTTAAATACATAAATGTAGTCCTACACATAAAATGATGCTGAGATTCCAGCATTGATCCATGCTGACCTCTAAAACAGAGGTGATATAACACTTTAAGAAAGCATGACAACAGGAAATGATCAAAAAGATCCCAGATCTCATTTGCTTACTGTGTTAGGTGGAACTTGTCAAATCAAATGAAGGAAACATTGTTTCCATTCATCTTTCCATTACTGATACTATCTACCAATTACAACTCCTGGCAGAAGGAACAGTATGAAATGTGTCTTACCCAAGGACAGAACACATCGTCTGGCCCGGGAATCAAACTTACAACCTCACAATTGTGAATCCAATTCTTTAACCACTAAGCCACATGCCATCATGTACTTAAAAAAATAAATGTATTTAATAAGAATTATAATATCTGAAATTTTGACCAAAATGTCCTGTGTCATGGCTTCATTTTGATAAAATATCTAATACAGGATGGAGCCCTTTCGACTCTTAGGCTCCAGGCAGCAGCCCACATAGTACATATGTAAATCCAGTACTGCCTCTACTCTAAACAACTAATGCAGTTATCAATGAACAGAAGTAGCCAAGAATAATTTACACTTCTTTAAAACAAATAATGTTATATTTTGTTTTCTGCCTCGTTTTTTTTTTTGTTTTTTTTATCAATGTACCCTCTTATTTCTTCTTTGCCCTCTTATTCCTGGGAGGGCTGTAAAGGCAGAGTCCTCAAACACACATTCCAGCAGGTCCTGTCAGAAGCAACCATCTCTAATTCATCTGGCTGGGTCCCAAATGAAGCCAGCTGAGCTCATGGATGTTATCCAACTATTTTACTTGATGTCTACCCCTGGGTCTACTGCCAGTTGGTTTTGCTCATAAAATCTGCCCAGCAATTCTTTCCTGAGACATTCTGACCATATGCCTGTAATATCAGAGCTGTGATCTCTCAATTTGGAGAAGTAGTGGCTCCATCTGAAGCAACTCTCTTATCTTTAAGCTATGAACTCTATATAGTAGCGTTACTCCAAAGACCCTTCAGAGGAACCCCATTTTGGTCACTTGTATTTGCAATCGTATTCTTTTGGTCATTACCGTCTTATTTTTCTTATTAATTTACTATGTCAATTTTTTTTTGTGGTGGGAGTGTGGGGCATAGTAAAATAAGAAAAATACCATATGAAATTGTAAATACATTGTATGTACTTTTATTTCATTTTCTTAATTACCTTTCTTATGAAACTCATCATGTTATTGTGATGATGATGATGGTGGTGGATTGACAAATCCCTCCAGCATCAACCTTGCCTGTCGTCCTTTTGAGGTCGATAAATAAAGTGCCACTCAAAGGGTGGTGGAGTGGCAGAAATATAAAAAAGTTGGTCAGGATATTTTTCAGTATCTAATCCATCTCTGAGTGTTTTGAGTTCAAATTCCACCTCCTTTCTGCCAAGCGTTGTAGCCGGCAAATTGTATAAACAATGTTAAGACCAATAGAATCATTGTTTCCTTGATATGATGTGACGATCAGCTCTATTCCTTTTTTTTTTCTTCCTTTTATGTTATTTATTATTTATCACCTTTATATAAGTTTTTATTTATCCTGCAGTATTATATATATTTACACTTATTAATGTATTTATCCTAGTGTCATTTGGTATTTTCTTAATATAAATAAATACATTTTCTAGGTTTATAATTGTATTCTAAAAAAAGTGTTCACAAAAATACTTCTTTCTTTTTCAGATATGTTTAGGCAAACCTCAGATTATGTGTGTGTGTGTGTGTTTCTGTGTATGTGTACACAGGTTTTTTCAGCTGGTTTTATTAAGGTGGTATTCTAATATGCAAACCAATGCATAACTGCATGTTGTTTAGCTGGTTTAAAATTAATTTTTTTTAAAACCACACACACTCTGCTCTCTCTGCATGTTTGCATGAAATTGATCTTTGCATGAAAATATCACAATACGTTGATGAATTTCATATATTATACAAGTATTAATGAATTTTATGTAATAGAAATTATGTAAATGAGCAAAACTTCATTAAGTTGAGACTACTATATTTCGTAGGTTTCATAAGATCTTGATTTATGTATTTCTATGTGATTTGTTGATGATATAGATAATCCTCTGATAAGACCATAATAATGGTTTTTAAAAAATCAATTCAAGATAATCACCATATTTTCAATTAAAGGGAAATACATAAATTTAACAAGTTTATATGTGTGTGTACTCAATGTATGTATGTATATATATGGATTTTACCATCAGTCCAGGGTCCGGGAAAGTATCAACACATATATTTTTATTGTTTGACCCGAATTACTTGGTCGTTTTGATTTTGGCTGTGCGGATGATATGTTTAACCATCATCTCAGTGTGTTTGGCCCTTAACATATGTTGTAGCTCTGATTCATATGATTCATCGAGCGCTTGCCACACATATCGGACGTTGATTTTCGTTAATTCCTGAGCTGAAAACGATTCTCGCTAATTTATATTTGTATATATATATATATATACACATACATCTATGCAGTCCCAGGT
>OZ024743.1:318635467-318637967 GCA_964016885.1 Eledone cirrhosa | reverse complement strand
TATATATATATATACATGTATATATATGTATATATATACGTATATTATATATATATATATATATATATACGTATATATATATATATATATATATGTATATATATATATATATATATATGTATAAATATATATATATGTATGTATATATATTGATTTCTACAGCTGGATGCCCTTCCTAACACCAACTTCATTTACAGTGAGTGCTGGGTGCTTTTTTGCCGTGGCGCCTACACGAATGATAGGGACCTCAGTCCCTATCACCTCATTTCTACAGCTGAGTAAACTGGAGCAATGTGAAATATAGTGTCTTGCTCAAGGAAACAACACATCGCCCGGTCTGAGAAGAACTCACAAACTTTATGCACGTATAATAATATATATATATATATATATATATATATATATATATATATATATATATATAAACAAATAACAAAACGAAATTAAATTTCGAAATTAAATTTCGTTTCGTTTGTAACTCACTTTTGTATGACTGACGCTTAAACTCTAAAAACCGGTTCGTCTGTGTGTTTACATACAGACTAGCTGAACACTCACAGTAAAGTGTCCAGTGAAAAACTCGGTACATCTACATATGTATACGTGTGTGTATTTATATGCATACTAGTATTTCAGTATACATATGTATTCTAACTTAATTGTATATATATATATATATATATATATATATATATATATATGACAAAATCAGCAGTGGGGGAGGGTGCTCTGAAAGTACAGTAGCTAGAGTCAGAACTGGGTGGAAAAAGTCCAGAGAGCTTATACCACTATTAGCCGCTAAAGGGTTCTCCCTAAAAATGAAAGGCAGGTTGTACGATGCCTGCATACAAACAGCAATGTTGCATGGCAGTGAGACCTGGGCATTGTGTGCAGAGGATATACGCAGACTAGAGAGAAACGAAGCTTGCATGCTCCGCTGGATGTGTAATAGTAATATACGTGAACGACAAAGCATAAACGAACTAAGGAAAAAATTAGAAATAAGAGGGATCAGATGTTGTTTACTCGAGAGAAGGCTACGTTGGTATGGTCACGTGATGCGCATGAAGGACGATAGCTGTATAACAAAGTGCAGGGCAATAAAGATAGACGGTAGCCATGGAATAGGCAGACCCAGAAAAACCTGGGACGAGCTGATAAACTCCGACCTCACACACTTACACCTCACCAAGACAATGTGACTGGACCGAGACCTTTGGCGGTACTCAGTAATAGAGAAGACCCGCCTTACCTAAATACAAAGTAAAACCTACTACAGTCAGTAGGCATCTCTAACAAAATACACCCCCGTCCCACCACCGCCACCCCATCCACACCGCCCCCTTCTATGTAAAGTTATGTTGGTGCCACACCATCCAGGCCGAAAGAAATGAGATCGTGTAGGTGTCACGACAAAAAAACACACATTACACGCTGTAATGTGGCCGTGTAGGCAAGACGGTAAAAACCTCCCAGTTCCACACTGTAAATGTGGTTGGTGTTAGGAAGGGCATCCAACTGTAGAAAACCTGCCAGACAGTCCTATGCGAGCAAGACAATCACTCTTGCCTCAAGTGGGAAAACCCCCGTCCAAACCCATGCAAGTGTGGAACACGGACGTTAAACGATGATGTTGATGATGATGATGATATATATATATATATATATATATATATATAAAAGCATATATATATGTATATATATACGTATATATACATATATATATGTATGTATATATATACAGGGTGCGAATGATATTTCTTCGCAAGATTACTGTCTAGGAAAAAATAACACAGTAGTTTTATTTCTTAAGATATATTTATCAAACTTGGGTCAGTTTGTCTTCATGACTTGTTCTTTCGATCTCACTCGATAAACCTGCCATTGGCTTTGATGACGGCCTCAAGGCGGCCTCAGAACCGGCTACAGGCCTTCGTCACTGTCCCCCGACTTAGGCACCTAAAGGCACTTATGATACTGGCCTTCAGATCGTCTTTCGTATTGCAGCTAGATCTGTTGGTGTCTCGTTCCACTGCACCCCACACAAAGAAGTCGAGGGGGTTGCAGTCAGGCGAGCTGGGAGGCCAGATGTCAGGTGATGTGTGGTCGATGAAGTTCTCTGACAGCCAGGCTTAGGTCTTTTGGCTGGTATGGCAGGATGCTGGTTCTTGCAGCCACACGTACGGCCTACCTACAGCTGCCTGGTCGATCCAGGGCTTTACTACCTTGCTCAGAACGTGGATGTAGCCATCGGTGTTCAGCTTAAGGCCCTCAGGGAAAAAGTGAGGTGGCATGTCGTCACCTTGACTGCTGACGACACCTAAGACCAATGTTGTCGCTGGAAACTTTGTCTGTATGACTCTGGGCACGTCTTTGGTTGAGACAGCGAGCCACCTGTTGTTCTGGGAGTTGATCTTCTGGTCTTGGCAGAAGTTTTTCTCGTCAGAGAAAAACCACAGCATGTCTGGCTCCAGTGGGTTTTTCAACTTGTTGATCAGCT
>OZ024743.1:318605467-318630467 GCA_964016885.1 Eledone cirrhosa | reverse complement strand
GAAAATGGAAGAGAGGGAGAGAGAGCTGATGGTGTTGTTGAATGAAATTACAGCCGGTGACTTCAAAGAAACGAATACAGCATTACTGTATCCTGCTAAATAGAAAGGGTTTCTAAGTGTATGTGTATGTAAATTCATATATATGTAAATATATATATATATATATATGTAGGAGGTGAGTTTTATTGTAGTACAATAAAGCAATGCAGATATCGGATAAGAAGCACTCTACAGTTTGTAGGACTGGAGTATACATAATATAAGATCAAAAGATGGTTAAAGGAGTTCCATGTATTTTATTATGCGCATTTCAAAAACAAACATCATCATGCAATAATATTTGTGTTTTCATCAGATAAAACAGGAGAACATGATATGAAGGCTAAAAAACACTTGTGGATAGTGCAGTTGATATGTTGATTTAAAACTGCACTATCCACAAGTGTTTTTTAGCCTTCATATCATGTTCTCCTGTTTTATCTGATGAAAACACAAATATTATTGCATGATGATGTTTGTTTTTGAAATGCGCATAATAAAATACATGGAACTCCTTTAACCATCTTTTGATCTTATATTATATATATATATGTATACTACCAAAATTAGATTAAAGATGCCATATTTGAGAATATCAGAAGCATGTGCCATAGCACCTGTGCAATAAGCTCAAAGATTGCAAGTAATAAATCCGAGTATTTATTACCATTAAATTAAAAGTCAAATGAGATATATATATATCATCATCATCATCATCATCATCATCATCATCGTTTAACGTATATCTTCCACGCTACCATGGGTTTAGTCGGGAATTGTCCCACTTGAGGCAAGATTGGTGGTCTCGCTCGTATGGGACTGTCTGGCAGATTTTCTATGGCTGGATGCCCTTCCTAACACCAACCACATTTACAGTGTGGACTGGGAGCTTTTTACCGTGTTACCTACACGACCACATTACAGTGTGGACTGTGCGTTTTTTTGTCGTGACACCTACATTACCTCATTTATTTAGGACTGGATGTTGTGGTACCAACATAACTTTACAGAGAAAGGGGTGGTGTTGATGGGGTGGAGGATGGGATAGTGGGAGTATATTTGGTTAAGAGGTGCCTACTGACTGTAGGTTTCGTTTTGTTCTTAGGCAAGGTGGGTCTTCTGTATTACTGCGTAGCGCCAAAGATCTCAGTCCAGTGACATTGTCTGAGAGAGGTGTAAGTGTGTAAGGTCGGAATTTATCAAATCGTCCCAGGTTTTTCTGGGTCTGCCTACTCGGTAACTTCCATCAATTTTGATCGCCCTGCACTTTTTTTATACAGCTGTCGTCTTTCATGCGCATCACGTGACCATACCAACGTAGTCTTCTCTCGAGTAAACAATATCTGATCCTTCTTATACCTAATTTCTCACTTAGTTCATTCATGCTTTGCCGTTCACGTATATTACTATTACACATCCAGCGGAGCATGCATGCTTCGTTCCTCTCCAGTCTGCGCAGATCCTCTGCACACAATGCCCATATCTCACTGCCATGTAACATTGCTGTTCGTATGCAGGCATCATACAGTCTGCCTTTCATTTTTAGGGAGAAACCTTTAATAAACATATCAAACAATTACAAGGGATAATTTGTAAACACACATAGTTACGGAGGTAACATATAAAAAATTAACAACAAACTTGAATATAGATACCTTGCAATAATGATTAATCTCCTTTGTATATATTCCATTGAAGAAATATATTTCACCATTAATCGGTGTATCATAGATGTCAAATCTTGGATCATCAGCAAAGAAGATTTAATTATCTATGATTACACACTAAAAGCAAATCAGGGAATAACGACGAAAAGCACATGTTTTTAGAAAAAACTAATCGCCCCACAGTCAAGCCTGTGGCGTGAATAGGGTTATCGACAGCTAGAAATAGTAGCCGAGTCCTTTCAACATAAAAAGGTCTACTAACAGAATACTTCAGAGCCGTAAATACTACCAAAATTAGATTAAAGATGTCATATAAATACGTATATATATCATCATCATCATCATTGTTTAATGTCTATCTACCACGCTAGCATGGGTTAGACAGGAGTTGTCCCACTTGAGGCAAGATTGGTCGGGTGACAGTGTCTCGCTCTGTGGCAGGTTTGCTACAGCTGTTTGGACTGGATGTTGTGGTACCAACATAACTTTACAGAGAAAGGGTGGTGTTGGCAGGTGTGGGAGGATGGAGTAGGTGTAGTGGGTTGGGGTGTATGCTTGGTTTAGAGAGGCTGTAGGTTAACTTTGCACGTAAAGAAGGTGGGTCTTCTGTATTACTGCATGGCGCCAAAGATCTCGATCCAGTGACATTGTCTTAAAGAGGTGCAAGTGTGCAAGGTCAGAATTTATCATGTTATCCCAGGTTTTTCTGGGTCTACCTACTCCGTAACTTCCATCAATTTTGATCGCTTTGCACTTTTTTATACAGCTGTCGTCTTTCATGCACATCACGTGACCATACCAAAGTAATATTCTCTCAAGTAAACAGCATCTGATCCCTCTTATTCCTAATTTCTCATTTAGTTCATTTATGTTTTGCCGTTCACGTATATTACTATTACACATCCAATGGAGCATGCAAGCTTCGTTCCTTTCCAGTCTGTGCAGGTCCTCTGCACACAATGCCCATGTCTCACTGCCATGTAACATTGCTGTTCGTATACAAGCATCATACAATCTGCCTTTCATTTTCAGAGAGAAACCTTTTGTGGCCAACAGCGGTATAAGCTCTCTGAACTTTTTCCATCCCGTTCTAACTCTGGCTTCTGTACTTTCAGAGCAGCCTCCACCACTGCTGATTTTGTCACCCAGGTAACGTAATGGAAAGTGTCCACTAGTTTTATAGAACCATCTGGGCAGTAGAAGGAGCTAGTATCCTATATATATATATATATATATATATATATATATATATATAACCAAAATTAAATGAAGGATGTCATGTCTGAGAAACATGCGCCATACCACCTGTAGAATAAACTCAAAGATTCTAAGGGATAAATCCGAGAAATTATTAGCATTAAATTAATAATCGATTGATATATATATATATGGAGGCACATGACTTAGTGGTTAGAGCATTGGCCTTACAATCAAAACGTTGTGAGTTCAATCCTCAGACTGGGTGATGTGTTGTTTCCTTGAGCAAGACACTTTATTTCACATTGCTCCAGTTTACTCAGCTGTAGAAATGAGATGATAGGGACTGGGGTCCCTATCATTCCACTGCAAAGTGGTCATGGAGGTGCCACGGCAAAAAAGCACCCAGCCTACACTGTAAAGTGGACGTGGAGGTGCCACGGCAAAAAAGCACCCAGCACTCACTGTAAATGAGGTTGGTATTAGGAAGGGCATCCAGCTGTAAAACTCAAGCCAGAATCAGTTCCCGTCCCACCCTTGCAAGCAGGGAAAAGTGGACGTAAAATGATGATGATGATGATATAAAATAAATACATCAAACAATTACAGGGGATAATTTGTAAAGAGTGTAAACACACATAGTTACATAGGTAACATATTAAAAATTAACGAGAACTTTGAATATAGATACCTTGCAATAATGATTAATCTCCTTTGTATATATTTCATTAAAGAAATATATTTCACCATTAATCGGTGTATCATAGATGTCAAATCCTGGATCATCAGCAAAGGAGAAGATTTAACTATCTGTGATTACACACTAAAAGGAAATCTGGAAATGACAAAAAGCACGTGTGGTTTTTTTTATAAAAAAATACACATCGCCCCATCGTCAACCCAGTGACGTGAATAGGATTATCAACAGCTAGAAATAGCAGCAGAGTCTTTCAAAAGAAAAAAAGCTCCACTATTTAGGAGCAGTATATATAACCAAAATTAAATGAAGGATGTCATGTCTGAGAAACATGTGCCATACCACCTGTAGAATAAGCTCAAAGATTCTAAGGATAAATCCAAGAAATGATTAGCATTAAATCAATAATCAATTTATATATATATATATATAGAAAATAAATGCATCAAATAATTACAGGGGATAATTTGTAAGGAGTGTAACATATTAGAAATTAATGAGAAACTCAAATGTAGATACCAAACCACAAACCCTCCATCTCAATTCTACTTTTGAAAAGCATAAGAACTGTGAAACTGGTAAAGGAAAGAAATAAACATTTTTAAAAAGACTCCAGTTGCATTTTCGATTTTTTTCCTTATATATTATAAAAGTAACAAAGATCTGGTATTAAGTCAACGTTCTCCAGCCAACGACTAGGTCACTCAATGAATCTGCCAAATTGCAGTAATGTAGTTGCAATCAGCTGTTCAAAGTGCACACATTTAGTTAATAGCAGATACAGTGGCTGTGTTTTGGTAGAGAGAAAGATAAAACTTTCAACTCCTGGACGATATCGTTTCTGTGCAACCTAACTTCAGAAAGGCAGATATTAGATCCTCAATGTTCAGAAAGTCACGTAATATCAGCAGATATTTATGTAACCGGGCTGTTACACTCACCAGCAGGTGGCCCAAGTCATAAGATAGGTCTATACAGTGTGTGTTAGCCATTACCACTGGACAAGGTGTCTAGTAGTTCTTGCCAGTTCTTGCCATTCTTACACACTGCCTCTAATGAGAAAGAGGAAGAATTCTATTGTAGTCTAAAACACGTGGTTTGGTGGTTTATATATGTGTGTATATATATATATATATATATGTGTGTGTGTGTATGAAAATATATATATATGTGTGTGTGTATATATATATGAAAAAATATATGTGTGGGTGTGTGTGTCAAATTCAGGAAAGATCCATACAGAGGTCAGGAACCCCTGAAAACCTCAGCAACATGTTTAAGGAACTTCAGAAAACTAAGAAAAGTCTGGTCCACTCTGACAAAACCAATAACCTGTAATGGATTAGATAAGGAGGAATACAATAAACTAATAATCAGAGAACTAAGAAAGAACTATCATAAAACGACCTCTGAAAACCTTAAATCAATAAATAAAGAAGCTAAGGAAATAGTCACTAAGCTAGGGATCTAACACCACACAGAACCTTAAATACCTAGAACATCAAGGATTAATATGGAAGACCATAAAAATAATTTTGAATCAAATCTACCAGTTACATATTTAAAATTAAAATGGCCACAATGAAGCTTATAGGAATGAAAACTTACCTGATCTATTTTGCAACCTTCTCTGATATTTAACTGAAACCAAAGACAATTTCTGTAAATGATATTCAATAGTTGGATAACTTACACAACCTATAGTTTATTTATACTAATTAAACAAAAAAAATATGGCAGGTTATAACTGTAATTATTTAGTGTAATGGAGACTAATAGAAAAAACACAGGATTTCTTTCTTCCTTAATTTTCAATATATTTTCTATGGTAAAATCATTGAATGTCTTTCCTATAGTAGAATGAACAATGCATTTACATAGCACAAGCACTGCAATAATGCATTAAAAAATTTAAATACATGAATTTATATAAGAAATAAACCTTTTATCTTAACATAGATTCTAAGTGCCTTGGTTTATATGGTAAACTCCTCATGTAATTTTTTTGTCATTGTAAATTGACAAATATTTCTTTTTCAATGGAAATCCAGTGAAGACAACTGTTTTTGAGCCATTGTGCATCTTAAGAATTATTGAATACTGTCTAAAGTAGAGGAGCTTATTTCATTTGCAAGTGAAGTTGCAGGGATGGTCAGAAAAAAATTAATTAATCTAACACTTTCAGGCATAGCAGAAATATAATTTATAGCTTAACTCTAAAACAGCATTGCTTGACATACACTTCTTAAAGCCATTGTCATTATATTTCTACCAGAGTTAAAATACCAAGGCTTTCTAATCAAACATATTAGAACATTTGCACTGCAAGGGTCTATATGCTGTATAAGGAATGGACTAAAACTACAGGACTAGAACTGTTTCATTCATAAATTGGATGATTTCTTATGAATGAAACAGTTCTGGTCCTGTAGAAGTAATTTCTTTAATCAAATGAATATATATATATATAAATAAATAAATAAATACATTTTCGCTCTACGTGGCTGAACAATAAATGTAATCTACATGGCATACAATAAATGTAATCTGAGTTTTTTGAATATTAATAATAATATTCGATTCATTTGCAATTATGCAAACAGCCTCTTTTTTAAAGCCATGTCAGTAGAAGGAGCCCCTCACTCTTGCTCTTGTGTTGGCATATAAACAGAACTGCAGACACTAATGTTTCTGGGTATTACCCTTCATCAGTACAGTTCACTGTTCTCCTGCCAACTGTCAGAACTAGTGAAAATATATGATATTTTCTAAAATATACAGTGACTGATTTGCATATTAGCAGACTGGCTGATCAGTCAGATCTGCATATTAGCAGATCCACTGATCAGCCAGATTTGTATATCAGCAGACTGGCTGATCAGTCAGATCTGCATATTAGCAGATCCACTGATCAGCCAGATTTGTATATCAGCAGACTGGCCAGTCAGCTTCCTGTATACGAGCAATTAATGGCTGGCTTTGCCATATTCAAAATAAAAATAAAAATTTCGCTCTACATGGCTGAATATAATAAATGTAATCTGAGTTTTTCGAATATTAATAATAATATTCGATTCGTTTGCAATTATGCAAACAAGCCTCAATTTTAAAGCCATGTCAGTAGAATACAAACTGTACTGATGAAGGGTAAACATTTTTTTTAAATAATGGCATGCAGAGATCAAAGAGTTGCTCCAGGTAGAGCCACTACTTCTCCGAATTGAAAGATCACAGCTCTATTACAGACATGTGGTTAGAATGTCTCATGAAAGAATTGTTGGACAGGTTTTACAGGCAAAACCAACTGACAGGAAAGCCAGTAGTAGATCCCGGGCATGCTGGTTGGATAACATCCATTAGCTTGGCTGATCTCAATTGGAGACGATTGCTTCTGACAGGACCCACTGGAAGGAGTGTTTGAGAACTCTGCCCCACAACCCTCTCAGGAATAAGTGAAGAAGAAGAAGAAGAAGAAGAAGAAGAAGAAGAAGAAGAAGAAGAAGAAGAAGAAGAAGAAGAAGAAGAAGAACTCAAGTTATACAAAACACAATATCTGTTCAATTTATATAAAGTATAAAGGTGAATTATTTTATTTACTAGATATGTAAACAAAATAACAATTAAAATTCAGTTGTGTTACTAGCTGGAAGAGACTTCTGGGCTAATCAGCTGGTATGAGTGTTCAGTAGACCAAATGAATCTAGTAACTTTCCATTTAAAGACCAGTTTCATTTTGGTGTTTGTATCCATATGAGAATACCTTTTTGAATAAAATCAAATTGGGCTGTTGTGTCGTCTTTCTCTTTTTGTCATCAGGGTGAAATAATCAGCTGACTCTGAAAATTGATTGATAAATTGCTACAAGATCTAATTTAAATTAATACAAAATTTATAGACAGAAAATTTATCTTTTTTACTTCAAAGAAATTGATTTTATTTATACTCTCAGTATTCTGTAATGGTTTAAAAGAAAATATTTCAAATGAAATTTGGTTAATCCAAAGGTTTATAGCATATTTTCTAGAGGACAGACCATTGTGAAAATGTACTTCTTATTGTGAAGCATAGTGCTGTTTTGTACTTTTCAATGATGTATTGCTAATGTGGTTTTGTGTGGTACAGGATATAAAGAGTTAAATAAACAATTTCTGAAACAAGGTCCTTAATAAATTATATTGTACTTATGCATATGTATGTATATGCATACATAGTGTTAGTGCATACACACACATACATATATATATATAAGCAGAATAAATGGAGGAGAAGGCAATACATGTCTCTTCTTTCATATATATATATATATATATATATATATATATATATATAACCCATGCTACCTTGGAAAAATGGACGTATGATGATGATATATAAAAGGATAAAAACAAAATTAGAATTTGACTTTTCGCTCTAGCATAGCAGATTACATAAATGTAGGTATGGGTTATATCGAATAATAATAATATTCGATTCATTTGCAAGCAAATGGCCTTACTATGCCATGCTGTGTTTTGATGACCATCGTCATACATAACAATCATCCAAAACTATTCTCACAATTTTAAGACTGACGACCCTTTTATGGGTGCTCAGGTAATAAGGCCCCTTTGGGGGTGCTCAGGTGGTGAAAAGCAAGGTTGTAGGTGCAATTTTAAGCCTGAGCAGTGTGTTGTGTTGTTCAACAACACACTTTATTTGATGTTCTCCTTCTGTCAGGAATTCTGGCAGGTGGAGAATATCAACAATGGAAAGACCAATGAAATCATTGTTTCCTTGGTTTGATGTGAACATCAGAGCCTTTCCTTTTATCTGGTGGTGGAACAACACTGCAGATGGAGCTATTAAAGCCAAGAGACAAAGTGAATGTCTGGAATAATAGGGACAATAAAAATCAGTACAAGATAAAATTGAAGCTAGATGACAAGTCTTCATAGCATGCAAAGAAGCTGAAAGAAAGAGGTTTGCCAATGTCCTTATGATGCAAGGATCAGTGAAGTGAGGTGTTTCACATTGCAAAGCAATATATCAGTGAAAAACCAGTATATGGTTGGGGAAAAGTGTGCTTGAAATGACACTGGCGCACTTAGCCTCACTGATGCTGAAAAGAAAGAGATTAATGAGTGTAGAGAATGAGTTGGAAGAGTTGACTCAAGAAAGGGACCAGCTATTGAAATTGACAGTTAGAGGGTCAAAGAAGCAATCAAAAGGATGAAAAATGGTAAAGCTGCTGGACCATCATAGATAGTAGCTGAGACAGTGAAATCTAGGCAAAAAAGAGTTAAATTAGTCATTCATATAATTAATCAGATATTATATGATGGGGTCAATGGCATAACTGTATACTCATTATTTGCTACAACAAAAAAGATGACGCTCTAGAAAGGAGCAACTACAGTGGCATATAACTGATGGATCAAGTTACAAAAGTGACAGAAAGAGTTTTAGCACAACCAATTAGGGAAAGATTCAAATTAGATGAGATGCAATTTGGTTTCATGCTAGGGAGGAGCACCACAGATGCCTTCTTTTTAGTGCAACAACTACAAGAGAAATTCTTAGTTAAAAGTAAGCTTGTATATCTAGCTTTTGTTGATCTAGAGAAGGCCTTTGGCAGAGTACAATGATCTGTCATCTGGTGGTCCTTAAGGAAATTAGGTGTAGAAGAATAGCTTGTGTGAGTAGTGCAAGCCATGTATAGAGGGGCTGTCAGTAGAGTGAGAGTAGGAAGTGAGTTTAGTGAGGAATTCAAGGTACAGGTTCATCAGGGTTTGGTTCTCAGCCCACTGCTGTTCATCATAGTTCTCCAGGCCATAACAGAGGAATTTAAGATTGGCTGTTCATGGTAACTTCTGTATGCTGATGACCTGGTTCTTATAGCCAAATCTGTCAAAGAGCTAAAGAAACAATTTCAGCTTTGGAAATTGAAGTTAGAATCAAAAGGGTTTAAAGTAAACTTGGCAAAAACTAAAGTTGTAGCAAATAGGAAAGAAAACAAATCTCTTCAGACAAGTAATGTGATATGTAGAAAAGGAGGTGTTAGAATCTTTATATGATGTACACAATATAAATCTTGGGTACACAAGAGGTGTAGTGGGACAGCAGACAGACTAACAAAAAGAAAGACTTTGTATGTAGCAGATAAACAAGGATAGTTGGTTGTAAGAGCATCAGTGAAATAAACTTTTCCAATCCTTGGAAGGATCCACAGTAGTGGCTGATAGCTTTTGCTACCCAGATGATCTAAGTAGCAGTGGAGAAGGTTGCTTTGAGAACATAATAGCAAGATTGAAAAAGTTCAAGGAGCTACAAACTCTGTTGAGATCCAAAGGCATATTTCTAGGACTGAAAGGTGAGCTGTATAATGACTGTGCGATGTTGCATGGTTGTGAGATATGGGCAGTGAATGCAGAGGCTATGCAAAGGCTGGAAAGAAATGGAGCAACCATGCTCTGATGGATGTACAAATTTAATGTGCATGAAGACAAAGCATGGATGAGCTGAGAGAAAAGCTAGGTATAAGAGGAATTAGATGCAGTGTGCTGGAGAAGTGACATAAAAATAGTTATACACATACACACACATATATTCATTTAATGTGGCTAAGTAGTGAGCCCTGTTAGTCAGAGGTTTCACCTGCACACTTGCAGGATCCTATATTTACACACACGCATGCATGCACACACACACACACACATACATACATACATACATACATATATCTAAGTCTAAAGTCTGTCTTAAGCCAGAAGGCTCATTTGGCCGGTGCTTATCCCAGTTTCATGGCATGAAGGGACTGAGAGTACAAGACTCCCCCCTGAACAGAACGCCAGTCCATCACAGGGTTAAACCTCCAGCTATTGCTGGTACTCATTTCCAGCTGAGTATACTGGAGCAACATGAAATGAAGTGTTTTGCTCAAGAACACAACACGCAACCCAGGAATCGAGCCCACGACATTATGATCGTAAGTCCAACACTCTTACCACTAGGCCACATGCCTCCACGCATACACATATATATACATATATATATAAACAACAAAGAAAGTGTGGTAAGGTACCAGGTGGACCATAACGTGCCAGAGTATTCGATACTTAGGGTAGTAGAGTGGGTAATAGGAAAAGAGTCAGAACCCTGATAGCTGAGCTCAGCTGTCAGGGTCCTGTCTCTTTTCCTATATCTAGAGGATATGCTCCGAAATCAATAGACATGTCCGAGGAACCTGCGAGTCTAGAGTCAGGTCGATCCACACACAGATCGCACCTCGAGCTGTTCACCGGGGAAACAATTGTAACACACAATAAATTGAGTTCCGATGCATCACTGATTTTTCGTTTTCCATTCTATATATATATACTTGTTTTATGGGTTTATTTGATAAACACACTAACCATTCACTGAATTAAAAGACTCATATACAGTGATAAATGGTAAGAAACTGTGAGGAGAGCTGGGCAGCAGAAGGTCTTCAGAGAAGAGAACCCCCTTCAAGTATACAAGATACAGAGTCAATATAATAATTGTTATCATTGGTGACTGTTTACTTCCAAGTTTCACACCAGCGTTGTTGGTTAATTAACTGACTGTTTTGATAAGCCAACATTGTTGGTAAAACTCCAAAGAAAACAGACATCATTAATTACAATTATTATTATCAATAATTATGCAGTGGATTGGCAGTATCGGTAGAGAGTCGGACACCATGCTTTGAAGCATAGAGTTACGTCCCTTTATGATCTGAGTTCAAATCCCGCCGAGGTTAACTTTGCCTTTCATCCTTATGGGGTCGATAAAATAAAGTACCAGTAATGTACTGGGTATTTGCTGGCCTTGTGCCTAAAATAGAAACAATTATTATCAATAATTATATATTTTATTGTTGTTGTTGTTTTTCTTATTGTCATTATTTTACTATTTTTATTGTTGTTGTTGTGATTAATAATTGTTTCTATTTTAGGCACAAGGCCAGCAATCACCCAGTACATTACTGGTACTGTATTTTATCGACCCCATAAGGATGAAAGGCAAAGTTAACCTCAGCGGGATTTGAACTCAGACTGTAAAGGGATGTAACTATGCTAGAAAGCAAGGCGTCCAACCCTCTACCGATACTGGTGGATTGGAAGTATCGGTAGAGAGTCAGACAACATGCTTCGTGACATAGAGTTATGGCCCTTTATGGTTCAAATTTCGCCAAGGTTAGCTTTGCATTTCATCCTTCGGGCTCGATAAAATAAAGTACCAGTCACGCACTGGGGTCGATTTAATCGACTTTCTCCTCCCCCTAAA
Organism: Eledone cirrhosa; assembly: GCA_964016885.1. Classification (NCBI taxonomy): domain Eukaryota; kingdom Metazoa; phylum Mollusca; class Cephalopoda; order Octopoda; family Eledonidae; genus Eledone; species Eledone cirrhosa. Next base: position 318,618,578 of record OZ024743.1, on the reverse strand, counting down.
TTACTGGCCTTGTGCCTATACTAGAAATCATTATTATTAATAATAATACACATTCATTTTAATGCTTTTCATTTTGTTATTAATATTACTATTCTTTGACAGAATGTATGAATCTATTTCTAATGCTTATAGTATTGGTTCGTTTTGTTATTTTAAAATAATAGAGTTTTCCTTACCTTCTTTAATCTGCGGGTAGTTTGGGTAAATTTTCTTATCGCTTCTATAACAGCAATAACTCAAACTCCTCTGATGATTTTTGGACTGCATTGCCAAACCATGTGACATGTATATATACATATATACATACATATGTATATATATATATAAATATATATTTATATGTTCGCTTATATATTTGTTTGTATAGATATTCGAGGGATGTTGGTGATATGTCTACCAGAGATGAATCTGTGTCAGAACTAGAAAATAAATTCCAGCAGTGGAAACAGAACTTAAAATCAAAAGAGATGAGAGTAAATTTAGCAAAAAAACAAAGTGTTAATAAGCAGGAAAGAAGACAAGGCCCTGATCCCATCCTTGTTCAATAAATAGAAAAGGAGTATGCATAAATTTTATATGGTGTAAACAATATAGATACACAAGAGGTGTAGGACGAAAGAAGACAGACTAACAGGAAAGAAAGACTTTGTAGAGGTTCAGGGATAATTCATAGTAAGAGTGCCAGTGATATAAACTTTTTCCAATCCCAGGTAAGACCCATAGAAGTCGTTGACAGCTTCTACTATCTAGATGATATGGTTAGCAGTGGAAAAGAGTGCTTCGAGAGCATAGTAGCTAGAAGAAGCTTAGAGAGCTATTTCCTCTGTTGACAACAAAGGTCTCTCCCTATGAATGAAAGATTAACTGTATGATGTCTGTATGAGAATTGCAATGCTGCATAGTAGTGAGACATGGGCAGTGACTCAGAGGACATTTGAAAGCTGGAGAGAAATGAAGCAAGCATGCTTTGTATTGTTCATGTGCGTGATTGACAAAGCATGGATGAACTGAGAGAAAAAATGGGTATAAGAGGAATCAGATATAGTTTGCAAGGGAGAAGACTTCACTGGTATGTGATGCTCATGGATGCTGACTGCTGGCTGAAGAAGTGTCAAGAAATACCATTGGAAGGAAGCCACAGTACAGGAAGATCAAGAAAGACCTGGCCAGAAGTAGTGAAAGCTGATCTCAAATTGCTGAAGCTCACAGAGATGATAAAGGAATGTGATGAGTATTGAACAGTGGACATAAAATGATGATGATGATGATATATATATATATATATATATATATATACACACACACATGCCCACACACTCACACATACATGTATACATATGGTGTCTATTTTTCATGCATGCATGGGTTAGATGGAGTTGTCACATTGTAGCTAAACAGATCAGGTGACAACACTTTGCTCATATGAACTGTTTTGGGGTTTGGTTTTCTATGGTTAGACACCTTCCTAATGTTAACCTCTTTACAGAGTGGGCTGGGTACTTTTCATTGTGGCACTGTGGGAGAGAAAGTGACATGTCATGAATCTGTGTGTGTATATATATATATCATCATCATCATCATTATCATCATGAATGTGTAACATCAATTTTAAATGCTAACACAAGACAGACATGTTCTGAGACAAGACAGGTCAGATGACTGTGTGTTGCTCATACAATCAATTCTGGGCCTCTATAGATGGATGTCCTTCCTAACACCAACCACCTCACAGCATGGTTTGTGAGGGTGAGGTAAGCTGCAATAAAGAAGGAAGAGGAAGCGTCCCACTGTCAAAGCTGGTATGGTTGACCAAGGAAGGTGGAATCATATGCATACATATATATGTATATCATTCATTCAGCCCCATCGCTCTCTGTGCAGCATGGGCCATTGACATCCCTCCGCCATCGTACACAATCCTGGGGCCAGCCTTTCTTGCTCTTATATATTGTTAAATGATGATGATGATATATATATAGTTGGAGTGGGAGCATTGTATCATGACACCAGCACTAGGGTGGTTTTCATGCCTTTGATCAACTGAAAAGTCTTCCCAACTTTGTTTGTCAAGGTTGCCTATCACCAACCACTTTACATCATGTACTGGGTGTTTTTATCGTGTAGGTCACCAATACTAGAGAGGGTTTTGCATTGTTGACACAACTGAAGGGTCCTTTCATCCCTTTTTGACATGGTTTCTACAGTAGGATACCCTTCCTATCACCAACTGCTTTACAGAGGGTACTAGGTACATTTTCGTGGCACCAGCACTAGAGTGATTCAGTTATAGCCCCAAATGTAGGGGGGGTGTAGTGGGATTTCACAGGGTAATCAGTGTAAGGGAATGGTGAGAATATATAAAGTGTGGCAGAGGTGGGTGCACAGATAGGGTGGGGGTGCACAGAGAAAGATATATATAGAGAGAGATGCAGAGAAATTCCAGTGGCTGGGATCCATGGAAGAAATAGACCCTGGGAAATTTAGGATGAGGTAGTGAAGACCAACCTTAAAAAACTAAACCTCACAACAGAGATGACAGAGGATCATGAGGACTGGTGCAATGCCATGATGGCTACCAGCATAAATGTGACCAGGTCCCTCCCAAAGCCCCTGCCTTCTGCTAGCACTCTTCACCACCACTGCTCACCTAATCCATATCCTCTCCTGTATCATTTTAGCTACTCCTCCCTTACTCTAAAACCCTTACATACCCTCACTATCATACACTGATAGCTACCCTCCCCACCCCTACGTACCCCCATCCAACCCATGTCCATTCCACTACCACACAATTAATTATTCTCTTTCTCACTTGATAGGGTAATGAACAGGAGAAGTGTACTCTGATAACATAGGGGTTCTTAGAGATGGTGAGAATATCTAAGTTGTGATAGTGGTGGAGGTATGGTTACCAGTGGGGGGAAGGGCAGTGTTGTGATGCAGAGAATAGTTAAGAAATGGAGGGTAACAGAGGAGGTAGAGGAATTGGCAGGGGGGAGGTGCTCTAGGGTTGGGGAAGTAGGTGGAATAGAGGGGAGTATCTACAGACTTTAGGGGTGGGGGCAAGTGACTGAAGAGTGGCAAAGGAGATAGATAGCAACTAAGGTGCAATAGGAAGAGGAGAAATGGCTAAAAAGTAATACTAGGGTGGGGACATGGATGGGATGGAGATGGGGAGTGTAGTAATGGGTCAGGTCACATTTATGCTGGTGGCTGAGTTTCACCACCATAGCACCAGCCCTCATGGTCCTCAGTTATCTTTGTTGTGATGTTTATCTTCTTAGGGTCAGTCTTCACTACCTCACCCCAAGTTTTCCAGGGTCTGTCTCTTCCACAGGTCCCAGCCACTGGAATTTCTCTGCATCTCTTTACACCGTTACTATCTTCCATAAGAATCACATGTTCATTCCCGTGCAGTCTTGCTCACTACATGCAATTCCTCTTACACTGAGATTTTTTCTCAGTTCACTTATTCTACATCGTTCATATACATTGACATTATGCTTCCAATGACACATACTCACTTCATTTCTTTCTAGCCTTCACAGGACTTCTGTGGTCATGCCCATGTTTCACTGCCATGTAGCAGGGTGTAGTATTAATGGTGGGTGGTGTGCTCCATTAGTTAGTACCATGAGTAGGGCTAAAGTGTAGGAGGGAACATGGGGTTAACTGGTAAATTGGTTGTGCTGGTGTGTATGGGTATGTTGTTGAAGAAATAGAGCATTTGTTGGTATGTGGGGGGAGTGATGAGCAAGGTTAAAGGAAGAGGGGTGGAGAATTTAGACCATTTGTGGTCCAGGTCTGGAGAAAAATAATAGTGTGCTGCTAATATCTGTGGCCCCAGAGCATGTGATAAGGCAACAGGGAGGTTGTGTGTGTAGTGTCTGGTGAAGCAGAAATGTTAGGTGGCCAGGGACCAGTTTCAGAACCAGAGGTGATCACCGAATCAGTCTGCCAGTCAACACCCAGTTTGTCCGATGTAGACAGCTCCACATAGCATGCAACAGAACCCGTAGACAAGACTAGAGGAAGTGCAGCAGAAGAGGTACCAGACTCAGAAGGATTGGCCATTGGGCCCATGGCGGATGGGGGTGTTGGATGTAATTGCAAGTGCGGCAGCAGGGTCAGAAGCAAAGGAGGATCAGGGAGGGAAATTGAGGGAGGGGAGGAGTTGCAGATGAGGAGGTTTCAGAGCTTGCATGCATGCTTGAAAGAAGGAAGGGTGGGAGGTGGAAGATAGTGGAAGGATCCGACTGCAAATCGAAGGACCATCCTCTGGAGGGGCAAGGTGAAGAGGTGGGAGTCCGTTGGTGGGGAGGCCAATGGCATGGGGAAAGGGTGGTGGTGCAGTCAACTTCACGGATTCAGGTTAAAGTGGCATGGACCAGGGAGGGGGTAACCTCACCAAGTAAAGTGCCCTACCTAATGGGCCTGAGCCTCAAAATCATGAATTTGGCTGCATAGACGGCAGAGCTAGAGGAATTGGAAGTAGGGATGGAGTGTTTGGTGTAGGTTGGGTGAGATGAGGTGAAGTTGAGGAAGGAATGGTAGTCCATAGGTCTAAAGAAGGTGGAGTGGTCAATGAAGTAGATGTCCAGGAAGAGAATGGAGGTTGTGGAGATGGAAGTGGTGAAGTCAAGTGCAGGGTGGAGGGAGCAGAGGAAAGAGAGAAAGGAGTTATGCTGTTCTCAGTTGAATGAGGTGGCACCAATACAGTCATCAATATAACAACTGTATAGCTTGGGGATGAGGCCAGTGTATTGAGCAAATATTTGAGCCACAACATAGCCAATAAATAGGTTGGCATAGTTAAGGCCATTTCTTATGCCTATGGCCACCCTGGTTAGCTGTTGGTAATTGTTGACAACGATTCTCAGAACTTTCCAGTTGAGAGACATCCACACTATAATCCTTCTCTTTACTTTTGCCTAGCCTGAACTTGAATACTGTTGTCCACTGTGGTCTCCCCATACAAAACAAAATATTATGAAAACTGAAGCACTCCAATTACAAAAAAGATAGATGGCATGACAGGCCTTGACTATTGGGGTCAACTGGAAAAACTCAAACTCTATTCTCTCCAACACTGCTGTGAGTGTCTCATCATCTGTATGATGTGGAAAATATTTCATCAATATTGCCCACATGATGTTGGCATCAACTTTAAAATCAACCCACGGCTTGGTCCCCATGTTATCTGCCCACTACAAAAATCCAACTCGTATCTCATAGCAACAATATCACACGACTACTTCACTTCAACTGGTCCTGCTCTCTTTAATATCATACTAAAATACATCAAGACAGAAAAAAATCTCATATTCAAAAGTTTCCTAGACAAATTCCTCTAAATCCCAGATTTACTTGAGTAGGCCACAGTGTCCAAAAAATAACTACATTGTGAACCCATAATCTGAAATATTTCCCCAGATGGTGCTATTAAGTTAGGTATGGTCTGAGCCAAACGAGCTAAAACTTATTAGAGTTGGGTTTTTGCATTTGAAGATTTGTCTTGTCAATTCTCAAACTATATATATAACTAGATGTGAACATGCTCTATGATGGCCCTTTTGTCAATAAACTATAGAAGTTACTTGTTTTTATCTCCAAAATGCTATCTGATGAACTCAGACCGATGGTTATATGGTGATTACACCACCTAATCAATCACCCCGGAGAAATATGTATAATAATTAAATAATTTATGCAGAACTTCATATGGCCTTCACTATTATTTACTGTGTATATACTCTTTTTTTGACATGCAAAACTAATTTGGATTTGTACATGTCGTCGAATGGTTTACTCCTGATGATTTCTTTCAAATAAAACAGTTCTAGTCCTGTAGAAGCCATTTCTCTCTATATATAAATATACACATATAGTTCAAGAATAGAGAAGACAAACATAGATATGCAAAAATACAAAGTCTTATTAGTTTCATGCTTAGGGAGAAGTGAATGAGGATTTCAATGTGTTGGATATAAGGCTTTCTTTGGGAAATGGAGTGTTCAGAGAGAGAGCAAAAGTTAGAACATTGGAGTTTAAGAAAAAAATGTTTGAAGAAGGTTGGACAGAGTAGTTCAGCATTCGGAGCTGAGGTAAGGTATGTCATGGGTGTTAGTATGTTTGTGCAGATGAAATGCATACCATGGGTGTGCATTATTGCTTCTGTGTGTGTGGTTTGTGTATCCTTGATGGATGTGTGTCTGTGAATTTTTTAATGTATTTTTTGTTTGTGTGTGTGTATGCACGTGCAAATGTGTATATGATTATGTGTGTAGACGTATGTACATATGTATGTTTATGTGTAACTTTTTAATGTAGTTTTTGTGTATGCATGTGCACGTTTGTATGTGTGTATACATGTGACTCTCTGAGATATGTTTTGTGTTTTTTTATGTGCATGTGTGTACATGTGTGTTATTGTGGAATCTTTACGCACATCTATATATACTAGCACATATATATACATATATATACATTAGCATGTTGGTGAGTTTTTGTGTGATAGTTGATCTGTGTATATGAATGGTGTTTTGTAAAAATCCTTGACGTGGGGTCATACCAGCATGCAGGGGACCAAAGCTGGGCTATATCAGGAAGTGGTCAAAGGAGAGGCAGTGTGTCATGCACAAAGAATGGAAGTTGTATGGGGTGAAAGAGTGGTGGTAGTATATGTGTATAATATGTATTGGTAGTAAAGGTGTATAGTGTGAATGTTTCAGATACATATATATATATATAGGAAAAGTATGACCCCGACGGCAGAGGTCAAGCCGTTTCAAATTAGAATTCTAATTTAGTCCAGAAGGGTGAAGCAACGAATAGAGAGGAAAAATATCAAGTCAACAACTCATTTTGAACATAAGTTCTGGCAGGTTTGATGAGAAAAAAAGACACATCTTCACTGTAGCCGTGTGAGTGAGAGAAGAGACTGCTTACAGTGGCAGACGAGGGAGGAAGTGAGCTAGCAGAGAGAGGGTGACTAGCAGAGAAGGAGTGAGTGAAAGTAAGAGGAAGCGAGAAAGAGATAGTTATAGCGACAGGCTAGCCGAGAGGTGACTAGCAGAGGGGGTGAGCGAAAGTAAGAGGGAGAAGGAGAGAGAAGGGGGAGAGAGAAGATAGCAACAAGGGGAGAAAAAATAGATGGTTTCGCAGCGGAGAAGGAAACTTATAAGAATAAAATGGCAACCTGTGTGGTTGCAATTAAGTATAATGAAAATAAAAGTTACAGGTGAAAGAGGGCAATATCCATCGTCAGTTGTCTGCTAGGAATCATAGGTATTTCTTCGCGTTTCGTTGCTTCACACTTCGTGTCTGTTTACATTTTTTTTCTCTCTCTCCCCTCTTTTTTATCCCAATAACTTATTTTAGTTATTGTTCGCCCTAGACTGAGGTATCTTGTCTCTAACGTGAAGAAATACCTATGATTCCTATCTCTCTCTATCTTCTCTCTCTCCCTTCTCTCTCCTTCTCCCTCTTACTTTTGCTCACCCCCTCTGCTAGTCACCTCTCGGCTAGCCTGTCACTATAACTATCTCTTTCTCGCTTCCTCTTACTTTCACTCACTCCTTCTCTGCTAGTCACCCTCTCTCTGCTAGCTCACTTCCTCCCCCGCCTGCCACTGTAAGCAGTCTCTTCTCTCACTCACACGGCTACAGTGAAGATGTGTCTTTTTTTCTCATCAAACCCGCCAGAACTTATGTTCAAAATGAGTTGTTGACTTGATATTTTTCCTCTCTATTCGTTGCTTCACCCTTCGTGTCTGTTTACATTTTTTTTATCTTTCTTCCCCCTTTTTTTATCCCAATAATTTATTTTAGTTATAGTTCGCCCTAGGCTGAAGTATCTTGTCTCTAACGCGAAGAAATACCTATGATTCCTAGCAGACAACTGACGATGGATATTGCCCTCTTTCGCCCGTAACTTTTATTTTCATTATATATATATATTGTATATATATAGAGAGAGAAAGAAGGCCTTTGATAGGGTACCCCGATCTGTCATCTGGTGGTCCCTAAGGAAACTAGATGTAGAGGAATGGCTTGTGAGGACAGTGCAAGCTATGTACAGAGGTGCTGTCAGTAAAGTGAGAGTAGGAATGGAGTTTAGTGAGGAATTCCAGATACAAGTAGGAGTACATCAGGGTTCGGTCCTCAGCTCGCTCTTGTTCATTATAGTCCTCCAAGCCATAACAGAGGAGTTTAAGACTGGTTGCCCTGTGGGAACTTCTCTATGCTGATGATCTGGTTCTTATAGCAGAATCAGTAGAGGAGCTACAGAATAAATTCTGGCTATGGAAACAGCAGTTGGAATCAAGAGGACTGAGAGTGAATATAAATAAGACAAAAGTGTTGATAAGTAGAAAAGAGGACAAAACTCTGTTTCCATCAGGGAAATGACCATGTTCGATATGTAGAAAAGGAACTGACATAAATTCTATAAAATGTACACAATGCAGATTTTGGGTACACAAGAGATGTAGTGGGATAGCAGGCAAACTAACTGGCAGGGAAAATTACGCATGCAGTAGATGTACAGGGAAATTTGACAGTAGAAGTCGCTGTGATAGACATCTTTTTCAAATTCAGGTGGGTTCTATAGAAGTGGTTGATAGCTTCCGGTACCTAGGTGATCAGATTAGCATGGGAGGTAGGGGTGTTCTGAGGCCATTGTATCTAGAATAAGGACAGGTTGGAAGAAGTTTAGGGAGCTGCTTCCTCTGTTGACAAAGAAGGGTTTCTCCCTGCATATGAAAGGCTGGTTATATGATGCCTGTGTGAGATGCGCGATACTGCATGGTAGTGAGACATGGGCAGCAACTGCAGAGGATATGCAATGGCTGGAGAGAAATGAAGCAAGCAAGCTCCGTTGGATGTGGAATGTCAATGTGCGTAAACGACCAAGTATAGATGAGTTGAAAGAGAAACTGCGTATAAGAGGAATAAGTTGTAGTGTGCGGGTGAGAAAATTGTGATGGTATGGACATGTGATGTGCATGGAGGATGACCGCTGGGTAAAGAAGTGCCAAGAAATCCTAGTAGAAGGAAGATGCAGTAGAAGAAGACCAAGAAAACATGGGTGGAGGTGGTGAGAGCAGACCTCAGATCACTGAAGCTCACGGCGGAGATGACGAAGGACTGTGACAAGTGGAGAGATGCTGTGCTAAATAGGACCTGTCCCACCATTGCAAGCAGTGAAAAGTAGATGTAAAATGATGATGATATATTCTCAAAAGCATGAACTTAATAAACTACCATTTGTACTGCCTCTCCTTTTTGTTCCTGTCTAATATTTAACTATATATATATATATATATATTGTATATATATATATATATCTGTTAGAACACGAAAAGTGTGAAACAACAGAATGTTCACTTTTCGTGTTCTAACATATATGCCTAGCTTCTTCATAAATTTTTCGGGGATAGCCGTGGTGGTGGTGATCGTATGTCATTGGCTAATTTTCAACCAATCAGAGTAAGTGTTGATATATATATATATATATATATATATATATATATATATATATATTTATATATACTATTCCCCCTCTCTCTATATATATCTTACGCTTTCGCTTTACACTCCTCCCCTTCAATAACACATTTCCCCCTCTCTATATATCTCTTCCACTGTTACTTACGCCTGTTTCTCTCTATCTGTTCCGTCTCTATATATCTCTCTCTTACTCTTTGCACTCCTCCCCTTCAATACCATCTCTCCCCCTCTCTATATATTTGTTACTCTATCGCTGCACGCTCCTCTCCTTCAATATATCAATTACACACGCTTTACACTCCTTTATCCCCAGCGCCCCTATATATATACACCCCCCCCCCCCTCCCGCATCTATATTTTAATGTTCCGTTGCACCGTGAATATATGTGTCTATATATATATACATATATATTGTATATACACATTCATGTATGTGTATACACACTCATGTATGTATATACACTGGTTTTATGTGTGTATTGTAAATTTGTACTGTTAAAACACGAAACTAACATTCGATTGACACTTTGATTACCTGTACAGGCAATAGTTATTAGAATGCTGTTGAAGTGTGTATATATTTTGGAGGGACATCCTGTATATACACACATTATATATAATACAATAAACAGATAAATACACACATATATATATGAGCTTATTTAATTATAAATATTGTGAATTTTTAACTCAGTTCAATTATATATATAAATGGCTTCTACAGGACTAGAACTGTTTCATTCGAAAGAAATCATCATAATATTGAGAGGGGGGACTAGATAAAATATTTCAAATCAAATGTGTATAAGTTATAAGTTAAAATGTATAAATCGAGACGATAGTGGAGGTATATCTGTTTAGTGGAACAGTAGACGATAGAATTAAATACAGACGAGAATCTCCCTTTAATGAAACAGCAGACGATAGAATTAAGGCAATTTAAATTTTAAGCATTTGCATTTCATCGTTACGGGGTCGATAAAATAAAGTACCAGTAATACACTGTCACTATAAGTAGACGACTTTCAAATTGAATTGTTGGTTCCATTTCTTTAGTATTTTCAATTGTAGTTATCTACTTAAAAAGCGTTACACGGTTAGAGACATAATTGGTAAGTTATATCTTCCCTATTAAACCATTGCATTATTTCGCCTACAATAGAACAAAAATGAAATGTTCTTTAAAGAAACAGGAATATAACTTTATAAAAAAAAAAGTTGCATCCGCTTCTTTTATCATTGATAATTTTTTCGTTTTAATATTAATTGTTTTTTGTAGTTGTTTATATTAAAAATCTTACTGTAATATTTACTTAAACGAAGGCAGACATCTAAACTTATAGATTAATCTTGAGCGAAGGACTAGATAAATCTCTCTCTCTCTCTCTCTCTATATATATATATATATATATATATATATATATATATATATATATATATAAACGAAGAATGATAAAATTTCAAGCAAAGAGTTTAATTAGGTAATGACTTACAAATTTGTTTCAGTATATAGACAAAGCCTGAAGCGCTAATTATAATAATTAGTTAATAATATTACAAAATATATTAATATTATATTAAATATATACTGAAACAAATTTGTTTAGCAGAAAGTTTCCAGACAAGAAACACGCATATTTTGCTATCCTCAAACACGTTTACACATGGCATGAAATATAACTAATCCGAGATGGCTAGGTTTCATCTTCTAACTGGATAAACGAAATCCATTATGTCTTGACAACAACATGAGGTAACATTATGTTATTCACAGACACACTTTGTACACTGTTCCATATCAGAATGTATTTCCTTCGTCACATTCACAAACAGTATTGAAAATATGTTCTTCGGCAAATAAAAATGTTTTGTTCATAATATTTCAACTAGCGATTGCTCTACTCCACGCACGACCACCATAAATTAATGACCAGCTCAACACAAGTATTGGTAGAGCGTCAGACACCATGCTTTGCAGTATTGTTATGGTCCTTTGCATTCTAAGTTCAAATCCTGCCGAGGTTAACTTCGACTTTCATACTTACTAATTCGATAAAATAAAGTACCAGTAATGGACTGCCGTAATGGATTTGTGCCGAAAAATAGAAACACTATTAATGTGCAATAAGAGCAAAATATAACGACATTGCTCAATTATTTTATCTAATGTTGTAATAACACAAGGAAATGTTGTTTGTGTATTTTTTTTTATATTTGCTCATAGGCTTTTACAATTTCGCTCAGCCAACAACTATTAAAAAGTGAGTTGCTTAAGATAACAATTTAATCACAAATTGTTGCTATCTTTTAATACACACCAACAAGTCATCAAATTATGTACAATAAAAACAAATCTTATTAATTTGCTCAGGGAATATAAAGAAAATGTATATACACTGATAATTGCAATTGTATGTAAATATTTTGTATTTGTATTGTTTATTTTATGTCTTCTATTATGTATAATATATTGATTTAATATTGATTGTTTTTTTGTAGTTGTTTATATTAATAGTCTGAAAATATTTTTATACATCTTACACTAATATTTATAAGATAATTTATAATAACAATTACATAATCTAATTACATTACAACGATAATTTATTATTAATATATATCCTGTTTAACTAGAGTTATTACAAGCGTTGCCTTAAAAAAATATTAAACTAGACATGAAAAATGCGCAAGCTCAAAAGTGCCACAGAATGTTATAATAAACCTTCAAAAGTGTGGGACTAGAGTTGTTGCTAAAAAATATTGTAATCATTATATATCGTACATTCTGTGGCATCCTTTATAAAAATAGCTTAAACCAACGAAGCCTTTATTTTTACGCTATTTCACTTAGTTAATTCTTAGAGTGTAACATATAAAAATAAATACATCTATGTTTAATGTAATAACAGCTATAAATAATTACGTAATATTATTATCATATACTCATAGTAACAAAATAATTGTGTTGAAAATTAATATGATGCTTATATGAACGATCAAATCTATAATGATAATTTCTTAAATATACTAATAGTAAAATAATTTAGTTATCTATTGTTACATTTTCATAGAACTATAATATTAACAATCGTATTGCATTATCAAATTTTTATCACTACAAACTTTCATATTGGAATTACCTTAAGCCACTTATTATTACTTCGCTTTCGTACTTGCGCTGTATCTTATATCTAATATCAATATCTCATGGTAATTTGCATGCAGTGTAAAATAGGTTTATTAATAACTTTAATATGAAATGTATTATACAGGGCTGCGGAGTCGGCTAAAAATTGACTGGCTCCAACTCAGGATCCGATACTCCATTATTTCCTAAATTTCAGCTCCGCAGCTCTGTTATTATATTAATTAATTTATTTTATAGTTGTAAATCATATTTTTATATGTTACACTCTAAGAATTAACTAAGTGAAATAGCGTAAAAATAAAGGCTTCGTTGGTTTAAGCTATTTTTATAAAGGATGCCACAGAATGTACGATATATAATGATTACAATATTTTTTAGCAACAACTCTAGTCCCACACTTTTGAAGGTTTATTATAACATTCTGTGGCACTTTTGAGCTTGCGCATTTTTCATG
>OZ024743.1:318572967-318602967 GCA_964016885.1 Eledone cirrhosa | reverse complement strand
TGATTTATTTTTTAGAAAAGTGGATGATGGAGCGCGTCTACCTGAAATGGAAAAAAAAACCATTTTGTAAAAAGCGCTATATATATATATATATATATATATATATACTGTATATATATATATATGTATATATATATATATATATATATATATATATATATATATATATATATATATATATAAATAGTAACACAACAGTTAGTTCACCATATTGAGAACAATTGTTTCACCCTAGCGAATCTTCAGCTCAGACAGGTCATGGTTATATGGAACAGGAAGAACAACCGTATGAACGCGCATGCGCAAAAACGGTCACTTCACCCAAGCGCTACAAAGCCACGGGCGAGAGGTGTAAGGTACCATTTCTGCGCATGCGCGTTCATACAGTTATTCCTCCTGTGCCGTATAACCATGATCAGTCTGAGCTGAAGATCCGCTAAGGTGAAACAATTGTTCTCAGTATGGTGAACTAACTGTTGTGTTACTACTTCTACCAAACTCGTCCCATGGACTGAGTGCTCTACCACTACAGATATTACCTTCCAGTGTTCTACCTCTATATATATCATCATCATCATCATCACCGTTTTATGTCCGTTCTTCCACGCTAGCATGGGTTAGACGGGTTGTCCTGTTGTGGGCAGTGTCCAGTCGGTTGACCATGCCTTGCTCATACAGGAACTGATTTGGCTTGATTTCTACAGCTGGATGACCATCCTAACACCAACCTCATTTACAGTGAGTGCTGGGTGCTTTTTCCGTGGTGCCTACACGTCCAATTTAGAGTGTGGGCTGGGTGCTTTTTTGCCGTGGCACTTCCACGACCACTTTACAGTGGGAGCATATTGTCTATATGCTTCAGCTTCGGCTTGTACCCATGGGGGGTCGGGTTTTCTGTATTACTGCGTGACGCCAGAGGTCACGGTCGTGTGTCATCGCCTTTGAGAGGTGTAATTGGGTAAGGTCGACTTTTATCACCTCATCCCAGGTCTTCTTGGGTCTCCCCACTCCGCAGTTTCCATCGACTTCTAGTGCTCTGCACCTTTTTATGCAGCTGTCATCCTTCATACGCATCACATGTCCATACCAGCGCAACCGCCTCTCCTGCACACAGCATTTGATTCCTCTTATGCTCAGTCTCTCTCTTAATTCATTTATGCTTTGTTGTTCACGTATATTACTATTACACATCCGTCGGAGCATGTAGGCTTCCTTTCTTTCTAATCTACGTAAGTCTTCTACAGACAGCGCCCAGGTCTCACTACCATGTAACATTGCTGTTCGGATACACGCATCATACAGTCTGCATTTCATTTTGAGGAAAAAGTCTTTTGCAACTAGCAGTGGCAGTAGCTCCCTGAACTTCTTCCATCCCGTTCTTACTCTTATCCTAGTTATTGTACTTTCCAATATATATATATCATCATCATTTTCATCATCATCATCATTTTACGTATGCTCTTCCTTGCTTGCAAGGGTGGGACGCGTCTTATTCAGCACAGCATCTCTCCACTTGTCACGGTCCTTCGTCATCTCCACCGTGATCTTCAGCGATCTGAGGTCTATTCTCACCACCTCCGCCCATGTTTTTCGTGGTCTACCTCTACTACGTCTTCCCTCAACTGGCATTTCTGGCACTTCTTCACCCATCGGTCATCCTCCATGTGCATCACATGTCCATACCACCGCAGTCTCCTCTCTCGCACACTACATTCTATCCCTCTCAGACACAGTTTCTCTCTCAACACATTCATGCTGGGTCGTTCACGCACATTGACATTGCACATCCAACGGAGCATGCTTGCCTCATTTCTCTCCAGCCATTGCATATCCTCTGCAGTTGCTGCCCATGTCTCACTACCATCGTGCTCCTCACACAGGCATCATATAACCGGCCTTTCGTACGCAGGGAGAAACCCTTCTTCGTCAGCAGAGGAAGCAGCACCCTAAACTTCTTCCAACCCATCCTTATTCTAGATACTATGACCTCAGAACACCCCCCTCCCATGCTAATCTGATCTCCTAGGTACCGGAAGCTATCCACCACTTCTATAGCACCCGCCTGCATTTGAAAAATGTGTCTATCAATGCGACTTCTACTGTCTAATTTCCCTGTACATCTACTGCATACATATTTCTCCCTACCTGTTAGTTTGCCTGCTATCCCGCTACATCTCTTGTGTACCCAAAATCTGCATTGTGTGCATTTTATAGAATTTATGCCAGTTACTTTTCTACATATTAAACATGGTCATTTCCCTGATGGAAACAGAGTTTTGTCCTCTTTTCTACTTATCAACACTTTTGTCTTATTTATATTCACTCTCAGTCCTCTTGATTCCAACTGCTGTTTCCATAGCCAGAATTTATTCTGTAGCTCCTCTACTGATTCTGCTATAAGAACCAGATCATCAGCATAGAGAAGTTCCCACAGGGCAACCAGTCTTAAACTCCTCTGTTATGGCTTGGAGGACTATAATGAACAAGAGCGGGCTGAGGACCGAACTTTGATGTACTCCTACTTGTATCTGGAATTCCTCACTAAACTCCATTCCTACCTTGACTTTACTGAGAGTACCTCTGTACAAAGTTTGCACTGTCCTCACAAGTCATTCCTCAATACCTAGTTTCCTTAGGGACCACCAGATGACAGATCGGGGTACCCTATCAAAGGCCTTCTCTGGTCAACAAAGGCTAATTATAGTGGCTTATTTTTCTCTAAGAACCTCTCTTGCAATTGTCTCACCAAGAAGAGGGCATCTGTTGTACTCTTCCCAGACACAAAACCAAACTGCATCTCATCTAGTTTGACCCTTACTCTAATTAGTTGTGCTAATATCCTTTCTGCCACTTTCATAACCTGATCCATCAGTTTTATATCCCTATAATTGATCCTCTCCAGAGCATCCCCTTTACCTTTGTAGCAATTTATGAGAATACTGCTGCACCAGCCTTTGGGTATGACACCACCATATATAGCCTGATTGATGATGCGTGGAACCAGTTTAGTGCCTACGTCCCCTGATGCCTTCAGCATCTCAGCAACTATTTCCAATGGTCCAGCAGCCTTACCATTTTTCATTTCCTTAATCACCTCTTGGACCCTATATTCGTCAATCTCAATAGCTGGTCCCTCTATCGGATCTACTGAGGGTTATTTCTGTCTCTCCCATTCGTTCTCCACATTCATCAGTCTCTAATAATGACATTTCCACTCCTCCTTTTTCTGAACATTCGTGACACTAAGTACACCGGACACATTTATCTCCAACAACATCCTGATTTGCATTGACACACTGCCTTGCAATGTGGAGCACCGCACGCCTCTGATCTTCCCGTCGCAGAACATTGGCAAACCTCCTACTATATATATATATATATATATATATATATATATATATTTCGTTTCTGAATTTGTTTAGCAAGATTCTTTATCTGAAATCGTGTGTTGAAACCGATATTGTTATACTTTGGGAGGGTCATGTTGCCAATAAGAAACACACGCACCAGTTGCTTTCACTTCAATTTAATTTATTATATATTTATAAATTTATAAATTTATAAATTTCTGGTTGGTTGGTTGGTTCCACAACCAGATAGTTGTTTATATATATATAGTCATAGTTCTTTCGTCACACACTCTGTGACCTCTTCAGTGACTGGGGATTTCTTTCTTCGTTTCTGTGCCTTTCCTTTCTTCTATCCTACGCCATTTTGTTTGTGTGTGGGTTGCGTGCTCAGTTTGCGCATGCGCCACATCCGGGTGTCTGTGTGTGTTTGTGTTCATTTTTCTATTTTTCTATTTATATTTGTTTGTTTATTTATTTATTTATTGTTGGTTGGTTGTTTGTTCTGTGTGTGTGTGTGTTTTCATTTTGTCCTTAATTGTAAGTTGTGATGTTGCTGTTCCACTCATATTTTCTATTTAATTTTGGTTTTAATTCTTTTATGCTTACTGCCTCTGTAATTTGCCTAAACATTGCGTCTTTCTTGTGTGTGGATTCTATTTTTATTTCTATGCTCTCTAATTTACCCCTGTGTTCTATCTTAGCATGTTGGTAGAGCACAGATGATTCTTTACTATCTTGGAGGTCTCGCCAGTGTTCATTTATTCGTTCCCCTATACTACGAGCTGTCTCACCTATGTACACTATATTTTTGTTTCTACATTGTCCTTCAGTACATCTTATGCTATATACTACATTTCTAGTTTTACAGTTAATATGGGGGCTTATTTTACAGGTTATACATTTCTTATCTATACATGAGGGTCTTTGGAACGGGTATGTCTTGCTAATAAGTGTTTTTACGGAGGTACCAGGTCTTTCTACTATCTTAATATTGAGATTATGTTTCTTTAGGGCCCTTCTAAATTTGTAGGCTAGTTCGCCTCTAGGGGTTGTATTGATGAACATTACACTCTGGTATTTATTGCTATCATACCATGAGTTTATTCTATTGGCCTTGTTCTTAGTTCTTTCTATTCTATTCCAAAATTTGCTCCTATACAAGGGGCAGGTCCCATTTATGTCATTATTTACCATTTTTTCCCATTTGGTTCTGGCTCCTTTATACACTCTGATTCTATCTCTCTGATTGTAGCCAGAGAACTGCATACGGTGGATGAAGTGTTGTATGTGTCTCTCTAGTTCTTCGGGGTTGCACATGCGGGACACATTTCTCATCACCCGTACCAAATCCGCAATCAGTATGTTGATTTTGGTATGGTCCGAAATGGCCGAGTTTCGGTGGATCAGATGTTTGGAAGTCATGGGTTTGGCATAATGGGAATGGAGGATTTGTTTTTGGTTGTTAATAGTATCTAACCAGAGCTCTGTGTCTAGTACAGGTAATCGATGGTTGGGGTGTCTACTTGGGTAGTCTATAGTAACTCTAATGCTCTGGTGGATGGAGTTTGCTATTTGCTGGATGCTTTCCATTGTGTTTTTCTCTGGTTCCTGACTGTTCTTTAGTGGGGGTGTCTTAACTACGATGTTTATATCATCTACGTAGCGGGAGTACATTATCAGGGTTAAGCTGTCTTCTAATTGTTCATTAAGTTTTTGTTTAAGTCTACTGTCCCACCATACCATGAATAAGTTAGCTATGTCGCCTGCAATGCTAACACCAATGGCTGCTCCTTCCTCTTGGGCATATGTTTTACCATTAAATTTGAACATATGTTCCTTAAGGGTTAATTTTATGCTGGCCCCTACCGCATGTGCAATCATTTTCTTCAGTTCATCGTGGTTTTCGGGTGTCCGTATGGCTCTGGTCCACCCGTTCCATCTATCTGTGTGGGTTTTCTTGGCCATTGAGGTAATGGTAGGTGGTCTGCCTCTTGCTGGTCTTGTAGGGCACAGGTTGCTAAGGTCATAAGTGTCTAGGTAACTATTACTATGGGTAAGCTTAAGTAGAAGTCCCAGCTCACTGGTATCAATCCCACGGAACTCAACCTTGCTCTCGCTGATCATTTCGACGCATTTCTCCACAGCAAAATCCACGTCAATAGATGGATACAGGGACACAACATCCATACTGCCTATTATGCAGTTTGTTAGGTCCCCAGATCGGTTACCCGCGCCGATTCTGCTGAGGAGGTCCTCCGTGCTGTCACACACATCTGGGGACATCTCAATGATGGGGTGTATGATCAGGGAGAGGAAGTAGGACAGTCTGTAGTTACTAGCAATGTTAGCCCCACAGACTGGCCGTGTTGGTGGTCCCGCGACAGGGTCCCAGCCCTGTTTTATGGTCTTTTCGAAGCCCATACAACGCCGGCACGTCATTGTTCCAGGCATGGAAGTTGTTGGCAGTCCTTTTGTTGGGCTGCATTATATTTGTCCACATCACCATATGGGCATTGAGGGTTTTTTCTCTATCCTCATGCTCCTGTGGTGTTACCTCTCTTGTGTTAGTGATGTGGGGTTGCATTGCCTGGATGTAGTTTGGCAGGCTGTCAACCGACATTCTGCCAGACTTGTCTGTTGGAAAGCATGCTATCTCTCCATTACGCGAGCGCTGCATGAGCTTACGCAAGCCATTTGCAGATTCTTCTCCCAGTTGCTGGGCCTCTATTCTATTATGCTTCTTGCTATACTGTTCTATAATATTTCTAAGTTCGGATTTAGCTATACTAAATTGTGCTTCTGTTTGTTCATCGACCTGCGACGGCAACTGCGTGCGTTTGTTAAATGGCAAAGTCGTGGCGTGGACTCGTCGTAGGTCGAATGATTTATCGGAGGGGTTATAAAACGGAGAGTTCCAGGCTGCTGCTTTATGTGTACTAGTGCTATTGTTATTGTTAGTTGTGTTGTTTCTATTTCCACCAACAGCAGCAGCCTCAGCTTCATGGTTGTTTCTATGTCTCTCATAATTACTCCTGTCTCTTTCCACTGGCTCAATGTTGTTATCTACCCTATTTTGTGTGTCTGTGTGTTCGTCTTGGTTATTCTCTTTGTCCTTAGTCTCCCATCTCCTTTTCCTTTTAATCCTATTACTTTCTCTGATTTCTGTGCTACTGTCATTACTTGTTTTCTGTGTCTGTGTGTTTGTTAAGATTGTGGTGGTGGTGAGAGGCATTGAATGCGTGTGTGTTGTTGTTGTTGATGTGTGTTGTTGTTGATGTGTGTTGTTGTTGTCTCCGTGTGTGTGTTATCGTTGTTGTGTGTGTTGTTATTGTTGTTTGTGTTTGCGTGTCTGTTGTTGTTGTATCTGGGTATGTTGCTATTGTTGTTGTTGTTGATGTGTGTGTTGTTGTTATTGTTGTCTCCGTGTGTGTTGTTATTGTTGTTTGTGTCTGCGTGTCTGTTGTATCTGGGTATGTTGCTATTGTTGTTGTTGTATCTGGGTATGTTGCTATTGTTGTTGTTATTGTTGTTTGTGTCTGTGTGTCTGTTGTTGTTGGGATGTGTGTTGTATATGTGTGTGCGTATATTGTTGCTTTTGTTTTTGTTTTTGATGCTCCAGCGTAGTTTCGTAAATGATTTTTCTATTTCTGACAGACAACTAATCATATTTACTTTCTTGAATGTCGCAAATTTGGGTGGCAGACGTAACACAGACATTTCATTATTATCTATTTCCGTGTTTCCATAAATGTTGGTATTTTCATTGTTGAACTCTTCAGATAATGAGGTGTCGGCCATGTTGATACCGTCAATTTTGTCGGGATATCTATTGGTATACTCTATAGTATCCCGATTTAGCTTTGCCTGTTTAAGCCACTTTAATTTTTTGTTAAAGTGCTTATTACATTCTTGAGTAATGTACTGTTCTTCGGGGCGTATAAGGCTTATAAATGTTAGTTTTTCTGCTGGTGTGGTGATTTTAGATATTTCATCTATTAGGTTACGCTTTAGTTTTTCTTGATGACTTAATTCTCTATAGATCTTCTTTTTTATGTTTAGAATTAAAGTTCGTTTTAGCCTATCTGCTTGTTTTTTGGTGAGTTGTAATCTTCTAACGTCGGTATTGATGGTGTTGGTGTAGATTCTAGAAGTGGTGCACAGTTTTATGAAGAGTAGTTGTCGAGATGTTATGGTTTTTCGTAGACAACAGAACATGGTGGTTTTCAGTATCTTGTTAGCCTGGCTAAGGCTTACGATATTTCGTTTCTGAATTTGTTTAGCAAGATTCTTTATCTGAAATCGTGTGATTAAAAGGAAAAGGAGATGGGAGACTAAGGACAAAGAGAATAACCAAGACGAACACACAGACACACAAAATAGGGTAGATAACAACATTGAGCCAGTGGAAAGAGACAGGAGTAATTATGAGAGACATAGAAACAACCATGAAGCTGAGGCTGCTGCTGTTGGTGGAAATAGAAACAACACAACTAACAATAACAATAGCACTAGTACACATAAAGCAGCAGCCTGGAACTCTCCGTTTTATAACCCCTCCGATAAATCATTCGACCTACGACGAGTCCACGCCACGACTTTGCCATTTAACAAACGCACGCAGTTGCCGTCGCAGGTCGATGAACAAACAGAAGCACAATTTAGTATAGCTAAATCCGAACTTAGAAATATTATAGAACAGTATAGCAAGAAGCATAATAGAATAGAGGCCCAGCAACTGGGAGAAGAATCTGCAAATGGCTTTCGTAAGCTCATGCAGCGCTCGCGTAATGGAGAGATAGCATGCTTTCCAACAGACAAGTCTGGCAGAATGTCGGTTGACAGCCTGCCAAACTACATCCAGGCAATGCAACCCCACATCACTAACACAAGAGAGGTAACACCACAGGAGCATGAGGATAGAGAAAAAACCCTCAATGCCCATATGGTGATGTGGACAAATATAATGCAGCCCAACAAAAGGACTGCCAACAACTTCCATGCCTGGAACAATGACGTGCCGGCGTTGTATGGGCTTCGAAAAGACCATAAAACGGGCTGGGACCCTGTCGCGGGACCACCAACACGGCCAGTCTGTGGGGCTAACATTGCTAGTAACTACAGACTGTCCTACTTCCTCTCCCTGATCATACGCCCCATCATTGAGATGTCCCCAGATGTGTGTGACAGCACGGAGGACCTCCTCAGCAGAATCGGCGCGGGTAACCGATCTGGGGACCTAACAAACTGCATAATAGGCAGTATGGATGTTGTGTCCCTGTATCCATCTATTGACGTGGATTTTGCTGTGGAGAAATGCGTCGAAATGATCAGCGAGAGCAAGGTTGAGTTCCGTGGGATTGATACCAGTGAGCTGGGACTTCTACTTAAGCTTACCCATAGTAATAGTTACCTAGACACTTATGACCTTAGCAACCTGTGCCCTACAAGACCAGCAAGAGGCAGACCACCTACCATTACCTCAATGGCCAAGAAAACCCACACAGATAGATGGAACGGGTGGACCAGAGCCATACGGACACCCGAAAACCACGATGAACTGAAGAAAATGATTGCACATGCGGTAGGGGCCAGCATAAAATTAACCCTTAAGGAACATATGTTCAAATTTAATGGTAAAACATATGCCCAAGAGGAAGGAGCAGCCATTGGTGTTAGCATTGCAGGCGACATAGCTAACTTATTCATGGTATGGTGGGACAGTAGACTTAAACAAAAACTTAATGAACAATTAGAAGACAGCTTAACCCTGATAATGTACTCCCGCTACGTAGATGATATAAACATCGTAGTTAAGACACCCCCACTAAAGAACAGTCAGGAACCAGAGAAAAACACAATGGAAAGCATCCAGCAAATAGCAAACTCCATCCACCAGAGCATTAGAGTTACTATAGACTACCCAAGTAGACACCCCAACCATCGATTACCTGTACTAGACACAGAGCTCTGGTTAGATACTATTAACAACCAAAAACAAATCCTCCATTCCCATTATGCCAAACCCATGACTTCCAAACATCTGATCCACCGAAACTCGGCCATTTCGGACCATACCAAAATCAACATACTGATTGCGGATTTGGTACGGGTGATGAGAAATGTGTCCCGCATGTGCAACCCCGAAGAACTAGAGAGACACATACAACACTTCATCCACCGTATGCAGTTCTCTGGCTACAATCAGAGAGATAGAATCAGAGTGTATAAAGGAGCCAGAACCAAATGGGAAAAAATGGTAAATAATGACATAAATGGGACCTGCCCCTTGTATAGGAGCAAATTTTGGAATAGAATAGAAAGAACTAAGAACAAGGCCAATAGAATAAACTCATGGTATGATAGCAATAAATACCAGAGTGTAATGTTCATCAATACAACCCCTAGAGGCGAACTAGCCTACAAATTTAGAAGGGCCCTAAAGAAACATAATCTCAATATTAAGATAGTAGAAAGACCTGGTACCTCCGTAAAAACACTTATTAGCAAGACATACCCGTTCCAAAGACCCTCATGTATAGATAAGAAATGTATAACCTGTAAAATAAGCCCCCATATTAACTGTAAAACTAGAAATGTAGTATATAGCATAAGATGTACTGAAGGACAATGTAGAAACAAAAATATAGTGTACATAGGTGAGACAGCTCGTAGTATAGGGGAACGAATAAATGAACACTGGCGAGACCTCCAAGATAGTAAAGAATCATCTGTGCTCTACCAACATGCTAAGATAGAACACAGGGGTAAATTAGAGAGCATAGAAATAAAAATAGAATCCACACACAAGAAAGACGCAATGTTTAGGCAAATTACAGAGGCAGTAAGCATAAAAGAATTAAAACCAAAATTAAATAGAAAATATGAGTGGAACAGCAACATCACAACTTACAATTAAGGACAAAATGAAAACACACACACACATAGAACAAACAACTTACAATTGAAAACACACACAAAATGAAAACACACACAAGACAAAATGAAAACACACACACACATAGAACAAACAACCAACCAACAATAAATAAATAAATAAACAAACAAATATAAATAGAAAAATAGAAAAATGAACACAAACACACACAGACACCCGGATGTGGCGCATGCGCAAACTGAGCACGCAACCCACACACAAACAAAATGGCGTAGGATAGAAGAAAGGAAAGGCACAGAAACGAAGAAAGAAATCCCCAGTCACTGAAGAGGTCACAGAGTGTGTGACGAAAGAACTATGACTATATATATATAAACAACTATCTGGTTGTGGAACCAACCAACCAACCAGAAATTTATAAATTTGTAAATTTATAAATATATAATAAATTAAATTGAAGTGAAAGCAACTGGTGCGTGTGTTTCTTATTGGCAACATGACCCTCCCAAAGTATAACAATATCGGTTTCAACACACGATTTCAGATAAAGAATCTTGCTAAACAAATTCAGAAACGAAATATCGTAAGCCTTAGCCAGGCTAACAAGATACTGAAAACCACCATGTTCTGTTGTCTACGAAAAACCATAACATCTCGACAACTACACTTCATAAAACTGTGCACCACTTCTAGAATCTACACCAACACCATCAATACCGACGTTAGAAGATTACAACTCACCAAAAAACAAGCAGATAGGCTAAAACGAACTTTAATTCTAAACATAAAAAAGAAGATCTATAGAGAATTAAGTCATCAAGAAAAACTAAAGCGTAACCTAATAGATGAAATATCTAAAATCACCACACCAGCAGAAAAACTAACATTTATAAGCCTTATACGCCCCGAAGAACAGTACATTACTCAAGAATGTAATAAGCACTTTAACAAAAAATTAAAGTGGCTTAAACAGGCAAAGCTAAATCGGGATACTATAGAGTATACCAATAGATATCCCGACAAAATTGACGGTATCAACATGGCCGACACCTCATTATCTGAAGAGTTCAACAATGAAAATACCAACATTTATGGAAACACGGAAATAGATAATAATGAAATGTCTGTGTTACGTCTGCCACCCAAATTTGCGACATTCAAGAAGGTAAATATGATTAGTTGTCTGTCAGAAATAGAAAAATCATTTACGAAACTACGCTGGAGCATCAAAAACAAAAACAAAAGCAACAATATACGCACACACATATACAACACACATCCCAACAACAACAGACACACAGACACAAACAACAATAACAACAACAATAGCAACATACCCAGATACAACAACAACAATAGCAACATACCCAGATACAACAGACACGCAGACACAAACAACAATAACAACACACACGGAGACAACAATAACAACAACACACACATCAACAACAACAACAATAGCAACATACCCAGATACAACAACAACAGACACGCAAACACAAACAACAATAACAACACACACAACAACGATAACACACACACAGACGGAGACAACAACAACACACATCAACAACAACACACATCAACAACAACAACACACACGCATTCAATGCCTCTCACCACCACCACAATCTTAACAAACACACAGACACAGAAAACAAGTAATGACAGTAGCACAGAAATCAGAGAAAGTAATAGGATTAAAAGGAAAAGGAGATGGGAGACTAAGGACAAAGAGAATAACCAAGACGAACACACAGACACACAAAATAGAGTAGATAACAACATTGAGCCAGTGGAAAGAGACAGGAGTAATTATGAGAGACATAGAAACAACCATGAAGCTGAGGCTGCTGCTGTTGGTGGAAATAGAAACAACACAACTAACAATAACAATAGCACTAGTACACATAAAGCAGCAGCCTGGAACTCTCCGTTTTATAACCCCTCCAATAAATCATTCGACCTACGACGAGTCCACGCCACGACTTTGCCATTTAACAAACGCACGCAGTTGCCGTCGCAGGTCGATGAACAAACAGAAGCACAATTTAGTATAGCTAAATCCGAACTTAGAAATATTATAGAACAGTATAGCAAGAAGCATAATAGAATAGAGGCCCAGCAACTGGGAGAAGAATCTGCAAATGGCTTGCGTAAGCTCATGCAGCGCTCGCGTAATGGAGAGATAGCATGCTTTCCAACAGACAAGTCTGGCAGAATGTCGGTTGACAGCCTGCCAAACTACATCCAGGCAATGCAACCCCACATCACTAACACAAGAGAGGTAACACCACAGGAGCATGAGGATAGAGAAAAAACCCTCAATGCCCATATGGTGATGTAGACAAATATAATGCAGCCCAACAAAAGGACTGCCAACAACTTCCATGCCTGGAACAATGACGTGCCGGCGTTGTATGGGCTTCGAAATGACCATAAAACGGGCTGGGACCCTGTCGCGGGACCACCAACACGGCCAGTCTGTGGGGCTAACATTGCTAGTAACTACAGACTGTCCTACTTCCTCTCCCTGATCATACGCCCCATCATTGAGATGTCCCCAGATGTGTGTGACAGCACGGAGGACCTCCTCAGCAGAATCGGCGCGGGTAACCGATCTGGGGACCTAACAAACTGCATAATAGGCAGTATGGATGTTGTGTCCCTGTATCCATCTATTGACGTGGATTTTGCTGTGGAGAAATGCGTCGAAATGATCAGCGAGAGCAAGGTTGAGTTCCGTGGGATTGATACCAGTGAGCTGGGACTTCTACTTAAGCTTACCCATAGTAATAGTTACCTAGACACTTATGACCTTAGCAACCTGTGCCCTACAAGACCAGCAAGAGGCAGACCACCTACCATTACCTCAATGGCCAAGAAAACCCACACAGATAGATGGAACGGGTGGACCAGAGCCACACGGACACCCGAAAACCACGATGAACTGAAGAAAATGATTGCACATGCGGTAGGGGCCAGCATAAAATTAACCCTTAAGGAACATATGTTCAAATTTAATGGTAAAACATATGCCCAAGAGGAAGGAGCAGCCATTGGTGTTAGCATTGCAGGCGACATAGCTAACTTATTCATGGTATGGTGGGACAGTAGACTTAAACAAAAACTTAATGAACAATTAGAAGACAGCTTAACCCTGATAATGTACTCCCGCTACGTAGATGATATAAACATCGTAGTTAAGACACCCCCACTAAAGAACAGTCAGGAACCAGAGAAAAACACAATGGAAAGCATCCAGCAAATAGCAAACTCCATCCACCAGAGCATTAGAGTTACTATAGACTACCCAAGTAGACACCCCAACCATCGATTACCTGTACTAGACACAGAGCTCTGGTTAGATACTATTAACAACCAAAAACAAATCCTCCATTCCCATTATGCCAAACCCATGACTTCCAAACATCTGATCCACCGAAACTCGGCCATTTCGGACCATACCAAAATCAACATACTGATTGCGGATTTGGTACGGGTGATGAGAAATGTGTCCCGCATGTGCAACCCCGAAGAACTAGAGAGACACATACAACACTTCATCCACCGTATGCAGTTCTCTGGCTACAATCAGAGAGATAGAATCAGAGTGTATAAAGGAGCCAGAACCAAATGGGAAAAAATGGTAAATAATGACATAAATGGGACCTGCCCCTTGTATAGGAGCAAATTTTGGAATAGAATAGAAAGAACTAAGAACAAGGCCAATAGAATAAACTCATGGTATGATAGCAATAAATACCAGAGTGTAATGTTCATCAATACAACCCCTAGAGGCGAACTAGCCTACAAATTTAGAAGGGCCCTAAAGAAACATAATCTCAATATTAAGATAGTAGAAAGACCTGGTACCTCCGTAAAAACACTTATTAGCAAGACATACCCGTTCCAAAGACCCTCATGTATAGATAAGAAATGTATAACCTGTAAAATAAGCCCCCATATTAACTGTAAAACTAGAAATGTAGTATATAGCATAAGATGTACTGAAGGACAATGTAGAAACAAAAATATAGTGTACATAGGTGAGACAGCTCGTAGTATAGGGGAACGAATAAATGAACACTGGCGAGACCTCCAAGATAGTAAAGAATCATCTGTGCTCTACCAACATGCTAAGATAGAACACAGGGGTAAATTAGAGAGCATAGAAATAAAAATAGAATCCACACACAAGAAAGACGCAATGTTTAGGCAAATTACAGAGGCAGTAAGCATAAAAGAATTAAAACCAAAATTAAATAGAAAATATGAGTGGAACAGCAACATCACAACTTACAATTAAGGACAAAATGAAAACACACACACACATAGAACAAACAACTTACAATTGAAAACACACACAAAATGAAAACACACACAAGACAAAATGAAAACACACACACACATAGAACAAACAACCAACCAACAATAAATAAATAAATAAACAAACAAATATAAATAGAAAAATAGAAAAATGAACACAAACACACACAGACACCCGGATGTGGCGCATGCGCAAACTGAGCACGCAACCCACACACAAACAAAATGGCGTAGGATAGAAGAAAGGAAAGGCACAGAAACGAAGAAAGAAATCCCCAGTCACTGAAGAGGTCACAGAGTGTGTGACGAAAGAACTATGACTATATATATATAAACAACTATCTGGTTGTGGAACCAACCAACCAACCAGAAATTTATAAATTTGTAAATTTATAAATATATAATAAATTAAATTGAAGTGAAAGCAACTGGTGCGTGTGTTTCTTATTGGCAACATGACCCTCCCAAAGTATAACAATATATATATATATATATATATATATATATATATATATATATCATCATTATCATCATCATCATCATCGTTTAACGTCCATCTTCCACGCTTGCATGGGTTTGGACGGGAGTTTTCCCACTTGAGGCAAGAGTGGTTGTCTTGCTCGTATAGGACTGTATGGCGGGTTTTCTACGGCTGGATGCCCTTTCTAACACCAACCTCATTACAGCGTGGACCGTGTGTTTTTTTTTTGTTGTGACACCTATACAACCTCATTTATTTCGGACTGGATGTTGTGGTACCAACATAACTTTACATCGAAAGGGGGTGGTGTGGATGGGGTGGGGTAGTGGGACGGGGTTGTATTCTTGTTAGAGGTGCCTACTGACTGTAGGTCTCGCTTTGTACTTAGGCAAGGCGGGTCTTCTCTATTACTGTGTAGCGCCAAAGATCTCGGTCCAGTGACATTGTCTTGGAGAGGTGTAAGTGTGTGAGGTCGGAATTTATCAAGTCGTCCCAGGTTTTTCTGGGTCTGCCTACTCCGTGGCTACCGTCTATTTTTATTGCCCAGCACTTTTTTATACAGCTGTCGTCTTTCATGCACATCACGTGACCATACCAACGTAGTCTTCTCTCGAGTAAACAACATCTGATCCTTCTTATTTCTAATTTTTCCCTTAGTTCGTTTATGCTTTGCCGTTCGCGTATATTACTATTACACATCCAGCGGAGCATGCAAGCGTCGTTCCTCTCCAGTCTGCGTATATCCTCTGCACACAATACCCAGGTCTCACTGCCATGTAACATTGCTGTTCGTATGCAGGCATCATACAGCCTGCCTTTCATTTTTAGGGAGAACCCTTTAGCGGGTAATAGTGGTATAAGCTCTCTGAACTTTTTCCATCCAGTTCTGACTCTAGCTACTGTACTTTCAGAACACCCTCCACCACTGCTGATTTTGTCACTCAAGTAACGGAAGGTGTCCACTATTTCTATAGAACCATCTGTGCAATGGAATGAGCTAGTATTCTGTGGGCACTTGCTGCTACTTATTGCACCAGAGCACCGGCCACATATAAAATCTATATTCTTAGTTAGCTTACCTGTGATTCCACTACATCTTTTATGCACCCATACTTTGCATTTGGGACATAAAATGGAGTTTCTGCCTACTCCTTTCCTAAACACTGAGCATGGCCATTTCCCGGATGGGAACGGTGCCCTATTTTCCTTCCTACAAACTAGAACTTTAGTCTTAGACAGGTTAATTTTAAGGCCTTTTGATTCTAGGCCATGCTTCCATGTTTGGAATTTCTTCTCTAGTTCAGCCATTGATTCAGCTATGAGCGTTAGATCATCTGCGTATAGGAGTTCCCATGGGCAGCCGGTCTTGAACTCCACTGTTATAGCTTGAAGGACAATAATAAATAGTAGGGGGCTAAGAACGGAGCCCTGATGAACACCAACTTTTTACCCTAAACTCTTCACTATATTCGTTGTTAATTCTAACCTTGCTGACTTTTCTTTATACATGGCTTGTATAGCTCTCACAAGCCATTCATCAACACCTAGAGCCCACCAGATAATGGAACGGGGGACTCTGTCAAAGGCTTTCTCCAAGTCGACAAAAGCTAAGTATAGGGGTTTACTTTTAGCTAGGTACTTCTCCTGTAGTTGTCGTACAATGAAAAGAGCGTCTGTGGTACTTTTACCTGACACAAACCCGAACTGCATTTCATCTAGATCAATTCGCTCTCTGATTAGTTGCGCTATTAGTTTTTCTGTGACCTTCATGACCTGGTCGATTAATTTAATGCCTCTATAGTTACCCCTAACTAGGGCATCTCCTTTACCCTTGTAGCAGTTAATGATGCTGCTGCTACACCAGTCCTTCGGAACAACCCCATTCTGTACGACTTGGTTTACTATCCGGGTGACCATAGTGTGTCCCACTGTTCCAGAAGCTTTCAGCATTTCAGCAACTATTTCCGAAGGCCCAGCCACCTTACACGTCTTCATATCTTCGATTGCCTTACTTATTATACTACTTTCGACTAACATTGCTGGTCCCTCTATTGGGTCGATGTGGGGGAGACTGTATTTCTCCCATTTATTCTCCTCATTTAGTAGCCTTTCGTAGTGACACTTCCAGGCTACCTTCTTATCAGCTTCAGTGATGGCAAGTACACCATCATCATTAAGGACACACTTCTCCCCGACAATATCACGGTTTTCCTTGACACATTACCTAGCAATCCTGAACACCTCACGTTTTTGGTCCTCGCGTTGTAGAACATGCTTGAACTTTCTTTCCTCTGCTTCCCTTCTTGCGAAGTACACTTGTCTCCTAGCTTCCCTCCTGGCCACTTGATAGTCTTCTCTACTTCCCCCATCCCGCCATACTTTCCAAGCCTGCTTTTTGGCCTTAATTGACTCCTCCACCTTACTGTTCCACCACCATGTTACTCTCCTCCTGCCTATAGGCCTGCTCCAGACACAGACTTCATCTGCCGCCATCAGCAGGTTTGCTTTCAGGAATTCCCACTGTTCCTCTATATTGTATGACTCTAATTGCTTTTCCTTACTGTCAAAAGCATCAAGTAATATGCTTTTAAATTTATTACAGGCTGTGGGGTCCTTTAGCTTCCATATTTTTCTCCTGAGGATAGTCCTCTTCTGTTGTCGAGTACGTCTCGTCCTGACTATGAGGTCGCTAATTATGAGTCTATGTTGAGAGGTGCATTCTTCATGGGGGAGGGATTTAGTGTTTACAACAGACACTCTGTCACGTCTTCTGGTAAGGATATAATCTACCTGGCTGGTATGTTCCCCTGATCTATAGGTGATCAGGTGATTGTCTCGTTTTTTGAAGTTAGTGTTACAGATTATATTGTAAGGTTATTTGCATAACAGAATTCCAGGATTCTGGAGCCTTCCTCATTTCTAGTACCAAACCCATAGCCTCCATGGATTCCGTCATAGCCGTCACAATGTTGTCCAACGTGACCATTTAGGTCGCCAGCAATAATTATATAGTCACTGTCGGTTATTTGGGAGGTAGTGAGCATCAGTGTCTCATAGAATCTTTCTTTTATAGCGCCAGGCAGTCCGGATTGGGGTGCGTATGCAGATATTACTGTCACAGTAGTTCTATTTAGAACAAGTCTTATTTTAATTATTCTGTCGTTCACTGTATTTACGTCTATTATCTTATCCACCCATTTTTCTGCTAACATGATTCCTACCCCATCCAGCCCATTGTCATTTTCCACCCAGAAAAGCTTATAGCATCGTTTTTTACCCACAATGAATCTAGCAGACCCGCCCCTCCACCTGGTCTCTTGGATACAGCAAACATCAACCTCCTTACGTTCAAGCATTTCTACAACCTCCCTATATACATATAGGGTTCTCTCTAAAAATGAAAGGCAGGCTGTATGATGCCTGCATACGAACAGCAATGTTACAAGGCAGTGAGAAAAAAACGAATATAATACGTCATTATTTGGAGCGGTGAAAAACAATTACACGCAAAGACAAAACCACGTTTATGGTATAAAAGAAGTCGTAGACTAATATTCTCTTAGGTGGTTCATAGAGACGTTCTCTGGCAATGAACGGAGAAAACGAAGATAATACGTCATATGTGGACCGTGGAGAACAATTGCACGCAAAGAAAAAAACCACGTAAATGGTATAACTGAAGTCGTAGACTAAAATTCTATCTAGGAAACCGAATGAATCTCGGCTTCAGAGTTAAGAATAAAGTAAATAAAATACAGAGGTAATTGAAATTAAATAAATACATACACGCATCCATATACGTACATACACAAGCATACGCGAAAACACTCGCCATAGGTATACAAATACACGCACATATAAATATGTGTGTGTGTGAGTGCGTGTATACAAATAGTTAAATAAACGTACATAAATAAATAAATACGTATATAACAAGCGCACACACATACCTACATGTAAATACACATATGTTCGGAGACGTACGTCAACCAAAACACGAAGTACACATATACACACACCCTACATACGTACGAACCAGCATACTTACACAGACGCAAAACTCACGTATACACATAACCGAAAGCATATGTACCAGAATATATAAAATATACGCCATAACATATACAATCAAATATACGTACGAGAAAGTATAAGTACCTTCACAAAACATACAGGTAATATATACTTACCTATGCAAATAAGTAATGGTATAAACATAACATATAATTAGCTACCACATCCAGACGTAAAATATCCGCGTATAGGGTATAATGTGGGGCTGTAATACAGGAAAGATTTGTGCAATTTATGTTTACAAGCCGAAATTACCTCAGATTTTTTGTTTAAGATGTGGTCTGTGGCGTAGAGTATTTCCAGGGCCTCAGCGGCGCAGAGGTCACATGGTCTTTTATTTCCGTTATACGATCTAGCCCTAGCTAGGATCTCCCAATGTAACTTATATTGGGTGTGGTTGTCTTTTAGACTCCAGATATAAGCTGAAAGTGACGTCATATTCCTTCTTAGAGTGTAACGAAAAGAATGGGTAGGCATGTAAAGACGCTGCTTGAATCTATTGACGGTTAACCCTATGTAGGCCCTACGGGACGTGGGTGTTTCAACCTTACATTTGTAGACAATGTTACTAGAGAGGCATTTCCCGGATAGAGGGCAATCAACCCGATCCCTACAATTACAGTTATACTAATTACAGGGTTGCACGTGTTCCTACGGCTAGGTAGTTTAGCTAAATTTGAAGCTGTGATGTTATGTGCAAGGTTAGGAGTCGTAGAGTAAGAAATTTTAATAGTATTTTTATTAAAAATTTTACTATATTTATGTGTAGGGGGAAAATGCTTCGTAATAAGGGAAAGAAAGATCTTAGCTAATGGTGTGGCCACCTCCATATTATATGGTGGGTTATACCAACAACTGCGACGGGATCTATTTCTTCTATGTCTATTTTCGTACTCTGTATATGCTACCTTATCGACAAATCCACTCCGAGCAAGAGCTTCATTGTAATAAGTGGAATGGTCGTTGAAAATATGCTCGTTAGTAGATAGACGGGAAAGCCTCAACGAAACGTTTCTTACCAGGTTCATTGTTATGCTGGCAGGATGTTTGGAATGCTTACTTATGTAATTAAGCGTATCATTCGGCTTTCTATACGGGTAATACAACCCATTCGATAAATTGAGGGTAACGTCGAGGTAATTAACGACCGAGAGATTGGCCTCAACCTGTATAGAGAGGTTGAAGCCTTTAAAGAAGGCTGTGAGTTCTTTTCTGAACCTGTCGCAAGCACGAGGTCCGCACTTAGTCATGGTCATGCGTCTGTGCGAGTATGCATGTTCGTGCG
The DNA here is from genome assembly GCA_964016885.1 of Eledone cirrhosa. Lineage (NCBI taxonomy): Eukaryota > Metazoa > Mollusca > Cephalopoda > Octopoda > Eledonidae > Eledone > Eledone cirrhosa. Next base: position 318,582,553 of record OZ024743.1, on the reverse strand, counting down.
TATGTAGGGTGTGTGTATATGTGTACTTCATGTTTCGGTTGTCTTACGTCTCCGAACATTTGTGTATTTACATGTAGGTATGTGTGTGCGCTTGTTATATACGTTTTTATTTATTTATTTACGTTTATTTAATTATTTATTTATTTGTATACACGCACACACACACACACATTTTTATATGTGCGTGATTTTGTATACCTATGGCAAGTGTTTTCGCGTATGCTTGTGTATGTACGTATTTGCATGCGTGTATCTATTTTTATTTAATTTCTATTACCTCTATATTGTATTTTATTTACTTTATTCTTAACTCTGAAGCGGAGATTCATTCGGTTTCCTAGTTAGAATTTTAGTCTACGACTTCTGCTATACCATTTACGTGATTTTGTCTTTGCGTGCAATTGTTCTCCACGGACCACATATGACGTATTATCTTCGTTTTTTCCGTTCATTGCCAGAGAACGTCTCTATGAACCACCTAAGAGAACATTAGTCTACGACTTCTTTTATACCATAAACGTGGTTCTGTCTTTGCGCGTAATTGTTTTTCCTTACTTGACACTTTATATCTGTATTAATGACGTATTATATTCGTTTTTTCCCGTTCTTTGCCAGGGAACGTTTCCACGAATCAAAGTATCGTCTTCCTGTCTTCCTCCGGTTGCAACGTTTTTTGAAATATCCACTTCTGCGTTTACAGATTGACTTTGTTAGTTTCAGAAGATCCCGTTAAGAGTGAAAGCAGCGATTCTTTGCTTAAACTTTAATCTGTTATTTTAATAAATATATATATATATATATATATATATATATATATATATATATATATATATATATATATATATATATATATATATATATATATATATTAGTTATATATATATATATATATATATATATATATATATATATATATATATATATTAGTTATATATATATATATATATATATATATATATATATATATATATATGTGTGTGTGTGTGTAATATGGAAATATTTTGTATTATGAAATCCAAAAATATTTTATTAAATAACAGAATAGAGCGATCGTTATACTGTAACTATCGCTTGAAACCTACATTTTCATATTACAATCGCTACAAGGATTGAACACCTGTCTCCATCTCCGTTTGATTGTCAAAATACATATTAACATTCTCTATTACTCTTAATTCTATCAACTCTTCTATTCTTTACCATTTAATATAAACTGCTATAGATAAAATGAGATTTCTTAATTCAATTCCCTAATGCATATACCAGCAGGCTACAAGCATTGTTGTTATACAGTAGCAGTGAAAATCTCTCTTCCTTACTTGACACTTTATATCTGTATTAATACTACTACACCAAACGACCAGCCCTGTCCATTGTTCAACTGGTCAAATATAGATTAAAATAGGCACTCCCAAAAATTCTTATTTAGATAAAATAAGTCATATGCTCATTGTATTCTCATTAAAAACCTTCTATATACTTGTTTACCAGCAAATTGAATTGCCATCTGTCATATACTATCCCTTCTCTTCTTCCTTTCTTACAACTAATATAAATACTTTGATTTTTAAGATTTTTTCCAATTTATCCAATATCTCTGAAGAAGTGACAACTGATTATATATTTGCTATCGAATACTTGCTAACATTATATGATTACGCAAGCAGCGATACATAGGTATTCCGTCTGTTACAGAAACATATGTCAATACCTAATACATTCCTTTATAAAAGCACTTTCATTTTATATTCATCTTTTCTACATTTTTTCAGGAATATAATTTATACTCGTTGAGCAAACCTACACGTACGCTGTTCATTTCTAACGTGACGATATATTATCACTACATTATTGATAACTTGAAATTTTAATAATCTCCTATACAGTTGAGCAACTGATTCAGCATACGCCTCTAAAATGGAAAGGCACCAATTGGATATAAGTTAAGAAACATACCTATTCATGTAAAAAAGTAATATATTCTAGGTATGATACGAAGGACCAATGATTTTATTCGACGAATCAGATGGAAAACATTCCATTTTGACAAAAGCCGTATAAACCAAACATCGGATCTTAACAAGGATAAATTTGGATTTAAATCTTACAAAAACCCACCCTCAAACCCACTTTTGGATGCATTTGAACGGGACCTAATGGATACGATCATGGAGATCAAATTTACAAAACGGAAAAACAATAAAATACAGAATGACATCACGGCACTGCTCAATAATCTAAAAAACGCCAATGGAATTATTGTTAGAGCAGACAAAACATCAAACGTATATACCATGGATGTGGACACTTACAATAACTTCATCCGTAAAGAATTGCATAAAAAATGCAAGAAAACTAATGAAGCTACACTTAGAAACATCAACAACTCGGCATGTGAAATTGTTAAAAAACTTTGTATTGACGATAGAACGCAACCCTTAACACCAGCTACACCATCCTTCAACCTGAAGGGCCATAAGGTAAACTTCAATACTGACCCTAAAATTAGACTTATATGCCCCTCTAAATCTGATACAGGCAAAATTAGCAAATATATATTAGACAGAATTATCCCCCAAGTTACGGCTAAAGTAGATATTAAACTATGGGGTAACACCCATGAGGCAATAAGATGGTTTAATAGCATTACTGATAAGAAGAAATCAAAATTTATTCAGTTCGACATTGATGAGTATTATTCCTCAATCTCACCTGCTACTCTGCATGAAGCCCTTTCGTTCGCTAAGGCTAACTCCGACCTTACGGATGATGAAATTAGTATTATTATGGAAGCGAGGAAAACTATTGTTAAATTTGATGATAGCTACTGGGTTCGCAAAGATAGACCTTCTAATTTTGATATAACTATGGGTTCCAATGATTCGGCGGAAGTAACTCATCTTGTGGGAATTTATATCACCCACAGACTACAAGGAAAATTCAAGGATCTCCACGGTGGACTCTACCGTGACGATGCGCTCCTATTAGTTAAGCATATGAATAACCAGAATTTAGAAAGGATGCGTAAAAATATTAGAAAACTTTTTAAGGAACTAGGATTAAATATTACGTTTGAATATAACCTCAAAGAGGTTAATTTCCTTGATGTTACTTTGAATCTCAATACAGAAACGATTAAACCGTTCCATAAACGAAATGAGAACCTTAAATATGTAAATACGGGTTCTAACCATCCACCCTCTATAATTAAATCCATCCCTAGAAATATTTCCCTTAGAATCTCCCACCTGTCGTCCAACCAGCAAACCTTCAAAGAACATGCCGAATATTATGATGATACACTTAGGAAGGCTGGACACCTAGATAATATAGAGTATATAGTCGACGATCACCAAAACACCCAAAATAAATCTCATAGAGGTAGAAATAGCATAGAATCACCACCATACATACACTACCGCAATAGACACACTAATAGTCGCACACCACCAAACAGAAGGCGAATAAAGAGTATATATGGTACAACCCGGTCTATAACAACTCAATTAAAACCAATCTACCCTCACAATTCTTTCGATTAGTTAAAAAACATTTTCCAACATCACATAAACATAATAAAATCTTAAACCCTAACACTATTCGACTTTCATATTCAACCGCCCCTAATATTGAACAACATATAAAAAAGCTTAACGTAAAACGGTTGTATAAACGCCTTCCAACACATAACAATACACGTAAAACATCGGCTATAACATCATAAAACAACAAACAACATCCCGTTCAGCCTAAGCAACCTCATCAACCCATCCATGGTAATACAACAACGCATAATTATAACTGTAACTGTGTCCAACCAGGAATGTGTCCCTTGAACAATCAGTGTCTTGAACGCAACATCATATACAAATGTACTATCGAATCGGGTAGCCAGAAGGGGTACTATGTGGGGTCTACAGCTACCTCCTTCAAATCTCGCCTTTATAGACATCGTTACTCGATAAAACATGAAAACCAGCGTTATGTAACAACACTCGCAGACAAGACTTGGCAGCTGCGGGAAAATAACCAACAATTTAACCTAAAATGGGATATAATAGCAGCTGCCCCTGCATATTTCCAAGGACAGGAATTTTGTAAATTGTGTAATATGGAAATATTTTGTATTATGAAATCCAAAAATATTTTATTAAATAACAGAATAGAGCGATCGTTATACTGTAACCATCGCTTGAAACCTACATTTTCATATTACAAACGCTACAAGGATTGAACACCTGTCTCCATCTCCGTTTGATTGTCAAAATACATATTAACATTCTCTATTACTCTTAATTCTATCAACTCTTCTATTCTTTACCATTTAATATAAACTGCTATAGATAAAATGAGATTTCTTAATTCAATTCCCTAATGCATATACCATCAGGCTACCAGCATTGTTGTTATACAGTAGGAGTGAAAATCTCTCTCTTCCTTACTTGACACTTTATATCTGTATTAATACTACTACACCAAACGACCAGCCCTGTCCATTGTTCAACTGGTCAAATATAGATTAAAATAGGCACTCCCAAAAATTCTTATTTAGATAAAATAAGCCATATGCTCATTGTATTCTCATTAAAAACCTTCTATATACTTGTTTACCAGCAAATTGAATTGTCATCTGTCATATACTATCCCTTCTCTGCTTCCTTTCTTACAACTAATATAAATACTTTGATTTTTAAGATTTTTTCCAATTTATCCAATATTTCTGAAGAAGTGACAACTGATTATATATATATATATGTGGAGGCACGTGGCTTAGTGGTTAGAGCATTGGCCTTGCAATCGAAGGGTTGTGAGTTCAATTCTCAGACTGGGTGATGTGTTGTTTCCTTGAGCAAGACACTTTATTTTACATTGCTCCATATATATATATATATATATATATATATATAAAGATGAGTATTGACGTACATGGGAGTCTAACCCACATCTTTGTATATATGCGTGTATACAAATAAATAAATAATTATATAAACGTATATAAATAAATAAATACCTATATAACAAGCGCACACACATACCTACATATAAATATACACGCATACACACACACACATATTTATATGTGCGTGGTTTTGTATACCTATGGTAAGTTTTTGCGTATGCTTGTGTATGTACGTATTTGTTTGCGTGTATGTATTTATTTATTTCTATTACTTCTGTATTGTATTTATTTACTTTGTTCTTAACTCTGTAGCGGAGATTCATTTGGTCTCCCAGTTAGAATTTTTGTCTACGACTTCTGCTATACCATTTACGTGGTTTTGTCTTTGCGTGCTATTGTTCTCTACGCACCACATATGACGTATTATCTTCGTCTCCTTGCACCACCTAAGAGAACATTAGTCTACGACCACTTTTATACCATAAACGTGGTTCTGTCTTTGCGCGTAATTGTTTTTCACCGCTCCTATTAATGACGTATTATTCGTTTTTTCCCGTTCTTTGCCAGGGAACGTTTCCACGAACCAAAGTATCGTCTTACTGTCTTCCTCCGGTTGCAACGTTTTTTGAAATATCCAGTTCTGAGTTTACAGATTGACTTTGTTAGTTTCAGAAGATCCCGTTGAGGGTGAAAGCAGCGATTCTTTGCTTAAACTTTAATCTGTTATTTTAATAAATATATATATATATATATATATATATATATATATATATATATATATTGTATATATATATATATTGTAGATATATATATATACATGTATATATATATGCATATATACAATATATATATATATATACATATATACAATATATATATATATATATATATATATATATATATATATATATATATATATATATATATATATATATTGTATATATGTATATATATATATATATATATATATATATATATATATATATATATATTGTATATATATATATATATATAGTCATACAGAATGGGGTTGTTCCGAAGGACTGGCGTAGCAGCATCATCATTAACTGTTACAAGGGTAAAGGAGACGCCCTAGATAGGAGTTACTATAGAGGCATTAAATTAATCGACCAGGTCATGGAGGTCACGGAAAAAGTAATAGCGCAACTAATCAGAGAGAGAATCGATCTAGATGAAATGCAGTTCGGGTTTGTGTCAGGCAAAAGTACCACAGACGCTCTTTTCATTGTACGACAACTACAGGAGAAGTACCTAGCTAAAAGTAAACCCCATACTTAGCTTTCCTCAACTTGGAGAAGGCCTTCGACAGAGTCCCCCGTTCCATTATCTGGTGGGCTCTTAGAAAACTAGGTGTTGCTGAATGGCTTGTGAGAGCTATACAAGCCATGTATAAAGAAAAGTCAGCAAGGTTAGAATTAACAACGAATATAGTGAAGAGTTTAGCGTAAAAGTTGGTGTTCATCAGGGCTCTGTTCTTAGCCCCCTACTATTTATTATTGCCTTTCAGGCTATAACAGTGGAGTTCAAGACCGGCTGCCCATGGGAACTCCTATACGCAGATGATCTAACGCTCATAGCTGAATCAATGGCCGAGCTAGAGAAGAAATTCCAAACATGGAAGCACGGCCTAGAATCAAAAGGCCTTAAAATTAACCTGGCTAAGACTAAAGTTCTAGTTTGTAGGAAAGAAAATAAGGCGCCGGTCCCTTCCGGAAAATGGCTATACTCAGTGTGTAGGAAATGCGTAGGTAGAAACTCCATTTTATGTCCCAAATGCAAAGTATGGGTGCATAAAAGCTGTAATGGGATCATAGGTAAGCTAACTAAGAACATAGATTTTACATGTGGCCGGTGCTCTGGTGCAATAAGTAGCAGCAAGTGCCCACAGAATACTAGCTCTTTCAATTGCGCAGAGGGTTCTATAGAAATAGTGGACAGCTTCCGTTACCTGGGTGACAAAATCAGCAGTGGGGGAGGATGCTCTGAAAGTACAGTAGCTAGAGTCAGAACTGGATGGAAAAAGTTCAGAGAGCTTATACCACTATTACCCGCTAAAGGGTTCTCCCTAAAAATGAAAGGCAGGCTGTATGATGCCTGCATACGAACAGCAATGTTACATGGCAGTGAGACCTGGGCATTGTGTGCAAAGGATATACGCAGACTAGAGAGGAACGACGCTTGCATGCTCCGCTGGATGTGTAATAGTAATATACGTGAACGGCAAAGCATAAACGAACTAAGGGAAAAATTAGAAATAAGAGGGATCAGATGTTGTTTACTCGAGAGAAGGCTACGTTGGTATGGTCACGTGATGCGCATGAAGGACGACAGCTGTATAAAAAAGTGCAGGGCAATAAAGATGGACGGTAGCCACGGAGTAGGCAGACCCAGAAAAACCTGGGACGACCTGATAAACTCCGACCCCACACACTTACACCTCTCCAAGACAATGTCACTGGACCGAGACCTTTGGCGGCACTCAGTAATAGAGAAGACCCGCCTTACCTAAATACAAAGTAAATCCTACTACAGTCAGTAGGCATCTCTAACAAAATACACCCCGTCACACCACCCCCACCCCATCCACACCGCCCCTTTCAATGTAAAGTTATGTTGGTGCCACAATATCCAGGCCGAAACAAATGAGATTGTGTAGGTGTCACGACAAAAAAATACACAGTCCACGCTGTAATGTGGCCGTGTAGGCAACACGGTAAAAACCTCCCAGTCCCACACTGTAAGTGTGGTTGGTGTTAGGAAGGGCATCCAGCTGTAGAAAACCCGCCAGACAGTCCTATGCGAGCAAGACAACCACTCTTGCCTCAAGTGGGAAAACTCCCGTCCAAACCCATGCAAGCGTGGAACATGGAGGTTAAACAATGATGATGATGATGATATATATATATATATATATATATATATATATATCATCATCATCATCATCGTTATATATATATCGTTATATATATATATATATATATATATATATATATATATATATATATATATATATATATATATATATTGTATATATATATAAATATATATATTGTATATATGTATATATATATATATTGTATATATGTATATATATATATATATTGTATATATGTATATATATATATATGTATATATATTGTATATATATATAAATATATATATTGTATATATGTATATATATATATTGTATATATATATATATATATATATATTGTATATATGTATATATATATATATTGTATATATGTATATATATTGTATATATGTATATATATATATATTATGTATATATATTGTATATATGTATATATATATATTGTATATATGTATATATATATATATATTGTATATATGTATATAAATATATATATATGTATATATATGTATATATATATATGTATATATATATATATATATATATATATATATATGTATATATATATATATATATATATATATATACATATATGTATATATATATATATATATAGTGCGTTATCAATAATACAGGGAAAAAACCACTGCCCTTAAACACGCTGTGACTTCTCTCTCCCACGTGTAGCTGGACAGTCAATTGTAAAATTCTCTTAGTGTTGTCTGAAATGTATAGCCTTACACACGCTGATGAACCGAGACTACCATTTCTTTCAACAAATTTTCTGGTGAAACATATCTCTGGATTTGTACGTGTGTTATATAGTTATAGAGGTATTTATTTACGCTTTAATTTATATTTTTAATTATCGTGTCTATAGTCTGCCTTTCATAGGTTATAGATTCCATACACTGGTGGTTTTTTCCCTGTATTATTGATAACGCACTATATATCTCTCTCTGGTGCGTTACCTTCTCAACATATTATATTCTAAAGGGCTCAGGATCTCTTCCCCTTTGAGCACATTATTTACAGGGAATAACGACGGCCTATGCCTCCGTTAATTTATCGTGATATATATATATATATATATATATATATATATATATATATATATATATATATATATATATATATATATAATATTATAATGAAATGACAGGAGGCTGGATTTGTGTAAATCCTTGAAAGGTTTATTATACTATGATCATTTCAATGACCGGGTTCCGTATGAATCCGGTGATATCATCAGGTATTCGAAATATAATACGTGAATGTAATAGGTAAAATCCATGGGGCTGAAAATCGAGACCCGATTTCTCCATCTTACTCCAACACCACTCTTGTTGGTTTATTTACATGTTTATACCTATATATTGATATGTTTATATATTTATACCTCTGCTGTACCAATGTGCTCTTCCACGTATTCCACTTCTATGTATCCATGTATTTCTACCCCTCACATTGGGACCTGTACCCATTAGCTCTTCCACGTATTCCACTTCTATGTATCCATGTATTTCTACTCCTCACATTGGGACCTGTACCCATTAGCACACGACACTAGAATGTCTCCTCCTGAGAACAAAAATTAAACATTACACGACTATATCCCGTACTCTACATCCCACTAGGATAAATTACAGATCTACATAATACAATTAACGTTTCTTCATAAAAGACTATTTAATTAAACCCCGCAACCCAAAACCTCATAGAAGTTATTTGAATGTCTAATCTTCAATTTTCTGTTTGTTCAATTCTCAATCCTCTTACTCCTTAGTTTC
>OZ024743.1:318565467-318570467 GCA_964016885.1 Eledone cirrhosa | reverse complement strand
TAGTAAATAAGGCAATCAAAGATATGAAGATGGGGAAGGCAACCGGTCCATCGGGTATAGCTGCCGAGATGCTGAAGGCATCTGGGTCTGTAGGTCACACTATAACTACACGTATTGTTACCCAGGTAATACTAGAAGGTGTCATACCAAAAAATTGGTGCAGTAGCATCATTGTCAACTGCTACAAAGGTAAAGGTGATGCACTCGATAAAGGAAACTATAGAGGTATAAAGCTGATGCACCAGGTCATGAAAGTAATGGAAAGAGTTATAGCACAGTTGATTAGGGACTGGGTGAAACTAGATGAGATGCAATTTGGGTTTGTACCAGGAAGAGGCACCACTGATGCCCTCTTTCTTGTGAGGCAGTTACAGGAAAAGTACCTAGCTAAACGTCAGCCACTCTACCTGGCATTCGTCGATCTCGAGAAAGCCTTTGACAGAGTTCCACGTGCTGTAATCTGGTGGGCTCTTAGAAAACTAGGAGTAGATGAATGGCTTGTGAAAGCTGTACAAGCCATGTATAGGGGAGCAGTCAGGAAAGTTAGGGTTAACAATGAGTATAGCGAGGAATTTAGCGTACAGGTTGGGGTCCACCAGGGCTCTGTTCTTAGCCCTCTCCTGTTCATCATAGTCCTGCAGGCAATAACGGAGGAGTTTAAGACCGGATGCCCATGGCAACTCCTGTATGCTGATGACCTCGCACTTATAGCTGAAACTATGGTAGAACTAGAGAAGAAATTCCAAAATTGGAAGCAGGGACTAGAAAGAGAGGGTCTCAAAGTCAACATGACAAAGACTAAGGTCCTTGTAAGTAAACGAGAAAACAGAACCCAGATCCCCTCAGGGAAATGGCTTTGCTCAGTGTATAGGAAAGGTGTAGGTAGCAACTCCATTCTCTGCCCCAAATGCAAACAATGGGTACACAAGAGATGTAGCGGGATCTCAGGAAGCTTAATTAAGAATGTAGGCTTCACATGCAGCAGCTGTACTGGGACAGCAAGCAGCAAACAGCTACAGGAAACAAGTACCACCAATCTCTGGGAGGGCTCTGTATAGACAGTAGACAGCTTCTGCTACCTAGGTGACCGAATTAGCAGCGGAGGTGGGTGTTCAGAAAGTACAATAACTAGGGTAAGAACGGGATGGAAGAAGTTCAGGGAACTACTGCCACTGCTAGCTGCAAAAGGCTTCTCCCTCAAAATGATTAGAGAGAAACGAAGCCTGCATGCTCCGATGGATGTGTAATAGTAATATACGCGAACGACAAATTATAAATGAATTGAGAGAGAGACTGAGCATAAGAGAAATCAAATGCTGTGTGCAGGAGAGGTGGTTGCGTTGGTATGGACATGTGATGCGTATGAAGGATGACAGCTGCATAAAAAGGTGCAGATCACTAGAAGTCGATGGAAACTGCGGAGTGGGGAGACCCAAGATGACCTGGGATGAGGTGATAAAAGCCGACTTTACCTAATTACACCTCTCCAAGGCGATGACACACGACCGTGAACTCTGGCGTCACGCAGTAATACAGAGTAGCCGACCTCCCATGGGTACAAGCTGAAGCATATAGACAATATGCCCCCACACCCTCCCACTGCAAGGTGGTCGTAGAGGTGCCACGGCAAAAAAGCACCCAGCCCACACAGTAAAGTGGACGTGTAGGCGCCACGAAAGAGCACCCAGCACTCACTGTAAATGAGGTTGGTGTTAGGAAGGGCATCCAGCTGTAGAAATCAAGCCAAATCAGTTCCTGTATGAGCAAGGCATGGTCAGCCGAGCAGATACTGCCCACAACAGGACAACCCGTCTAACCCATGCTAGTGTGGAAGAACGGACGTAAAACGGTGATGATGATGATATATATATATATTGTATATATGTGTATATATATATATATATATATTGTATATACGTATATATATATATTGTATATATGTATATATATATATATATATATATATATATTGTATATATGTATATATATATATATCATCATCATCGTTTAATGTCCATATTCCACACTTGCATGGGTTTGGACGGGAGTTTTCCCACTTGAGGCAAGAGTGGTTGTCTTGCTCGCATAGGACTGTCTGGCGGGTTTTCTACAGCTGGATGCCCTTCCTAACACCAACCACATTTACAGTGTGGGACTGGGAGGTTTTTACCGTGTTACCTACATGGCCACATTACAGCGTGGACTGTGTGTTTTTTTTTTTGTTTTTTTTTTGTCGTGACACCTACACGACCTCATTTGTTTCGGCCTGGATGTTGTGGCACCAACATAATTTTACATTGAAAGGGGCGGTGTGGATGGGGCGGGGGTGGTGGGACGGGGTGTATTTTGTTAGAGGTGCCTACTGACTGTAGTAGGTTTTACTTTGTATTTAGGTAAGGCGGGTCTTCTCTATTACTGAGTACCGCCAAAGATCTCGGTCCAGTGACATTGTCTTGGAGAGGTGTAAGTGTGTGAGGTCGAAATTTATCAAGTCGTCCCAGGTTTTTCTGGGTCTGCCTACTCCGTGGCTACCGTCTATCTTTATTGCCCAGCACTTTTTTATACAGCTGTCGTCTTTCATGCGCATCACGTGACCATACCAACGTAGCCTTCTCTCAAGTAAACAACATCTGATCCCTCTTATTTCTAATTTTTCCCTTAGTTTGTTAATGCTTTGCCGTTCACGTATATTACTATTACACATCCAGCGGAGCATGCAAGCTTCGTTCCTCTCTAGTCTGCGTATATCCTCTGCACACAATGCCCAGGTCTCACTGCCATGCAACATTGCTGTTCGTATGCAGGCATCATACAACCTGCCTTTAATTTTTAGGGAGAACCCTTTAGCGCCTAATAGTGGTATAAGCTCTCTGAACTTTTTCCATCCAGTTCTGACTCTAGCTACTGTACTTTCAGAGCACCCTCCACCAATGCTGATTTTGTCACCCAGGTAACGGAAGCTGTCCACTATTTCTATAGAACGCTCTGCGCAATTGAAAGAGCTAGTATTCTGTGGGCACTTGCTGCTACTTATTGCACCAGAGCACCGGCCACATGTAAAATCTATGTTCTTAGTTAGCTAACCTGTGATCCCACTACATCTTTTATGCACCCATACTTTGCATTTGGGACATAAAATGGAGTTTCTACCTACGCCTTTCCTACACACTGAGCATAGCCATTTCCCGGAAGGAACCGGCGCCTTATTTTCTTTCCTACAAACTAGAACTTTAGTCTTAGCCAGGTTAATTTTAAGGTCTTTTGATTCTAGGCCGTGCTTCCATGTTTGGAATTTCTTCTCTAGCTCGGCCATTGATTCAGCTATGAGCGTTAGATCATCTGCGTATAGGAGTTCCCATGGGCAGCCGCTCTTGAACTCCACTGTTATAGCCTGAAAGGCAATAATAAATAGTAGGGGGCTAAGAACAGAGCCCTGATGAACACCAACTTTTACGCTAAACTCTTCACTATATTCGTTGTTAATTCTAACCTTGCTGACTGTTTCTTTATACATGGCTTGTATAGCTCTCACAAGCCATTCATCAACACCTAGTTTTCTAAGAGCCCACCAGATAATGGAACGGGGGACTCTGTCGAAGGCTTTCTCCAAGTCGACAAAAGCTAAGTATAGGGGTTTACTTTTAGCTAGGTACTTCTCTAGTTGTCGTACAATGAAAAGAGCGTCTGTGGTACTTCTTCCTGACACAAACCCGAACTGCATTTCATCTAGATCAATTCTCTCTCTGATTAGTTGCGCTATTACTTTTTCCGTGACCTTCATGACCTGGTCGATTAATTTAATGCCTCTATAGTTACTCCTATCTAGAGCATCTCCTTTACCCTTGTAACAGTTAATGATGATGCTGCTACGCCAGTCCTTCGGAACAACCACATTCTGTATGACTTGGTTTACTATCCGGGTGACCATGGTGTGTCCCACCGTTCCAGAGGCTTTCAGCATCTCAGCAACTATTTCCGAAGGCCCAGCCGCCTTACCCGTCTTCATATCTTTGATTGCCTTACTTATTATACTACCTTCGACTAACACTGCTGGTCCCTCTATTGGGTCGATGTGGGGGAGACTGTATTTCACCCATTTATTCTCCTCATTTTAGTATCCTTTCGTAGTGACACTTCCAAGCTACCTTCTTATCAGCTTCAGTGATGGCAAGTACGCCATTATCATTAAGTACACACTTCTCCCCGACAATATCACGGTTTTCCTTGACACATTGCCTAGCAATCCTGAACACCTCACGTTTTTGGTCCTCGCGTTGTAGAACATGCTTGAACTTTCTTTCCTCTGCTTCCCTTCTTGCGAAGTACACTTGTCTCCTAGCTTCCCTCCTGGCCACTTGATAGTCTTCTCTACTTCCCCCATCCCGCCATACTTTCCAAGCCTGCTTTTTGGCCTTAATTGACTCCTCCACCTTACTGTTCCACCACCATGTTACTCTCCTCCTGCCTATAGGCCTGCTCCGGCCACAGACTTCGTCTGCCGCCATCAGCAGGTTTGCTTTCAGGAATTCCCACTGTTCCTCTATATTGTACGACTCTAAATGCTCTTCCTTACTGTCGAAAGCATCAATAATATGCTTTGAAATTTATTTCTGGCGGTGGGGTCCTTTAGCTTCCATATTTTTCTCCTGAGGATAGTCCTCTTCTGCTGTCGAGTACGTCTCGTCCTGACTATGAGGTCGCTAATTATCAGTCTATGTTGGGAGGTGCATTCTTCATGGGGGAGGGATTTAGTGTTTACAACAGACACTCTGTCACGTCTTCTGGTAAGGATATAATCTAACTGGCTGGTATGTTCCCCTGATCTGTAGGTGATCAAGTGATTGTCTCGTTTTTTGAAGTTAGTGTTACAGACAGTTAGGTTATTTGCGTCACAGAATTCCAGGATTCTGGAGACTTCCTCATTTTTAGTACCAAACCCATAGCCTCCGTGGATTCCATCATAGCCGTCACAATGTTGTCCAACGTGACCATTTAGGTCG
>OZ024743.1:318542967-318560467 GCA_964016885.1 Eledone cirrhosa | reverse complement strand
TCCATACTTGAACAGTTCTCTATCCAAGATTTGCAATCTCTGTCTAAATGAAAAATTTACCATTATATCTAATTTAGATTCTATAATAAATAGACGCACTGACTTGTTTTCTATCTGCTTGCATAAATTCCACAAAACATTCCACAAAGTATACAGCTAATATCCAAAACTTTATCAATTTAGAATCTTTTTCTCAAAGGCACATATATATATATACACTTCTTTAAAAATATACCCATCTTTCTACCTTATTTCAAAGTTTTTATTATACATTATATAATACTTGTTACTCATTCTATAATACTTGTTACTCATTCTATATCGCTCCTATTTATCACTTCCCTTTCTTCTCTTTTTCTTTTAATGTCTAACCCCTAATCTGTACCTTTTCTCACTGTTGCCTAACATAGAAACAATTATTACATAATACAATACATTCTTACTCTATATCACCTTGTAAAAATCCTTCGTAAACATAAACATTTTTTTGACATTAGATTATTCATCCTCAATTCATTATTCTTTTCTCCCTTTCATCTAACTTATTCGTGCTCATCTCACAATATATCCTTACTTAAATTACCTGTTGTTCTTTTTAATAATACATATCAACATTTTCTTTCCATCGCACATATTATTAAACCCTTAAATATTATTCTTAATACATATTAACTTTTTCTTTCCATCGCACATATTATTAAACCCTTAAATATTATTCTTAATACATATTAACATTTTCTTTTCATCGCACATATTATTAAACCCTTAAATATTATTCTTAATACATATTAACTTTTTCTTTCCATCGCACATATTATTAAACCCTTAAATATTATTCTTAATACATATTAACATTTACTTTTCATCGCACATATTATTAAACCCTTCAATATACAAACCTTAACTTTACATTATTTTTCTCTTCGTTAATTTTCAAATTCTTTTAATTTATACATTATCTTCCAACGGTTTTCAACCTCTCTATGTAAAACAATATATCTTTCGCAGTTATAAAAGCTATCTCTCTCTCTCTATCACCCATCTCTCCTCCTATCTCATCCTTCCTCATTATACTCCTCCCTATCCACTTTTTACTCCCATCTCCTCCTCTTTTTCATCCTTTCCACCCCACCCACCCCTCAAAATAAAATATTTTTCCCAATATCACACATCAATCTAAAACTACTTTTCATATGTTGATTTAAAACTGCACTATCCACAAGTGTTTTTTAACCTTCATATCATGTCTTCCTGTTTTATCTGATGAAAACACAAATATTATTGCATGATGATGTTTGTTTTTGAAATGCGCATAATAAAATACATGGAACTCTTTTAACCATCTTTTGTTCTTATATATATATATATATATATATATATATATATATATATATATATATATATATATATATATATATATATATATATATATATATATGCAATATATATATATATACTATATATATATATATATATATAATGAAAAATTGAACAGGGACAGAACAGAGAGGCAGTACAATAAATGTTTATTAAATTCACGCTCAGGAGAGTGGGGGGTAGGTATACAATATATATATATATATATATATATACATATATATATATATATATATATACATATATATATATTGTATATATATATATATATATATATATATATATATATATATATATATATATATATATATATACAATATATATATATATTGTATATATATATATACCTATATATATATATATACATATATATATATATATTGTATATATATATATATATACATATATATATATATATTGTATATATATATATATATACATATATATATATATTGTATATATATATATATATATATATATATATATATATATATATATATATATATACATATATATATATATATATATATATATACGTTATTCCGGGTTGAATCGGAGGTAACCACAGTAAGTAAGGTACTCAATACATAGCAGAGTATAACAGTTTTAATATAGATGAGATTCTACAGGACTAGAACTGTTTCATTCATTAGAAATCATCAGGAATCTGGGTATCAAAAAATAAATATGGTATTTATAGGTCTCTACAAGTGGTAGGAGAGGGTGGGGTGTGGGATGGGTGCAGGTCATTGGTTGATAGAAAAGGGAATTCATTAAAAGCTAATTCTACAAAGCTATAGTTAATTTATATTTATTTATGTTTTTAGAGTAACAAAGGCAGACAGAATTCTATAAACAGGTTCCGGATGGCATACCATTCCTTGTCAATAAGTTTCTCTTAAGCTAGCAGATGTCTATAAAATCAGTGGGGGGTCATTCATGCTCGATAGAATTAATGACTTTAGCTTTTAAAGAATCTCCCTTCTCTTTAATTCTATCGAGCATGAAGGGGTGGTGTGGATGGGGTGGGGTAGTGGGACGGGGTTGTATTCTTGTTAGAGGTGCCTACTGACTGTAGGTCTCGCTTTGTACTTAGGCAAGGCGGGTCTTCTGTATTACTGTGTAGCGCCAAAGATCTCGGTCCAGTGACATTGTCTTGGAGAGGTGTAAGTGTGTGAGGTCGGAATTTATCAAGTCGTCCCAGGTTTTTCTGGGTCTGCCTACTCCGTGGCTACCGTCTATTTTTATTGCCCAGCACTTTTTTATACAGCTGTCGTCTTTCATGCACATCACGTGACCATACCAACGTAGCCTTCTCTCGAGTAAAGAACATCTGATCCTTCTTATTTCTAATGTTTCCCTTAGTTCGTTTATGCTTTGCCGTTCACGTATATTACTATTACACATCCAGCGGAGCATGCAAGCGTCGTTCCTCTCCAGTCTGCGTATATCCTCTGCACACAATACCCAGGTCTCACTGCCATGTAACATTGCTGTTCGTATGCAGGCATCATACAGCCTGCCTTTCATTTTTAGAGAGAACCCTTTAGCGGGTAATAGTGGTATAAGCTCTCTGAACTTTTTCCATCCAGTTCTGACTCTAGCTACTGTACTTTCAGAACACCCTCCACCACTGCTGATTTTGTCACTCAAGTAACGGAAGGTGTCCACTATTTCTATAGAACCATCTGTGCAATGGAATGAGCTAGTATTCTGTGGGCACTTGCTGCTACTTATTGCACCAGAGCACCGGCCACATATAAAATCTATATTCTTAGTTAGCTTACCTGTGATTCCACTACATCTTTTATGCACCCATACTTTGCATTTGGGACATAAAATGGAGTTTCTGCCTACTCCTTTCCTAAACACTGAGCATGGCCATTTCCCGGATGGGAACGGTGCCCTATTTTCCTTCCTACAAACTAGAACTTTAGTCTTAGACAGGTTAATTTTAAGGCCTTTTGATTCTAGGCCATGCTTCCATGTTTGGAATTTCTTCTCTAGTTCAGCCATTGATTCAGCTATGAGCGTTAGATCATCTGCGTATAGGAGTTCCCATGGGCAGCCGGTCTTGAACTCCACTGTTATAGCTTGAAGGACAATAATAAATAGTAGGGGGCTAAGAACGGAGCCCTGATGAACACCAACTTTTTACCCTAAACTCTTCACTATATTCGTTGTTAATTCTAACCTTGCTGACTTTTCTTTATACATGGCTTGTATAGCTCTCACAAGCCATTCATCAACACCTAGAGCCCACCAGATAATGGAACGGGGGACTCTGTCAAAGGCTTTCTCCAAGTCGACAAAAGCTAAGTATAGGGGTTTACTTTTAGCTAGGTACTTCTCCTGTAGTTGTCGTACAATGAAAAGAGCGTCTGTGGTACTTTTACCTGACACAAACCCGAACTGCATTTCATCTAGATCAATTCGCTCTCTGATTAGTTGCGCTATTAGTTTTTCTGTGACCTTCATGACCTGGTCGATTAATTTAATGCCTCTATAGTTACCCCTAACTAGGGCATCTCCTTTACCCTTGTAGCAGTTAATGATGCTGCTGCTACACCAGTCCTTCGGAACAACCCCATTCTGTACGACTTGGTTTACTATCCGGGTGACCATAGTGTGTCCCACTGTTCCAGAAGCTTTCAGCATTTCAGCAACTATTTCCGAAGGCCCAGCCACCTTACACGTCTTCATATCTTCGATTGCCTTACTTATTATACTACTTTCGACTAACATTGCTGGTCCCTCTATTGGGTCGATGTGGGGGAGACTGTATTTCTCCCATTTATTCTCCTCATTTAGTAGCCTTTCGTAGTGACACTTCCAGGCTACCTTCTTATCAGCTTCAGTGATGGCAAGTACACCATCATCATTAAGGACACACTTCTCCCCGACAATATCACGGTTTTCCTTGACACATTACCTAGCAATCCTGAACACCTCACGTTTTTGGTCCTCGCGTTGTAGAACATGCTTGAACTTTCTTTCCTCTGCTTCCCTTCTTGCGAAGTACACTTGTCTCCTAGCTTCCCTCCTGGCCACTTGATAGTCTTCTCTACTTCCCCCATCCCGCCATACTTTCCAAGCCTGCTTTTTGGCCTTAATTGACTCCTCCACCTTACTGTTCCACCACCATGTTACTCTCCTCCTGCCTATAGGCCTGCTCCAGACACAGACTTCATCTGCCGCCATCAGCAGGTTTGCTTTCAGGAATTCCCACTGTTCCTCTATATTGTATGACTCTAATTGCTTTTCCTTACTGTCAAAAGCATCAAGTAATATGCTTTTAAATTTATTACAGGCTGTGGGGTCCTTTAGCTTCCATATTTTTCTCCTGAGGATAGTCCTCTTCTGTTGTCGAGTACGTCTCGTCCTGACTATGAGGTCGCTAATTATGAGTCTATGTTGAGAGGTGCATTCTTCATGGGGGAGGGATTTAGTGTTTACAACAGACACTCTGTCACGTCTTCTGGTAAGGATATAATCTACCTGGCTGGTATGTTCCCCTGATCTATAGGTGATCAGGTGATTGTCTCGTTTTTTGAAGTTAGTGTTACAGATTATATTGTAAGGTTATTTGCATAACAGAATTCCAGGATTCTGGAGCCTTCTCATTTCTAGTACCAAACCCATAGCCTCCATGGATTCCGTCATAGCCGTCACAATGTTGTCCAACGTGACCATTTAGGTCGCCAGCAATAATTATATAGTCACTGTCGGTTATTTGGGAGGTAGTGAGCATCAGTGTCTCATAGAATCTTTCTTTTATAGCGCCAGGCAGTCCGGATTGGGGTGCGTATGCAGATATTACTGTCACAGTAGTTCTATTTAGAACAAGTCTTATTTTAATTATTCTGTCGTTCACTGTATTTACGTCTATTATCTTATCCACCCATTTTTCTGCTAACATGATTCCTACCCCATCCAGCCCATTGTCATTTTCCACCCAGAAAAGCTTATAGCATCGTTTTTTACCCACAATGAATCTAGCAGACCCGCCCCTCCACCTGGTCTCTTGGATACAGCAAACATCAACCTCCTTACGTTCAAGCATTTCTACAACCTCCCTATATACATATAGGGTTCTCTCTAAAAATGAAAGGCAGGCTGTATGATGCCTGCATACGAACAGCAATGTTACAAGGCAGTGAGAAAAAAACGAATATAATACGTCATTATTTGGAGCGGTGAAAAACAATTACACGCAAAGACAAAACCACGTTTATGGTATAAAAGAAGTCGTAGACTAATATTCTCTTAGGTGGTTCATAGAGACGTTCTCTGGCAATGAACGGAGAAAACGAAGATAATACGTCATATGTGGACCGTGGAGAACAATTGCACGCAAAGAAAAAAACCACGTAAATGGTATAACTGAAGTCGTAGACTAAAATTCTATCTAGGAAACCGAATGATTCTCGGCTTCAGAGTTAAGAATAAAGTAAATAAAATACAGAGGTAATTGAAATTAAATAAATACATACACGCATCCATATACGTACATACACAAGCATACGCGAAAACACTCGCCATAGGTATACAAATACACGCACATATAAATATGTGTGTGTGTGAGTGCGTGTATACAAATAGTTAAATAAACGTACATAAATAAATAAATACGTATATAACAAGCGCACACACATACCTACATGTAAATACACATATGTTCGGAGACGTACGTCAACCAAAACACGAAGTACACATATACACACACCCTACATACGTACGAACCAGCATACTTACACAGACGCAAAACTCACGTATACACATAACCGAAAGCATATGTACCAGAATATATAAAATATACGCCATAACATATACAATCAAATATACGTACGAGAAAGTATAAGTACCTTCACAAAACATACAGGTAATATATACTTACCTATGCAAATAAGTAATGGTATAAACATAACATATAATTAGCTACCACATCCAGACGTAAAATATCCGCGTATAGGGTATAATGTGGGGCTGTAATACAGGAAAGATTTGTGCAATTTATGTTTACAAGCCGAAATTACCTCAGATTTTTTGTTTAAGATGTGGTCTGTGGCGTAGAGTATTTCCAGGGCCTCAGCGGCGCAGAGGTCACATGGTCTTTTATTTCCGTTATACGATCTAGCCCTAGCTAGGATCTCCCAATGTAACTTATATTGGGTGTGGTTGTCTTTTAGACTCCAGATATAAGCTGAAAGTGACGTCATATTCCTTCTTAGAGTGTAACGAAAAGAATGGGTAGGCATGTAAAGACGCTGCTTGAATCTATTGACGGTTAACCCTATGTAGGCCCTACGGGACGTGGGTGTTTCAACCTTACATTTGTAGACAATGTTACTAGAGAGGCATTTCCCGGATAGAGGGCAATCAACCCGATCCCTACAATTACAGTTATACTAATTACAGGGTTGCACGTGTTCCTACGGCTAGGTAGTTTAGCTAAATTTGAAGCTGTGATGTTATGTGCAAGGTTAGGAGTCGTAGAGTAAGAAATTTTAATAGTATTTTTATTAAAAATTTTACTATATTTATGTGTAGGGGGAAAATGCTTCGTAATAAGGGAAAGAAAGATCTTAGCTAATGGTGTGGCCACCTCCATATTATATGGTGGGTTATACCAACAACTGCGACGGGATCTATTTCTTCTATGTCTATTTTCGTACTCTGTATATGCTACCTTATCGACAAATCCACTCCGAGCAAGAGCTTCATTGTAATAAGTGGAATGGTCGTTGAAAATATGCTCGTTAGTAGATAGACGGGAAAGCCTCAACGAAACGTTTCTTACCAGGTTCATTGTTATGCTGGCAGGATGTTTGGAATGCTTACTTATGTAATTAAGCGTATCATTCGGCTTTCTATACGGGTAATACAACCCATTCGATAAATTGAGGGTAACGTCGAGGTAATTAACGACCGAGAGATTGGCCTCAACCTGTATAGAGAGGTTGAAGCCTTTAAAGAAGGCTGTGAGTTCTTTTCTGAACCTGTCGCAAGCACGAGGTCCGCACTTAGTCATGGTCATGCGTCTGTGCGAGTATGCATGTTCGTGCGTATGTAGGGTGTGTGTATATGTGTACTTCATGTTTCGGTTGTCTTACGTCTCCGAACATTTGTGTATTTACATGTAGGTATGTGTGTGCGCTTGTTATATACGTTTTTATTTATTTATTTACGTTTATTTAATTATTTATTTATTTGTATACACGCACACACACACACACATTTTTATATGTGCGTGATTTTGTATACCTATGGCAAGTGTTTTCGCGTATGCTTGTGTATGTACGTATTTGCATGCGTGTATCTATTTTTATTTAATTTCTATTACCTCTATATTGTATTTTATTTACTTTATTCTTAACTCTGAAGCGGAGATTCATTCGGTTTCCTAGTTAGAATTTTAGTCTACGACTTCTGCTATACCATTTACGTGATTTTGTCTTTGCGTGCAATTGTTCTCCACGGACCACATATGACGTATTATCTTCGTTTTTTCCGTTCATTGCCAGAGAACGTCTCTATGAACCACCTAAGAGAACATTAGTCTACGACTTCTTTTATACCATAAACGTGGTTCTGTCTTTGCGCGTAATTGTTTTTCCTTACTTGACACTTTATATCTGTATTAATGACGTATTATATTCGTTTTTTCCCGTTCTTTGCCAGGGAACGTTTCCACGAATCAAAGTATCGTCTTCCTGTCTTCCTCCGGTTGCAACGTTTTTTGAAATATCCACTTCTGCGTTTACAGATTGACTTTGTTAGTTTCAGAAGATCCCGTTAAGAGTGAAAGCAGCGATTCTTTGCTTAAACTTTAATCTGTTATTTTAATATATATATATATATATATATATATATATATATATATATATATATATATATATTAGTTATATATATATATATATATATATATATATATATATATATATATATATATATTAGTTATATATATATATATATATATATATATATATATATATATATATATATATGTGTGTGTGTGTAATATGGAAATATTTTGTATTATGAAATCCAAAAATATTTTATTAAATAACAGAATAGAGCGATCGTTATACTGTAACTATCGCTTGAAACCTACATTTTCATATTACAAACGCTACAAGGATTGAACACCTGTCTCCATCTCCGTTTGATTGTCAAAATACATATTAACATTCTCTATTACTCTTAATTCTATCAACTCTTCTATTCTTTACCATTTAATATAAACTGCTATAGATAAAATGAGATTTCTTAATTCAATTCCCTAATGCATATACCAGCAGGCTACCAGCATTGTTGTTATACAGTAGCAGTGAAAATCTCTCTTCCTTACTTGACACTTTATATCTGTATTAATACTACTACACCAAACGACCAGCCCTGTCCATTGTTCAACTGGTCAAATATAGATTAAAATAGGCACTCCCAAAAATTCTTATTTAGATAAAATAAGTCATATGCTCATTGTATTCTCATTAAAAACCTTCTATATACTTGTTTACCAGCAAATTGAATTGCCATCTGTCATATACTATCCCTTCTCTTCTTCCTTTCTTACAACTAATATAAATACTTTGATTTTTAAGATTTTTTCCAATTTATCCAATATCTCTGAAGAAGTGACAACTGATTATATATTTGCTATCGAATACTTGCTAACATTATATGATTACGCAAGCAGCGATACATAGGTATTCCGTCTGTTACAGAAACATATGTCAATACCTAATACATTCCTTTATAAAAGCACTTTCATTTTATATTCATCTTTTCTACATTTTTTCAGGAATATAATTTATACTCGTTGAGCAAACCTACACGTACGCTGTTCATTTCTAACGTGACGATATATTATCACTACATTATTGATAACTTGAAATTTTAATAATCTCCTATACAGTTGAGCAACTGATTCAGCATACGCCTCTAAAATGGAAAGGCACCAATTGGATATAAGTTAAGAAACATACCTATTCATGTAAAAAAGTAATATATTCTAGGTATGATACGAAGGACCAATGATTTTATTCGACGAATCAGATGGAAAACATTCCATTTTGACAAAAGCCGTATAAACCAAACATCGGATCTTAACAAGGATAAATTTGGATTTAAATCTTACAAAAACCCACCCTCAAACCCACTTTTGGATGCATTTGAACGGGACCTAATGGATACGATCATGGAGATCAAATTTACAAAACGGAAAAACAATAAAATACAGAATGACATCACGGCACTGCTCAATAATCTAAAAAACGCCAATGGAATTATTGTTAGAGCAGACAAAACATCAAACGTATATACCATGGATGTGGACACTTACAATAACTTCATCCGTAAAGAATTGCATAAAAAATACAAGAAAACTAATGAAGCTACACTTAGAAACATCAACAACTCGGCATGTGAAATTGTTAAAAAAACTTTGTATTGACGATAGAACGCAACCCTTAACACCAGCTACACCATCCTTCAACCTGAAGGGCCATAAGGTAAACTTCAATACTGACCCTAAAATTAGACTTATATGCCCCTCTAAATCTGATACAGGCAAAATTAGCAAATATATATTAGACAGAATTATCCCCCAAGTTACGGCTAAAGTAGATATTAAACTATGGGGTAACACCCATGAGGCAATAAGATGGTTTAATAGCATTACTGATAAGAAGAAATCAAAATTTATTCAGTTCGACATTGATGAGTATTATTCCTCAATCTCACCTGCTACTCTGCATGAAGCCCTTTCGTTCGCTAAGGCTAACTCCGACCTTACGGATGATGAAATTAGTATTATTATGGAAGCGAGGAAAACTATTGTTAAATTTGATGATAGCTACTGGGTTCGCAAAGATAGACCTTCTAATTTTGATATAACTATGGGTTCCAATGATTCGGCGGAAGTAACTCATCTTGTGGGAATTTATATCACCCACAGACTACAAGGAAAATTCAAGGATCTCCACGGTGGACTCTACCGTGACGATGCGCTCCTATTAGTTAAGCATATGAATAACCAGAATTTAGAAAGGATGCGTAAAAATATTAGAAAACTTTTTAAGGAACTAGGATTAAATATTACGTTTGAATATAACCTCAAAGAGGTTAATTTCCTTGATGTTACTTTGAATCTCAATACAGAAACGATTAAACCGTTCCATAAACGAAATGAGAACCTTAAATATGTAAATACGGGTTCTAACCATCCACCCTCTATAATTAAATCCATCCCTAGAAATATTTCCCTTAGAATCTCCCACCTGTCGTCCAACCAGCAAACCTTCAAAGAACATGCCGAATATTATGATGATACACTTAGGAAGGCTGGACACCTAGATAATATAGAGTATATAGTCGACGATCACCAAAACACCCAAAATAAATCTCATAGAGGTAGAAATAGCATAGAATCACCACCATACATACACTACCGCAATAGACACACTAATAGTCGCACACCACCAAACAGAAGGCGAATAAAGAGTATATATGGTACAACCCGGTCTATAACAACTCAATTAAAACCAATCTACCCTCACAATTCTTTCGATTAGTTAAAAAACATTTTCCAACATCACATAAACATAATAAAATCTTAAACCCTAACACTATTCGACTTTCATATTCAACCGCCCCTAATATTGAACAACATATAAAAAAGCTTAACGTAAAACGGTTGTATAAACGCCTTCCAACACATAACAATACACGTAAAACATCGGCTATAACATCATAAAACAACAAACAACATCCCGTTCAGCCTAAGCAACCTCATCAACCCATCCATGGTAATACAACAACGCATAATTATAACTGTAACTGTGTCCAACCAGGAATGTGTCCCTTGAACAATCAGTGTCTTGAACGCAACATCATATACAAATGTACTATCGAATCGGGTAGCCAGAAGGGGTACTATGTGGGGTCTACAGCTACCTCCTTCAAATCTCGCCTTTATAGACATCGTTACTCGATAAAACATGAAAACCAGCGTTATGTAACAACACTCGCAGACAAGACTTGGCAGCTGCGGGAAAATAACCAACAATTTAACCTAAAATGGGATATAATAGCAGCTGCCCCTGCATATTTCCAAGGACAGGAATTTTGTAAATTGTGTAATATGGAAATATTTTGTATTATGAAATCCAAAAATATTTTATTAAATAACAGAATAGAGCGATCGTTATACTGTAACCATCGCTTGAAACCTACATTTTCATATTACAAACGCTACAAGGATTGAACACCTGTCTCCATCTCCGTTTGATTGTCAAAATACATATTAACATTCTCTATTACTCTTAATTCTATCAACTCTTCTATTCTTTACCATTTAATATAAACTGCTATAGATAAAATGAGATTTCTTAATTCAATTCCCTAATGCATATACCATCAGGCTACCAGCATTGTTGTTATACAGTAGGAGTGAAAATCTCTCTCTTCCTTACTTGACACTTTATATCTGTATTAATACTACTACACCAAACGACCAGCCCTGTCCATTGTTCAACTGGTCAAATATAGATTAAAATAGGCACTCCCAAAAATTCTTATTTAGATAAAATAAGCCATATGCTCATTGTATTCTCATTAAAAACCTTCTATATACTTGTTTACCAGCAAATTGAATTGTCATCTGCTTCCTTTCTTACAACTAATATAAATACTTTGATTTTTAAGATTTTTTCCAATTTATCCAATATTTCTGAAGAAGTGACAACTGATTATATATATATATATGTGGAGGCACGTGGCTTAGTGGTTAGAGCATTGGCCTTGCAATCGAAGGGTTGTGAGTTCAATTCTCAGACTGGGTGATGTGTTGTTTCCTTGAGCAAGACACTTTATTTTACATTGCTCCATATATATATATATATATATATATATATATATATATATATATATATATATATATATATAAAGATGAGTATTGACGTACATGGGAGTCTAACCCACATCTTTGTATATATGCGTGTATACAAATAAATAAATAATTATATAAACGTATATAAATAAATAAATACCTATATAACAAGCGCACACACATAACTACATATAAATATACACGCATACACACACACACATATTTATATGTGCGTGGTTTTGTATACCTATGGTAAGTTTTTGCGTATGCTTGTGTATGTACGTATTTGTTTGCGTGTATGTATTTATTTATTTCTATTACTTCTGTATTGTATTTATTTACTTTGTTCTTAACTCTGTAGCGGAGATTCATTTGGTCTCCCAGTTAGAATTTTTGTCTACGACTTCTGCTATACCATTTACGTGGTTTTGTCTTTGCGTGCTATTGTTCTCTACGCATCACATATGACGTATTATCTTCGTCTCCTTGCACCACCTAAGAGAACATTAGTCTACGACCACTTTTATACCATAAACGTGGTTCTGTCTTTGCGCGTTATTGTTTTTCACCGCTCCTATTAATGACGTATTATTCGTTTTTTCCCGTTCTTTGCCAGGGAACGTTTCCACGAACCAAAGTATCGTCTTACTGTCTTCCTCCGGTTGCAACGTTTTTTGAAATATCCAGTTCTGAGTTTACAGATTGACTTTGTTAGTTTCAGAAGATCCCGTTGAGGGTGAAAGCAGCGATTCTTTGCTTAAACTTTAATCTGTTATTTTAATAAATATATATATATATATATATATATATATATATATATATATATATTGTATATATATATATATTGTAGATATATATATATACATGTATATATATATGCATATATACAATATATATATATATATATATACATATATACAATATATATATATATATATATATATATATATATATATATATATATATATATATATATATATATATATATATATATATATATATATATATATTGTATATATGTATATATATATATATATATATATATATATATATATATATATATATATATATATATATATATATATATTGTATATATATATATATATATAGTCATACAGAATGGGGTTGTTCCGAAGGACTGGCGTAGCAGCATCATCATTAACTGTTACAAGGGTAAAGGAGACGCCCTAGATAGGAGTTACTATAGAGGCATTAAATTAATCGACCAGGTCATGGAGGTCACGGAAAAAGTAATAGCGCAACTAATCAGAGAGAGAATCGATCTAGATGAAATGCAGTTCGGGTTTGTGTCAGGCAAAAGTACCACAGACGCTCTTTTCATTGTACGACAACTACAGGAGAAGTACCTAGCTAAAAGTAAACCCCATACTTAGCTTTCCTCAACTTGGAGAAGGCCTTCGACAGAGTCCCCCGTTCCATTATCTGGTGGGCTCTTAGAAAACTAGGTGTTGCTGAATGGCTTGTGAGAGCTATACAAGCCATGTATAAAGAAAAGTCAGCAAGGTTAGAATTAACAACGAATATAGTGAAGAGTTTAGCGTAAAAGTTGGTGTTCATCAGGGCTCTGTTCTTAGCCCCCTACTATTTATTATTGCCTTTCAGGCTATAACAGTGGAGTTCAAGACCGGCTGCCCATGGGAACTCCTATACGCAGATGATCTAACGCTCATAGCTGAATCAATGGCCGAGCTAGAGAAGAAATTCCAAACATGGAAGCACGGCCTAGAATCAAAAGGCCTTAAAATTAACCTGGCTAAGACTAAAGTTCTAGTTTGTAGGAAAGAAAATAAGGCGCCGGTCCCTTCCGGAAAATGGCTATACTCAGTGTGTAGGAAATGCGTAGGTAGAAACTCCATTTTATGTCCCAAATGCAAAGTATGGGTGCATAAAAGCTGTAATGGGATCATAGGTAAGCTAACTAAGAACATAGATTTTACATGTGGCCGGTGCTCTGGTGCAATAAGTAGCAGCAAGTGCCCACAGAATACTAGCTCTTTCAATTGCGCAGAGGGTTCTATAGAAATAGTGGACAGCTTCCGTTACCTGGGTGACAAAATCAGCAGTGGGGGAGGATGCTCTGAAAGTACAGTAGCTAGAGTCAGAACTGGATGGAAAAAGTTCAGAGAGCTTATACCACTATTACCCGCTAAAGGGTTCTCCCTAAAAATGAAAGGCAGGCTGTATGATGCCTGCATACGAACAGCAATGTTACATGGCAGTGAGACCTGGGCATTGTGTGCAAAGGATATACGCAGACTAGAGAGGAACGACGCTTGCATGCTCCGCTGGATGTGTAATAGTAATATACGTGAACGGCAAAGCATAAACGAACTAAGGGAAAAATTAGAAATAAGAGGGATCAGATGTTGTTTACTCGAGAGAAGGCTACGTTGGTATGGTCACGTGATGCGCATGAAGGACGACAGCTGTATAAAAAAGTGCAGGGCAATAAAGATGGACGGTAGCCACGGAGTAGGCAGACCCAGAAAAACCTGGGACGACCTGATAAACTCCGACCCCACACACTTACACCTCTCCAAGACAATGTCACTGGACCGAGACCTTTGGCGGCACTCAGTAATAGAGAAGACCCGCCTTACCTAAATACAAAGTAAATCCTACTACAGTCAGTAGGCATCTCTAACAAAATACACCCCGTCACACCACCCCCACCCCATCCACACCGCCCCTTTCAATGTAAAGTTATGTTGGTGCCACAATATCCAGGCCGAAACAAATGAGATTGTGTAGGTGTCACGACAAAAAAATACACAGTCCACGCTGTAATGTGGCCGTGTAGGCAACACGGTAAAAACCTCCCAGTCCCACACTGTAAGTGTGGTTGGTGTTAGGAAGGGCATCCAGCTGTAGAAAACCCGCCAGACAGTCCTATGCGAGCAAGACAACCACTCTTGCCTCAAGTGGGAAAACTCCCGTCCAAACCCATGCAAGCGTGGAACATGGAGGTTAAACAATGATGATGATGATGATATATATATATATATATATATATATATCATCATCATCATCATCGTTATATATATATCGTTATATATATATATATATATATATATATATATATATATATATATATATATATTGTATATATATATAAATATATATATTGTATATATGTATATATATATATATTGTATATATGTATATATATATTGTATATATGTATATATATATATATGTATATATATTGTATATATATATAAATATATATATTGTATATATGTATATATATATATATTGTATATATATATATATATATATATATATTGTATATATGTATATATATATATATTGTATATATGTATATATATTGTATATATGTATATATATATATATTATGTATATATATTGTATATATGTATATATATATATTGTATATATGTATATATATATATATATTGTATATATGTATATAAATATATATATATGTATATATATGTATATATATATATGTATATATATATATATATATATATATATATATATATATGTATATATATATATATATATATATATATATATACATATATGTATATATATATATATATATAGTGCGTTATCAATAATACAGGGAAAAAACCACTGCCCTTAAACACGCTGTGACTTCTCTCTCCCACGTGTAGCTGGACAGTCAATTGTAAAATTCTCTTAGTGTTGTCTGAAATGTATAGCCTTACACACGCTGATGAACCGAGACTACCATTTCTTTCAACAAATTTTCTGGTGAAACATATCTCTGGATTTGTACGTGTGTTATATAGTTATAGAGGTATTTATTTACGCTTTAATTTATATTTTTAATTATCGTGTCTATAGTCTGCCTTTCATAGGTTATAGATTCCATACACTGGTGGTTTTTTCCCTGTATTATTGATAACGCACTATATATCTCTCTCTGGTGTGTTACCTTCTCAACATATTATATTCTAAAGGGCTCAGGATCTCTTCCCCTTTGAGCACATTATTTACAGGGAATAACGACGGCCTATGCCTCCGTTAATTTATCGTGATATATATATATATATATATATATATATATATATATATATATATATATATATATATAATATTATAATGAAATGACAGGAGGCTGGATTTGTGTAAATCCTTGAAAGGTTTATTATACTATGATCATTTCAATGACCGGGTTCCGTATGAATCCGGTGATATCATCAGGTATTCGAAATATAATACGTGAATGTAATAGGTAAAATCCATGGGGCTGAAAATCGAGACCCGATTTCTCCATCTTACTCCAACACCACTCTTGTTGGTTTATTTACATGTTTATACCTATATATTGATATGTTTATATATTTATACCTCTGCTGTACCAATGTGCTCTTCCACGTATTCCACTTCTATGTATCCATGTATTTCTACCCCTCACATTGGGACCTGTACCCATTAGCTCTTCCACGTATTCCACTTCTATGTATCCATGTATTTCTACTCCTCACATTGGGACCTGTACCCATTAGCACACGACACTAGAATGTCTCCTCCTGAGAACAAAAATTAAACATTACACGACTATATCCCGTACTCTACATCCCACTAGGATAAATTACAGATCTACATAATACAATTAACGTTTCTTCATAAAAGACTATTTAATTAAACCCCGCAACCCAAAACCTCATAGAAGTTATTTGAATGTCTAATCTTCAATTTTCTGTTTGTTCAATTCTCAATCCTCTTACTCCTTAGTTTCATAATGTTATTCTGAATTCTTTCAACTTCATCCGATAGAGTTAAGCAAAATTCTAAAGTTCCAACTTTCTGTCGGACCGTTGGGTGGGTTTTGGCGGCGGCGCGACCAGCTCCCTGGCGAACGGGCTCACCTGGAGTGCTTGGAAAAATAAATTCCCCTTCTTTCAGTAAATGAAAATACTCGGCGTGGCTTAATTAGCCATGGGGCCTGGGGCGCGGCCGGTGTTTTAACCGCCAAATAGTACCTTTAAATTACAGAACAAATCGGAACTATTATATATATCAACCTGAAACTGTTGAGCTTTAAGTTTTCTAACCTCTTTAATATGGAATATTGATTATTAATTTATTAATTTTTTGACTTCATCCTATAAGTCTAAACATTGTAACACACTGACCCCCATTATATTCACCTCTGCTAAGATGCGAGTCCCTGTGAACATTTTGTCGCGCCACTCCTGGCCCGACTGTGGTGTGACA
>OZ024743.1:318535467-318540467 GCA_964016885.1 Eledone cirrhosa | reverse complement strand
AACTAGGAGTAGATGAATGGCTTGTGAAAGCTGTACAAGCCATGTATAGGGGAGCAGTCAGGAAAGTTAGGGTTAACAATGAGTATAGCGAGGAATTTAGCGTACAGGTTGGGGTCCACCAGGGCTCTGTTCTTAGCCCTCTCCTGTTCATCATAGTCCTGCAGGCAATAACGGAGGAGTTTAAGACCGGATGCCCATGGCAACTCCTGTATGCTGATGACCTCGCACTTATAGCTGAAACTATGGTAGAACTAGAGAAGAAATTCCAAAATTGGAAGCAGGGACTAGAAAGAGAGGGTCTCAAAGTCAACATGACAAAGACTAAGGTCCTTGTAAGTAAACGAGAAAACAGAACCCAGATCCCCTCAGGGAAATGGCTTTGCTCAGTGTATAGGAAAGGTGTAGGTAGCAACTCCATTCTCTGCCCCAAATGCAAACAATGGGTACACAAGAGATGTAGCGGGATCTCAGGAAGCTTAATTAAGAATGTAGGCTTCACATGCAGCAGCTGTACTGGGACAGCAAGCAGCAAACAGCTACAGGAAACAAGTACCACCAATCTCTGGGAGGGCTCTGTATAGACAGTAGACAGCTTCTGCTACCTAGGTGACCGAATTAGCAGCGGAGGTGGGTGTTCAGAAAGTACAATAACTAGGGTAAGAACGGGATGGAAGAAGTTCAGGGAACTACTGCCACTGCTAGCTGCAAAAGGCTTCTCCCTCAAAATGATTAGAGAGAAACGAAGCCTGCATGCTCCGATGGATGTGTAATAGTAATATACGCGAACGACAAATTATAAATGAATTGAGAGAGAGACTGAGCATAAGAGAAATCAAATGCTGTGTGCAGGAGAGGTGGTTGCGTTGGTATGGACATGTGATGCGTATGAAGGATGACAGCTGCATAAAAAGGTGCAGATCACTAGAAGTCGATGGAAACTGCGGAGTGGGGAGACCCAAGATGACCTGGGATGAGGTGATAAAAGCCGACTTTACCTAATTACACCTCTCCAAGGCGATGACACACGACCGTGAACTCTGGCGTCACGCAGTAATACAGAGTAGCCGACCTCCCATGGGTACAAGCTGAAGCATATAGACAATATGCCCCCACACCCTCCCACTGCAAGGTGGTCGTAGAGGTGCCACGGCAAAAAAGCACCCAGCCCACACAGTAAAGTGGACGTGTAGGCGCCACGAAAGAGCACCCAGCACTCACTGTAAATGAGGTTGGTGTTAGGAAGGGCATCCAGCTGTAGAAATCAAGCCAAATCAGTTCCTGTATGAGCAAGGCATGGTCAGCCGAGCAGATACTGCCCACAACAGGACAACCCGTCTAACCCATGCTAGTGTGGAAGAACGGACGTAAAACGGTGATGATGATGATATATATATATATTGTATATATGTGTATATATATATATATATATATTGTATATACGTATATATATATATTGTATATATGTATATATATATATATATATATATATATATTGTATATATGTATATATATATATATCATCATCATCGTTTAATGTCCATATTCCACACTTGCATGGGTTTGGACGGGAGTTTTCCCACTTGAGGCAAGAGTGGTTGTCTTGCTCGCATAGGACTGTCTGGCGGGTTTTCTACAGCTGGATGCCCTTCCTAACACCAACCACATTTACAGTGTGGGACTGGGAGGTTTTTACCGTGTTACCTACATGGCCACATTACAGCGTGGACTGTGTGTTTTTTTTTTTGTTTTTTTTTTGTCGTGACACCTACACGACCTCATTTGTTTCGGCCTGGATGTTGTGGCACCAACATAATTTTACATTGAAAGGGGCGGTGTGGATGGGGCGGGGGTGGTGGGACGGGGTGTATTTTGTTAGAGGTGCCTACTGACTGTAGTAGGTTTTACTTTGTATTTAGGTAAGGCGGGTCTTCTCTATTACTGAGTACCGCCAAAGATCTCGGTCCAGTGACATTGTCTTGGAGAGGTGTAAGTGTGTGAGGTCGAAATTTATCAAGTCGTCCCAGGTTTTTCTGGGTCTGCCTACTCCGTGGCTACCGTCTATCTTTATTGCCCAGCACTTTTTTATACAGCTGTCGTCTTTCATGCGCATCACGTGACCATACCAACGTAGCCTTCTCTCAAGTAAACAACATCTGATCCCTCTTATTTCTAATTTTTCCCTTAGTTTGTTAATGCTTTGCCGTTCACGTATATTACTATTACACATCCAGCGGAGCATGCAAGCTTCGTTCCTCTCTAGTCTGCGTATATCCTCTGCACACAATGCCCAGGTCTCACTGCCATGCAACATTGCTGTTCGTATGCAGGCATCATACAACCTGCCTTTAATTTTTAGGGAGAACCCTTTAGCGCCTAATAGTGGTATAAGCTCTCTGAACTTTTTCCATCCAGTTCTGACTCTAGCTACTGTACTTTCAGAGCACCCTCCACCAATGCTGATTTTGTCACCCAGGTAACGGAAGCTGTCCACTATTTCTATAGAACGCTCTGCGCAATTGAAAGAGCTAGTATTCTGTGGGCACTTGCTGCTACTTATTGCACCAGAGCACCGGCCACATGTAAAATCTATGTTCTTAGTTAGCTAACCTGTGATCCCACTACATCTTTTATGCACCCATACTTTGCATTTGGGACATAAAATGGAGTTTCTACCTACGCCTTTCCTACACACTGAGCATAGCCATTTCCCGGAAGGAACCGGCGCCTTATTTTCTTTCCTACAAACTAGAACTTTAGTCTTAGCCAGGTTAATTTTAAGGTCTTTTGATTCTAGGCCGTGCTTCCATGTTTGGAATTTCTTCTCTAGCTCGGCCATTGATTCAGCTATGAGCGTTAGATCATCTGCGTATAGGAGTTCCCATGGGCAGCCGCTCTTGAACTCCACTGTTATAGCCTGAAAGGCAATAATAAATAGTAGGGGGCTAAGAACAGAGCCCTGATGAACACCAACTTTTACGCTAAACTCTTCACTATATTCGTTGTTAATTCTAACCTTGCTGACTGTTTCTTTATACATGGCTTGTATAGCTCTCACAAGCCATTCATCAACACCTAGTTTTCTAAGAGCCCACCAGATAATGGAACGGGGGACTCTGTCGAAGGCTTTCTCCAAGTCGACAAAAGCTAAGTATAGGGGTTTACTTTTAGCTAGGTACTTCTGTAGTTGTCGTACAATGAAAAGAGCGTCTGTGGTACTTCTTCCTGACACAAACCCGAACTGCATTTCATCTAGATCAATTCTCTCTCTGATTAGTTGCGCTATTACTTTTTCCGTGACCTTCATGACCTGGTCGATTAATTTAATGCCTCTATAGTTACTCCTATCTAGAGCATCTCCTTTACCCTTGTAACAGTTAATGATGATGCTGCTACGCCAGTCCTTCGGAACAACCACATTCTGTATGACTTGGTTTACTATCCGGGTGACCATGGTGTGTCCCACCGTTCCAGAGGCTTTCAGCATCTCAGCAACTATTTCCGAAGGCCCAGCCGCCTTACCCGTCTTCATATCTTTGATTGCCTTACTTATTATACTACCTTCGACTAACACTGCTGGTCCCTCTATTGGGTCGATGTGGGGGAGACTGTATTTCACCCATTTATTCTCCTCATTTAGTATCCTTTCGTAGTGACACTTCCAAGCTACCTTCTTATCAGCTTCAGTGATGGCAAGTACGCCATTATCATTAAGTACACACTTCTCCCCGACAATATCACGGTTTTCCTTGACACATTGCCTAGCAATCCTGAACACCTCACGTTTTTGGTCCTCGCGTTGTAGAACATGCTTGAACTTTCTTTCCTCTGCTTCCCTTCTTGCGAAGTACACTTGTCTCCTAGCTTCCCTCCTGGCCACTTGATAGTCTTCTCTACTTCCCCCATCCCGCCATACTTTCCAAGCCTGCTTTTTGGCCTTAATTGACTCCTCCACCTTACTGTTCCACCACCATGTTACTCTCCTCCTGCCTATAGGCCTGCTCCGGCCACAGACTTCGTCTGCCGCCATCAGCAGGTTTGCTTTCAGGAATTCCCACTGTTCCTCTATATTGTACGACTCTAAATGCTCTTCCTTACTGTCGAAAGCATCAATAATATGCTTTGAAATTTATTTCTGGCGGTGGGGTCCTTTAGCTTCCATATTTTTCTCCTGGGGATAGTCCTCTTCTGCTGTCGAGTACGTCTCGTCCTGACTATGAGGTCGCTAATTATCAGTCTATGTTGGGAGGTGCATTCTTCATGGGGGAGGGATTTAGTGTTTACAACAGACACTCTGTCACGTCTTCTGGTAAGGATATAATCTAACTGGCTGGTATGTTCCCCTGATCTGTAGGTGATCAAGTGATTGTCTCGTTTTTTGAAGTTAGTGTTACAGACAGTTAGGTTATTTGCGTCACAGAATTCCAGGATTCTGGAGCCTTCCTCATTTTTAGTACCAAACCCATAGCCTCCGTGGATTCCATCATAGCCGTCACAATGTTGTCCAACGTGACCATTTAGGTCGCCAGCAATAATTATATAGTCACTGTCGGTTATTTGGGAGGTAGTGAGCATCAGTGTCTCATAGAAACTGTCTTTTATAGTGCCAGGCAGTCCGGATTGGGGTGCGTACGCAGATATTATCGTCACAGTAGTTCTATTTAGAACAAGTCTTATTTTAATTATTCTGTCGTTTACTCTATTTACGTCTATTATCTTATCCACCCATTTTTCTGCTAACATGATTCCTACCCCACCCAGCCCATTGTCATTTTCCACCCAGAAAAGCTTATAGCATCGTTTTTTACCCACAACGAATCTAGCAGACCCGCCCCTCCACCTGGTCTCTTGGATACAGCAAACATCAACCTCCTTACGTTCAAGCATTTCAACAACCTCGTTAGAGCGGCCTTTTAAGGTCCCTACATTCATGGTACCAACTCTGATGTTTTGGATTGCGTTTGGTGGGTGGGGTGCAGGGAGGGATTTAGGTGGATGGGGTT
>OZ024743.1:318522967-318525467 GCA_964016885.1 Eledone cirrhosa | reverse complement strand
AGTAAGTGAGTTCATGTCTTCTTGCCATAGGATAAAGCAGTCGTCTAGATATCTTTTCCAATTGGCTTTGAGGTGTGTGTGGAAAGAGTCTCCAAATAAGAGAAGGGACTGACTGTATATTTGTTGTTC
The DNA here is from genome assembly GCA_964016885.1 of Eledone cirrhosa. NCBI lineage: Eukaryota > Metazoa > Mollusca > Cephalopoda > Octopoda > Eledonidae > Eledone > Eledone cirrhosa. The sequence continues at coordinate 318,525,338 of OZ024743.1, read as the reverse complement.
ATGGAATCCCATGACTAGGTTGGCATATGTGGGTGCTACTTTCGTGCCCATTGCCGTACCTGATACTTGTCTGTATGTTGAACCATTGAATGTGAAGTAGTTATTTTGTAGGATAAAGCGGAGTCCGTCAGTGATAAAATCTGTGTTGATGCGTGTCGGTATTTCTGATGGGTGTGTGTTAAGCCAGTATTGGACTGCTGTTATTCCATAGTTGTGAGGTATGTTTGTGTAGAGGTTTATTACGTCAAAGGAGACAAGAATTGTATTTGCACTTACTGTTTTAGGGAGGTGTTTCAGCATGTCAAGGTCATCTCGTATGTAGCTCTGTATATGTTGTAGAAAGGGTTTCAGTAGGATGTCCAGAAAGTTGCTAAGTCTGTGGGTTTCACATGTAGGGCCTGCTATAATTGGCCTGAGTTTTAGGTCTTCTGGTGGTGTTAGTACAATGTAATTGTTGGTTGAGGTGTCACATGCATCGTTTATGGGTTTACATTTGTGAAGTTTCGGTAAGCCGTAAAAAGAGCTTGTATTGCATTTGAAGTGGCTTATATAGTTAAACTCTTTTGTGGTTAAGCTGTTGCGGTATTTATTCAGTAAGGTCAAAAGGTTCCCCATTGTTTTGGTGTGTTTGTAGTTTTCTGTTTTTTCATAGTATGTGTTGTTTTCTAAAATGTTAAGTGCGAGGGTCCTATAGTAGTCCGTATTCATAATCACAATAGTACTGCCTTTATCGGCTTCTTTGATAGTTATCTCAGGGTTGTTTCTAAGTGTGAATAATTCTTCCCATTCGTGTGTAGATAGGTTTGATTTCGTGTGTTTATTTGTAATTTTTTCATAGGGAAAGTTGGTGATGTGTTCGCAGTACGTGTCCAGTGCTTTATTTCTTCCCTTTTGTGGGCAGAAATTGCTTTTATTTCTAACCAGTGATTCGTCTTCAGTGTTGGTGTCGTTGTGGAAGAATTCCGTTAGTCGCAGCTTTCGGCAGTATTCCATGATGTCATCCTTCATTTCGGGGAAGTTTGGTTTACGTGGTGTAGGTGTAAATTTCAGGCCCTTACTTAAAATGTTGATTTGTGTGTTGGTTAGAGGTGTCTTTGAGAGGTTGATTATTTTTGGTTTCTCCTGAGGGGGGGGGGCCATCGAGTATCCTGGTATTTCAGGCTTTTCCCTAAAAAAGGAATGTAGTTTTGTGTGTGATTATATTTTGTTGGTCTGTTGCGTGTGGGTCTGTAGTTTGTTGTTTCATGAGGGTGAATGTGATGGTGGGGGTGGTATGTGTTGTGGTTGTTGATGAGCAAGGGTTCTGTTGTTGGTTCATGTGGTCTGGGTGCGTTATTTCTGTGGTACAGAGTGTTGAGGCTGGGGGGTTGTCTTTTGTTGGATTGAGGGTGATGTCTGGTGTGGTTGTGGGTAAGTTCTGTTGTGATTTCAAGTGGCCTGGGTGGATTTCTTCTGAGGAATGTGGTGTGTGTGTTGTGAGTTGGATCTATGTTATTTCGTCGTTGGTTTATGTAGGGGGCATTTCTACGGAAACCTGTGTTGTGGTGGTTGGGTGTGTTTCTTTTGGTGTAGTTGGCCGTATTTGGTTTGTGTTGGTGGGGGATGTGCCTGTGGTTAGTGTGTGTTGGGTTTGGTGGTGTAAATGTGTCTGTTGTAGTTCTTGTTATGTTCAAATGCTTTATAAAGGGGTTACCTGTTTGGTGCGTCCTTTTAAAGTCTTCTTCATATTTGAGGAACCAGTTTTCGGATTTTTCCCACCGTTTAAGGGAAATAGTTTCTGCATTCTCGCAGTCCTGTTTCCACGATTTGATTAAATTTTGTAGGGTTGTTCCCTCGGCCTTTTTAGTGCATTCTTCCTCCATATTTTTATCAGTATCCTTATACTCTTGCTCGTTTGAGGTGGCCCTTAATTTTAGGAGTTCTATTTCCATGTTTATCCTGTTGAGTGACATTTGTTCACGGAGTTTTCTTTCTGGTTCAGGTTCGTTTGTAATATGCTTTATTTGGAATTTACGTGGTAAAACTATCGGTGTTGAGTTAATCCATTTTTGGTAAATTCCAGCTTTGTTGAGGTTTTTTATCATATTCCAGAAAGTGAATTTTCTGGTTTTTAGATGTTTTTTCCAGAGGTGTCCCATTTGGTTTTTGATATGGAGCAATGTCGTTTGTTCTGTGTTGGTATTCATAAGTTTTTCGATGGAGTTGCATACGTTTTGAACGTTTAAATAAATTTGGTTGTCAGTCGGTGTGGTGGTTTGGGGTATATCCTGTTTTTTTGTCAGAATGGTGAGTTTTCCATTTATCTCTTTTAGGATTTTCAGGATTTCCTCATTGATATTGGAGGTTGAAGTGGTGTTGTCTTGTTCCTTTA
>OZ024743.1:318507967-318510467 GCA_964016885.1 Eledone cirrhosa | reverse complement strand
ATATATATATATATATATATATATATATATATATATATATATATATATATATATATAACAGTAATATACGTGAACGACAAAGCATAAAGAAATTGAGAGAGAGACTGAGCATAAGAGGAATCAAATGCTGCGTGCAGGAGAGGCGGTTACGCTGGTATGGACATGTGATGCGTATGAAGGATGACAGCTGCATAAAAAGGTGCAGAGCACTAGAAGTTGATGGAAACCGCGGAGTGGGGAAACCCAAGATGACTTGGGATGAGGTGATAAAAGCCGACCTTACCCAACTACACCTCTCAAAGACAATGACACACGACCGTGACTTCTGGCGTCACGCAGTAATACAGGGTACCCGACCTCCCATGGGTACATGCTGAAGCATATAAACAATATGCCCCCACTCCCCCCCCCCCCCCCCCCCACCGCCAGGTGGTCGTGGAGGTGCCACGGCAAAAAAGCACCCAGCCCACACTGTAAAGTGGACGTGTAGGCGCCACGAAAAAGCACCCAGCACTCACTGTAAATGAGGTTGGTGTTAGGAAGGGCATCCAGCTGTAAAAATCAAGCCAGATCAGTTCCTGTATGAGCAAGGCATGGTCAGCCGACCAGACACTGCCCACAACAGGACAACCCGTCTAACCCATGCTAGCGTGGAAGAACGGACGTAAAACGGTGATGATGATGATGATGATGATGATGATGATACTATATATATATATATACTATATATATATATATATATATATATATATATATATATATATATATATATATATATATATAACAATTAAGTTAAAAATGTACATCTACATATGTATACTGAAATACTAGTATGCATATGAATACACACACGTATACATATGTAGATGTACCAAGTCTTTCACTGGTTACTTTACTGTGAGTATCCAGCTATTCTGTATGTAAACACACAGACAAACCGGTTTTTAGAGTCATACTGGTTTTTGAGGAAACACCTTTCCTCTATTCTCCAGAAAGCCAGACAAGGAATATTGAACTAGTTTCGTTGTTGTTACAACTCATCAGCAATATTTACCTCTCTACCGGCCTTTCTGGAGAATCGTAAAAGCACATATCGTTATATGCTTTTTCTATGAAAATTAGTAGTGGGCAGACTAATTTGCATAGAGTGTGAGTACGTACCGGTTCAACGGAGACGATAAAAACAAATAACGAAACGAAATTAAATTTCGTTTCGTTTGTAACTCACTTTTGTATGACTGACGCTTAAACAATTGAGTTAAAAATGTACATCTACATATGTATACTGAAATACTAGTATGCATATGAATACACACACGTATACATATGTAGATGTACCAAGTCTTTCACTGCTTACTTTACTGTATAGTATATATATATATATATCTATATATATATATATACAATATTAAATAAATGGAAAACTATATTTATAAAACCATATTTATTTCATTATATATATTTCGGGGATATCATATTAACAATATGCTATGCCTTCATCAGACAAAATACAATATAAACAGTTTTATAGATAAATATATTCGACATACCGTAATAAACATCGACTTCATTTGAAGAGGTTTACGCTAGCAGTGAAAATACAGAGAGAAAGAAAGAGAGAAAAAAAAAGGGAGAAAAAAGAAAGAAAGACAAAACGAAGAAAAGGAAGAAAAAGAAGAAAAAGAAAAAGAAGAAATGCATGGAACAAAATAGAGAGATGGAAAAATAGATAAAGCGAAGAGCTTCATGTAAAGAAACAGAAAGATATATATATATAGAGAGAGAGAGGAAATAGAGATAGATACATATATATATATAGAAAATTAGGTAGTGGGAGGTCATTTTGAGTAAGTGTATCAATGATACATTTATTTATTTATTTATTTATTTATTTATTTATTTATTTAGCTCAAGTATTAATGTAAGGGAGATATATAGAGAGATATAGAGAGATATATAGAGAGAAAAAAAATTTAAAAATAGCCAGACATATTCGAGGCGTAGAAAACCCTATGTTTTAATGTATTAGTATTTATAAAACTTACACTATATTGTAAATATCAGTATTCCTGAATGAAACAAGTATCCATAATGTGTGAAAATTCATTATCTTATGTTTAGTTTTAAAAAAATTCATATGTTTATGTGACAGCTACAAACATCAATGTGAATCCAACTGATTCACTCTGCAAACTCTAAGTTACCGGAAAACATTCTCAATGTGGTATAAAAATTTGAGCGTATTATTATTCTTGCGATTACTCTACAAGATTATCTATCAAGCAGAAATAGAGAGCAGATTTCAATATACCAATCAAAAATATATATTATATTATAAACAAAACTAAAAATAAAAAGATAACAATAATGATAATAATAAGTAAAAATATAGAATAGAAAACTAAAAAAATATATTACGAAAGAATATTACATAATAAAAATATTGCATATTAAAAATACTACGTATTAAAAAATATTACGTATTAAAAATTTACATATT
>OZ024743.1:318477967-318502967 GCA_964016885.1 Eledone cirrhosa | reverse complement strand
TGTGTGGGTCGGAGTTTCTGTGCGTGTGTAGATAGAGGGGTGGGGGAAGAGGAATCAGGAGGCTGAGGGTGTAAATATGTGGTGGAAAGCACGTGTGTGTGGGGTTTAAGCGTGTTGTGGGTGTAGGTGGCGTGTGGAGAAAAAATTTTTTTGGGGTGTGTGTGTGGGTGAGTTATATAGGTGATTACGTAAGAAGATGGTTGAAAAGTAGGTAAATTCCCAAGATCTTTAGTGGATTCTGTGTTGGTCAATTTCTGCGTGTGGGTATTCCATGAAGCGATGGTCGGAAGAGAAGAGATGTGGGGTGCGCGCGCAACAGGAAGTGGTCAAGCAGTGGGAGCGCTGTGTGTCTGTTTGTGCTGATATAGTATATATATATATATATATAGTATATATATATATATATATATAGTATATATATATATATAGTATATATATATATATATATATATATATATATATATATATATATATATATATATATATATATATATATATATATATATATATATATATAGTATATATATATATATATATATATATATATATATAGTATATATATATATATATATATATAGTATATATATATATATATATATACTATATATATATATATATATACTATATATATATATACTATATATATATATATTTATACTATATATATATACTATATATATATATTTATACTATATATACTATATATATATATATACTATATATATATATATATACTATATACTATATATATATATGTATATATATATATACTATATATATATATATATATATATACTATATATATATATATATATACTATATATATATATACTATATATATATATACTATATATATATATATACTATATATATATGTATATATATATATGTATATATATACTATATACATATATATATATATACTATATATATATATATATATATATTTATATATACTATATATATATATATATATATATATATATACTATATATATATATATATATATACTATATATATATATACTATATATATATATATATACTATATATATGTATATATACCATATCTATATATATATATATATATATATATATACTATATATATATATATATATATATATATATATATATAGATATATATATACTATATATATATATATACTATATATATATATATATACTATATATATATACTATATATATATATATATATATATATATATATATATATATATACTATATATATATATATATACTATATATATATACATATATATATACTATATATATATATACTATATATATACTATATATATATATACTATATATATACTATATATATATATACTATATATATACATATATATATATACTATATATATATATATATACTATATATATACATATATATATATATACTATATATATACTATATATACATATATATATATACTATATATATACTATATATATATATATATATATATATACTATATATATATATATATATATATATATATATATATATATATATACTATATATATTGTATATATATATACTATATATATATATTGTATATATATATATATATATATATATATACTATATATATATATATATATATATACTATATATATTGTATATATATATATATTGTATATATATATATATATTGTTTATATATATATATATATATATTGTATATATATATATATATTTTATATATATATATATTTTATATATATATATATATATATATATATATATATATATATATACATATAATATAAGATCAAAAGATGGTTAAAGGAGTTCCATGTATTTTATTATGCGCATTTCAAAAACAAACATCATCATGCAATAATATTTGTGTTTTCATCAGATAAAACAGGAGAACATGATATGAAGGCTAAAAAACACTTGTGGATAGTGCAGTTTTAAATCAACACTTTTAACAGATCAACAGTTTTAAAACTGCACTATCCACAAGTGTTTTTTAGCCTTCATATCATGTTCTCCTGTTTTATCTGATGAAAACACAAATATTATTGCATGATGATGTTTGTTTTTGAAATGCGCATAATAAAATACATGGAACTCCTTTAACCATCTTTTGATCTTATATTATGCATACTCCAGTCCTACAAACTGTAGAGTGCTTCTTATCCGATATCTACATTGCTTTATTGTACTACAATAAAACTCACCTCCTACATATATATACATATATATATATACTATATATATTGTATATATATATATATACTATATATATTGTATATATATATATATATATATATATACTATATATATATATCGTATATTTATATATATATATATACTATATATATATATTGTATATATATATATATATATATACTATATATATATATTGTATATATATATATATACTATATATATATATATATATATACTATATATATTGTATATATATATATATATATATACTATATATATTGTATATATATATATTGTATATATATATATTGTTTATATATATATATATATATATTGTATATATATATATATATTTTATATATATATCATCATCATCATCATCATCAACGTTTAACGTCCGTGTTCCACGCTTGCATGGGTTTGGACGGGGGTAGTCCCACTTGAGGCAAGAGTGATTGTCTTGCTCGCATAGGACTGTCTGGCAGGTTTTCTACAGTTGGATGCCCTTCCTAACACCAACCACATTTACAGTGTGGGTCTGGGAGGTTTTTACCGTGTTGTCTACACGGCCACATTACAGCGTGGACTGTGTGTTTTTTTGTCGTGACACCTACACGATCTCATTTGTTTCGGCCTGGATGGTGCGGCACCAACATAACTTTACATAGAACGGGGTGGTGAGGATGGGGTGGGGGTGGTGGCGGGACGAGGTGTATTTTGTTAGAGATGCCTACTGGCAAGGCGGGTCTTCTCTGTTACTGAGTACCGCCAAAGGTCTCGGTCCAGTGACATTGTCTTGGAGAGGTGTAAGTGTGTGAGGTCGGAGTTTATCAGCTCATCCCATGTTTTTCTAGGTCTGCCTATTCCGTGGCTACCGTCTATCTTTATTGCCCTGCACTTTGTCATACAGCTATCGACTTTCATGCGCATCACGTGTCCATACCAACGCAGCCTTCTCTCGAGTAAACAACATCTGATCCCTCTTATCTCTAATTTTTTCCTTAGTTCGTTTATGCTTTGCCGTTCACGTATATTACTGTTACACATCCAGCGGAGCATGCAAGCTTCATTCCTCTCTAGTCTGCGTATATCCTCTGCACACAATGCCCAGGTCTCACTACCATGCAACATTGCTGTTCGTATGCAGGCATCGTACAACCTGCCTTTCATTTTTAGGGAGAACCCTTTAGCAGCTAATAGTGGTATAAGCTCTCTGAACTTTTTCCAACCAGTTCTGACTCTAGCTACAGTACTTTCAGAGCACCCTCCCCCACTGCTGATTTTATCGCCCAGGTAACGGAAGCTGTCCACTATTTCTATAGAACCCTCTGCGCAATTGAAAGAGCTAGTATTTTGTGGGCACTTGCTGCTACTTATTGCACCAGAACACCGGCCACATGTAAAATCTATGTTCTTAGTTAGCTTACCTGTGATCCCACTACATCTTTTATGCACCCATACTTTGCATATATATATATTTTATATATATATATATATATATATATATATATATATTTTGTATATATATATATATATATATATTGTATATATATATATAGTATATATATATATATATATAGTATATATATAGTATATATATATATATTGTATATATATATATATAATGTATATATATATAATGTATATATATATATATAATGTATATATATATATATATATTGTATATATATATATATATATATATATATATGTTGTATATATATATATATTGTATATATATATTGTATATATATATATATTGTATATATATATTGTATATATATATATATAGTATATATATATATATATATATATATATATATATATATATATATATATATATATATATATATATCTAGGGCGGGTAAAATTCCCGAGATCCATGGATGAGTTCTCTCCAGCGGTCTCTGTCCCTCATCACCGCTGCCATGTCCTGCGTCTCCAACAGACTAGTGTCTGTCCTTAGGGCATCAACATACGTTAACCTTGGTCTTCCACTTCTAGTGTGTCTATGTAGAGTGAGCTAGAGCAAAGTGCCTTCCTGCGGTCATGGTTTTCATTGACCTTAGGAAGGCCTTTGATTCTGTGGACCGTTACTGCCTGATGAAGATCTTACAGGCTTATGGAATCCCCAAGAAGATAGTGGACCTGATATCACTGCTCTACACCAACACCAAAGCCTAAGTCATTACACCTGATGGGATGACAGAGTTCTTTGAGATACTGGGTGGAGTCCTCCAGGGAGATACATTGGCTCCCTACCTTTTTATCATCGTAGTGGACTATTGTATGTGCCTTGCACTGGAGAAACACCAGGTCTCTGGCTTTACTGTAGCACCGGCTCAGAGCAGGAGAGTTAGGGCGAAAAAGGTATCGGATGCTGAATTTGCCGACGACATAGTTTTGGTGATAAATACAGTGAAGGAGGCAGAGGATTTGATGCGGGGGGTTGAGACTGTGTCGATGAGTGTGGGGCTGAGAATGAATGAGACTAAAACAAAATATCTGGTAGAGAATGTTGAGAAGCCAGAGGGGATCACTAATGTAGGCGGGAAGCAGCTAGAATTGGTTGAGGGCTTCCTGTATTTGGGAGCAAATATTGGGAATACGGAAGGTGATGTGGTTGAGAGGAAGAGCAAGGCCTGGGCGGCGTGCCACAGCTTGAGATCGGTGTGGAAGTCGGACCTTCGTAGAGACCTGAAAATCCGCCTCTTCATTGCTGTAGTGGAGTCTGTGCTGCTGTTTGGGTCTGAGACTTGGACACTGACCAAGAAACTCACTCAGATGGTGGATGGGTGCTACACGAGAATGCTGAGGATGGCTCTGAACATTAATCAGTATACACTGAGGATGAAAAACTCAGAGCTGTATGGGAGCATCCCAAAAGTCACCTCAAAAGTGACACAGAGGAGACTGAGGTTAGCTGGACATGCTCACCGACATCCAGAGTTGACATATATATATATATATATATATATGTACAGGGTAAATGCAAGAATCATTAAAATCAGACTAGTCCTGAATAAAACAATTACCACAATAATATCAGCTACGCACCCCAATCGGGGCTGCCAGACGAACTTAAGGATAGGTTTTACGAGTCCCTAATACACACTACTGCTCTAACAGACGACAAGGACTTCCTAATCATCGCAGGAGATTTTAACGGACACGTAGGTAAACACTGCGACGGCTTCAATAGAGTACATGGAGGCCATGGAGTTGGCACAAGGAATGAGGAAGGATTCAGACTTCAAGAATTCTGCGACGCCAATGACATGTCGATATGTAACACAAACTTTAAAAAACCCGACAACCACCTGATCACCTATAGATCAGGGGAGCACTCTAGTCAGTTAGATTTTATCCTCATCAGAGGACATGACAGATGGACGGTCGTAAACACAAAAGCCTTCCCTAGTGAGGAATGTACATCCCAACATAGCTTAGTTGTCAGCGACCTCACGGTCAGAACTAGACGAACCCGGAAACAGAGGCCAACCTGGAGAAGAAAGATCTGGAAGCTAAACAGTAACAGATTTAACCAGTAACAGATTTAAAGATATTTTACTCAACGCCTACGACAGTAAAGAAGAACAGATAGAGACATTTAACGTAGAAGAGAACTGGGAGTTCCTAAAAAATAATTTACTAGAGGCGACGGATGAGGTCTGTGGCTGGAGTAAGATCTCAAGCAGGAGGAGAGTGACTTGGTGGTGGAACAATAAGGTAGATGAAGCAGTTAAGGCCAAGAGACAGGCATGGAAAGAATGGAAGAACGGGGGGAGCAGGGTACATTACATAGAGACCAAGAGGGAAGCTAGGCGACAAGTATACTTAGCTAGGAGGGAAGCAGAGGATAGAAAATTCAAGCATGTTTTACAACGTGGGGACCAGAAACAGGAGGTATTCAAGATTGCGAGGCAGTGTGTCAGAGATAGTTGTGATGTCATTGGAGAGAAGTGTATCCGGAATGATAAAGGTGAGCTTGCCCTCACAAGTGCTGAGAAGAAAGATGCATGGAAGAGTCATTATGATAGATTACTAAATGAGGAGAATGCATGGGAAGAAGAGACCCTACCCCAAGTAGACCCTATAGAGGGACCAGCAGTACAAGTCAGCAGCAGCGTAGTAATAGTCAAGGCCTGTTATGCCATCAACATGATATGTTGATTTAAAACTGCACTATTCACAAGTGTTTTTTAACCTTCAAATCATGTCTCCCTATTTTATCTGATGAAAACGCAAATGTTATCGCATGATGATATTTGTTTTTGAAATGCGCATAATAAAATACATGGAACTCTTTTAACGATCTTTTGATCTTATATATTATATTGTATATATATATATATTGTAAATATATATTGTATATATATATGTATATATATATATATATATATATATATATATATATATATATATATACGGGAGAAATGACCCCTTAGCCTTTGTCAAGGCAGAATTCTAGGAGAAGGAAAACTCTGATATAACACCTGCAACCCTGATGGTATCCAATGATGTTGACTTGTTCTTCTTTTTGGTAAATATCATCTTGGTTAAGAGAGTGGGACTGGCTTTGTGCAGTGCCTTTGCTCACTATAAAAGTTTCACGGCACAGGCATTGCTTTATATCTGGAGATTTCTCTGCACTTGTCGTCACATGGTACCCAGCACTATGTGTCAATAATTGTCACAAGTGTAGTGTCTGTACCAGAGTTTTCAAGTCGCTGGCTGGACTAAAAAGTCACACTCATTCAGCGCAACGGTAGGGGTTCTCCTACACGGATATAAAGTAGTGGCCGTACTCGAAAACAAGTTGGCAGCCACCATTTATATTGTATATATATATATTGTATATATATATATATATATATATATATATATATATATATATATATATATATATATATATATATATATATTGTATATATATATATATCTATTGTATTTATATATATATATATTGTATATATATATATATACTATATATATTATATATATATATATATTGCATATATGTATATATATATATATATATATATATATATATTGTGTATATATATATATATATATATATTGTATATATATATATATATATATATATATATATATATATATATATATATATATATATATATATTGTATATATATATATATATATATAAAGAAAAAAAGATGAAATCGAAAATGCAACTGGAGTCTTATTTTTTTTTTAAATAAATATATATATCTATTTGGTTCCTTTACCGGTTTCGCAGTTCTTCTGCTTTTCAAAAGTAGAGTTGAGATGGAGGGTCTGTGGTTTTTTTCATGTGAGAAAAACCTTCTTTCGGGTGAAACTCTAGTGGCATCCAATAACACCAGAGACCTGGGAGTAATTGTGGACATCAACATAAGCTGGGCCACTCATATAAACAGCAAAGTTGATATGGCCTGCAGAATGTGTTCCTGGATTCTCAGAACCTTCCAGTCAAGAGATAGCCACACTGTTATCCTTCTCTTCTCCACTTTTGCCCAACCCTACCTTGAATACTGTTGTCCACTGTGGTCACCCCACACGAAACAAAGTATCATGAAAGTTGAAGCATCCCAAAGATCGATTACAAAAAAGATAGATGGCATGACAGGCCTTGACTATTGGAGTCGATTAGAAAAGCTCAAACTTTATTCTCTCCAACGTCGCTGTGAACGCTACATTATCTGCATGATGTGGAAAATATTTCATCAGCTTTGCCCAAATGATGTTGGCATCACCTTTAACGTACACCCAAGGCTTGGGCCCCATGCTATCCACCCACGACATAAATCTCACTCACATCTCATAACAACAATACGGCACAATTATTTCACCTCAATTGGCCCTGCTCTCTTTAACATTACACCAAAACACATCAAAACAGAAATAGACCACATCAAGTTCAAGAAGTCTTTGGAAAAATTCCTTCAAGATATCCCGGATAAGCCTCCTACACACGGATATGCCTCCGTAAACAATAACCCTGATTTGTAAGACTTTGCCAGGTGGTGCTAGACATGACCTGGGCCAATACTGGCCAAAACCTATCAAAGTTATATTTATATGTATATATATATATACTATAAAGTATGTGCATAGAATCATTTGATAATATATATACACCATTTCCTCTCCCAATTAGCATGATCAACCACACAAAAAAATCAATTAGACCAGGCTATAAGATTAAAAGGCACCTATGAAGAAACTAGATAAATAAACGACAGCAATCTCTTCGCAGCCAACCGCCATAGAATGTTTACCCAACATTTCAACAGCACGTGGAAATCGATTAAATATACCGTCAACCATATACAATTAGGTATAAAATTAAAGTTAGAAGAAATGCTTATATATTATCAAATGATTCTATGGACATACTTTATAGTATATTGCTCTGATTATTTAATTTATTAATTCTTCATTGAGCCACATCGTGAATGGTTGCCAAAGCACATATATATCTGTGACTTTGTCTAGTTTGTGTATATGTAAATCTTTATATATATATATATATATATATATATATAAATATGTATGCATATATGTATATATATATATATGTATATATATAAGACGAGTTGAGAAAGAAACTGGGTATAAGAGGGATAAGTTGTGGTGTGCAGGAGAGAAGGCTGAGTATGGACATGTGATGCGCATGGAGAATGACCGCTGGGTAAAGAAGTGCCAAGAAATCCCAGTAGAAGGAAGATGCAGTAGAAGTAGACCATGAAAAACATGGGCGGAGAGGGTTAGAGCAGACCTCAGATCGCTGAAGCTCATGGAGGAGATGACGAAGGACTGACAAGTGGAGAGATGCTGTGCTGAATAGAACCCCCATCCCACCCATAAAAGCAGGGAAAAGCAGTCTTAAAATGATGATGATATATATAGTATATATGTATATGTAGTGCACCTTATAGAGGGGCCAGCAAAACAAGTCAGCAGCAGCGTAGTAAGTAAGGCAATTAAAGATATGAAGACTGAGAAGGCAACCGGTCCATCGGGTATAGCTGCCGAGATGCTGAAGGCATCTGGGTCGGTAGGTCACACCATAACCACACGTATTGTTAACCAGGTAATACTAGAAGGTGTCATACCAAAGGATTGGTGCAGTAGCATCATTGTCAACTGCTACAAAGGTAAAGGTGATGCACTAGATAGAGGAAACTATAGAGGTATAAAGCTGATGGACCAGGTCATGAAAGTAACAGAAAGAGTTATACACAGTTGATTAGGGACCGGGTGAAACTAGATGAGATGCAATTTGGGTTTGTGCCAGGAAGAGGCACCACTGATGCCCTCTTCCTTGTGAGGCAATTACAGGAAAAGTACCTAGCTAAAAGTAAGCCACTCTACCTGGCATTCGTCGATCTGGAAAAGGCATTCGACAGTGTCCCATATATAATCTGGTGGGCTCTTAGAAAACTAGGAGTAGCTGATTGGCTTGTGAAAGCTGTACAAGCCATGTATAGGGGAGCAGTCAGTAAAGTTAGGGTTAACAATGACTATAGCGAGGAATATAGCATTCAGGTCAGTGTCACCAGGGCTCTGTTCTTAGCCCTCTCCTGTTTATTATAGTATTGCAGGCTATAACAGAAGAGTTTAAGACCAGATGCCCCTGGGAACTCCTGTATGCAGATGACCTCGCACTTATAGCTGAATCTATCGTGGAACTAAAGAAGAAACTCCAAACATGGAAGCAGAGACTAGAAAGAAAGGGTTTCAAAGTCAACCTGACAAAGACTAAGGTCCTTGTAAGTAGACGAGAAAACAGAACCCAGATCCCCTCAGGGAAATGGCCTTGCTCAGTATGTAGGAAAGGTGTAGGTAGGAACTCCATCCTCTGCCCCAAATGCACACTACAGGTACACAAGAGATGTAGTGGGATCTCAGGAAGCTTAGTTAAGAATGTAGGCTTTACATATAGCAGTTGCACTAGGACAGCAAACGGCCACAGGAAATAAGCACCACCAAACTCTGGGAGGGCTCTGTAGAAACAGTAGACAGCTTCTGCTACCTAGGTAACCAAATTAGCAGCAGAGGTGAGTGTTCTGGAAGTACAGTAACCAGGGTAAGAATGGGATGGAAGAAGTTCAAGGAGCTACTGCCACTGCTAGCTGCAAAAAACTTTTCCCTCAAAATGAAAGGCAACTGTATGATATGTGCATACGAACAGCAATGTTACATAGTAGTGAGACCTGGGCGCTGTGTGTAGAAGACTTGCATAGATTAGAAAGAAACAAAGCTTGCATGCTCAAATGGATGTGTAATAGTAATATACGCAAACAGCAAAGCATAAACGAATTGAGAGAGAGACTGAGCATACAAGGAATCAAACGCTGTGTGCAGGAGAGGAGGTTGCATTGGTATGGACATGTGATGCATATGAAGACGTGGGATGAGGTGATAAAAGCTGAACTTGCCCAATTGCTCCTTTCAAAGGCGATGACACCGGACCGTGACCTCTGGCATCATGCAGTAATACGGAAGACCCAACCTCCCACAGCAACAAGCTGACACTGAAGCATATAGACAATATTCCCCCATCCCCTCCCACTGCAAAGTGGTCGTGGAGGTGTCACAACAAAAAAGCACTCAGCCCACACTGAGTGTTAGGAAGCGCATCCAGCTGTAGAAATCAAGCCAAATCAGTTCCCGTAAGACAAGGTCACCCGACCTAGCACTGCCCACAACAGGACAACTTGTCTAACCCATGCTAGCGTGGAAGAATGGACGTAAAATGGTGATGATGATGATGATGATATATATATATTGATAGGTTTCAACAATCAAAGTAATAGAAATACTTCTTACCTGAATTTTTCAAGTATTTTTGATAAATGTTCTTCTTGCTTCTACAACAGATACAGCAATAACTATAACTAAAATTCCTATGATGCACAGTGGATTTGTGTTGTCACACCAATCAATATATATATACATATATATACATATATATACATATATATATATATATATATACATATGTATGTATATATATATATATATATATATATATATATATATATATATATATATATATATATATGTATATATATATATATATATATATATATATGTGCATATATATATATGTATATATATATATATGTGTATATATATATGTATGTATATATATATATGTATACATATGTATGTATACATATGTATATATATATGTATGTATATATATGTATGTATATATATATGTATGTATATATATGTATATATGTATATATATATATATATATATATATATATATATATATATATATATACAAACTTAAAAAAACGAGACAATCACTTGATCACCTATAGATCAGGGGAATACGCCAGCCAGATAAATTATATCCTTACTAGAGTGACAGAGTGACAGAGTGTCTGTTGTAAACATTAAATCCCTCCCCCGTGAAAAATCCCTCTCCCAACATAGCCTCATAGTTAGTGACCTCATAGTCAGGACTAGACATACTCGACGACAGACGAGTACTACCCTGAGGAGAAGAATATGGAAGTTGAAGGACCCCACAGCCAGTAACAAATTTAAAAGCATATTACTTGATGCTTTTGACAGTAAAGAAGAGCAATTAGAGTCGTACAATATAGAGGAACAGTGGGATTTCTTGAAAGTTAACCTGCTGTAGGCGACAGATGAAATTTGTGGCTGGAGCAGACCTATAGGCAGGAGGAGAGTAACATGGCGGTGGAACAGTAAGGTGGAGAAGTCAATCAAGGCCAAAAAGCAGGATTAGTAAGTATGGCAGGATGGGGGAAGTAGAGAACACTATCAAGTGGCCAGGAGAGAAGCAAGGAAACAAGTGTACTTTGCAAGAAGGAAAGCAGAGGATAGAAAGTTCAAGCATGTTCTACAACGGGAGGCCCAAAGACGTGAGGTGTTCAGGATTGCAAGACAATGTGCCAAGGAAAACCGTGATATTGTGAGGGAGAAGTGTGTCCATAAGGATGATGGTGTAGTTGCCCTCACTGATACTGATAAGAAGGTAGCTTGGAAGTGTCACTACGAGAGACTACTAAATGAGGAGAATAAATGGGAAAAAGATAGTCTGCCCAAATCGATCCATTAGAGAGACCAGCGGTGCAAGTTAAAGGTAGTATAATAAGTAAGGCAATCAAAGATATGAAGATAGGCAAGGCAGCTGGGCCATCGGAGATAGCTGTTGAGATGTTGAAAGCATCTGGAATGGTGGGACATACTATGGTCATCCGGATAGTAAACTAAGTAATACAGAATGGGGTCATACCAGATGACTGGCGTAGCACCACCAACTACACAAACGAAGATGGGTGAACTGCACTGCGTTGAGTACTCTTCATAATATTACACCAGGATTGACCATACAGAATGACCAGTTCTATCCAGTGGTGAACCAACAAACCTAAAGAAATATATACAAATATATATATATATATCATCATCATCATCATCATTTTACGTCCTACATATATATATATATACATATATATCCTAAACGGACGGTAGTCCGTTTAGTAATATTGTTGTGGTCGTGTTTTCATTGGCAATCGTCTGTTTATGACAGTACAGCGCGGCTCTACTTTATTTAACTGAGATAAAACTTATATGAGCATGAACAGTAGATCATTACGCATCTTTTGGCTTAAAAATCTAGAAATTTGGTCCAGCAGGAAAAAGTTTATAATCAAAGTTTGCTGATAAATCTTGTGTTCAAGTGAGTGAGTAGTAAGCGTGACGTTAGGGGAGGTAATCCAGAAATTACGAATTTTTTTCGGCGGAACTCTTGTGATTGTGATTACGTTAGCCAAATGTAGTCAAATCGCCAAATCCCCTCCTCCTAATTGACTACATCATTTCTGAACGGCCTTACTTGCGTCAGTGTGAAACATTACTTCACTTTTCACTGCTAAAATGCTTTTTAAATACTTCGTTAAAAATTTATGTTTATTATCAAAGCTATTTTTTGTACCAATCTATCAATAGTTTGCGAAAATATATGAGTTAAATTTTTTTTAATCGCATCGATCGCTTTGTCGTACCGATTGTGACACTGTCTGACTGTCTGTCTGACTGACACCTTTGTCGGACCGACACCTTTGTTCAAGCGGACAACTTTGTGTCACTGACACCTTTGTTCGTGCCGGCATCTCTGCGAAACACCGATGACAACAACCAGACCAAAATTTCACTTCATTCTTCATTCTTCTTCAAGACCGATCGCCGACCGATCGTATCGGTTGCTCTTCATATACCAGGTATTCAACAGATAGTTTGCACTTCTAGTATTATTAACAGTCGTGCGATTTTTTGCACCGATAGGTGCGAATAGTGCGCTATATTTTTGTACCGATAGGTGCGAATAGTGCGATAGGTGCGAATAGTGTACAATATTTTCTGAGATTTGCATCCACTAATTTCGCTTAATTAAAAATGATGTTTTGCGGCTTTTTGATCGGCTTATTCATTTTTTCCATGGCACGGAAATGGAGTATTTCCATTTCGAATCAAAACTTTTCACTAAAATCGGGCAATTGGACTGATCAAATTCACATTCATGCCAGTTTTTACAAATCCATAATTAGAAATGTGGTGAAATCGAATGATAAAATATTAATTCAAATGTATTTACTTATCATACCAACAAAAATACTTAGATATTTTGTATACCTGGGGCCCATCAGGGCCAGGTAATGTTAATCGCCAACATTGTTATCTGTTGTTCTTTTGTGAAAGTATTGGTGGTTCATGTCGGCTCTAATGATCTGAATCCTCGTCGCACCGTTGGCACTACAAAGCTGTGCAAAGTAATACAATAATTTTTGCCCAAGTATTTTTTATTAATCATTTATTTGTAAATTAAGGACAAAGTGCCCATTTGAGGCACAAAACCGGAAAAACAGGGGAAGAGTCTCTTTGCAAGGCTACAGAAAATAGCGGAAAAGCACCACTGTACACCCATTTTCTACAGTGATGTCATTCCACGTCCACAAAGTGTAATTGAAAATAAAAATGACTTGGGCAAGAGAAATTCTTGTTTGGAAAAGTTTAATTACTGCATGAAAGAAATGATTCAAAAATTGAACTTGCCCAATCTTCACAACATTGAAAATTGGTCAAAATTTGACAAATCTGACTTCAAACCAGATATGATTCATTTGAACAATGTTGGAAATCTTAAATTGACACAAATTTTTGCCAATGTTTTTGCCACCTGATCCTTGTTCTATGGCTGACTGACTAATTTTGTGACTTAATAAAATGTCATCATACTAGTAATGCACAATGGTCATTTTTAAATTTAAATTTTATTAAATAGTTGTTGCTTGCATTGCCTTAAAACAGTAACAAGAATGTACACATACTTTTTAAAAATACATCATTATCAGTCAAATCAGTCAAATGTCACTAAAAGCCAGGTGGTCGATAACAACTTCTATAAGATTAGTTACATGCTCACACATTGGATCACCTCTCATCAATGGCATTGGGTGTCTGAGATAATCGTGGAGATAACTGATGAAGTCACAAATGAAGTGATGGTCTTCCAGTGTGAACAACTCCCTATATCCATTGATATATGTGATGGCTTCCGATTCATAGGTGCATTTTATGAGGAATTCCATGCATCCGATTTTCAGTGATTCAATGGGCATTTTATCAGAGATGATAAGGTATTTGACCACGTTTTGCTTTGTAAGTAAATTGGAGAGAATCACTGCAGTCAAAGTCATTTCTTTGCATGGGTTTTTGTCCATTCTAAAAAGTTAAAATGATAAAGTATTACTACTATATAACTTACATCTATTGTTGTAACACCATTGAAATGCACAAGTTTCACCTATTCACTATTATGCACTAATCATCTCAAATGCATTCATGATTTACTAGCTTTGTCATTAAGCCAGTTGCCTCAACTAGATTGCAATTATACTCAAAAGAACTTTAAAATGTCAATCACTTGTCAGTAATTCACTATGATCATTTAATTATTAGATAGTTATTGCTTGCATTGCCTTAAAAAATAGTAGACCAGATAGAAAAATGCGTACAGCAAAAAAAGTAATATTGTTGGAATATAAACCTTTAAAAATACAGGACAAGAAACTAAAATAAAACTTTAAAAGAATAGGACAAGAAACTAAGATAAAACTTTAAAAGAATAGGACAAGAAACTAAGATAAAACTTTAAAGAATTCGACAAGAAATAAAAAATTTTACAATAATATTAGTGGCAAAATTTTTTTATTCGTTTCCTGTGCTATGCCCCAGTATCTTCTTGATTATTGCATAATAATTGTCATGCTCTCATTGTGCGTTGCCCCTGAGCGGTTGGTTCTGGTTGGGGTTGGTTGGCTGAGCAGTTCTGCTCCGTCAGAATGACCATTGCAAGAAGAATTGGCCGATGCAGCTGCAGGTCTCCTCCAAGAATGCACTTCTGGTCCCGCAACACCAGACGAAGATGGAGAAGACGACCGGGACAAGATGTCGACTCTGACCACCGACTACGGCATCTCCCTCAACCACCGGTCCTCCCTCCCTCTGTCCCGTCATCCCTCCAGTCCTCCTGCTCCCCCTTCCTGTACCAGAAAGCTGTGGCACGCATTCATCTGGACTGCCGGACTTGAACTCAAGGACAAGATGCAAGGAGAAGATGGACGGGTTGGTCAAGATCAAGGATGAGCGGGACGACAAGACCATCCGCTGCTGCTCAAGATCTGTGCTCATGGGCCCATGGGTCCATTCACATTAGGCATGACACATGAGGCGTGTCGCCGAATGATGAAATAGGGGTATGGTTATGGCCCAATTGGTGTTCAAACCAGGATCAAATGATCCCCCGGTCTGACGACGACCTCTGAATGTGGAACCCAGAGCCTATGAATGTGGAACTCGATTTTTTACCAATAAAAATTTTGCCACTAATATTATTGTAAAGTTTTTTATTTCTTGTCCAATTCTTTAAAGTTTTATCTTAGTTTCTTGTCCTATTCTTTTAAAGTTTTATCTTAGTTTCTTGTCCTATTCTTTTAAAGTTTTATTTTAGTTTCTTGTCCTGTATTTTTAAAGGTTTATATTCCAACAATATTACTTTTTTTTGTTGTACGCATTTTTCTATCTGGTATATATATATGTTTGTGTGTGTAAATATAAATATATATATATATGATTGTGTGTGTAAATATAAATATATATATATATGTTTGTGTGTGTAAATATAAATATATATATATAGATATATATATATATATAGAGAGAGAGAGAGAGTATAATTGGAAATAGCACGGAAAATATATTTAAAGATTTGTTTTGTTGTTTTTCTTCTTTGATTCATGAAAGTGTCATTATTGAAAAAATGAGAGGAACAATTCTTTTGAAAAAATTGAGTTTTATAATGTATATAAAATATATAAAATATAACCAGTTTCGATGTATCAGTGTAAACCATCTTATCAAATATTGAATATTACAATTAAAAATAATGGTGATGGTGGTGGGGTAGTTGTCTTGCTTCAAGGAACAAAATTATTTTTAGGAATAGTTTCAATTGTGTTAAAGGACTGGTCAAGAGTTCAGTTGGGGGTGGAGAAGGTGAGAAATGTAAGCTAGAGATAATTGCTATTGGGGAGAGGGGTAAATGAGTGAGACAAATAGGATTGTCAAAAGAAATTCTATTTTAGGAATATGGGTTTAGAGAGTATGAGTGTGTATATAAACATATGTGTGTGTGTGTCTTATTGTAAGTGTAATGGGATCAAAACTTAGAGAAATATTTTGGGGGAAACATATATATCATCATCATCATCATCATCAACGTTTAACGTCCGTGTTCCACGCTTGCATGGGTTTGGACGGGGGTAGTCCCACTTGAGGCAAGAGTGATTGTCTTGCTCGCATAGGACTGTCTGGCAGGTTTTCTACAGTTGGATGCCCTTCCTAACACCAACCACATTTACAGTGTGGGTCTGGGAGGTTTTTACCGTGTTGCCTACACGGCCACATTACAGCGTGGACTGTGTGTTTTTTTGTCGTGACACCTACACGATCTCATTTGTTTCGGCCTGGATGGCGCGGCACCAACATAACTTTACATAGAATGGGGTGGTGTGGATGGGGTGGGGGTGGTGGTGGTGGGACGGGGTGTATTTTGTTAGAGATGCCTACTGGCTGGAGTAGGTTTTACTATATATATATATATAACAAAGGAATTGTGGTAAGGAACTAGATGGACCATAACGCACCAGAGTACTCAATACTTAGGTTAGTAGAGTGGGAAATAGGAAAAAGTATGAGCCCCGATGGCAGAGCTCAAGCCGTTTCGACGGCTATTTCTGGATAACAATATATATATATAACAAGGGCGATGGATTGGCAGTATTGGTAGAGAGTTGGACGCCATGCTTTGAAGCATAGAGTTACGTCCCTTTATGATCTGAGTTCAAATCGCACCGAGGTTAACTTTGCCTTTCATCCTTACGGGGTCGATAAAATAAAGTACCAGTAATGTACTGGGTAATTGCTGGCCTTGTGCCAAAAGTAGAAACAATATATATATATAACAATATATATATATGTGAAAAAATATATATATATTTGAAAAGGGAGTAAGGTTCTATACAAAACATCACACTTACAATAAGTGTGATTGGAAATAGCACAGAAAATATATTTAAAGATCTGTTTTCTTTTTTTCTTCTTTGATTCATCAAAGTGACATTATTGAAAAAATGTGAGGAACAGTTCTTTAAAAAAAGGAGTTTTATAATGTATATAAAATGTAACCGGTTTCGATGTATCAGTGTAAGCTATTTTATCAAATGTTGAATATTACAATTAAAAAGAATTAAAAATTAAAAAGAATTTTTAAAATGTTAAATTAAGTGTTGAAGAGGTCTATTTATCTTTCTTGTTGCGAAGACTGGATCTAAAATGGAACCTTATATATAAAGTGAGAGGTAGTCATAATAGTAGTAGTGGTGGTGGTTGTGTCTTTTCACAGAACAAAATTATTTTTAGGAATAGTCTTAATTGTGTTAAAGGATTGGTCAAGAGTTCATACACATATTTTCCAAATATTCCTGATTGGAAACCATCACTGAGGCTTTGCTTGTTTCTTTTCAATTTCCCACCACAAAAAGACCTGTGACAAACAAACTAAAGCGTGCACACACACACACACACACACACACACACACACACACGAGACTACAAAAACAAAGAAATATATATATATATATGTTTCCCCCAAAATATTTCTCTAAGTTTTGATCCCATCACACTTACAATAAGACACACACACACATGTTTATATACACACTCACACATACACACTTATCTATATATCTAAAACAGAGAATGTCTGTCTGTCTCCCTAAAACTCGAGAACCACCCAACCGATGTTTTTCAAACTTTACGCAAGTAATACTTATGGTTGTGTGAGTGTTTTGAGCAAAAAATATTTCAAATTTTCAATGCCCTAGGGACCGCATTAGGCGCCGGTTAGCGATATCTCTCTCTTTCTTAGTCTGTCTTTTTAGAGAGATACATAACTATAACGTTGCCCCCTTATAATATCTGTCTGTATGTCTGGCTGTCTGCATTACGACATTATGAAAATATTGTTTTCATTGCTGACGTATTATCTTTGCTATTTTCCGTTCATTGCCAGGGAACGTCTTCACGAACCAAAGTATCATCTTCCTGTTTTCCTTTGGTTGCAACGTTTTTCGAAATATTTACTTCTGCATTCACAGATTGTTTTTTTTAGTTTCAGAAGATCATGTTAAGGGTGAAAGCAGCGATTCTTTGCTTAAATTTTAATCTGTTATTTTAATATATATATATATATATATATAATTATATATTCATGTACAGATGTTTTTTTCATATGCAAAAACAAAATATAAACAAATGCATTTATTTCACGAAAGCACAGACGGCTTATCGTCATTGTTATTGCCAATATGCCACCCAAAAAGTCCCACTACTTTTTCAGAAAGAAGGGATAAACATGCCAATCTATGTTTAGAATCCCGAGCAATGCTGGTCCATTCTGCTAGTACTCTATAAAACCATATTCCTAAAATAAAATTTCTTTTGACAATCCTATTTGCCTCACTCATTTACCTCTCTCCCCTATAGCAATTGTCTCTAGTTTACATTTCCTCCCTTCTCCACCCTCATCTGAACTCTTGACCAGTCCTTTAACACAATTGAAACTATTCCTAAAAATAATTTTGTTCTGTGAAACAAGACAATTACCACCACCACCACCACTACTACTACTACTACTACTACTACCTCTCTCTATATATATAAGGTTCCATTTTAGACCCAGTCTGTGTTGGGTGCTTTCTGTCATACTCTTGGGTCCAAAAATAATAGGGTGGGTGGGTGGAAAAAGCAGGAAGGGGGACATTTAATTAAATTCTTATAAGCGGGGGAGGGGGGTTAAATGGTGAGATTGGGAAATCAGTAATTGTACAGTGTATGTTTGTAAATATTGGATTTCTTATAATGTTTTTTTTTGTCATTTATAATGCTTTTTTAATGTAAAAGATTATCATTATTTGGTGAATTGGCAGTATCGGTAGAGGGTCGGGTGCCATGCTTTGCAGGACAGTTACGTCCCTTTACGGACTGAGTTCAAATCCCGCAGAGGTTAACTTTGCCTTTCATCCTTACGGGGTCGATAAAATAAAGTACCAGTAATACACTGAGATAATTGCTGGCCTTGTGCCAAAAGTAGAAACAATTATTTGATTCTCCAGTTGCTGTATCAATATGAATCATTTACAATAAAATTTCACCAGAGATAGATTAGCAAAATTTAATAAGCGCTGGTGGTGGAATAAAAGCAGGGGGGTTGGAAAAAATCAGAAAAATTAATAAACGGCCGGGGTTGGGGGGGGGGGGTAGATTATTCAAAACCTTAGAGTATATAAATATAAATAAATATGCAAGCAGAGAAAAGCGGACGTAAAATGATGATGATGATGATGATGATATATATATAATTGGTGTTGGATGCTTAAAGCGTCCATAAGCGGTAGGCCGTTTGAGCACTCGATGCTCTTACAGAGCAGAGTATGATATCACATAAGAAATGGAGAATCAGTGTTGAGATGAATAAAATTTATTAGACATATTACAATCGTTTCTCTGGCGACCAGCGCAAGGTCCTCAGATACATCTATCTTGATTCTACGAAGCAGAGTTTCCAGTAGAATCGAGACGTATCTGAGGACCTTGCGATTTCAGAGTCATGTTCGATCATTACGTCAATCGTGCCTTGAGCTGGTCGCCAGAGAAACGATTGTAATATGTCTAATAAATTTTATTCGTCGCAACACTGATTCTCCGTCTCTAATGTGATATATATATATATATATATATATATATATATATATATATATATATATATATATACATATACATATATATATATATATATATATACATATATATATATATATATATATATATATATATATATACATATATATATATATATATATATACATATATATACATATATATATATATATATATATATATATATATATATATATATATATATATATATACATATATATATATATATATATATATATATACATACTGGACCAGGCGATGCGTTATGTCCTTGAGCAAGACACTTTATTTCACGTTGCTCCTTCTACCTGGAGTTGCGACCGATAGATAGTATTAGCAATTGGAAAGACCAACGGAAACATTGTTCCCTCGGTCCGATTTGACGAAGGTCGATCGTTCCTATACATACTTTGTTTTTCTATTTGTTTTGCATGATTTCTTATCTGAAAGCGTGTGTTGAAACAGATACTGTTATATTTTGGGAGGGTCATGCTGCCAATAAAAACACACGCATCTGTTGGCTTTCACTTCAATTTATTATAAACTCCCATTTGGTTAGTTTAATAACAAGATGGTTGTTTAGTTGTTGATTGTTAAAGCTCTGTCACATATTTTGTCACCTCCTTAGTGACTACTTTTGTTAATTTGTATCTCTCCTTTGTTCTGTCCTACACCATCTTGTTTTTGTGAGCTGTGTACTTGGACTGTGCATGCATTATATCCAGGTTTGTGTGTGTGTTTATTTCTTTATTTTATATTAATTTATTTATTTAGTTATACGTTTATTTACTTGTCACTAGTTGATCACTTGTTCTATCTCTGTGTGTTTGGGTTGTTTTATTAGTTTAGTTCTTGTGTGCCTCTGTATGTCTTTATCTTGTCCTTAGTTACTAGTTGTGATGTTGTTTCTATTCCACTCGTTTTCTGTTTAATTTTAGTTGGAGTTCATTTATCTTTATCATTTCTGTAATCTGTCAGTAAATTGCATCTGTTCTGTGAGTGGATAGGATTTTTATCTTGGAGTTCTCACCAGTGTTCTTTATCCTTTCTCCTATGCTACGGGCTGTCTCAACTATGCAAGTTGTGTTCCAATTCCTACACTGTCCCTCAGTACATCTTATGCTATATACTACATTCCTAGTTTTACAGTTAATTCATGGGCTTAATCTGCAGACTATACATTTTCTATCAGTGCAAGGGGTTTTCTCAAAAGGGTATGTTCTACTAATTAGGGCTTTATAGGAATACCTGGTTTTTCTGCTATCTTAATATTTAATTTTAGTTTGACTAGAGTCATTCTAAATCTGTAATACAGAATACATGAACATTATACATCATGAAGAGAAATACATCACACAGAAATGGAACAAACACTTTACCAAGAAATTAGCATGGATCAAACAGATAAAACTATGACAAGAAACTTTAGAGAATAGAAAGAAATACCCAGATAAGATCGATGAGATAAACATGACACATATACATATATATATATATACATATGTGTATATATACGCGCACACACACACACATATATATATACACACACACACACACACATCATCATCATCATTGTTGTCACCCTATAATAACTGTGCGTTGCTCATACATTCTATTCTGCGCCTCCATGGCTGGATGTCCTTCCTAATGCCAACCACTTCACAGTGGGGTGTGAGAGGGGGAACTTGACATGTATATATATATACATATAGGCCTTAACGTTAACTTGTCTAAGACTAAAGTTCTAATATGTAGAAAAGAGAATAGAGCACTTGTGCCCTCTGGGAAATGGCCATGCTCAGTGTGTAAGAAGGGAGTAGGTAGGAATTCCATTCTATGCCCCAAATGCAAACTATGGGTACATAAAAGATGTAGTGGGATCAGGGGTAAGCTATCTAAGAATGTAGATTTTATATGTGGCTGATGCTCAGGTGCAGTAAGTAGCAAGGGCCAACTGGATACTATCTCCTTCAACTAACCAGATGGTTCTGTAGAAATAGTAGACACTTTCTGGGTGATAAAATCAGCAATGGAAGAGGGTGTTTTGAAAGTACTGTATCCAGAATTAGAACGGGATGGAAAAAGTTCAGAGAGCTAATACCGCTATTGGCCACAAAGGGTTTTTCTCTAAAAATGAAAGACAGATTGCATGATGAGCAATATTACATGGTAGTGAGATCTGGGCGTTGTGTGCAGAAGACTTGTGTAGATTAGAAAGAAATGAAGCTAGCATACTCCGATGGATGTGTAATAGTAATGTACATGAATGGCAAAGCATAAATGAATTGAGAGAGTGACTAAGCATAAGAGGTATCAAATGTTGTGTGCAGGAGAGGAGATTGCGTTGGTATGAACATGTGATGCGTATGAAGGACAACAGCTGTATAAAAAGTTGCAGAGTGATCAAAATTGAAGGAAGCTACAGAGTGGGTAGATCAACAAAAACCTGGGATGGGGTAATAAAAACTGACCTTGCTTACTTACACCTCTCTAGATCAAGATCTTTGATGCTATGCAGTTATACAGAAAACCCGCCTTCCCTTGCATACAAACTTAAACATACAGTTAGTAGGCACCCCTTAACCCAATATACACCCCACCCCATATACCATACTCTATCCTTCCACTTCCATCCACTGTAAAGTGGTCATGTAGGTGACATGACAAAATGCACCCAGTCCACATTGTAAAGGGGTCGTGTAGGAGACACAGTAAAAAGGCTCCCAGTCCACACTGTAAATGTGGTTGGTGTTAGAAAGGGCATCCAGCCATAGAAAACCTGCCAGAAACAGTTCTGTACAAGCGAGACATGGTCTTCCGACCAATCTTGCCACAAGTGGGACAAAACCGTCCAACCCCTGCTAGCGTAGAAGATGGATGTTAAACAATGATGATATATATATATATATACACATATATATGAAATACATGAATTTGTATATCTAGTGTTATACGGTATGTTTATAAATAAACATTTTGAAAGCCTTCAGCTATGGATTTGAAAACTGATAGCTTAGCACCATCTAGTGTGTTCTAACAGAAACTAAGGACGGGTAACTAGCAATGACGATGTCATCATTTCTGACTCTGGTCTATCAAGCTAGTGCTCCCTGACCCGCTCGCTGCTGGAACTTAACATATAGTTTAGAAGCCCATGTACATGGGCTGATCAGCCACATCTGCATATAGAATATCAGCTGGCTCATGCTATTCTTTAACTACACATCTCACCTGCTTTTATATTTTTCATGTGTGTCTTTCGTTATTTGAATACTAGCTTATGTATTATCTTAACGGGACTAAGTAACTAAACTGATTGATTTATATTTCCTGACGATAAGAGGAGAGATGTTTTTGTGCCATATAAATAATTAATTGATTGACTGATTAATTCTTTTGATCAGTACTACATTTATCCTCATAGAAACAATTGTAGAAATAAATGACTGAAATTCAATAACTAGCTTGGTTTTCCTTCTGAATTGATTATATATATTTATGCATCTGTGTCTTTGCATGAGTATATATGTATATGTACATATGCGTATGTGTGAGGGTGTATACGTGCACAGGTATTGGTGTCTCTTAAACTAAAAATAAGTATCAAATATTTACTTTGGTAAACAAATGATACTAAAAGAACAAATGCCAATGGTGCCTAGCAACAATCCTAAATGTTTTCTCAGAATACTTCAGAACAAAACGATAACCCCCTCCATCTCCTTCTTTCACTTCCCCCACACCTCACACTTTCCCTTCTTGTTCATCTTCCTGCTCTTGAATATCTTCTTTTTCTTCTTATCTTTATTTTTATTTTGCTTTCTTCCTTTTCTTTTTCTCATTTTTTTTCTTTTCTTCCCTTTTCTCCTTCCATCTTCTCCAGCTTCACTTCCTTATTTTCTCAACTTTCTTCTCTGCTTCAGTCCTCCTCCTACCTCCTCCCACCCATTACCCCTCTCAACATCCATCCCAAAGAAACTTATAAATAACATACTCTTTGTCTTGGTGCTTAAAGTTAGTCCCCTTTATTAATTTTAGTAGAGTGCTCCCCCTTACTTTATCCACACTTTCTATAGTACCCTTGTTCCTGACGTTTAAGCAACCTAATTACCTTCCCTCCTAGAACTCTTATATGAAAAAAGATATTACAGAAGTCAATCCACCATATGTCAAACCAAAGATTTGGCATATATCAATATGTTAATGGAACGCACGTATTGGTGTTATGTGATTGTAATAGTGAATTAACTTAATTTTGTGTGTGTGTGTGTATATATACATATAAGAGAAAGCTAATATGTATTTTTCAATTTGCAATTGAAAAACTATGTATTTTGGTCTTGTTGATGACTTGACAACCAATCTAGTTCTGATGCCATGTTAAATGCACCCGGTGTACTCTGTAAAA